>CAOKZL010000186.1:0-1200000 GCA_948472985.1 Iguana delicatissima
TCGCTTCCTATAAACCTTTTAGTGGTAAGGAGAATACAGCTCTTCTAACCCAGACAACAAAAAATATCTTGGTCCAGCGCAAACAGCCAAGTGAATCTACAGCTCCATTGCATATGATATAGTTAGGAGTGGACTTAGGTATAAATAGTACAAGATGTCTAATTCAAGTGATGATAATATGGCCAACTGATTAGTGTCAGATACAAGAAAAACTGACAGGCCAAGGCTAATATCTGATTAGGGAGCCCTGGTGGTGCAGTGGTTAAATACCAGTACTGCAACCACAAGGTTGTGAGTTCGATCCTGCCAGGCTCCAAGGTTGACTCAGCCTTCCATCCTTTTATAGGTCGGTAAAATGAGTAGCCAGTTTGTTGGGGGCAATTAGCTAAAAATACATTGTAAACCGCTTAGATAACACTTAGTTGATAGGCGGTATAGAAATAAATGCTACTGCTATTGCTATTGCTATTAAGGATGTAATGTTTGCTTAACATTTCAAACAGTTGACCTTGTTTGGAAAGTTTTATTTTTCTGCACAAAATACGATAATTTTGTGCAAAAAGACAAAATAGCCTTTTTTTCTTTTCTTTCTTTCTTTCTTTCTTTCTTTCTTTCTTTCTTTCTTTCTTTTTTTCTGACAAAAAAGGAGCTGGTTGCTCTCATTTTAAGGTGAAAAAATCATAGTGGTTGACTCCCCCCCACCACTGATATATCTCTGCATGTCAAGACTCCTTTCCTTGCTGTAGATGAGAAATACATGGCTATGCTTTACATCCCTGACTCTCACTAGGAGATATTTCTATAGTTGCCCTATAAAATAACTCATTCTGATTCTGATGCCTGCTGAACATAGTTATCATCTTCCGTTTTGGAATGTTTGCTGTTTTTACACGAACAGTGTGATGGTGTTAGCAGCAGTATGGTGAGAAAGGTAGACATTTTAGCATATAAGTATGTATATAGTTGTTCATGTATTGTTGAAAAATATAGTCAGTACATATGTTTAGGACAGTAATTAAAATATAAAAGGAATGGTAGAAGTACACCCCCCCTTTAATCATGGTACTAAATACATAGTAACCAGCAAAATTATAGCATATGCTTAGAACCTTTTAAACATGAATATTACAATTTCTATAGGGATAGCCAATTTTAGTCAAACATTTGCATTTTATTTAAAATAAAATGCCTAACAGAGGGTGCACAACTATGTCTAATTGTCTTAACTATATATCTGATTAAGTCTGGACTTGCACACCTTCTTTAAAGAGAGATATACAAGGTCTGAGGGCCTATATACCCTAAAGGCACCAGAACCCATCTGATCTTGGAAGGTAAACAGGACAGTCCTGATTAGTACCTGTGTGGGAGATTGCCAAGGAATACCAGGTGCTATAGACTGTTTTTCAGAGGAAGCAACTGACAGAATGACCTCTAAGTATTCCTTGCCTATGAAACCGCTTTGAAATTCATGGAGTCACCATAAGTTGACAGGCAACTTGAAGGCACATACACATATAAGATCTTGGTTGGGGACTGGTGGAACCGTTGTCTTTTCCTGATGTTTTGGACTACAGCTTTCTCAGTCTCATAACATTGCTCCTACTGGTTTCAGTTTCTGGGCAATAGTCCTAGATATCTAGAAGGCCCAGAGTATCCTGAACCTCATTCTAGATGGATGGAGAGATCAGATTCATACATCGTGCAAGCAGAGTCATTTACACTTTATTTTCCTACCCTGCCCCCTTAGTTTTCCTCAGTTAAGTTGCAGATAACAAGAATCTTTTTGTCAGCAAATCTCAGAATTGTTCAGTATCAACTTGTCCTTCAGTTTAGAGGTATATATTGACCTGGAGAATTTGGACACTGTCTTGTTGTGCCTATCTTTGTCACGTGCTCATACGATCAGAAAACATAGAGCTGGAAGAGACCATAAGTGGCATCTTATCCAGCTGACTGCCATGCAGGAATAATACAATTAAAGCAATCCTGAAAGCAGTCACATAGGGTTGGGAGGCCGGGGGGGGGAGTCAACCAAGCGGCAATATTTTGGGAGCGTCCCAGCCCATAGCCATGCCCCACACATACCCTGGCCACAAAACCATGCACCGCAACCAAGTTTCCATGCACAGTGGCCATGACCCTTGCGCTATAGCCCTGCCCCCTCCTACCCCCTTCCCCACACTTCCACACTCCACCACTGCCTGAAAGATGCCCATCCAGCTTATGCTTAGACACCTTCAAAGATGAAAAGTCCACCGCACTTCAAGGGAACCTATTCCACTGCCTAACACTCTTACAGTTCAAAAAAAGTTCTTTCTGGAATCTCTTTTATTGTAATTTGAATCCATTGGTTTGCATTCTAGTTTCTGGAGCAGTAGAAAACAAGCTTGTTCTCTCTTCTACATTATATTTAAAGATGGCTCCATTTTGCCCCTTCTTAGGCTTCTCCTCTCTAGGCTAAACATACTCAGCTCCCTCAGTCATTTCTCATAAGATGGTTTGCAAACTTTTGATCATGTTGGTTTCCTTGTCTGGATGATCTGGACACTATACTCCTGGTGATGGCTTTTTTGACTGGTGCATCTGTTGACTCATGTTAAGCTTGTGGTCTACTAAGGATCTAAGATCCTTTTCACATGTACACCACTTTCAAGCCAGGTGTCACCCATCCCATATTGGTGCATTTCATTTTTCCTGCCTATATACAGTACCTGACATTTATCCCTGTTGGAATTTATTTTCTTAATTTTGGCTCAGCTTTCTGATTTGCCACAGTCATTTTGAATTCTGTTCCTGTCCTCTGGAGCATTATGTATGTATGTATGTATGTATGACCCCATGGTATGGTGTCTATCTTAGCATCAGTGATCCATGTTCCAGCTAAAGTGGAGTTGGGGAAAGGACACAGCACTAAAACCTGACTTTGTTATTGTGGAGAGAAAAGCCAGGCAAGCTTGGTTAGAGCCAGTCAATCACTATGCGTGGAATGCTGTGAAGGGAGTCCTATAGAGGAAAGGATATAAACTTGAGGCTGGTTTGTGAAAGAGTCAATCAGCTGGGCAAGTCAGAAACAGGGGTGAAGATCTGAATATAGTTTTTGGAGCTGGGGGCATGGAAAGAATTCAGGGATTTGATGTTAAACTTATTTGTTATATAATAAATATTTACTTTTTTATTTTCTACAATTGTGTCTGAAGATTTATGATTAAGAACTGAAAGGGAAAACTGGTCACACATTACCATACTGAACCTACTGATCAGAACAGCCACTTGTCCAGAATACAATCACACTGAGGCCTAAGCACCAGATCCAAGGAGGGATCTAAGGGCAAAAGGGCAAGGTAAGTGAGAGAGCCCTAGGGTTGGAACTGCAGGTCCAGTGGGATCAAGGGTTCTGTTACATTTATTGTCCCTCAAAGACATGAGGTTTATTAGACAAAAGATTTGCAAAGTCATACTAATAGTGAGCTTGTTCTCCAAATATAATTCCTTATGTAGCCAAAACAGCACCATCCACATGCAAGAGAGAGGTGTAGGAGGAATTAATCAATTGTAAATATTTGTATTAACTTACCAAACTCAGACTTAATTATCTTATACATGAACTGGAATACACCTGTGCATTGAAATCTGTGCTTTCTGTACTTCTGAAATCTGATTCACAACTCAAAAGAAAAAAGTATACTCATTGTTCATACAAAAACAAAGGGCATACAAAAATGCACAGTGCTAAAGGAGACAACCTTGCAAAAAGGATACCCAATAGGAAAAGTCCATACAAAAAAAATGAACAATGTGAACAAAGTGTATAGAAAACTACTGCACTTTTAAAACTTTGTACACCACCATGGATCCCACGAAGGTGGGATATAAAATAAATAAGAAAATAAACGAGGAAATAAATCTTTAATACATATATTTTTGTGGGCCTAGCATCAAGATGCTGGCCAGAGTGGAATGGGAAGAGCCAGAAAAACACACAAGCTGGGAATGGAGGGAAATGCCCCAACTTTAATGGATACAGCTGAGTAGCATTGACACAGTATGGGGCAGAGATCTGAATACTGGATAATCCTTTTGTCATCCAATAAATCTATCTTTCTCAGTCCACCTGATGATAAGATCATCCATGGGCTAACAGTTGAGGAATCCAGTTGAGAACACTGCTGTTGTGTGGTTTCCTTGCCATCTGGGACTGATGCTGGTAACTGTCCTGACCCCATTTGCCTGCACCCCAAGGGCATTCAGGGTATCCCACAATGGAGAATGAAAGGATTTGTAGATCCCATCCCCTCCAAACTGGATCTTGTCCCATGTCACAGTTTTAAAATTGTGCCTTCCTCCAACAACCACTGCATCATGTGAATGACATAAACAGAGAATGCAATAAACAAAGTATGCAAAGACCGCTGAAGCAATCACTCAAAAAATATATGTGAGCTTCTGGGAAGGAGAACCCACAAAGGAAAACAGCAACTCAATGGACTTCCCAGAGCCACGCCACAGCCTACAAATAGGCTCTTCTGGTAAACTGATGCTCTCATGTTTAATTAACTATAATATATTCACGAACTCATGCAAATTGCAGCATGAATTAGCAATTAGCAAAATGAGAAATTTCTCAAAAGTAAAATGATTGGATTTGGTTATGTGGTGCACATTCAAGTACCGTAGAATACTGAATGTTTTTTGTATAGCAGCACAACATCTTGGGAGTAGAATGGAATGTTCTGGAAGGTGCTGTAGCTGGCTGCCTGAACCACTTGAATTATAACATTTTATTGCACATCCTACTTGTGTTTCTTTCTCTTTCTCTCTTCCTCTTTGGGGGGGTAACGATGAGAAAAAAAAAAATTAAAATACCAGCATGATGCAAAATTGATACCATTCTAATCTAGCAGACTCTAGTACTTCAGCTAATGTAGTGATACAATTTGATAAGTAGAACTGATTAATTTAAAACAATACTGTTTGTATACTTAGAAACAGCTGTCTAATCTATGGTATTTATATGCTACAAAATTTTGTTTTGCTCAACAAATAGCTCTGAAATTATGCTTCTTTGAGTTTATTTCTTTGTAAATTTGGGGCTGCATTTGAAGTTGCAATTTATAGTAACCAATTAGTTGCTGAAAGTCAGTTCCAAATAGATCTAAATTAGAATGGCTGAACAATATAGGTGGCTGACCTGGTTTCTTTTAATACATATGTACTATATAACATGTCAAGCTTTGTTAGTTAATTTGTATTAAGATTTATTCATAGTTACATAAAAGATACTAATTTGAGCATTACTCATATAGAAAAATCAAGAAATACAAATAAGGTGATTTTGACGTTTAGAAATTATCACTTAACCCTCCAAGGTTATTTTTTTCTTTTTCAAAAGTACTTTGCGTCCAAATAGATTAGATGTATTCTGTTTGTGTCTGTAGGGTGTCTTGGAAATCTATTGCAAGTAGATTGACTACGAGATATTTCACAGTTCAGCCCTATGTCTACCAAAAGATGAGATACCTTGAATTCAAAAGAAATTATAATCAGATAAAATTGGCTACCAGATTACAGGCTTTAGATCATATTTTCTTGTTTACTAAATGATTATTCTGAAGACAAACTTAATCACAAAACAATACATACTTCAAATAACAAACTAATTTCTGTTCTGAAAATAAAAAAGATTCTTTGATTTTTGGATACTTCAGTAACTTTAATCTTAACAAGTAAATCACCAAGATTCTTTGGATACTTCAGTAAGTAAATATGAACCGTATTTTGCTTGTAATTGCTACCAATTTCTGCTGCGGTGTGTTTTACTACTCATTTCCAACCTTAATTTCATCATTTCCTACGTTCACTGTTATAGTGCTATTATTCCACTTTCAACATCCTGTGGAATTCTGGGGTTGTAGTTTACTGAGGCCAAAGAGCTCTCTGGCTGAGAATTCTAAATGTCTCTTCCTAAAACTGCAACTCTCAGGATTCCATAGGATGATGAAAGTGGAATAATAGTACCATAACAGTGTAGTGTGGAAATGGCCTTAGTTTCAATTCTTCAGTGTTTTTCACTTAAAACCTGCCATTCTCAGAGATCTTTTCCTTGTCCTTCATGATCAGTCTAATGTATGGGAGGAAGGGTTCTGTTTCATTTTCTCTCACATACATTTTTTTTTAAAAAAAAATCAAGTTCTTTCCATTTCAAATTTGAAGAGAGTTTCAAACTGTAGTAAATAATTATCAAAACTCACTTAAAATTAAATTGTTATACATCTGCACTGAACAGATTCGTCAGGCAGAGATATTCTATCATTTTGTACCTGCATGCGCTCTATGTTAAAAATAAGCTGTGAGAAAATAAAAGCTAGTGACCATAATTCAGCACTCACATCATTGAATATATGTGGAGACTCAGATCTAGGACTTCTAAGCGTACAAAATCCTAGTCCTAGATAAATGAGTCCCTTAATTTTAATTTCTCTCTCCATTTCCCCCTTTTTTTCGAACTCTTAGATTCTTTGCAGCCCTTAGTTTAAGAAGACTGTTTCAGGTTTTGGCAAATTTTTTAAAAAATGAACTGAAACAAATTTTCCACCATCTTCTCTCATTTTAGGTCAAGGTGGAGAAAATGCCCATGCAGTCTCTGAACTCCATTCTTTTCAGCCTCTGAAGCCTCCTACCAATTCCCCAAAGTCCCTGAACCACCAGCTCTATTTTGAAAATGACACCAAAAATCATCAGAAAATCTCACCCAAACACTCCATTCACACTTCTAACACACACTGCCTTTTCCCAACACCCTGAAGATCCCTTAAAAGCTTTCCAATGGCTTCTTTTCCTCCTTTTTTACTTCAAAATGAAAACAGAAACTGAACTGATATCACTTCTAGGCCATTTCCACAAGGGGGTAAATCCCTGCGCTGGGACGACCGACATGGAGGTCGTCTACACCGCGGGGTGTGCTAGAGTGGTGAAAAAAGGGGCGGTTCTAGACCTCAAACCGCCCTCACGCGGCCGTGGGGATGGCCCTCCGTGTTTTATAAATACCATTTTTCAAGTGGTCTTTTTAAAACGAGCGCACTACTCCATCGCAGCACCCCATTTAGAACTGCAGGGATGCGCTAGCACGTCCCTGCAGAGCTGCCCGGGGGTGGGCTTCCGGCTGGCGCACTGCCCCAATTGGCGGAGTGCCACCGGAAGCTGCCAGCCACCATTTCGGGCGCCGCCAGATGCCACCGAGCACCACCGAACGCTGCCGACATTTAGAGCAGCGAACGCGTGCTGCTCCCCGTGGGGACGGAGTTCCTCGCTGCAAGGTAAGCTCTGTTTCCGCGTGCACTGCCCCGTTTCCCCCCGTTTCACCACCCCCCGTGTGGAAAGGGCCCTAGTCTCCATTTTGAAGGAAAAAAAGAGGAAGGAAAAATGTTTTGGTGTAGTGGGTTTGGGTTGCAGCCAGCTGAGGGATGTTGGGAAGTGAAGAATTGGTCCCCTGGCTCTATGCCCCTGCTTTAGATTATGGTGTCTATCTATATTGTTATTTTTTAATTGTTATGGTGAGGATTGTTGCAGATTTAAAGAAATAGAAACAATTGCAAAAAACCTGTATAGTACTGTGTATAAGCACACTAGTTAGGGTGCTAAGCACTGAATTCTGGTTCAACGCCACCATCCCTATTTACTGGGAAGCAGCTGCTGCCCCTGTAACTTGAGAAGTAGCTGGCTGTCATTTCCACTCACTCCTGTGAGAGATTCCAGTTCCAAAATAGGGCAGAAACAGGGCCTATCTCACAATTCCCCTTAATGCCTGAGGTTGCTCACACAAGGAAGGTTGGGGATGGTAGGCAGCTGCTTCCAGAGTGATGGGGGAACAGATCCCAATCAATCTCAGTGGCTTCTGTCCAGTAAGAGGAGATTGGTGGATTTTATAGTTCCTACATATCCCCTAGTTTAGTTTAGATAACATGAATATGGAACAGTCATGAGTACATAACTCCAGGTTATACATTTGTAACTATGATAAAGGATTCTGGCCATTATTTATTAGTACTGGATACAAGCCAAAGCTTTATGAAAATAATACTTGGTGGGGACAAAATTATTGAACTTTAAGTTCAGTTCTGGATCACAAACGTATATAGGCATACTGATGAGATGACTGCCTCTGCTCCTCTTCAGAAATATCCAAGGAAATGTAAATTATGCCCTGCTACTAGAAACTCTTTGATCATACACTTTTTGATGAATGACCAATATTTCTTTAATATGTTTAATAATTAATTGCCATTACTTTTTAGAAAATACCTTTAAGCAAAACTCTTACTTTAGATGTTAGGAGAGAGAAAAATTATATATTTGTTGACATAAAAGTACCTGTAAACTAATTGAGGACAATAATTTTGGACCAGATTGTACTGCCAAGAGCAGATCTTCTCAACCTTTTACCATGGGGGAACCTATGAAATAATTATCAGGTTTTAGAGAACCTGTGCATATAAATGGCTATATCTACAGCTTTTTAAAAAAGGGGAGGGTTCAATCAAGTCATCTCATGGAACCCTTAGATTTCCAGTGACCCATGTTTGAGAAACTGGCCTAGGACAAGATAAGAAAACTTGGTGTCCTCCAGATGTTTTGATCATCATCATCCTGTCTTGAACTTGTGGGTCTTAACGAGTCCAGAATCTCCTGCCTGTGTGGTAGAGCTACGAAGTGTAGTTGATGGAGAGAGGCAAATGAAATAAAGGCAAACTAAGGACTTGTTTTTTAGTGACGTTTTGGCTTGCCTGAAGAAAGTGACAGTATGCAAGTGCAGAAAACAGCAAAATGTCCAAAACGTTTACAGTAGTTGGCAAAACAGAAAATATTCCCTGTCACAAAAAATGATGGGAAATATATTCCAGAAAAGCCTTGTTGCCGAAGAAATCAATCACTGTCCCATGTACAGGTACCGAGTTGATGTGTTGCTTGTACAAAGTGTGCTTGAGTTGACACAAGCTTTCCATAAGGCTTACCATCATCCTGGAATGTACTTCTTCTTTGACAGTTTCCCTCAGAGCAGTTTTAACAGCTATTTAAAAAAACAAACAGAAAAGGATGTCCCAGTGTTTCCCTCTATTAACCTGGCTAATATAGGCCTTTCATTTGAGGACATGGTTAGGCCATTTTCAAGGTGAGAGTGTGACAATATAATAAATTAAAATAAAATTTATAGGGCTTATAGAGACCATTAGAAGTTCCTTTTATAAACTTAATTTATCTGCTATTCAATTCTTTGGCCTAATAGGATATAAATATTTATATATAATGTGATCAATTTCAGTTTATTGGAGAATGTGCAGTGGTCAAGTGTTCAGATTACTCACTAGAAATTGCACAAACTGAAAATGTGAATAGGAAGGTTGCACATTGACCAGTTAATACACATCAGCCTAAATCCAATTGCTGATTCCAGCTAAAGTAGATGGATTGGACCCTACACTTCTGTAAGTTCTCCTGTTTTGGTGATCCTACCCTGGTTCAGACATTTCACTTCCATTTTTTTTTTAATATTTTTGATCCACTCTTAAAGAAATATAAAATACATATGGGGGAGAAAACAGTAACATAAAACAAAACTTCACTGCAGAAGACAAACTAGACTAGACTAGACTAAACACAGAGATATCTGAACTAACAAACTACTACTTCCTCTAAGACAAACCAAACCATAAAAGAATAATGCAAAATATATTTGACTTCCAGCTCCTCAGAGAATGGGAGTTAAGTTATCCTTAATTATGCTTTCTCTAATTTCTTTATCTGCTTTTATCTATATTTCTAACAATTAATAAAACTTTATCTATTATGACCCAAATAACTCACTGTTACTATGAACTTCCTTAAGATCATAAAGATGTAATGTACCACCACAATAAATCTAACCTTAGCAATGAATCAAACCTTCTTGCTGCTTGTATCCCTCCAGGTGACCTGAGAAACAATTTAACCTTTCCCAATTGTTTTTGTGATCAGTAAGAGAACCATCTCTTAATAATGTTGTCAATTTATCCATCTCCTGCATATCCAATAACTTCATTATCCAATCATCTTGAAATGGAATTGTGGGGTCTTTCCACTTCTAAGCATATGATATTCTCACCACCACAAGCAGGTATCGCTTGACTCTTACACAATTCTTGTCAATCTGGTTATTTATTGGTCCCAAAAGGAACAGTTCTGGTAATAGTTCAATTTTGATCTTCAAAATATTCTGCATCAGGTGGTGTATCATTACCCAGAATTTATTTGCTTTATTACAAGTCCAGCATATATAATAAAATATCCTTTCTGGTTGATTTACATTTCCAACCATTAATTTGAGAATCTTTATACATATTGAAAAGTTTTTCAGGAGTAAGGTAGCAACTAAACATCACCTTATAAAAAATATCTTTCAAATGATAACTCAAATTTCAAGTCTTTTGTCCACACGTTTTCCCATTGGTCCATATGAGATGACCTACATTTTGAGTTCATTTAATAATAAATTCAAGACATTTAACTTCATACCAGTCCCATGATTATAAAGAATACTTGTAGATTGTGTTGCCTCTGATGAGAAAGTATCTTGACACATCCAGACATACTGTTGAAAAAAATGGTAAACTGTGGGGGTGGGGGCAGTATCAGGGTTTTGTTTTGTTTTGTTTGCAATAACCACGAAAATACATTTTTATATAGAAGACAGTGTTTTGCACGAAATGCATTATGCACAAAAGTTTTGTTCTTTTCCATACCAGAAATACTTCTACTGAACAGATATTTTTACCAACAAATCCCAAGATGTGAAAAACCATTGAAAAACATGCAAGAACTCTTACAGTTTTGCACACTGGGGAGAAAACTTTTGAAATTCTTCATTCTTGTATGAGAATTAAGTAAGCAAAATATGACATCTATAATAGCCTCATGGTGTGTTTGTTGTTCACTGCACAATCTTTAATGCTAAAAAAATCCCCAATACAAAAAGAAGGGAGATAAAAATGCTAACTAAGGACAATAGCAATTAATCTACAGCAACTATGTAGTGGTTGTTTGGAAGCCTTTACAGTTCACTTTGACATGCCTGACATTCCCCTTTTCAGATATATTCACTGCAAAGTTATCTGAAGAGAGGGAGCAGAAGGATGATACTGGAGACAGGTTTGTTCCTGGTTCATTCATTTAACCCTGCATATGGATGGCAAAATCTCTAAAGGACTATATCAGCCTCATTTAACCTAAAGCCCTCCTGTCAGAGCCAGCCAGCATGATGTCTGGTCAAGGGTACTAGAAGTTGTAAGCCCTGTATTATATATTGTGTGCTGTGTTTCTTTTTCTGATTTTAAGAAATTTATTTTCAATCCCATAAAACCATGAATAGCTTTGACTTATGTTTAAAGTGCTAGCATTGACTTAATCATTGAACTCTTTAGTGTCTACCCATTAGACTTAATATAACTTTAGATCTGATCCAGTACTAGTGGAAGATGTACTACATTCCCTGGACTTTCATCACAGAAGTCTTTTATTTTCTCTGTACACTTTTTTTTTTTTTAAAGCATCTTACTGTTTTCAAAGAGTCGGCAATTCATCTCCACTATGTATCCAAGATAAATCATTCAATCAGTATTGGGCCTCTTGGCTGAAAAATGTGGTGTGCATGTAATAATTAAATTTCTTATTGTCTTCAGACAATCCGTTATTTCTGAAAAATCTGGTGGCATTTACCTATTTCATTCTCTCAAGGGCACAGCCATTATAGTTAAGAGCAAGAATGAGGTTTTTTACAAGACACTCAATAGGAAGATACTGGGGCCATTTCTGCAGTACACTGGCCCCTGCCGTAACTGTAAACCCCCAGGATTCCACAGGATGTTGAAAGTGGAATAATTGCACTATAACAATGTAGTGCAGAAAGGCCATGGATAATGGACTCTACCTGCAGACATGCAGACGAAAGCTAAGGACTCAGTCAGGACATATATTCTCAGACTAGTGAGAGCCTTTTGCAGTGGAGGAGTATCCAGAGCATTTTCCCAATGTTGCTGTTTAATTTAAATAGTTGATTTTGATTTTATAAGAAGAAGGAAATGCTGACACTGATCATCGTCTTGTAGAGACAGCTTTTGTATTTTTAACATGGTGAAGATGGTAGAAGCTGCGGTGATCATGATGGCTAATAATAGCAATATTGTCAAGCATCTAGCAGGCATGCTAAATTAAATGCCCTCCCCACCCAGGCCCACACAGATGCACAACTCACCTCCATTTAAAGGTGAATAATTAGATAAAGTCCATATGCACCCATTGCATATACTCTGTTGTTGTTAACTGCCTTCAAATTGACTTTAACTTATAGGGACCCTATGGACCTCCAGGTCACCCTATTATTAACAACCCTGCTCACATCCTGCAAATTTAGAGATGTATCTTCCTTGATTAAGTCAACCCACCAGCAATGTGGTCTTCCTCTTTTCCTGTTGCCTTCTACTTTATCAAGTAGTATTGTCTTTGTAAAGTCGAAGGCTTTCACAACCGGAATCCATAGATTGTTGTGGGTTTTCCGGGCTTTGAGGCCATGTTCTATTAGTATTTTCTCCTGATGTTTCACCTGCATCTGTGGCTGGCATCCTCTGAAGATGCCAGCCACAGATGCAGGCAAAATGTCAGGAGAAAATACTAATAGAACACAGCCTCAAAGCCTGGAAAATCCACAACAACCTATTGTTGTCTTTTCTAGTGGGTCATTTCTTTTCTTGACTCAGCTTCAGTTTAGTCATCTTGGCTTCTAGGGAGAGTTTAGGCTTTATTTGCTTTAGGGCCCAATTATTTGTCTATTTAGCAGTCCAGGGTGTCCCAGAACTCTTCTGCAGCACCATATTTGAAATGAGCTAATTTTATTCCTATCAGCATTCTTCACTGTCTTGCTTTCACAACCACACACAGAAATTGAAAACAAGATGACATGGTTAATCCTAACTGTAGTATTCAATTATATATCTTTATATTTCAGAATCTTGTCTAGTTCCTTCGTAGCTACCTTTCTAAATCCTAGGCCATTTCCACACAAAGTTGATACATTGTAGTAGCAACAATTCTTACCCTCCCATCTGCACGTTGTAGCATTTTAGCATTGTAGTTTTCCTTGTGGTTCTGCATGTTTTCAGCTCTTAGAACGGTTCACTCCAATGGAGAAACCACTGTATCTGAAAACCGGAAAAACTCTGACATAAATCTCCCAAACTGGTTCTGCTTCATTTTTTGCCTATATGCAGAAGCATAGCATTAATTCACAGCACAGAAGTGGCCAGCTATGGGCGTTCCCAGGCTGTCCCTTCCATCATTTCTGTCCCTAATCTTCCTCTGCCCATCAAAGGACAGGCTGCCATCATTATTGTCTTCATGTGTTAGACAACTGAAAGAGAGTGGATCTGGTAGTGGGTGGTTAAAACATGTTTTTTCCACTTATCAACAAAATACATACCTACGCACAAATGTAGCAACACAGAAATGTGTTTAAAATACGTGTGTGAGTGTGTGTTTTTAAAACAGACCAAACAGCAATGGTGGGGCAGGCTGAGGGAGGGGAATGGGAGTGACCAGGGACTTGCTGTTGCAGATGCAGTAACTGCTGTTCTCCATGGTAGTACGATGTAAATGAGGGGGTACAGACAGCACAGTTTCTGAATCGGAGCATAAAAACACCACTCTTGATATGTGATGAGCCACTCCTCCTCTCTCATGTGGAAATGGCTCTAGTCTTCTGATTTCTTGACTGCAGTCCCCATTCTGATTAATGACTGAGCCAAAGTATGGAAAAACTTGAGCTATTTCAGTGTCTTCATTGCAGCTCCCAAACTGTAAATATCCCTGTGCACTGATAGTGAGATATTTATATCTCAGGACCAAACTGCAAATTTCTATTCTGAGTTTTGCTAGATTTTTTTCTCCTTTTCTTTATCTTTCTTTCTGAAAAGGAGTTGCAGCAGGCTGAAATCTGGAGAGGAAAACTAGCAGGGGAGATGAGCTGTTTAATACCCTGGGATAATGGGCTCTCCCTTTATCTGAGCAACATAGCTGAGGGATATAGTCTCCATTTGAGGTAAACATAGGGTTAATGATGTGGTGGGTTAAGTTAAAATTATTGGGATCAAAATCACCAAGGAGCAACAGAGATCGTGAGAGACAATTGCCTAATAGGAATTTCTCCTGAGTTTGTGAAGAAAGGGGGAAGCTTCAAGAATCTTCCAAGTAAGAGGTTGTAAAGCTCCAGGAGCCACAGAGCTCAGAGACAGAGAGAAAAGACAAATAAAGAGTCTGGGGTTTGGGGATAGAGGCAATCTGACTCACTTGGGAAGCTTGGTTGCAGGATGGACAAAAGATTCAGACTGCCAGCTTCCCATTACCAGCCAAGACCCAGAACTCCATCTGTTTTATAAGTAGAATGGAAATGCTTAGCTAGTCATGTTAGGGCTTATGTTGTTTCCAGTCTTGGTTGAATTTGACCTAGGCTTTTGGAATTTTGAAGCTATTACTAAGTAATGCCTGAAGGAAGGTGCCTTCATGTATAACAGTGGTTCTCAACCTGTGGGTCCCCAGATGTTCGTGGACTTCAGCTCCCAGAAACCCTGAGCATTGACCATAGTGGCTGGGGCTTCTGGGAGCTGAAGTCCACAAACATCTGGGGACTCACAGGTTGAGAACCACTGATGTATAAGAAACTGTTTTGCTAATGTAAACTCATTGCTTAGAATAAAGGCTTTCTTTTTTTAAAGACCTCTTTTTTCCGCCCACACTCTTTCCACATGCCTTTGCTCGGAGGGAGGGGAAGGTTAAACTTCTGCAGAATCAGAAGTGGAAAATGTTAAGTTCCTCAGTAACTTTCCACTGAGTTACAGAATCATAGGGATTAAATCAGTGGGTTGTGGCAGCTAGATGATCTTAGCAATAGCAATAGCATGTGTATTTCTATACCGCTTATCAGCTAAGTGCTCTCTAAGTGATTTAATTTCCCCCAGCAAGCTGGGTAGTCATTTTACTGACCTGCAGAAGGATGGAAGGCTGAGTCAGCCTGGGGCCTGGCAGGATTGACCTCACAGCTTTGTGGCTGCAGTACTGGCATTTAACCACTGCATCACCAGGGTTCTTGATCTTCAGAGATCCCATGTGCTACTCAAGAGCAGGAGATTGAGTTGTTACAGATCATTATCTTCCCATTTTTCTATTCTAATCCCCCTCTTTTTTCTATTCTAATTCCCTTTTTTTCTTTCCTTCACACTGGGCAAAAGGGCTGTATTTTGCAATAATTCAGGTCTTACCCTGAGGTCTGAAATAGGGTTTCCATTGAAATGCAAGATGGCAAGAAAATTCATAGAATCATAGAGTTGGAAGAGACCAAAGGGGCCAGGCAGTCCAACTGCCTGCCATGCAGGAACGTACATCAATGCACTCTCGATACCTAGATCTCTTGATGATTAAAAGCCGTTTTCATCAATGACTATCTAATATTACTGGGAGTGGGGAGGGGGAGCATAGATACCAGTGTGAAGGCAATTTCCCTAAGCTTTGTTCTTTTCAGTGTCCATTTAAGTATGGTACATAATGAAAATGGAGTATGGAAGGTAGAGCATAAAAGGCTTATTGGAGGCTCCACCTAATGCCTGGGGCAGGGTCTGCAGGCATGCCAGCAGGCATCCCATTGGCATTTTATCTACAATGTAAGCTCTCTAGCATATGCAGTTGTACTTTATTGGTCATGGTGTAACATCTGCATTCAGTTCACATTTGCATAGGAACAGTTCTGTTACTCCAAAACGTGGGTGACTCAGGGGTCCATCAGTGATTCCAGTGCCTCTGTGAAATAGTGGGAATATTAGTTCAAAGAGGACGACCGTGAGGGGGGGTAACCTTACAGAATCTTTTACACTTATGTGTACTAGTAGTGCTGTGGGGAAAAACCAGCCAGAAGTTCAAAAATAAGCTTGTTTGTTTCATTGGGGGAATTAACAATCACACACACAAGATCTAAGCAATCTCACAATCACACAAGGCTAAATGAAGGAAAAGGGAGGAAAGGTTTGGATAGTGAGAGTTTATGGTGAAGTGGGTGATATTTACCAATATTCATCAAGCCAGCAGAGGAAAAACAAAGTGATGTTGCTTAGACTGTTAGGAGTCCAAGGGTAGTATAATCAGGAATTGGAGTGGCAGAGTGGTGGCCATTAGGCAGAAATACTATAAATTATCTGGCTCAGAGACAGGGTTTAAATACTTCTTTTCCACTCTGAGGGGGAAAGTGTTAATGGCTCTCCGGCAGAGTAGGCAATGGGGTTGGTAGTTGGTAGCATTAGTTGACAAAGGGGCTGATGGGAATCATGATAACTCCTTAATGGTGGGACAGGTGAGGGGAGCAACATTGAAAAGGAGAATTTCAATGGATAAAGGGAGGAGGTCAAAGACAATCAGTCATTCCATTAAAGATGTGTCAGGTTTCTAAAGTTTGAGTTGTTGAGGGACATCTGCCAGTCCATTATCTCCAGAATTTCACTGACTATGACCTAGTCATGCCCTGAGGTCTCAATCTGATCTAGTTTTGCAATGCACATGTGCAGCCATTTCCTCTCTGTCAGCAAATTTCCAGTCATAGCAGGATAGAATTTATATTTCATGTCAATTAGATATCAAGGAGTGAGGCTTGGTAACAGTTCCACAGATGTAACTGTTGCACATGCAGGTGTGCATTCTTTAGTGGTGCATAGCCATCAGTGCCTTCAATGTACTACCTGATACACTGTGCAAAACAGCAAATATATTCATGGATAAGCAGTTGTTTGTTTAATGTCAGTATTCAGTGGAAGGGTGGTGTAATGCAACCACCAGTTAATTCTATGAGTGTAGATATATAGTACACAAACACAATGTAGGATCTCCACTGAAACTGGTCTAGCTCCTGTCATTGGACATTCCACTGTCCTTGCACAGTGGATGTTCATGCATTGGAATAGACATTGGCAGGGAGGAAGTCTCCAGGGGATCAGCCTCCATTTTGTTCCATCTCTTCCAGTATGTGACTACCACAGGTGTGAGAACAGCAGTAGATTCCTTGTCATGACTTGGAGCCTGCCTCAAATGGATAATACATGGTGGAGTTATATTGTTCAGTCTTGTTTTATAGGCCATTTCTGCACTGGACTGTCACAGTGCTATTATTCTACTTTCAACATCCTATGGGATCCTGGGGTGCTATTATGGTTGTTTGCACTGTTGTCTCCTTCCAAAGAGTATTCACGCTTTGTTGTACCACAGTAAGAAGATGATCAGCAGCATTAATCTTTGTGCTATGTATTTGTTCCTTATTTGCTTCCTCATTGTTTCATGACACTTACCTTGAACATCTAAACTACTGGTGAAAAGATCTGTACAGATTCACTCTTCCATATATTTTGTTAGGGATCAAATAATCACCCAACTCACCTGCACCCAACTTTACGGCTATCAACCTAGGTATCTTTACTGAGAAATTTGACAAATTAATGGAGGATTTGGTTATCAATGGCTACCGGTTGTGACAACTATCCCATTGCTCTTTCTGTCATATTTAGTGCTATCTGAGCTGAAAAAGAACAAAATGTATAAAATTTTCATACAAATTAGCCACACATTTAAGAGGGGCAAAAGCAAATTACCCCTTCATTTGAACCGGTTAGTATTGATTTTAATGGGTTTAATCTAAATAGGACAAACTCTGGATGTAACTCAATTTCAAAACTCTTCTGGTGATTTAGATGTATCTTTAAATATTTAAATTTGCTATGGATGACATGAATACCACAGAGCTATTAGTTAGCTCTTCCTTTATTACCCTGTCCAATTAATGAGTGTCTATAATTTTAATATTTATAGAGAACTGTTTTTGGCCTCAGAAAATTATGATTGTTCATGATGTGATAGAAACACAAAATAAATACCATTGCTGGATGCATAAACAGTGCAGAAAATATTTATTGCTTGTAATAAAACTGTCTCCAGTCAATGTAACAATACTGTGAAAAGTATATCATTAGAGAGTTGAGGGTGTTACAAAATGGGTTAACCTGAGTTCATCAAGGCCTCTGGCAAAAAAACAAAAACTAGAATTAAGAAAGCACACTCATACTTCAAGAAGAGCATGATGGGAAAATGTCTAGATCTCAAATAAAATGACAATGATATAAACATATTGCTGTCTGACAGGAAAGGCTAAACCAACAAGTTCCAGGTTCTATCATTTGGATACTGGCCATTTCTGCACGAGGGAATTAATAAGGCACAGTGCGTCCTCTCACAGAGGTCATCTGCACCTTGGAGCAGACTAGGTCTGAACTACCTGAGATCTGCACCTCAGGCCACGCTGAAACGCCCACAACTGGTCCTCCAGCATGCTTTTTAAAGAATGGTAGAAAAACATTCTTTAATTTTTCGGAGCACGCCATTACATTCCTGCTCACTTGTGCAGATTCACAGGCTCACACCAATGCGAGCCTACGATTTGTGGAGGGTGGGCTTTAGGTGTGGCAAGCTTCAGCAGTTGGTCGGGACCCACGAACAACTGGAAGCTGCCATTTTGGAAGCCGGAGCAGTGCGGATCTAAGACCTCTCACTGCTCTGATTCACCCTGGACGAGACGAGGAGCCCTGTGGAAGGGCTTAAGGGACAGTCCATGTTGGTCCGTGCCCAGAAGATCCAGTGAGTAACGGCATGGAGCAATTCCCTCGCCTCGTGTGGAAATGGCCACAGTCTCTGTAGTTTCAGGGCAAAGCTATCTTCCTCACTGTAGATTTAGGCCACTTCGGCACTACACCATGATAGTGCTATGAATCCACTTTCAACATGCTATGGAATCCTGTGGTTTGTAGTTTAGGGAGGGGCATTTAGAATTCTTAGCCCAAGAGCTCTTTGGCCTAAATAAACTACAAACTCCAGAATTCCATAGGATGTTGAAAGTGTAATAATAGCACTATAACAGTGTAGGGCAGAAAGGTCCTTACTGTAGGTTTCTGAAGCTCACAGACTTTTGTACTTGAAGACAAAATTTCCTGGTGTATATATGGGGTTTAAAAAGCAAGCAACTTGAAAATGCCAGTTACTTTGTATTCCCTTACAGATTCCAGAATAGTTAGTAACAATTCAGATGTTCAAAGGAGTAAGGTACATTGAAAGTCACAATCTAAGTGCTACCCACCTGAGAGTGGCTTCAGGCAGGAAGATAGAGGATTTCTCCTTTCTCCTTACTATCCAGGCATTATGAAGGATCACAGGGTAAAGAAGCAAAGTGAGGAAAATATATCCTCCAACCCACTGAATCTGTTTTCTAGTCCTTTGGAAGAAGAGACCAAAGGATTCATCGCATGATTTGAAAAAATGTTGGAAAATCCTCATTCGAAATTGTGTGGAGAGTTTCTATTGAAATTAGAAGTTCACTTCTTTAGAAAATTATCACGGAGGGTGATGGAAAGATTCACGGCAGTGGTGGAGCTACTGTGCTCCTCCTCCTAGTATAGTTAGTTACTCAGTACTTTCTCATAATGCCTGGATCAGACTCTGAGCTGTTCCTTAAGCTGGGCCAAGTCCCAGGACAGACTGCATCATGACCTTGCTCTGACCAGCTTTTTTGCGTTGGCCATGCTATCCAGCATACTTTTTCTTTCCTGAACTGTGAGATTTCATATTATCCTCAGTATAAGGTATTTCCTCCCCCATTATTCAGGAAATTATGTTAGTTAGAATGAACATCATGGTGTTGATATTAAGCAGCATTTTGTGGATACAACATTTTATGTTACCAAAGCAGTAACATAAGCTTGGGTTTTATGTTAAAATAAGCATTGCTTATATAGCAGTTTTAACTCAAACAAAGCAAAGCAGACAAGAAGTGCTGGACCAGATTGTTGTTGCTGCTGCTGTGTGCCTTCAAGTCATTTCTAACTTATGGGTAGACAAGCTGATCACAGAGTATTCTGAGGCTAAGACAAGACTGAGACAATCCTAAATAATTTTTGCTTACTGTTGTGTATGGGAAGATATTTAAATGCACAGGGAAACAAAAGACAACAAATTTCCTCATTTTTCCCCATGGCAAATTTTCATGTCTTTCCTGTTGAAAATGTGAAAAGAAGGAGCTCTAATGAAATATTTCTCTTTTGGAATTACTGGAATGTTTTCAAGGCAAAATTTTATTCGTTTAAAATTCCAGGAACTGCACAGTATGTTGATGGACATAACAGCTGTTGATGGACATCTGTTATCAGCAGTCCCAGACAGCACAATCGATGGTGAGGGATACTGGGAGTTGTAGTCCAACATCTGGACTTCCATATGATTCCCATCTGGACTACAGAATTAGAGAACAATATTTCTTATAGATTGGCCACATACAACAATCAAATTTAAAATGAATTTCTGCAAGCAGTGGGGCCACCCTCTTCATAAAAGAATCATACTGTGCAAAAGTGTGCCATTATTTGTAATGACAAAATATTAAATAGTTTGATATGGTGAATGTTGGGTAAAACTTTATGTCAAACCATATCGCTAGCCTACTCCGTAAGATTACGATTGTTTCTCTACAAATAATATAATGTGTGTGTGTGTGTGTGTGTGTATTTTGCACCAGTACTGCCACAGAGGGCTGCAACTCACCCCTTAACCGCCAAAAAATTGGCAGATAATTTTTGTTTTGGGGAAGTTGGTTGTTGTTTTTTGTATTTTAAAGTTTTTTACTACTAAAAGTTTACCAATTTTGTTTCATTTTTGTCCCTTTACCCAATTTGGAGTGTACAGGACCTTGGACAATCTTTAGGGGAGCTAGTTGTGGTCTGTGGAAGACAAAAAAGTTCTGACACCTTATGTAGCTCACACACCACAATTCCCAAACCCAGTCTTCATTCTGGTTCAAAAGATGAACAAAGACTGTCTGCCTCAAACATTTGCATTTCAGACCAGTTTTCCAAGGGATGATACCACTGGACTTTTACATGGCTCAACCTGGAATGGCAGTTTCATGAGATCCCATTTAAACCATTTGTCAAACACTTTGATGCTGCCCATACAGATGAAGCTTATGAAGACTGATTCAAAAATAAATCCCAGAAGTAATGAAAAAGTGTGCATGCTGGGTTGTATTATCTGTGTAAAAAAAAAGAAAAGAAAAGCCACAGCAAGGCCAAGGAGGCAATCACCTTTAACTCAGCCCTGACATAGCTTCAGTTGCAATGACACCCATGTAGCAGTACAGAGGGTTTAGAATTTTCGGAGGTCACCCCATCCCAACAGACACATAGACCATTTCTGCACAAGACTGTTATACTGCTATTATTCCACTTTCAACATCCTATGGAATCCTGCAGTTTAGGAAGGGGCCTCAAAATCTAATGCGGAAATGGCCACAGAAGCCTTTCACGTACATGCTTCTTCTGCAATGCAGTACCAATTTGGGTCACCTTTCATTGCTTTAAAATATGCTACAGTGTAGTTTGAAACGTGTGCAAAAGGCCAATGGAAGGAGGTTAAAGACTGAAAGGGCCTGGAGAGGTGCAATAATTTATCGTGAGTGGGAGAGAAGTTAGAATAGCTATAATTGAGAAAATGACAAATGTTAGAAATAGTATAAAGTAGTGTTAGACAGAGTATGAAGTAATTAAGCTCTTTTCACATTCAGACAAATAGTTACCCAGTGGAGCTAAAAGGAAGTAAATTCTGAGCAAATGTCAAGAGAACTTGTGTCTTGCAGAAGCTAATCAGCACATAAAGACCTTGCTGGACAATACTATGTACACCAAAGTTAGGCTAACTTCTTTCTGAATAGAAACTACTTGTATTGTTTCTGATCTCATTTGTGGGTTTTGTAAAGCTAGTAAGAATAAGTCTAAAATATAAGTAAATATAGAGCTTTGTCGGTATGAGCAAACAGTCCCACTGAAGCCATACACATTGAATCCCATCCAGTTTTATGACAGAGAATAGAATACCCATTGAATTTTCTTCAAAAAGAGGTCAGCTAAGCTTACATTTCCTTTTTGTTTTCTTTTTAAAAAATATTATTGTTAAAGTACCAAATTTTAATATATAAAACAACATATAAAACATATTTAAAAAACACAACAGACAAAGAAAACTGTTGGAAAATACAGCATTCTCTCTTTCCCACCTCTTTAGCTAGGATAGGCCTCTCAACAGTTAGTCTATGTATATATTTAAAATTATTGGCTCTAGCATCTAGACTTTACACTCTGCTGTCTGTGGTTGGCTTAGCTTAGAAGACCACACCTCTAGCTCTCTAAGAACATACCAAGAACTCTGTTCTCCTTTAACTGCAAACACATCACATACTAAGCTCTGCTGTCGACTGCTCTCTTCTCAAATATGCTAAGCATACCTCTGAACTAATTAGTTGGTGATTTTAAATGAAGATATTATTTATCTCAAATACTTTACTTCAGTAGTTAGGACCAAGTTTCTTTGGTGGACATATCATTATAAATTTTGTTAGTCAATGTTTTAAATTTGAAATCTGCTGTCTGCCTTGTGCACTTCATGTCAGCCATCATTTTAAGAAGCCACACTGAAACTGTGAAATGCCTTTTCTTTGTTTCTCTGTTTCTTCAGGACTAATAGCCTGGGTAGCTCTCAACTCCCAAGAAAACAAACACCAACAAGTAAAGAAGAAGAAAAATCTAAACAAGACTAAAGAAACTAAGAACAAAACAAACTAAACTAAACTAAACTAAGTGGGGGGGGGGGTAAAGAGATAAACAACTTCCAGCCTCACAGCTGATGGCTATATAAGATAGTAAATGTATTTCTTCAACAGTGTTAGCGCTAACACATACATCTGCATATTAATAAAAAACTACTATCTTCAAAACCCAAAACTGATGTTCAATCACCATGTCCCAGTCTTTCTTAAACTTTCTCATTGATCTTTCATTATTCCATATTCTTTGTTTTCTCACATGTCTATCTCATTCAAAAAAAGTTCTTTCCAATCTCTCCAACAAATAGTAACAGAGCCCTTATACATTTTAGATAATCTTTCTGATGTTAAATACCATCTGTACATCATTTTATAAAAGTTTATATAAAGTTTAATAAACATTTTCTCTAAGATCATAATGCAAATTTTAAATCTTTTCTCCAAATCCTTTCCCATTGTTCCATCTGTATATTATGACTCACATTCTGTGCCCATCATACATTTACATTTTCATCCTCTGTCTCAATTCTCAACGATATCTTGGACAATATCTTAGACATTTTAGCTATTAAATGTTCCTGATCAGTACATAATTGTTCTTCAAACTCAGATTTAGACATTTCAAAATTAAATAATTTTCGTCCGTTTGTCCAAATGTCTGTAAGCAAACCATAAAATATCATAATCTTCTGGTATTAATTCTTCATTTGATTTCATTCTAAGTCATCCTTTTTCCATCACTAGTCTCCACGTGTTAACCAATTATCTTTAACAGTTTTTTACCTCTTAAACAAAACTTCATAGAGTGAAGCCCATATAGGAAGTTTGGCACATAATCTGATTTTACATTTATTTTAGAACTGGGTTTACATTGACTGAATTCCACCCTGATTTTCCACAGTCACGCATATATTTTATTTTAGAGGAAAGACAGGGGCTCCAGAAGCTGTTTGAGTTCCTATAACTGATCAACATTGGCTTTGCTGACTAGGGCTGCTAGAAGTTACACTTCAACAACATCTGGAATGCCACGAATTGCCCATCACTGTTTTAGTGTATGTATGGCAGTTGGCTTTTCTGTCCCTCTCCCTTCAACTGGAAGTCAACTTCTGGTCACTGCTAGTTCTTTTGTAAATCACTGCTACCCATATTTCTGGGTCAAAATTTCTGGAGGATAGTAGATTGGCTTTGAGATCCATGCACCATTTTCTAAGATTAGCCTTTAGATTATTGAATGCTTCCTCAGGTAGCTGGTAACACTGGCATCTGAGACATTCAGATCAGAATGGGACAATGAGATTCTGATCACGTGGAGTGAAAAATTTTGCATCTCCCCATTCATTCATTATTCATGACAGCACCTTAAGAGTCATACACATTCTACCATGTGCCATTCATCTATGAAGACAGGAAACCATCTTTCATAAAATATGGAGGCAGAAGACATCACCACACTTACATCTTCACTTAACACTTATGTCTTCTAGAGAAGGAACTTTCAAACTTCCTATACTCAGATATTTCTTTTCTCTGTCGGCTTGTCTGCTGAGGAAGCTTTTCACAGAGGCAATGAAACCTTTTTATGTTGCAGCGTCTCTGGGTATATTCTAAGCTACACATTTAGTTTATGCAAAACAGTAGGTCTGTAGGCTTTACTGTAACTTTACATGAACTCAGGCCTTTTCCGCATTTTGTTTTTACAACGGGGCAGCGCGTCCTCCAGCAAGGATGTTTGCACTTGGGGGCAGACTGGGTCTGGACTACTTTCTGTAGTTTCGGACTTCAGCCTGCTCCGGAACAACCAGAACTGGTGGTTTGCCATGCTGTTGAAAGACCGCTTAAAATAGGTCTTTCAATAGCCTGGTGCGCCCCACTCCGTTGCTGCGCTCCTGTGTAGATCTGCAGGCTCGCACCAGCGCGAGGCTGCAGATCTTCCAGGGGCAGACTTCCAGCTGACGAGATTCTCTGGTTGGTGGAGAGCCTCCACCAACCGGAAGCCGCCATTTTTGTCCCCGGAGCAGTGTGCAGTGTGGCCACACACTGCTCCGGATCAGCATGAATCGTCGGAGGAAGCACTCCAGTTTGGTGAGTAACAGAATGCCCCGTTTTCTTCCCAAAGTGCAAAAAAAACCCTCAGTTTGAATATCACAAGAAAGAATCCAGATCAAAACTTTCAGCTCTATGGCTCTGATAAAGGTGAATGAGAATGATTTGGCTAAAAGACAAGAACTCTGTGACATGATGATGAGGTTATCTTATAATTCTCTGCAGGTGTTCTTTGTAAGAGATCCTTGACAGTCCTGTTTTAGTACTTCTCATAGGTCTGTCTTATAGTAGATCCATTCATTTGTGCTTACTAGAGGATTTTTGAAGACAACCGATTGTGGGTGAAAAATGAAAATGGACACCTAATTGGTTGAAGCGAAGGAAGAGGAGGAGGAGGAGGAGGAGGAGGGAATCAAACAGAGGAGACTAGAGTGCTTTGCCAAACAGAAAGGATATTTAGGGAGTTTTCATTTAGAAAAGAAAGGGGCATCACCAAAGTCTGAGCCGTTAGTGTGGACCAGGAAAGGGCATGGAAACAAGCATTGTGTGCACATGTCAAGGAGTTAAAAATGGGCATGTTTTATTGATTACAGCCAATAGAGTTTGGCGTAGAAAACAGCAGGAATGGGAAACATGCAGCTTTCTAAATATTGTTGGAATATTCTAAGGCTTTCAGAAGCCCTAGCCAGCATAGCCAACATTGAGGAATATTGAGTGGTACAGTTCAACAACACCTGGAAAATTGCACAATTCTCACCTCTGGTACAAGAGAAGGACCTGTTTCCTGCATATTCTAGCTGCTGAACAATGCAGAGTTCTGGCCTGAATGCTCAGAGCAGAAATCTCTGCATGAATATATAGACTGTGGGCCATCACTGCAACTTGTGTGTGTGGCCAGTGCTTAGCTGAGTTTTGCTGGGGCCTTTGAACCAACACCTCAAGATTCCCCCATTTATATGTTCCACTTAGTCACCTGGTAAGATAATGACTTATCACTCCTGCCAGAGTGTTCTCAGAGGGTTTTGAAGGTAATGTGTGGGTCACTGGTTCCAAAGTCTGCCTTAAGGCAATTCCAGTTTTCAGATTTTACCACTGTTTACTTCTACTACTGTCTTGAGTTAAAAAGTGTACAAAAAATTGGTAGAACTCTGCAATTAAATAATAAAATTATGAATGCTGGTGCTAGGAAGATGAAAGATCCACCTGACTGAGACAAATCAGTGGTAATATGGGCCAAATACCTTCCCAACCCCATCAACTTTGATTTGGTAATGAGCATTAAAAATCAGGTGGGTGTGGATCGCTGTGTAGTTCTGAGTAGAAGATCAAAAAGAATGTCTATCAGCTTTAGAATGTGTATTTGATGCTCTTGAACAGGGCTGGGGAAGGTGTGGCCCTCTATACGTTTTTGGAGTACAACTCTCATCAGTCTTAGGCCCTTTCTGCACGTGGAGGGGGAAATGGGGGAAAACGTGCTGAAACAGAGCTCACCGGCAGCCGGGTAAGTCCGTCCCCATGCGGAGCAGCGCGAGCTTGTTGTTCTGCAGTCCTCTGGCATCCAAAATGGCGGCTTCGGCATCCAAAATGGTGGCCTCCAGCTGGCGGAGGCTCTCCACCAACCGGAGAAGCTCGCCAGCTGGAAGCCCGCCCCTGGCAGATCTGCAGGCATGCACTGGTGCGCACCTGCAAATCTGCACCGGAGCATGGGAACGGAGTGGCACAGAGTGGCGCGCTCCGTGCTTTTGAAAAACCTGTAAAAACAGGTTTTTAAAAAGCACGTTGCACGACCACTTTGGGTCGCTCCGGAGCGGACTGAGGTGCGGAACTGCGACAAGTAGTCCAACGCAGTCCGCTCCCAAGGTGCGGACGACCTCCGTCAGAGGTCGCACCACGCCGTACTACTTACCCTATGCGGAAAGGGCCTTAGCTAACACAGCCAATGACAAGGGCCAATGGGAATTTACTTTCAGTTCATTTCCAGACTCTGAATGTAGAATAAAGAAAAACAGGCAGTGTGTGCATCCTTTGGGTCAGATGAGAAATGCATTTCATTCTTTTCATTCATTTGCATGCATTCATATATTTCAATAGTGGAATACACTGCATCAGAGAATGTGGTGTTATCTCCTTCTTTGGAGTTTTTAAACAGAGGCTGGATGGCCATCTGTTTGGAGTACTTTCATTCTGTATTCCTGCATGGAAGGGAATTAGACTGGATGGCGCTTGTAGCCTCTTCCAGCTCTATGATTGTATAATTCTATTTTTTTTTTAAGTCAGTTTTCTCAGGTGTCAGGAAACCCTGACAAGTAGAATACTATATGTGTGAGAATCTTTGGGATTCAGAGTTATCTCTGCACAAAAAATGCACATTTTTTTGGCTAAAAATTGGAATTTTCTGCCTGAAGCCTGGCATTTCTATGCAGAGAACATTTCTTTTACATAATATTTATGTGCAGAAAATAATGTTTTTGTGCAGGAAACCTGCACTGAATAGTTCTTGGATGGTTAACAACCTTTGAAAACTTACATTTTTTAACCACTTTTTTACCATAAGGAGAAAAATGGTAAAATTAGTTGTTCTTCCCTGCAAGAATGAAATTTTTAAAAGATTTACATCCCTACATGTGCAGGCCTCATCTCTTTACTAGAAGCATCTGGTTAGACAGGACTGCAGTCATGCTGGCTGGGAGAGTGTGGGAAAAAGTAACTTTTCAACATTCTGAATTTTACAATGTGTCAAACAGGTAAAAGAATGAGATATT
This sequence comes from Iguana delicatissima, assembly GCA_948472985.1. Classification (NCBI taxonomy): domain Eukaryota; kingdom Metazoa; phylum Chordata; class Lepidosauria; order Squamata; family Iguanidae; genus Iguana; species Iguana delicatissima. Next base: position 27,559 of record CAOKZL010000186.1, read on the forward strand.
CTGGTATTCTTCTCACTCCTTCATGCATACTCCTTATTGGTAAAGGAAATATGGTTTTCATATTGGTATTGGTAAATGTAAAATGTTCTTCATGTTGGTAGGAATCCTAAAGATAAGTGGAATAAACCATTCTTATTTTTTTCCCATTTTTTGTGTGGGTTTCACATATTAAATGCAGTGCATCCTGTTAATATGTTCTGCCAACCAATGTTATTCCTTCTATTATTCATATGCAGTGAGCAATTGAACAAAATTTATTTCTAGTCTAGCCTAGAGGAAACAGTTCATCATAATCAAAACCTGGCAACTTGTTGCTGCATCTCTATGCGGCAAATATCTGGCCCATCTGGAAGTACCATATTTAAAACTGGCAATACAAAAAAGAAAACCTGGTCATATTTACTTCATATACCAGTGTGAAGTCATTAGCCCAACCCAGCCTGGAACGTGTCCTGTTTTCTGGCCATGTAAATCATTTTGTATGGACCCTCGAAGCAATACTGAGCAGGTTTTTTAGCCTTGGCACTTCTTGTAACACCAGTCATCGTAAGATATTGAAAAATATACAAGTCAAAAATATTTTGCTTGAACATTCAAAGCACCAGTAGAACTTTTATTCAAACCCGAATCCTGTGCATCAATAATAAATTCCAAGTTTGAAAAAGAAAATCAGTTATTTGGGCTATAATCGTATTACCTAGGAGTATATCCTATTGAATTCCATGGGGTTTATTTCTGAGTGGATAAGTATAAGATTGTATTGTTAACAAATTGGGGCATATTGGTGCAACAACCCCCAAAACAAAACTGGAAGTGGCCAACAGTACACATCTAATTTTGTAAAACTCTTTTGGGGGCAAGACAAGGTATAGGGGAATCTTTTTAAAAACAACTCCCCTGTTTCTAGCTGGCTTTTTTCCCCTCATTGGAAGGGTCTTGCAGGACATATGCCGCCCACTTTCTTCTTTAATTTTATCTAATCTAGTCCATGGAGAGGAAAAGAAGCCATATGTGTGAGACTATAGTTTGTAACCAGCCAAGCTGTTACACTACTTTTAATATTCCAGCTGCAGGAGAATCCCATGCAGCATTTCTGAAAAGTGAAAGCATATAATAGCTTTCTCAGGGATCAATCATTTATGTGGTTGCTTGTAACTTTGGGGGGAGGGCTTCTTGTATGTAACTTACCAAAATAACCAAATAATGAAGTCTACCCATGGGGAAGTGAAATCCATGCTTACCTATGTGGCTTGTGAATCATTCAACTGAGGCCCTTTTCACACATCATTTGCCATGCAAAAGGGTCCCTGGAATGTTGCACGAATGTGAGGAGCAGTCCACACGACGCACTCACAATCGCGCAGATGCTCCAGTGGTTGGTAGGCTTTTTTATTTTAGGCTGTGAGCCGAAAATGGTGCACGATCGTGCATCACTCTGGGGCCCCACGCACACTTGCCATTCATGCAGAGCTCCGGAGCCGCAGCACTCACACTTCCTGCCCCAGCGCAGCCTGAGAAACTCCCTGGCTGCACTGCAGAAGGAAGAGGCGGGGCTCTCACACGAGCAGGCGGCGGCTGCAGAGCTGAAGGAACTGGAATGCAAGAGCCTCTCGCTAGAGGCTGCTTGCACGATTCCCGCACCCCAGCTCCGCGAAAAGGTGCATTGCAGAAAGGGCCTAAGACTGCTATCCCACTCCACCCTGCTGCCCCTCCAAAAAAATGGATGGGGTGAAATGTGGCTTTTCAAGGCAAAAGCTCATCAAAGATGGTGAATGGCAAATGAAAGCCAGTGGTGTGTGTTTGTTGTGTATGTGTGACGGAAAGCTGAATGTATATGTGTACATTCTTGTGTTCCTCTTTGTGTCTATCTGGATATGTGTGGAACCTACATTCAAGCATATATAGTCTACATGATAGTACTGAGACCCCATATGTGATAGTTCAGAGCTGGTTTGGCTTTCAGGCTGAGATAAGCTTCTCACCCTTATTTTAAGACTGCAGGTGATATATAGGCCCTATTTAGTCATTCTTCTATGTAACTAATAGAGATATAAATCCTAGCTTGCCTCATCATGTATGTGAGAGTGTGCAATGCTAACACTGTTCTCCTCATCTAAGTAAGAGCAAAATATTTTCTAGTGCTCCCAATGAGGGGTTTCATATGTGCAACAGTGATTTCTGTGTAATTATGACAGTGGTTTCTGCACAAACTATGATAGCTGCCATCTTATTGTGTGGCCTTTTACAAATTAGAAACACACACAACCTGATCAGATGTAGATATCTTTTTCGTCAACCAGGCAGTGCCGCTGCGTTTGCTTTGTGTACATATGTTAATATATTGTCTTATCTTTTACAAATCCATTGTTTATAGTCTGATGACTCTTTAATCCTCCAGACTCTTTTACCTGGCAAAAAAGGGGGTGACTCTTTCACCCTTTAAACAGGTCACAGGAGGCCTTCTATACCATGTAAAATACCATTCCACCCCCCTAAAAAAAAACTAGAAGTGGACTTTTGACAACTTCCTTTGTTGTCTTGCTTTGTTTTCCCAATTTTGTTGGAGAACATGAGTGATAGTACTGGTTCACTGAAGCAGAATAATCAAATTGACAAAGCAGAAATGAATAACAACCAGTTCCACACCTATACCACCCCCCACAGAATCTAGTAGAGAAAGAAAATAAACTCTTTGTGAAATATGAGAAGTAGATTTACTTACTCATACTTCTGGATACGCACACATATGGTAAGGTGATTTCTTTCTTCTTATTTTTTTCCTCATTTGGTAGCCAATGTGGCTGTAAAAGGGTCGAAGAGCTGGACACACCACAATCCACCTGTGTGTAAAGCAGGTAATTCAGTTATGAGATACATGTTGCAGAAAGGTTGAAAGAAGAAATAGCCAGTTAAAAGCTTGTGTACTAGTACATAGTAGTAAATATTGGTAAAGGTGTTATTAATAAAATAATAAAATACACGGGAGAGAGGAATTCTTGACATTGCACATGAATGTGAAAAGAAATTAATCTCAAGTGTTTTCTCAATAATTTTCTTTGGACTGTCAGTAATAATAAATCTAAGTAAATCTTGGGGAACATAGTGATTGAACAAGGTTTAGTTAACTGAGCTTTATTATTGGTAAGCCTACCCCTACATCAGAATGTAATTGCAAAAGATTAAAACGAAATGAAATAATTTAATGGATTACTGAGGGATAAAAATGACAGGCTGAGTCATTGAGGAGGAATTGGACTCTCTAAGTGTTTACAAAAGTAAATTTTAATTACTGCTCTGAGAGCTTCATCAGATAAGCAGGTATTATAGAGCTTGGGTTTGTCTGACAAAATTATGAAAAGGTACATGCAAACTGAATTATTTCAAAGGCCAAAAGGAAAGTGTGACTTTTCTTCACTTAAAATACAGATGCAAATTTTAACAAATTTAACAAATGCTGACATTTAACAAATGCCAGAAGTTAACATTTCTCCTTCATCATCTGTGCTAATTTGATCATATTCTAATTTGATCATACTCCATTGCATTTCTGTATTGTCCTATCCTGTTTGTTTTGAATTTCTAATTCATGCTTGTTTGCTAGTCTGGAATAGAAATGGCACTATCAGTGGCAGACTTAGGGATATGCAAAATGTTCAGTTTCAGTTTTGTTGACGATCCCGATGCAATGCCACAAGTGTTCTTTTGTTTCTGTTGTGAGATTGCTTTTTTCTGTGAGACTGCTTTTTTCTGTATGAATATTTCTTAATTATGCTTAACTTTTTTTGCATTTTTCCTAATGAGCATACTTTTGTATCCATTTTCCCTTTGAATTTACAATGAATGTACATTGAAACTGTACATATTTTTTCAACTGTATTTCTAGCATTCATGTTTTAAAAATGGATGCATGTATGTTATTTTCTAAAATATGTTCCAAAAGCTTCCAGATGGGTATATTTTCAGACTAAAAGTACACTTTGCTTCACAAGTCTTAGGCAAAGCCAAATGGATAGTTTCATCAAGAATCCTGAACACACACACACACATACACACACACACACACACACACACACACACACACACACACACACATCTTTTTCATCCTAGAGAGAGCACATGTAAAGGACACTCCAAACAGGGCTGAGAAAAAGTTCCTCTCTGAAAAGCTGGAAAATTACATCCACTAAAGATAAACGTGAGCTGTGCTGATTCAGATAACTATAAAATGCAACCTACAAGCAGGTTACTCCACTGGCAGCTGCTGGCTTCCATATTATGGAGGTGGAGAGTCTACTTCCTCTAAGGTTCTACGAAGGCGCTTTCCACACGGGGTGTGTGAAACGCGGGAAAACGGGGTGGAGCACGTGGGAATGGAGCTTATTTCGATCCGTCGCCGTGGGGAGCAGCGCACATTCGCCGCTCTACACGGCAGCAGCATCTAGCGCAGTGGTTCTCAACATGTGGGTCCCCAGATGTTCATGGACTTCAGCTCCCAGAAGCCCTGAGCATTGACCATAGTGGCTGGGGCTTCTGGGAGCTGAAGTCCATGAACATCTGGGGACCCACAGGTTGAGAACCACTGATCTAGCGGCATCTGGCAGTGCCCGGCAGTGCCTGGCAGCACCCAAAATGGCGGCTGGCAGCTTGCAGCGGCTCTCCTCCAATCAGAGAAGCGTGCCAGCCGGAAGCTCACCCCTGGGCAGCTCTGCAGGGACGTGCTTGCATGCCCCTGCAATTCCCCATGGGGTGCTGCGATGGGCTAGCGCGTGCATGTTTCATAAAGACCTCGTGAAATGTGGTCTTTATAAAACACGCAGCGCCACCCCCCTGGCCGCGTGAGGGCAGTTTGAGGTGGGGAACCTCCACATTTCTAACCGCCCTAGCACACCCCATGATGTAGACAACCTACGGGTGAGGTCGTCCTACTCCGTGTTACCCCGTGTTTTCCCCACATGTGGAAAGGGCCTAAGACTCTATTCCCAAAGCACCTTGAATAGCTCCTTTATAGTTCAGGCTAAAACCCAGAACAGATTCATTGTCCTGCTGATTTGGGAGCCACCAGCTGCAATGGGTTGCTCCATACCAGGTTGTTTAAATACAGGCTTGTTTAAACTACAACATTATATTGTATTTAAATAAATACAACATGGCTTTCTCAGGGGATCAATGTAAAAGTTCTGACTACTTTATGCTAGGCAAAATAATTTAATAGCCCCCCCCTCCTTTTTCTCTTGCCACCAGCAGAACTCATGGCATTCATTCATCTCCAATTAAACCACTGAAGTATTAGCCATTTTGTCTGTAAGGTCTGTAACTGTCTGGCAGCAATGGCCTTTGTAATCTGTTGTGCTAATTTTTCTTGAGGATCGGTTTATACATTTGGTGGGACACAGTGATATCTGCTTTCTTTCTCCCCACCCACAAGAAAAGCTGTAACACTTTAGGATGCAATATCCCTATAGGAGAGAAAATACCTTATCAGAGGAAAGAATATCTCTTCTCCTCCAGCAGATATTTTCATTCAGACCTGCAATATTGCCATCTGCAACTTTGAATCCAGATCTTTGGGTGCATAATAAAATTAATCTAAAGTTCAGGAAAAGCACTGCTACCATTGCAGTTATAACCATGTGTAGTTTTTATAAATTGACTAGTGGAGCACAATCACTTTGGATGAAACCTGAATGTCAGTAGGCTGCTTTGCAGTCATGTAGGTTTCCTCAAGCAATTGAAATAAAATTTGAATGCGCCTAAGACTTTGAAGCCACCTCAGAGATTTCATGCCTGCAGAGATACATGGTCCCAGACTGTTTGTTAAATGTGGCTATTATTTCTCTCCAAGCCATTAATAAAATGAATAGGAAGAAGCTTCCAGGAGAGGAAGCAGTGCAGTTTTGTGACTCACAGCTGTAGAGTCTAACCAGGAAGTTAGTTTACCAAATGTCTCCTTTTCACTTCCCATCATGTTGCTTTTGAGAAGGTATATAGAAGGAACTCATTGATTGTTGTCAACTGGGCAAAACACAAAAACAAAACCTCCCACCATTTTATTTATCTCAATTCTCTAAACTTGCACCCATATTCCAAAATGATACCAGTTACTGTGATGTAACATTGGGTTTGCATATTAGAAATTTGTGACAACACTAGAGAAGTAATTCTTCACTTTTTTTCCTCAAAGGAAGCAATCAATAATTTTAGCAATTTTCCTCCTGCTTTGAAAAGATTTTCCAAAAATTGCATAGTTTTAGATCTATTCTGCACAAAAGTCACATGCAGTATTTTTGTGCAGAAAGCAGCTGAAAATGCTGTTTACTGCATGCATGCATGCCTGCATGCATATGCACGAACACACACAAAAAATTACCATGTGTGAATTTTGCACACATTTCATCCCAAACACCAAAGATTCTCATCAGACTAGATTTCTACTTGCCAGAGTTTCCCAGTACTCAAGATACATATGTTTAACCATTTTCTCCAAATATTTTTAAATATTCTTTACATCCCTAGGCAAAACAGCAAACAGGAACATGAGTTCTGGGGAAGGATGGAGATATTGACAGAAAATCTGGATTTTTATTTGAACAGATATTGGCTGCAACAACATGAGGTTGGAGCAGGGGAGGGGGGGAAAATGAATAATGAGATGGCGTGAGAAAGAGCGGAGAAGGAGCCAGTCTCAGAGGTGGAGGGAAGAAGAGATGAAAGGAGGTGGAGAAGGGGTGGAACCAGCAAGGAGTTAATTTATATGAGCTCCAAACCTTTTCCAATGGAGGGACACAGCTGCAATGCTGTTGCAAAGTTAGGTAGGAGGAGGGTGGCAGTGTCACTTCCAAAATCCTCAAGCTAGGAGGGGTGTGGATTCTGTTCATCCACGGCTATTTAATTGCATTCTTAATTAGTAAGGGGAAAGAAAGAAAAACTGTCAATGGGATAATGAGAGGTTTTGAGTTTACTGAAAATGGGAGCGAATGATAGTATATGCAAGTTTATAATGGAAAATGGTATAAGATTTGTGCTGTGTAAAGAACAAAAATATTGTTATACCAATATACATTGAAATTAGAAATCCATTCAGGATGTGAAAATTGTTTGGCTGAATGCTGGATTCTGGAGCAGACTAACCTGATCACTTTGATCCAGAATGAGTTTAAATCAGATCTCATCCTTCTGAATGACTTGCAAAGAGGGTTGTGTCACCTCCAAGCACACTGGTGCTTTCCAGAAGATGTCGGACAAAAAACTCTTCTAGCATAGGTGAGGGTCTGGACTTTAATGTTTTTTTTTCCTTCTGTCTGGGATACCACACTAGTATTTTCCTGGTGTGATGAGGAGGCATTGGCTGGAGAAAAAGTAACAGCTCCAGCTATCAGTACATGTCAAGAGACTCATTAGTAGTTTCTAAAACTTCCAGTTGTGGTGGGTTTGTGTGTGTGTGTGCGTGTGTGTGTGCGTGCATGCATGCATCCATGTACATGTTGTGTCTCTGAATTATATTCCTGTGTTTCCTACTTTTCTCTTTTACTAAGCTCAGAGTCTACTATGGAGCTAAGTAGAATCTGAGAAGATTTGAGAGCTGTGCATTTCCCTTTATTTGGTGAATAAGGTGAATTTAATTTAATTTTTGTGCACTCTTCCAAGATTTAAAAATTCTGTTAGTTCTTCTGGAACAGCTTCTGTGAGATTTTTCTGTGAGTTTTTTCTTCATTTTTCTTAGCTTGCACGAATTGCTCTATCTGTGTGTACACATTAGGAAAGATGTTTTTCTTTTTCCTCTTAGGTTTAAATCTCTTCAATTAATTTTGGTTAAGTAACCACCTGCTTTTGACTAGGAGGGACTGCCATTTCAGAAGTGAAGGCACGTCTTCATGCTAAAAGCCACTGAGGTCTGTTTGTTTATTCATAAATTTAGTAATTACATACTTTGGCAATTTTTCTGGATTAATGCATACTTGACACACAGCATAGTTTGTTTTGTAGAGCATCCTAAACAAGCACCACCACATCTGTTCAACTGATTTTTAATAATTTTTATAAGAGTTTCAAAGTACAATAAAGTTTACAAACAATAAACAATAAAACGAACATAGACAAAAAGGAAATGTGGCTTCTGGCTTTCTTTTCAGGAACTTTTCTGTCTAAAACTATCCCCCTCTGTTTTTTCACTAATAAAATCTTACTAATTGTCGACTAAAAGTGACGAAATCAATTTTTTTTCTTCAAAAAGTCTATAAGGGGTTTCCAGTCTTTAAAAAAATCTCCATCTTTTCCAATGAAACAAGGTAATTTGTCAATTTTTGCTAGCCCAGCTAGTTTCAACAACCATTTCTCTCTTGTAGGTAATACTGAGTTCTTCCATCTTTATGTATACAATGTTCTTGCTGCCATGATCATAATACTGAAGTAATCTCCCATGCCTCTTTTCCTACCATTCATTTATAAGTCCCAGGAAAAAAAAAGAAATCTGGTTTTAATTGAATGTTAATCTTTAAAATCCTCCACTATGAATTTGAACCCAGAACTTTTAGTCTTTTCTTGTGTTTACCACATATGGTAAAATATCTCTACTAGTTGTTCAACAGATTGTTTTCAAATTCACTCAAAAGTAAGATTTGGCAATCATTGCAGTTCCCCCCTGGAATAGAATGAGACAAGTGCCAATTCAGATGCTTGAATTTCAGTTCAGAGTCTTGACAGGATTTGGATCAATCCAGAGCAGAATGGGAAAATCTGAATTGGAAAATCAAGTGAGAGGGTATGCAGCCATAATATCAATGAAATGGATGTACTGTTCAGATGGAGTATTTTTAAAGCACCAAAAAGCACTTCAGACAAGTCTGTTCCGTATCTTGGAAGAATGCAGCTAATCATTTCGAGTGTATACTTATACAGGGGCTAACAGAATAGAAACATTTTAATATTATGTAAAGATATTTTACCTTCTCTGGTTCTTATGCACTGTATTCCTCTTTGGAAGGCAATATTTGGCTTTAATATTCAAATAGTTATGCTTTGTTTTGTTAGGTGTCTGTGTGTCTGTGTGTGTGTGTGTGTGTGTGTGTGTGTGAGAAAGAGAGAGAGAGTCAGAAAATTTGTACCAAATTCCAATTGGATCAGATTAGTCCAACTAAAGGGCACAGGCTGAAGCAATTCACCTTCATTTGAAGATTCAGAGGGCAAAAATACATGTGAAAAACCCAGGTTGTATGTTTCCAAAGCAGCCAGATGAAGAAGACAACAAGTATCCATCCAGTGCCCAAAACAAAGTAGTTTGCACCCTAAGTGGTCCAAGCCAAAGAAGCTTGCATTCTGAAATACAGAAGCAAAGGGTAAACTTTTATGGGTACTTCTACAAATGACCTTAAATTTCATCCAAATTAGGAATAAAGTGTCTTCACATCAAAAGTAAAGCACCTTCTCTAAGCTACAATATCTTTTTGGTTTGCATTGTTGGTGTTGTGAGCCTTCAAATCATTTCTGAGTTATGGCAACTCTAAGCCAAACCTATCACAAGGTTGTCTTGGCAAGATTTGTTCAGAGGGGGTTTGCCTTTTCCTTCTTCTAAGGCTGTGACTTCCTCAAGGTCACCAAGTGGATTTCCATGGTTGAGCAGAGATTCAAACCTACAGAGTCATACTCCAATGCTCAAACCGTTACACCATACTGGCTCTCTCTTGGCTTCCTTAACTGCAACAAAATGACAAAAATGTGCTAATAGAAGATATCTGAATTTTATAAAATCTACACATTTAAATTAAGTTGTACATCTTTACCCGGTTTCATCGGAAGCAGTAATTAGTTGCAGTTTGTTCTTCACATAATGTCTAACAAATGGTAAATAATTCAAACTGAGAAGTTGTTCAAACTATATACAGTGTCACACAATTTGAAGTTTAATAGCCAGGCCAGTAGACTCATAGTATTTTGTCCATTTGTAAATGTCTATTTCCATTTTCTGAGATAATTTAGACAACCAAATGCTGTTTCTCCAACAATTCAACTGAACACTTTTGTTGTTGTTGTTCTAAATGGAATCTTGTAGCTACTGTTAAGAAGATTAACTCTGAGGGAGAGCATGACAAAATGGATTTTACAAAAGCAGGCCAACAAAGTATTTGCATTTGAAACAAAATTACCACATTCTTCAAAATCAGCACTGCCTTAAATGTGTGTTTTTTTTTAAAAAAATGCTACCACAGAACCACTGAGTTCTCTGCTGCAGAAGTCTTATAGTAAAAGCTCCTTAGGCTTTAAGCCAAAAGCTGGCGTGTACAGTTTGTTTACTTGTTTTCTATAACTCCTTCCTTCCTTCCTTCCTTCCTTCCTTCCTTCCTTCCTTCCTTCCTTCCTTCCTTCCTTCCTTCCCATACTGATCTTTCTTTCCCCACAACAGCATCAAGCTAATATATATTGAATACCATTTTCGTAAATATCCTGAGAAGGTTTTTATACTCTGAATCAAAGACAAACGTCTCAAACCAGCTGATGGATCACAGTTGTTTTTTTCAAAACAGAAAAAAAAATAGTTCTTTGTAAATGTTATATTGCTGAAAAAAAGGTTAGTATTCACCCTCAGTGTCCTTTTGATAGTTGCAAGTAAGGATGCTATTAGAAATTGATCTTCAATGAATTATGATACAAACAGAACTGCTCTGTTTTTCCTGGCTGCATGTGAAGGTCAAAACATAGGTTTGCACTTCTTCAGTGTTCCAACTCTCTTACCATGAAACACATGCAGTATGGGACAATACATGCCTATTTGTAGAGAAAATACATTTAGAAACAGTGTTGAAATACATATTTTAATTCAAATTTCATAGAAAAATAGGTATTGATTATTTAATAATTAATTAATTATTTAATAATTAATATGTATTCATTCAGGAAAAAATGAAGGGGGCTCATGAAAAATGATAGGTATCTATCTGAAAAGACTGATTCATTTGTCTTTGCTTGTTGTGTGTATGTGTCTTCAAGATTTTCAATTTATGGTGAATCTGTCACAGAGTTCCTTGGCAAGATTTGTTCAAATAGGGGTTACATTGTCTTACTTTGAAACTGAGAGAGTGTGACTTGTCCACAGTCACTCCCATAGTCCTAGCCCAACACTCAAATCACTACACTTTGCTGGCTCTTACTACCTTACTTACCAGTTAGAAACTTCTCATGCTTCTCCCTGGTAAATTATTATCCCTTGGCCAATTATGTAATGACAAGGGGTATTTTCCCAAAAGAAGGAGTAGGAACAACAGTGGCAACAGTGGCAGCTAGAATGAGTTTTCTTTCTTTGGCTTCTAGTCTTCTTCCAGGAAAGTATTTAGAAGCTACCAAATTCTTCACCAATTTCCCCCCTTCACACTTTCTGAAACAGTTCCAACTACTAAGAAATGATTGCTACTTTTAAATCACATTTATAACCCAGTCCAAATCATGTTCACTGCATTCAGTGTCACTTACAACTGACCAACAGTGGTTAGAATTACTTCCTTCTCTTAGTACACATAGACTTCCTCCTTGGCATTCCGCACAAAAATAGAATACTGTATTTGCCAGTGTACAAGATGCACTGACGTATAAGATGCACTCCATTTTTATATTTTTTTGGGGGGGGGAATAATTTTAAAAAATAGCATGGCTTCTCCCACCCTCCTTCCCTTCCATTTTGCAGGGGAAGAAAAGGAAAGGACTTCCAGAGTTGAGGAAAGAAAGCTTCTAGGATCTTTCTCCCACTCTCCTTTCCCCTCCATTTTGCAGGGGGAGGGAAAGGAGGGAGCTCCAGAGGAGGAGGTAAGCTCCTAGGACCTTTCTCCCACCCTCCTTTCTCTTCCATTTTGCAGGGGAAGTGAAAGGAGAGAGCTCCAGAGGGGCAAAAAGAAAGAGCTATGTCCTTTCCCTTCCCAAGCAAAGCGGAAGGGAAAGTGGGGTGAGGGGAGCCTCATGCAAGGGTTCCTTTCCCCCTCCAGAGGCCCCCTCCCTTTCCTATGCATTTTGCCTCAGTACTGAGAACTCACATGGTGGCAAAATGCATAGGAAAGGGGTTAGTATTTGCCGGTGTATAATACACACCAGCGAATAAGATGCACCCCATTCTTAAGTGCTATTTTTCAGGGCAAAAAACTGTGACTTATATGCTGGCAAATACGGTACATCAGCTGCAAAGCATGTTTAGTGCCCATGCTGAGAAAAAGACTTTCTTGGTACCCAACCATAACAATGGATCTTGCCTGACCCTCGGCAGTACATCCTGCTGAAATCAGATAGAGATCAGATAGAGAGATCTCACTTTGCTCCATCTGTGCTCTTGCGAAAACAAGAATTCAAAATCTCCTCCTTTTCTACCCCATATATGTTTGGATATTGGCCAAATAAAGGTAGAAATACCCAATCCATCCAGATCAATTGTAAGAGAATGTTGTGCTTTCCCCTCTCACTTTCATTGCTACAGGTCCGGCTGAAGCAGATAGAAGGAAGGAGAACTCTTCTTTGCTTGGTGGATCACTCCTGACTTGGAAATAAGTGGAGAAAGCACATCCCTTGAAACTCCCTGACCATACTAATAACTACTGCAGTAAACTCAGGACCAACTGATTGATCCTAAGTCAATAGAGTGATCAATATGGGTTTAATTTGAACTTTAAAGATCTGTCAAAAGTGCTCAACCTATTTTGAGGAGAAGAATTCAGCAATTGGATAGTCCCTTTACCATTTGCACTAAAAACCCCGAACTAAGACATTGTCCCACTGATACAGGAGCTACCAGCTGCCAATGAAATTGTCCTCAGATATTTGTGTATAAGAATGACAAAGGCCTCTCCAATAAAATGGAAGCCCTTTAATCTTATACAGGAGTGGAAAACTTTGGCAGGAGCAGAAGAATTTTTTTTTCTCTTTAGGACCTGTTTTGTACCTTCTTCACCAGTACCGGAAAGTGTCAACAGTCAAAAGTGGAAATGACTATAAGTAATTTCTACTTTAATCTCCCACTTCAAAATTGTTCATTTCAACTAGATCCCTTTAGAGATGTGCATCTTGTCTTATAGGAAAAGTCTGGTTCCTCAACTGTTGTTCACCTTTAGGATTTTTTCCCCATTTTTGAGGTGAGGGTGGGAATGACCTTCGTGCCCCACAGAAATGGGTGGATTTGCATGCACCTACTCATTCATAAATTCAACCCCTGACATCTCCAGGTGGTTTTGGAGAAGTCCAGAAAAGTACTGAAATCATGTAGCCACTTAAACAAATTGCCCAACTCAATATAAGGCAGTGTCTTCATGTAGTAAAGACCATGTAAATAAATGCATCATATAAAAACCATAAAATATCACAGTTAAAGTTAACTGTGTAGAAGAAGGGCCTGTCCTATAATTAGTTTTATTATACTTATTGCCAAAATGTGCAACAACAACACAAAATTAAATTCTAGATCTGTCACTTCCAAATCCCCATCTGAAAATGTTGGCAGCTATTTTGATTCCTGCAATGGTTTTGACAAATCTGCTTATGTGGCCTGCTTATAAGAACTAGCATTCAGTATTTTTTCATTAGCAATTGGTATTCTCTGATTTTGTTAAAAAAACATTTTTCATGCCACCTCATTTGCCTTCTTACAGTATTTTAACCCTATGCCAAGAGACAATTCAGCAATAATTTAACTCTTTTGTATGTGCATAAATCGCCATCAATTCAGTCTCGAAAATGGTTATCCTATAATGCCAAATGACTGCAACTGAAACTTGTAGGTGAGAAAAAGTCCTGGGAAACTTCCTTAAAAGTGAATAATTGAGGAGCAGAGAACACTGAAAAATTAAGAACTCCAGATATTATGCCAAAGCCATGGATTTAGACTGCTAAATGACTTGAAATGCTCCATATGCTACCACAAGTGTTTTACATACTTGTCAGCCAGATGATTTCCTATAATGGATGCACTGAAAGTCCAACCCAGATTAATCATTATAAATTTTGACTACCGCCATTCTGTGTCATAATTTCTCATGGTCTTGTAGCTTGAAGCCCTTATAGCCTGAGCTTGGAAAGTCACTTCAAAGAGGAATGGCTATAATGATGAGCTGAAGCCGTCAATAATTGAGCAGTGGTAGGATAATTATTTTTCATTATTATTATTATGATTATTATTATGGCACCAATCCAATGGCTGTGCCCTGCCTTACCATTACTCAGTTGTGGATGGCCTCAGGATGTTAATAAATATATTCTCCTTAAAAGTCACTTTACACATTCTTCTTGTAGTATTTTGTCTGTCAAGGATAGACTTCTACTATTATGATATATGTAGCAGCATAAATCCCTATCTTCAGTCATGTTGACTGTTGTAGTCCACACCGTAATTTTTCAAAACTCTGCTGTTATCTATATTTCATTTAACATTTTCATTGCTAGCAGAGTTTTCTCAAAACAGCCTATCCCATGCTAGTCTATGATGTATGACCTTGCCAATGACCCTCAATGTCATTTTTGAAGGTAGCCTCCACCCAAATTTTCTTTGTCACCCCTTGTCACTCCCTTGCCATTCTCCTTTGTTGCCAACAGGTCTGACATGGTTACCTGCTTAAACATGCTAATGCCAACAAGATTTCATGACCTGCTATTACCCATCAGCCATCACCACACTCAGATATGTGACATCTTCTGCTTAAACATAATCCCATTCTGCCATCCTTAGGATTGAGACAGTTTTGTTCAACCATCTATTCAAAACCAGGATAGGACCACGAACAAAGAAAACTGTGGAGAGGTGATACCCTTTATAAAACTCACCTCTACTACTATTCATGTTTTTGCAACATCTTCTCCACTGATCCCCAGGTCCATGTGGAATTAGGCAGGCATGTAAGAGGGCAGTGAGAATAATTTTGGCTTCATTACTTAAAATGACATTCTGTTTCATCTGATCCATACTACTGCCTATTCAGATAACTGATTACAGCTTGTCTGATTCTTTAAATTCACTTAGATCATGGTTAATAGAAAGTACAACCAACAAGGAAAGTCATTTAACCTGATAAGCACCCAGAAGGTGAAAGGATGGTTGACCAAACAATCATATTGTTGCTGGCTGGCTCGAAGGGATGTGTGAACCTCCCTTGGGTCAGGACTTTTGCCCACTGTCTGCTGTTCAGTGAAAATAGGATTGAGCAGCAAAAGGGTTCCTCAGCTCACTAGTTAAGGTAAAGTACCTTAGTATGTTTACTTGGAAACAAATTCCGATGAAATCAATAGGCTTTATTTCCATTTAAGTGTCCATAACATTTCACCCTTGTGCACCAAATTTAAACAGTTGATTTGATTGTGTTTTGCTCTTCAGAAGAAAGGAAGTCTCTTTCATCCAGTACAGAAGAGAGAATATGTTCTGGAAAAAACAGGTTTGCTTGATTTCAGGGTGGGAAAAATAAACAACAATGGTTGAACAAATGCTTTCTTTTTTTTAGTGAACCAGGCCACCAACAGCAAAATGTTTACTTTCTGTACAATTGGAAAGTGTCACATCTTGGGCTGTACAAAGGGGTTATAAAAGAGCAAATGAAATATTCAGGGCTGTAACTGTATTGCATTAGCCTTTCTTTGAACTCTAAATTAAAGAGTTGTTTCTGACTCCAGGTCCACTTAATGCAGAAGTTTTGTCCTTTCAACTATACTTGTAATGGAAATTCTCAGTGTATTTAGGGCCTATAAGGGAAAATGTGTAACTTTGCTTTCACATGCAGTATGTAAAAAACTCTTTTCTGTTTCCTGAAAAAGGAATTATCTCTTAGATATCTGTGATCACTGACAATTAAGCCATTGAATAAATTCAGCAGATTGATGTCAATGTAGCTAAAAATGTTGTTGTATTTGGAGACAATGCATAGCATTCTTCTGGGTCTACTGCCTGGGTCTACTGGAATTCCCATCTCAAAAACTTCTAGAGGGATGCACAATATTTATTGCTGTTGTAAAACAAACCATTTCAGTAAAAACAATGCATGAGAATTCATGTAGGTAAGTCCCCATTTCCCCAAATTGTGCATCTCGTAGTATCTCAGAAAAAAAATATTGAACAATTCTGTGGATAGTTTAGAAAAACTGTGTTATTTTTGCTGTGATGAAAGCTTCCCATAACAGTTTTGGGGGAAACCATGAATTATTCTCCTTGAGACACCTTCAGAATGAGAAGGGAATAAAAAAGAAAAGAAAATTATCATCCTTAGTCCCTACATTAAGTTCATTGAAGTATGAAGATATGCAGCCACATAAATCACTGTTCGGGAAGGGAGCTGAAAGAATCTAGTGGTGAATTGGGAGTGAAAGAATGCAGTGGCTAGAACTGCAAAACCTTTGGGGTGAGGAAGGATTGGGGAAAACTAGGGAGAAACTTTATCTCTGTTCCATTCTAGGGGTGCTTCATTAATATTGGGGTCTTTAATGAAAAATAAACCTATTCCCTTTTGTCAGGCCACTCTGGAGCCTAGATCAACAACTTCACTTCAAGTGAGATTTTTTCCCCATGTGGTGATTTAAAGATTTCAAACATGCTTTGCAGACATCTGTATAATTAGCACATGAAAAGATGAAGGCGGCTTTAAAATAAATTAGAACAGAATCTCTCTTTAATAATGGTGTTGGTGGCAGCACTTCCTCCAGAGGCTCTTCCTTAATCTAATTGATTTCAGCATTTGGAGAGCAGTTTCCTGAAAATGAAACACCCTTTCCTTGATTTAGATCAATCCATTATTCTTAGTTTGTACATCTTGCATCAGTCTTGGGAGGAGGGAGCAAGTTGGTTAGTGACCCTAAGTCAGTTTCCTAATGAATTAAATTCTAATGTTTTAAGCCCAGAGTTACTGCAGAATGCCCAGTGTTTTCAAGTCGCAGAATAATAAATTACTTTTTAACAAGCAAGACTTGTACATTGAGCCCCTTTCAGATTAGTACCATAATGTTTAACACACCATATAATTGTACACTTGTACAGGTAATTGCATAATTTTGTTTTAAGATGTTGCCTTGAATAAGATTCTGATTCCTCATGAATCTCTCTATCATGGCAAAAACAGTGTTGGATTGGCGTGGTCATGATGGTACATATCCTCAGCGTTTTTGTAGCACTGCAAATTGGTGGGTTGCATTTGCATCCTTAGATTTTAGCCATTTCCGCACTAGACTGTTATAGCACTATTATTCCACTTTCAACATCCTATGGAATCCTGGGGTTTGCAGTCGCAGAAGGGGCCAGCTGGCCCCTCCCTAAACTGCAAATCCCAGGATTCCATAATATGTTGAAAGTGGAATAATAGCACTATAATAGTCTAGTGCAAAAATGGCCTTTGGCTACGATACTAAGCAGGCTCACTTAGTGAGTAAAGAGGCCTAGAACTGTATTATCAATCTGATCGACACCAGTGTTGCTCAAAGCAGTAGTCCCGAGACCACTGCTAGTCCCTGAGCCACTAACAACTATCAATCCTTGACATCAGGTAGCCTGAGGAACACCAGTCTACACCATATTCTTAACCTGAAGGTAAAGCTGCACCCATTTCCCCCCAAAGGAATGGAGGTGTGACACAGAGGCTAGATGGCCATCTGTCGGGAATGCTTTGAGGGTGTTCCTGCATAGCAGGGGCTTGGATTGGATGGCCCATGTGGTCTCTTCCAACTCTACATTTCTATGATTCTATGATTCTATGACACAGTGGCCCTTTCCGCATGAGGAAGTTAAAGTGGGCCAAGGCGTCCTGGCACAGAGGCTGTCCATGCCTTGAATTGGACTAGGTCCAGACTACTTATCTTAGTTCCGCACCTTAGTCCAATCCAAAACGCCCCAAAGTGATCCTCCAGAGCACTAAGTGAAGACCGGAAAAATCCAGTCTATCTTCTGGAGCACGCCATTGCATTCCTGCTGACTTGTGCAGATGTTCAGGCCTGCGATCAGCAGAGGGTGGGCTGTGGGCATGGCCAGCGTCAGTGGTTGGTCTGAATCCACGAAGAAAGACAAAGCCACCATTTTCAGCCGGAGCAGTGCGGAACTAAAGACCTCACACTGCTCCGATTCGCCCTGGACTAATGGAGGAGCCCTGCAGAAGGGCTTAAGGGAAAGTCTGCGTTACTTCGGAGCCAGAAGAATCGGTAAGTAACAGCACAGAGCGATTCACTTGCCTCGTGCGGAAAGGGCCAGTGTGACACAGATGAGACAAGACAGGAGATTGGAACTGTTACAAGAGGTTACAAACACAGCCACTCCCTATAGGAAAATGTTTCATCTCTTGAAACATTTAATTGTAAAATGTAACTAGCTTAACTGAAAAGCAGGGGCAGGGAGACAAATAGGGATACTCACTAAATTTGCCACAGCATCTCTT
The DNA here is from genome assembly GCA_948472985.1 of Iguana delicatissima. Taxonomy (NCBI): domain Eukaryota; kingdom Metazoa; phylum Chordata; class Lepidosauria; order Squamata; family Iguanidae; genus Iguana; species Iguana delicatissima. Next base: position 45,918 of record CAOKZL010000186.1, read on the forward strand.
GGCACTAGATTTTCATGTGTCCAAAGGGGCAACATCCTCACAGGGCCAGACAACCTTGTCTCAACGGGATCTCTGGGTATGCAGAAAGGGCTATCTATCCTCAACATTTATCAAGGCATTTACATATCTGCATGCAGAAAACATTGTGTTACTCTTAAAAGAGATATGTAATGATGAAACAGATGCAAATAAAAGAAACAGAAGAAACACATTTTTGTTTCTATAGAGTAGCTTTGTGTTAAGCAAACTTAATACAAAAGTATATATTTTTATAGATATATGTGTATGTGCATGTGGATAGATAGATAGATAGATAGATAGATAGATAGATAGATAGATAGATAGAATGCATGTATAATATGTATATGCATATGTGTGAGTGTACGTTATTATCATTATCATCATTTTCTGCACAAAATCAGTTGCATAGGGGTGTGGGGGTTCACCCCAGGCAGCAATGTTTGTGGGGCATCCCGGCACATAGTCATGCCCCTGTGTGCCCTGGCCATGCCCCCCAAGCACCATAGCCCCACCCCCAAACACAGTGCCCATGCCCCTCATGTCATAGCCCCACCCCCTCGTGCCCCTCCTCCACAAACTTCAAGCTCTGCCACTGCACAAAATCCAGTGGAAGGAAAGTTCTGGACATGACACAGCAGATGAGAACATCTGATCTGCTGTCATACATGTGGGGCAGATGATGTTCAGCATACATATCACCAGATCCTTTTTTTTTTTTTTTTGGTATGTGTATGTGCCTTCAAGTTGTTTCCAACATATTGTCACCCCAAGGCAAAGCTATCAAGGGGTTTTCTAGGGCTGAGAGTGTATGATGCACCCAAAGTAGCCAGTGGGTTTCCATGGCCAAGCTGCAAATTGGAACCCGGTCTCCAGGGTCATAGTCTAACGCTCAAACCACTATAGTATGCTGGCTCTCATAGTAGTTACATACAATTTCATTTTTGCCAGACTGCTTTAAAATTCCATATTGGAATTTAAAATGGGGTTAAAATTCTAAACATTCTTTCTAGTAACTCTTTAAAAAACAATCCTTTCTCCCACAACAAAAACATTCCCATTAAAGTGAATATAAAGAAATCCTGTCTTACTCCTGTGTCTCCCTCCAAGTGTCCATTTTGTACCAGCCTTCTCATGCCTACTTTTCGAAAGGTTACTTCGGCATAATATACTACTTGATCAGAAAAGTGAGGTCTTTCTGAGCCATTTTTGTGGAAGGCAGGCAGGCAGGCAGGCAGGCAGGCAAAGTGCCCTAAATGCCCCTTTGAGTGTGGGTTTTGAGCCCTGGGCCATTTTAGATCCAGGACAGACCCCCCCCCAAGCTGGAAGTGACTGAGAAATTGACTTCAAGATCATGTCCTGTTGGGGAAAAGACTCTCATGCCCCTCCTATGTGTGGGAGGCATTCAGGAGCACTTAGGAGCAAAAAAAAATAAAAATTAAAAAATTAAACATTCAGAAAAGTGTATGTGAGCTACCTAATTCCAGGTGAGTCGTTTAGACCTCCTGAACCCAACCACTTGCTTGTCCTTGATGTAATAGCTAAAGCACTTGTGTTGGCTCTTGGTTGCAAGTAGTCCAAGGATATTCAGAGACCTATTGGTGAGAAAATGATTGCATAGTACTTATTTTTTTGGATCTTGTAAATAAAAACATTTGTAACTAGCTTGCAGATAAATATATTTGTAACTATTTGCAAAATACAAGAATCCAATTATGCTGAAAATTTTCTATGCTATAATAACTAAAGAATTTAGGTAGGTGGATGGGTCTACATGCCCATTACATTTGCTATTTGGTTCTCACTACTGAGTTTTGAATGTTGTCTTGGTTTGAGACATTTCTTGGAAATAAATGGTGGAACATTTTGGCCCTTGTTGTTGAGGATGTCCTGTAAGCCTTATGGGGTGGGCAAAGTGTGGTCCATGTGGTCCCCAAGACCATATTGTGTGCCCTGGGGCATTTTTTCTTCTCTTTTTTTTTCTTTTTTGAATTTTTTTTTCCAAAACAAAATTTCTTGTGCTCCAAAATGCCTCAGAATGACATCTAGGAGTGCATAGAGGATATTTCCATCATTTGTGGAGCAGGGTGTTTGTTTGTTTTGTGCAATTTCAGGTTAAGTACAACATTTTGTACTGAGTCAATAACAAGAAACATATGAGACTGCATCAGAAACCTTAAGTCTGGGTGAAAATACAGTATGAAATGTTATGCAATGTATCAATAACTTTAATCTCTGAGTGCATCACTTTGAATATTTAAATATTTCCCATGAATTTCTTCCACATGAGCTTACTTCATTTGTGAGTCTAGGTACTGCTTTATACCATAAACAGTTGCAGATGGAAAGACCAAATGGAAGATACAGCTTCTTAGGTTTCCAAATTCATCAAACTCTCTTTGCCATCTAAAAATGCTAGTTTTTTGATGGCTTGTTTTCCCCACTTCTACAGTCTCCTATTAGCTTATTGGGAAGGAGGGGGAGGAAAAGCCTCCTATCACATTTCAATTAACATATGAGACAAATTATTTTGCTTCCAATCAAATGCGTTGTCATATTACAAGCTTGCACTATTGTGCATTCTGAGAAAAAAAATCAGAAAAGAGTTTGTATTAATATTGGATTTCACAGTATTTTCCCCTAGGGCCCTAATTGATTCCATAGATTTGTGCTGAGTTAAGGCATTTTTTCCAGCAGCAGTTGTTTTTCCATTCTTTGTGGCCCTTGCACAAAGCACTGGAGAGAGTCACTTAAATTACTACAAATGAATGCTCCTGGCTTTCATAAATTAATTCTGCAACACTATTAAGTCTTTCCACTGCCCTTTGAAACTCAAAGAAAAATTAAATAAAAATTATGAGGGAAAAGAAGCCCATGGACACCAGTAGTCAATGATGGCTGCATATTTGAAATGCTTACCTAAACCACAGTAGTAAAAGTGTACAGAAGCTGCTAAATGGTAATGATGGCATTATTTAAAATGCTCTTCTTACTAATAAGTGACCCACTTTTAGGACTGATGGCTGTTTGCCAGATATGTAGGACTGTGTATTTTCCCTGGGCATCTTCAATTTATTCTTGTTCGCTGATGAGACTCTCAACGTTTTTATCACCATGGACCACTTCTATTGTAGTTGCAGTGGTGTGTTGTTGTCATTTCGTTCTTGGCAGTGAAGTAGTTAGAGAAAGCAAAGCCTGCTGACTTAATGCATGTTTACACCAATGAGTAGCAAGTAGAGTGATTGGATTTTCTTCTTCTCCTCTATATGTTGCAGCCCACCACCCTGCAAAACAAAACAAAACAAAATGTTTCCTGAGGATTTCCCATCCTTCTAGAGAAGATTTTGAGAGTATATAGGGAAGGGTGCAAGGAAGGATAATTGCCCCTCTCTCAGTTTATTAATGAAAGCAGTGCCAACAGTAGAATGACTCCTCTGGGTCTTGTCCTTTGTGTCTGTGGTGTGGGATGTGTACAATCCTATGGGTTGCTTTCATTTCAAGAAAATTAATGGATTGCCATAAACTGTGAATTACTAAACCATGAAACTCTATGCGTTTTGTTTTGTTTCTGTATTTCTGGAAAGTTTTTATGGTCCTAATAGATTTGTGGAAAGAATCACAAAGTAATGACAGTATATATTCTTTTGTAGTCTTCATGGCAAAAACTGAATTAAGGCGGTTGTGGCCTAGGAGATATTTTTTTAAAACAAATGTCACATGGGTGCTTATGTGTGACCTTCCTCCTTCAGACCTGCCTGTGTCCCCATTGGTGTAACTAAGGCCAGAGTTTCAGGTCTTTCCGCACTACACTATTATAATGCTACTATTCCACTTTCAACATCCTGTGGAATTCTGGGATTTGTAGTTTACTGAGGCCAAAGAGCTAATTCTGAATGCCACTCCCTAAACTGCAAACCCCAGCATTCCATAGGATATTGGAAGTGGAATAATAGCACTACAACAGTGTAGTTTGAAGAGGCCCTCAGATTCAGCAACCTCAATGTCTCTGTTTCTCTCACTGACTCACTCATACTCGCACACACTGCTTCATTTGCTTCACAGCTGAGATGTGGTGCTCTCAAGTAATTGGATGTTCCAAGATCAAATGAAATGTAAAATGAAAGTAAAATACCAGAAACATTTTTTGAAAAAGAAAACATTTGCAAATATACTTAGCCAGGATATACATTTTTACTCATGTCTTTCTTGTATACAGAAAGGTAAAAATTTCCACAAAAATTCACACTATAGGGAGATCATGAGATGTTCTGAACATTTCAAAAACAAAAAGGGGGATTTTATTTTCACATCGCATGAAGAATTGTGTTTCTAAGTGCATGAAATGTAATATAATCATTGTATTTATTCTCTAAAGGTATTATTTTATTTCAGACAGTCAAACACCTTTTATCTTCTCCCAGTGTATTTGCTGCTGATTTCTGACCATTACGACAGCTTTTTGCCCCACCACCACGATATGCAACGTGGAAGTACTGGAATTTTCACTCTCATTCTGGGATTGTGAGACAGTAAAAAATCTCAGGGGTTAAAAAGCCCAGCTCAGTTGACAATTGTTTGTCACTTTTCCTTGTCAAGAATGAGCAAATGTGTGATAATTTCTTACATCCTAATACTGAACCCCAGGGATGGTGGGTATTATCCTGATGAATCCATTGATACTCTATTGCAAATGTAGAAGACTGATATATTTTTTCTTGACAAATTTCAGCTGTTTCTCTCCAACCTCAATCCATGTTGATAAGATTTGTCCAGTAACTAGTAGCCACAAGTCATAATGGATTTTTTTCAATAGGAACTGAAAATCAAACATAATGAATCAAAAGTACAAGCATCTGGTCTGCCCATCATGAGGTATTATCTTGGGCTATTCCTTAAGCAAAACCCTAGAGATGAGTTCACCTCTATGTTATGATGCTAGATTACAATTTAAAATGAAAATTAAAAAAAAAATTAATGTAGCTTTCAATCTACAAATTAACCCAAAAGATAGAAATCTTGTCAGTATCTTTTGGAAATCAAAATTTGGCAGTGGTTATACTTCAAAACTGGCATATAAATGCTTAAAGAAATGCATATTTATTTTACCTGCATCTGTGATTCCCTATGAGTTGGAAGGACCTTAATATCCTAAAGGCACCAGACCCCAACTGATCATGGAAGATAAGCAAGGTCAGCTGTGGTTAGTATTTGGATGGGAGACTGCCAATGTGTATCAAATGCTATAGCCTGTATATCAGAGGAAAGAACTGGCACAATCACCTCTCAGTATTTCTTGCCTAAGAAAACCCTACAAAATTCATGGGGTTGCCATAAGTTAACAGGCAACTTGAAGGCACACACATACACACGAGTTGGAAATTCAGTAGAAGCAGTGGCAATTGGTGGATCCTGTATTGTGTGTGTATGATATAACTGTTCTAGGTTTTAGCATGAACTGTAAAGTATTGGTCTAAAGTGTTGAATCTATTATGGAATTAGAATTCAGCACTTTGAATAGCTCCTTTAAAGACTAATACCTAGAGTACAATTCCTGACCCACTAACACACAAGCCACCAGTGGATAGACTTATATATTAGTCTGCTGTTTAGAACAGTAGACAACATGTTAAATATTTAGACGAATCTTCATTGAACTTCACTCCCCCATCACCCCAAAGCAGCTCTTACTGGTTCAAGGGTTGGGGGGAATCTTAGTTTAAATGGTTCACAAAAAGTAGCACATGAAGGTGACACCATGAAATTATAGAAATGGAAAAGTGCTTGAAATGGTAGTTCAGAGTGCAATTGACCCCAGACCTTCCCACACAGATCATGATATAAAGCAATGGCCTCCATCATTTTTTTTTTTTTAACAAAAAGCAATTTGCATTTAAAAAAGCAGGAACTTCAATTGTGCCTCAATGCTTGGAGCAAAATGAAGTTGTTTTCTTTTTTGTTGTAATCCTCTTTGCTGTCTCTCTGCTGCCTGTGTTGTCAGCATTTATAAAGCAAATAGACTAAATATCCTAAGACTAACTCTCCCTAGAGTAATGTTAGTGGGATTAAGCTTTATAATTTGGAGCCTTTGGGAAATGAAAGTCTTGAATTTTTCAGTGCAACTGATTCATGGATTGCCTCATTTATCTGAATCTTTCCTTAGCAAGAATTTCATACATACGTGAGACCAATTTGAAAGGGTTTAACTAGATAACCAAAAAAGGGGGGAAGAAAGGAATTTGATTTTCCTTGTCTTCTTTTTGTGTTTAACAAACCCCTTATCAGACCCCTGCAGTTAGTGATTGCCAATTACCTGCAACTGCAGGAACACTAGTAAAGCATCCATTTAATTAGGGAGGTATTAAAAATGCCCTTGGGAACTAACCAAGCATAAATGTAGCTGAGAAGTTTTGTTTTTCCTGACAGGCTTCAAGATAAGTAGCCAAATCAGTGAAAGTTCCTAGCAGAAAATACCCTGAATCAACCTCCCTAGAACATACTGCTGTTCAAATTAGGCAGTCTTATTTTTTTGTATAGTTTTCATCTTCAGAAATAATTACCCATCATTACAAGGAGCTTGATTCATCTATTCTTATAGATGAATGTAAGGAAGGGGTTATTCTTGTAGATCAGGGCTGGGAATTATGAGGCCTTTCACATATTGTTGGACTGCCAGCGTGTATTGTCATTGGACATGCTAACTAGGGCTATTGGGACTTGTGATGTAGCAACACTTGGAAACCACATGATTCTCATACTTGTTGTAGACAACCTTTAAGGCCCTTCCTGTGCATAAGTCCATCAGCAAGAAAGCTATAAAAAATCTTGGGACCTATGGAATTTCCCTGAAAATGATAAATGCATTGTTCCCTCTGTTTACAAAAGGATGAGGAAAGGGTGGAGTATAGTTCTGCAGCAGCCCACAAACCCCAGACCCCAGTTCCCCCCACTAAAAATCAGCTGATTTTTTTTTGCCTAGAATATTGAAAAAATGACCAAATTGCCTGAAGAAAATGAGTCCATTTGGCTGCCACTACTACCACAACCTCTCAAACCCTGGGAAACCTGAAAAATGAGTAGGTCAAATCCCAGAAATGGAGGTGACATGACATCATTTCCTCTCATTCTGGAAGTAATAGTACAGCTCTTGAGAGAAATGAGCCCAATCTCATTTCTACTTCCCACTCCTGACTGACTTCAGTTCATGACAGCCATTGCTTATGAGGTACCCAAAATGACACCACTAGGAAAGGGGCATCTGCAGGCTTGGGGAAACTCAAGATTAGCAGAAGTATAAAATTTTTGAAGGGAGGGATCCTAAATGGGAGACCTCAAAAGCATCCCAGTGAGAGCTGAGTGGCCCTGAAATGTCTACCAAATGATAAGGATGGTGGGTTGTTAAAATTAACTGGCTGATACCCTGAACAGCACACTTCACAGTGTAGCATCCTCTTCTAGATCAGGGGTTCCTAAGCTTTGGTCTCCAGATGTTGGATCTAAACCTCTAGAAGCCCCATCCAGCATGATCAGAGATTCTGAGATTATAGTCTAAAACAATATCTGAGGACTCAAGGTTGGGAGCCACTAGTCTAAATAGTGTGCAAACCAACACACAGTACTCACGGGATTGTTAGGTATGGTTAGGCATCTTTGGTGAATCACTGGTGGAGGCAGAGCACTAGCTTGTATAGACTCTTGTTCTGATGTAGCATGGCTGCTGTTTAAGTCATTCTTTAAAACAGCACTTGCTTTAAAACATGTGCTGTATAGCTCATTTACTTCCACTAAACCAAGTATAAATCCATTTAGAAACCCAATTATGATTGTTAAAATCTTCTGAATGTGAACTAGTGAGCTCCAGTGCATTACCGGAGCTTAAAAAAGCTATTTCTTAGACTAAAACTCCCAGAAAATGCTGAGAATTTTAGGAATTACAGTCAGTAGCTTTGCTAATCTCTGAGCATGACACACTTATTTCAATACTTAGCAGCACTGAAAAACTGAATACAGGATATCTTTTAGTACTTAGAGTGATTGTATTTGTGCAGTTCATACTAGAAGTGGAAAGAATATTTGAAAATATTCAAAACTGATCAAAAACAATGTTTCTCAAATTTTTCTAAATCCTGATTAGAAGAATCCTGGACTGATAAGGATCTTCATATTTCAGGACATGTGCAAAATTCACATGTGGTTTCTTGCAGGAAAAAAAAAACAGCATTCTGTGTGTAAGGAATAGAATTTTCTGTACAGAAAAAGCTGTACAAAATTCTGCACAGAATTCATTATCTTCTTGTGCCTAAAAGTCTATCTTCTCTGCAATAATGTGTGAATTTTACACAGAATAGGTCCCAAACTGCTAATAATATATAAAAAGTGCAGTTTTCTTTCTCATAGCAAGAAAGAAGGAAATAAATAAATTATTCCCTGCTGCCTTCAAGCAAAGAATTCCATCCATATGTCATACTTTACAATCGAAGTAGAATTCCATTTTTTTAAAAAAGTCTGAAAAATGGCATTCCTGAAGTGACCCACTTTTCACAGAAATTATTTTGGCTTCTCTGCTGGTACAATTTTCACTTTTGCCTTTGTTCCAAGGAGGCCTCTGCCAAAGGATATTGCATGTGATTCCATTGACAACCCTATCTGGAGCTGGTGTGGGAAAATCTGTTGAGTTCATTTTCAGTCGTTTCCAGAGTTAAACTTGTCCATAACCTTCCAGTTACTTTCTGTTTCTTAAAAGGCTTCTCGTAGGCCAAAAGAGGCACAGAGGGACCTAAAAGCATGGTCAAAGTGCCCCCACACCTCCTAGAATGTGGTCCTCCAAGTTCTCCAGGGGGCCTAATGTGGTCTGCTAGCCCCCCACAGATGCCCACTCCTGATTTGGACCTATCTCTCCAGCGCATGACAAAATTGATTCTGGCAACTGGAGCATCCCAACCAAATTTACATGGACCTAAAGCACATTGATTTCAATGAAAACTACTGCCATGTCAGCATACTTTAGTTTTATGCTTATGAATTAATTCAAAAAATAAATGTCATTTGCATCTTCGAAAGAAAAGATTATTCATGGCTTGAAGTTATATAAATATTGAGAAAACATTATGAGTATGTATTTACTTTTGATATAATCTTGATTTCTCAACTGCTCTAGTATCTTATCTTCTGCATTTTTATTAAAAATTAACATTATCCTTAAAGGAAAGCTTAGAAGGTAAATTAAGGCCCTAATGTTCATCTCTTCAGGCAAGTTTGAATGATATAATAGAGAAAACTTTTGAAAGTAATTTCATTCTAGCTACATTTCTTATTTGTTGTTTTATCACGATTTCTTTGTACACATACATTAGAAAACATTAGAAGAAGAAGGATATTAACATCTTTTTAATTGAGCAGCTTGTCATTCTTTCTTTGACCTTAATGAAATAGGAAATTCACAGTCATTAATGAAGGGTATGTTTCATCTCTTTTCAGTGTAAGACTGAAAGTATTAGATTACATATTTGATACTCTGATTATTTTTTTATTTATTTTTTATTTATTTTTTTTATTTTAGGAGGTTGTATCATTTATACCTATAACTTTAGTTTAGAAAGAGACAAAATAAAGCTGGTAAATATTGCTTTATATAACTCATAGAATTCCTCAGGAATTGCCATTTAAAATATATATATATATTTTCCAGGCTTTTGGTAAATGTTGGCACTAGTTGCACACCCTAAATGTGATCTGGGTAGCTTCTCTTCGCTACATCATCATTATCTTTTCTATAACATTGGCCCTTTCTGCATGAGGAAGTTAAAATGAGTCAAGGCTTCCTGGCACGGAGGTTGTCCACACCTCGGATTGGACTAGATCTGGACTACTTACCTTAGTTCTGCACCAAAACACCCCAAGGTGGTCCTCCAGTGCGCTAAATAGAGACCAGAAAAATCCAGTCTTTCAATCTTCTGAAGTGCGCCATTGCGTCCCTGCTGACTTGTGCAGATGCACAGGCTTGCACCAATGCGAGCCTGCGATCAGCGGAGGGCAGGCTGTGGGCATGGCCAGCGTCAGTGATTGGTCCAGACCCACGAAGAAACAGGAAGCCGCCATTTTCAGCTGGAGCAGTGCAGATCTAAAGACCTCGCACTGCTCCGATTTGTCCTAGACTAATGGAGGAGCCCTGCAGAAGGGCTTAAGGGAAAGTCCACATTACTTCAGACCCAGAAGACCCAGTCAGTAACGGCATAGAGGAATTCACTCGCCTCGTGCAGAAAGGGCCATTGTTTTCTTTTCCCACAGAAAAAAGAAATAATTAATGTTTCTTTGATTCTTAGAAATAAAGAAGCACTTTGGTCCATGAAAGAACTGCAGAGTAAGATTCCAAGAACAATTATTATTATTAAACAATTATCATTTAAAAATATTTATAAAATATGCTTACACTGCCCTATATGAAAAAGATCTCAGTAGAGGTCTTAGGACATCCCACAAAACGTCATTTGTAGAGGGAGCATTCTAATGGATGTGACAATAGTCACCAGAGTTGATTGTCATGGGCATATTGCACGATGCACAGAACATTCATGACACAGTCTAAAATGGAGCTGAAAGGCTGATCTGCTTAAGAATAGTCATCTAGCTAAAGAGAGGCCATGATGAACAACTTAATACCTGAACATTCTACAAGATTAAGGAATGAACTCAAACTTTCTTTTGAGAGCAAGTGGGCATGTTCCCCACTTCGTTTTGATTAGCTGTGAGTTGCAGAAGAATCATGGAATCATAAAGTGATAGAATTGGAAGAGACTACAAGGGCCATCATGTCCAATCCTCTGCCATGCAGGAATATACCATCAAAGCATTCCTGAAAGATATCCATCCAGCTTCTGTTTAAACACCTCCAAAGAAGAAGACTTCTCCACGCACTGTCAAATTGCTCTTACCATCAGGAAGTTCCTCCTAATGTTTTCATGGAATCTCTTTTTCTGAAGTTTGAATATATTGCTCCATGTCCTAGTACCTGGAGCAGCAGAAAATAGGTTTGCTCCATCCTGCATACAACATCCTTTCACATATTTAAACATAGCTATCATGTCACCTCTTAAGCTTCTCTTCTCCAGGCTAAAGAAACCCAGGTCCCTAAGCTGCTCCTTATGGTTTCCAAGACATGGTTTCCATGTCTTCTACCATTTTGGTCAATCTCCTCTCCTCTTGGAAACCATGAGGAGCAGCTTAGGAGCAGCTTGTCAATATCCTTCCTGAACTGTGGTGCCAGAACTGGACACAGCACTCCAGATGGGGTCTGACCAGAGCAGAATGGGATTTTGCTGCTTTCTGAGCTTCTAACAGGAAAAATATTTTATATTTGCCCAGCTATACAAGCCCCTGGGTATTACTGCCACACCTTTGGCTTATCCCAGCACAGGGAAATCCAGAGATGTATTTGGAACCACAGGGTCCTCCAAAGGACATTGTCTGTGGACTAAAGCTTGCACTGTGGACAGACTGGGAGATTTTCTTTGCTATGAAACACCTGCTGCATCTTTTAATATTCAATTAATCTTTTTCATCAGTGGTTCATGCGATTCTTGGTAACATAAGATCTTTTGCTAGTCGTGGAGTGCATCCAGACCAGATGGGTGACTCAGAGGTCTACCTGCAATTCCAATGCCTCCATGAAAAGGTGAGGAATTATGACTCAAAAGGGAGGCCTGCAAGAGGAGGGGTAGCTTCGGGATCTTTTCACCTGTGTACTAACTGCAAGGCACCAGCTGGAGGTCAAAAAAGTGTTTTGTTGGGCAGAAATCACAGATACACACAAGATTCAAGCAGTCTCACAACCATTCAAGGCTAATAGAGGGAAAGGAAAGAAAGGTTGTATAGCAAGGAAATTTGGGAATGAAGTGAATGACAGTTGCCATTTTGGAAGCAGAAGATCAAGGCAAAGTGTGGCTCAGACTGGGGATCTGAGGGCAGTACAATGGACAGGAATCTGGGGGTCCTCATGCAGCATAACATGCCGATGGGCATCCAAAGTACTGGCAAAGTACCTTGTCTGGATCTGGGGCTTAAGTACCCTGTTTCCTCCCTGAGGGGGAATGTGTTAATTTTTGTCTGGCAGAGTGAACAAAAGAGGTGTGGAACAGGCAAACGGACTTGACTTCAGGAGACAAAGCTTTGATTGAGGTCACGATAACCCCCTAATAGCTGGACAGCAGAGGAAACAAAGGAGAATTCCTGTGGGAAAAGGTTACAGGACATTCGTCTTCAGTTACCTCACTGGAGTTGCCTTGCTGGCTGTTGTCTTCTGAGTTTGGGCAATTGATAGGATCATCTCAAACCCATTAAGTTAGGTCTCTCCAGCTAATCTTCATGAACTTATGATTTGGCTAAGTTGATATCATCTGTTTAAGCACAAGGTTGCCAGTCAGTGTCCCTTTCCACATAGCATTCAGCCATAAGTATACAATTTATATTTTGTGCCAATTAAATAACTTTCATCACCAATTATACCATATCATGAATGGGGATGTACAGCATGGTAACAGTGCAACTACTTCAACATAGGGCTCCATCCTATATAACATGTTTCAAGTTGTGGATGGAGCTGGTGAGATGCAGAAGTGTCCAAAGTGGAATCCTTTATGAATACATATTTCATGCTTTAAAAACTTTATTCCCAATTAGAACTGACCAGTAACTAGTCCTAAGCAATCAATTTTGTTTGCAGTTGTTTACTAAAAACTGTCCCATCCCTTTTGTCTAGTTGTTCAGTTCATCAAACTATCTGTTTGCACTTTGACTTTTATGAAACTGAATGTGGTAATAAATTATGTAGTGAGTTAATTGGCTGTACAGTCTTCAGTTGGATATATAGAACAACATGATCTCAGTTTCAAAAATCATTGCCTGCTATGGAGATGAAGTAGCAATGCCAAAAGAGGTACTAAGCATTTTCCAAACAAGTGTTAGCTTTGTAGAATAAAAAAGTCTGGGAGAAAAAAAAAATTACCTTCAAAAGGTGGTGAAGTCCAAATTAAAAAGGCAAAAAGAAGAAGAAACTCATGGTGTCTTTATAATAAGAGAGACATCTCGTGCATGGCTAGGCATGTCTACTAGGAGGTAAGTTCTACTGTGTTCAGTGGCACTTACCTCTGGGTAAGAGTGCATGGGATTGCTGTCTCAACATTTCTTTGTACAGCAGTGCCTACTTATTATACTTAATGTTATTCTTCATCAGCCTGGCCTGATTAAAGATGATGTCTTACACAGTAATATCAGCATTATTCAATATATCATAGAACCCACTTGTTTCTGCTTGCCAAATAAACTAAAAAATCTGCCAGTCTTCATCCTCCTTGGCATCAAAGTTTAAATATGTTGCAATAAAGCAGATTTATTATTCCTTTTAACTTCAGGAATATGAATTACTGTTTCGTTATTACAGTTACTGAAGAGAAATATACTTTTCATTTTGCAAAACAACTATAAAAGTGCTATGACTAGAGGTACTCACAAATACATCTAACTGATTGAAAGCATATTAAATATTTACCTGAGCCAGCTGCAAATCTCTCTTCCTTTATTAAGCCAGATCTCAGTTGACAGGAATTGTTTTCAACAGTTTTATCCTAAGTTTCCTTCAATGTTCTACACTGCTACCACGAATTCTCTTGCTCTCTCTTGGCCATTACTCTCTAGGGAAGAACCCAAGTGAAGAGGAAGTTAAATGCATGCACAGGATAATAAGATATTTGTAAGGCCCTGCTTTGGGGGTCCCCAATACCAATAGGGTCTAGATGGGCACCATACCCAATCAACACTATGTTTAATTGGCAACAGAATTAATTGGCATTAATATCAAAATCAGGCCTGCAAAATGACCTGAAAGTCAAACCAGGCAAGGGATTGTTCTGATGATAAATGTGTGAAAGAGAGGAGAGTCAGCCTCAAGGTGAGATTAGATTGCTTGCCAGGCACAATAACCAGTGCTCTGGGGATGATTGATTTAGGCAGAAGCAGGATGTTTCCCCTGGCAACAAACCAGAAGCCCACCAGATTTACTCCAATCCTTGTATTACTCCAATCCTTGCATTCCCCAACTCTCACTCATGATTGGATTAACCATCACGTCCTTGTCAATCAAACACTGTGCACATTAACAGGCAAAAAGACCATTGTTAGGACAAAGGTCCCCCTTTTGTTTCTCACCTGGGAACTTGCCCGCCTCAGGCTATTTTTTGGGTACACTTCTGATTTCAGGCTCACAACTCACAGCCTCTCACCCTTCTGAGCATCACTCTGTCTGTCTGATTCCCAAACTGAGAACTGCCCTTGGGTCCAGCACCCAGGTCACCTCATCCTGCTTTCCGCTTCTCATCTGATCCGGTAAATATAGCCTATGCCCTTCATAGTCGCTCTCCTATTTTCATCCCTTTCTTTCCGTTACCTCTTGTGCGAATGTGTGTGCATGTGGATTGTTGTTTGTGTGTGTGGATGTATTGTAATAAAACACAATTTTGATTCTTCTATATCGTTGTTTTGGCTGAATCTCTCCTGTGGGTGCCTGTAAACATTGGTAGCAAGATCTCACTAAGTTGCCCCCCTCTTGTTACTCTGTTGATTTTGAGCTAATTAATTCCCCACCTTTGCAAGGAGGTACAGGCATCGTGTGTTGGCTGTTGTGGCACCCATGTTTTGGGGTAACATATCTGCTGGGCATAGGATAGAGATGGGAACAATATTTTAAAATGTTTCTAAAAAGGTCAAAGATATGTTTTTTGAGGGTCAAGAAGTCCTGAGCAGAAGAATCCTCGACTGATGAATATCTTCACATTTCAGGACTGATTTGATGCATTTCAGGACTGATTTGTGGTTGTTTTGTGTAGAAAACAGCATTTTTCTGTGCAGAAAGTAATATTTTAATACATCATTTTAATACTAATGTTATTTTCTGCAGAGAAAAAGCTGTCTTCAGCAAAAATAACTACATACGAATTTTTGTGTAAAATAAATCCTGAACTGTGAAAAAGTCTTTGAAAATAGTGCTAAAATTTCTCTGCTTCCTTCAAGATGAGAATTAGCAAAGTAATACATCCATAGTCTAGGATGATTTCAAATATGCATGTCCAAGCTTAGCTAGTTTTCTGCAGTGAGCTACACAATAGTTTTTTTCAGATGTTTTAATACCATTTATGCTAAACGTGAGGAGCTAAGAGTTTAGTGCATTCACCTATATGTCTGTCAACTTGGCATGGAGGGTAAGAGCCTGAACTAGATTGCCTCTGATACCCGTAGATGATCTCCAAGTGAATTTGAACACTAGAAAAATAAAGTTCTAAATCACATGAAGAATATCAATTGATTGCAGAGATTCTTTTTTTCAGATCCATCACCATCTGCATACAGAAGGCAACAAAATGGGAGATTAGGGGGATGTTAATAGTAGGCATCCCTTCTTTGTGTGTTTTTGAACATGACAAATGTCACCTGAATAGAGCCAATGTTTGCTTTAAGTCATGGTCCTGTCCACAGAATACAGTTGCGGAGTCATCTGACACAATGCATGAATTTCCATGGGGGGGGGGATAAACTTTTCACTATAAAGCAAAAAACTGGGGGTAGAGCTACACTTCCCAAAGCAAGGAAAATAGACCCAAATAAAATTCCAGCTTGCTTACTCAATACATTAATGTCCTTTTTGTGTGTGAGAGTGCATGAGTACACATATTTCTTTCTTCCTTTCTTTCCCCAGCCTTTGGGTGATAATACAGATAATAATATAGATACAGAGTGGCTAGTGCCACTGTACAAGACATTGCTCTCAGAATTGTAGTATAAAACTAATATCTAAAATGTAAGATCAAGCTGTCTCCTAGTATTCACGCATCTGATACTTTTTTCAGAGCTGGTTTGGCATTTTGGTTCAACAAGCTAACCTTTTAGACTATCCAAATAAACAGCTAACATTTTAGATTATCCAAAAGACTCTATTGTTCCATATTAGTGTGCCTGAGTTTTGAGATCTTTGTGCAGAAGTCTTCTCAGAGACCCACTACCTTAATAGGCATATCTGTGAAGTCCTGAGGGAGGATCTGCTCCCGTACTGTGAAACTCCTCCATCATCAAAGGCTCCCTCTCTGCCCTCCTTTTGCCAGCAGACAAAGACATCTTCATTCAGATAGCTTTTTGGCCACTAACTGATTGCTATAGATGGCATGGGTATTGTACTTCTTTTCTTTGATTTGTTGTATTTCAAATGCTTTTTAAGTTTTTTTCCTAATTCCATGCAGTTTTTAATATAAGAGGTTATTTACTGGTTTCTAATTGTTCTTTAATATTATAATTGATTTTTAGTTGTATTCTGCTTTAATCTAAAGTAAATAAGCGAATCTCCATCACTCATTTGTCTTGCACTATTAGGTTATCTATTGCATTTGCCTCATTGCTGTTTGCTACCAATCCAAGAGCCTGAAGTTCCAATTTAAGGTCTGTGTCCTGCAAATGTACTGCTAATAACATGAGGGCATCTCCAGAAGAAGCAAAGTGAAGTGTAACAAGAATCCAGCATAGTTATAAATTACTAGGTCAGCCAGGAAGTGCACCTGTAGCCAAATAACAATCAGAACCATTTGCTGTGTTCTGTGAAGACTTCCTTGAGGGATTGATTAGGAAACTGCGAGCAACAACCCTCCAGCACAGCCAGCAGAGGTGATGATTTGCTAATAAGTAGAGTGGCTCAGGGCCAGCCTTTATGACACCAATTACTGTGGTGTTTGGTGACTCATTGGTGCACTGTAGCTTGTTAAGTGTGTCAGCTCCTGTGTTACTTAGCTTGCAGGAGCTGGCAAACTGAATCCCTGCATTGGCTAAGATGTGAGAGACGTGGCATATTACAGCAGCCTTTTTCAAACTTTGTATTTGCAGCAAAGCCTTTCCTACTCAGACGAGAAGGGACAAAATTTCTTTTTGCTTTGTGTTTGTGTGTGTGTGTGGGGGGGCATTTTTGTGCGCTGCAGGAGGTGTCTTACTTTCACAGGAAATTGAGCCTTAGTGCTTTGCTTTCAGGCATTTTTCTTTGGCTCTGGCTTATTTTCATTACAAGAGTTTGGAAGAGGGTGTTAAATGAAGCAACCACATTTGGGGAGGTAAAGCACAGAGGAAGAAAAGTTCAGCAGTTTTATTGTACAGTCCTTTAGCTAATGCAATATATCTCTGCCCCATCTTTAAGTGCAAATCAAGCAAGTGCACAAAGGTCAGCCTTTTCTCACTCAGGTTGCCTTTAATTGCTGAGCAATCTGTGGGCATCTACTCTGTAATTCATACATATTATGGAGAATCCTGTGGCGTCTTCTGTGGTACACATTCTCTTTATGGAAGTTGCTGATCAAGTCTTTTGGATTGTACATCATGTGACCTGAGAGTAAGGATATAGGAGAAATTTGTCAGATTTTTTTTTTTTGTATGAATTTTTCCATTTCAGACCCACACAACATTTAAGCAAATAGCAATGCAAGTGCCAAATAACTAGGTTAGCCCTGGATTCTCTATACCTTGACTTGAATAGAAGTAAAATATCAGACAGCAAAAATTTCTTGGGCTAGCCTTAGTGAAATGATAAAAAGTCAGTTCTTGTCCAGTGGTCCAAATTAGGAAAATCTCCTGTAGCAATACAAATCCTTCTGCGATACCCTTTGACCAAAGCCCTACACAGATAGCCCAAAAAAGTGCTTTGTTTACCACGAGTGGGGAAATGAGTTTCATTCTAGATTTCCTCTCATTGCCTCACTGAAAAACTGCAGCTGGATCCTGCTTCAGCAACCCCTTCATTTTCCTCACCCCCTCTGGGGACACATTACCAGATCTCAATGATGTATTTAAGTCTTTTACTCAAAGTCTTAAGTCAAGTCCCAAGTCTCTACCTTCAAGTCTCAAATTGAGTCTCAAGTCCTTGCAAGCTACTTTCAAGTATCAAGTCAAGGCTCAAGTGTGGGAGCCAACTTTAACAGAAAAAAGATGTGGTGGTGGGCATATGGGGGAGTTAATGGGCTTACAAGTGTCTGCAGCTTCTGAAGTAGGGAATAGGATCCTTCTTACTCCCCATTACTGAAGCTTCAAAAGCTTTATTTAGAAGGAAAGATCCTTCTTCCTCAAGTCTGTGGCCTAACACATTCACTGTTCCCCTCTGAAAAGCATGCCCTGCACTCTGGAGTTGAGACTTGCCTTCTGTTATTAGGAAAACTGCTGAGCAGATCTCAACCCCACCTCAACACTGTTACCAAACATGTTTGCTGTTCCCTCCATAAAAATGTGCCCATGCTTCAGGCTTCAAATAGATCATCATGTGACCAATAGGAAAAACTGAATGGAAGTGTTGTTCAAAGTAATAACATTTCTGAAGGAATGAGTTATTTTATTGAACCAAAGGCAACAAGTCAGTCAAGCCAAGTCAGTGTGTCATTTATTGTCAAATCACTGAAGTGACTTGAGTTTGTCTTGAGTCTGAGTCAATTGACTCAAGTCTACATCACTACCAGATGTGGTGGCTTACCTGCAATGCTCCATATGAGTATAACTCCAGGTTACACCCACATATATTACCAACAGAATTCCAGCCATAAAACATTTTAGTGGAGGGGAGCTTCCTCTGCACACTGTATGTGTGGACATGGAGAAGGGATATGCAATGCATCAGGAAAGTAGTATTCACTACCATGTTCCATATCAACCCCATGAGGAAGGTAGCAACCCCGGTGAGAAAGTGGTTGGGGAACGAGGGTGGACCATGCCAAAGTAGTGAATGGCCACAGTTTTACAATGGGAAGAGACATCACTTTCCAAAATCCTCACTGAGTCCATGTGTACTTGCTGGAGATCTGGGAAACTGACATCTTCTGTCATCACGTAGCTGCAGATCTATAGCCTGAGGCTGCTCCAAACTCCTCTCCCAACCTTCCTCAACTAAACTGTGGGTGGTGTTCTCCTATTGGGGACACTGCCTTCTACAGGCTTAGCAAAGAGAAAAAGTATTAGTATTACACATAGGAACCCAGGGCTGTGAATCACATGGAAGTATATACACATGCAGTTGTATCTGTGTAGGCTGCTTCCCTGCTGACTTTCGTGCTGTATATGTGAATGAAAGAGGGGCAGATATAGAATGCATGTGGCATCAAGCATAAAAATACAGAGCATGGCTCAAGTTTCCCTTTGTGTCAAGGCAGGGGTGTGCAAACTACCACACCATGGCTGCATGTGACTGCCGAATGACTATTTTTTGGCCCAGTCCCTCAGACTACCCTTTATGTGCCCTGCACAAAAGTTAAATTGCTTCTTTGGGAAAACTCCAGGGGCAGTGATTCAGTTTTTAAATAGGTAATATGGTTTAACATCAAATGATACCAATTTTTAAAACTGGATTTGGCCTTCTGGCCAATTCTAGGTTCCTCCCCCTTTTGAAATATTTGTGTTGGTTTTTGTGGTTCCCAGAGGCTACAGGGAGAGAAACCAGGCCCCTAGACCTGCAGAACTTTCTCGCCCCTGCGCAAAGAACCTTTTCAGTACAGAGTAAAGCTAAATAGGATAAAAGGGTTGGAGACTGTCTTTTCTAGTGCTCAGTTATATGCCACAGAATCCATCATTATAAAGACAACATCACCTTGTAAATTTGACATTATTATGAATTGGTTTGAAATCATTCTGGCTGACAGGCAATATGCACATAGTGTAATATCAAATTAATTAGAAAACATTTACCTATTTACATAGAAACATAGAAACTCCATGTGTAGATTGTATAAAGTGATGTAGAGTATAACTAGTCACAGAAACACATTATAACTCATCTTACTTAAAATGCTATGATAAAACTTACTCCGGACTAGTGCTTCAGATACCAGTGAGGAGCTCTGAACTCTGCTATAAATGATTTGTGAGCTGCAGGCAAAGTAGTTGTAGTAGTAACTCACAAGTTTTGAGGCTTCACAGGTTGACACACAGGACTTGGGATCTTGAGAGTAAATATATTCAACTCTTTTAGCCATGTCTTTTTCTAAGTTTTCGCAGGAGCTGTTCTTTCTTCAACTTGTGATATATAACTGAATTATCTAGTTCTATTGAATAGATAATATAGAGCTAAGCTAAAATTTCTCAGAAGACCCTTTCCTAAGAAACTTCATTTTCACATCCTACTTCCAGTAAGAGAAAGACATTTTATTTTATTTTTTTCCTGACTTGTCCACTGGTTTTATTTTGATGGTGACAGTCATTGTAATTCCATTTTATGGTTTCCCCATCATAGCATCATGAAAGATGCATAATAGTGATCAGACCTTGCAGCAGAATGGCTGCCACTACCACTACCACAAACAAAGACTGAGGGAGGGGAAGAGAAAAAGGGAAGAAGTTGGCTAGTGTCATTGCTAAGGAAAACTCCCCCTCCTCAACAAATGAAGAATTTCATCTCCTCCTGAAAAAAAAAAGGGGGGGGCTGTTTCTTTCTCCCCACTGCCCAGTTTCTCTGCAGACAAGTAAGGTGGGGAGTTTCAAGAACTGCCCACAGTTCTGCATAATAGACAGATCAGGTGGTCTTACTGCTACTTAAATGCCAAAAGCAAGAGGATCATTTGGCACAATTGTACATTTTCCTCTTGGAGCTGAGATAACACTTGAGTTCTGTGCTGCAGTATACCTATTCCATGAATCAGTACTTCCATGAGATGCTTAATGATATTGGAAACAAATTGAATTCTGGTCTTGGGCCTGTTAGCTAAGGTGCAGCTCTTAGTCAAGTTGATTTATACAAGAATGAGGACACTCTATATGATGTTAGAAGATGAAAGCATCATCATAAATTTGAACTCAGTTTTGCAAGCTACTCAAGGTTTATTGCAGTAGCAGTTCAGGAGCATGATTTGATATGCATGTATAGGCAGGGCATTTATTTACTTGCTTACTGCTTTGCATTCCTAGATAACTCTGGAAATCTGGCATATATGCAGTCTGGAAATCATAGTTCATATACTGGTACTGCTATGCACTGATGAGGGATGCAGGGTGGTCTATGTGCCCAGAAGATTCATGATAGAAACAAAGGATCTCTTCCAGACCATTATATTTGCCCAATACTTAGTTGAAAAAGTGGCGGCAGTTGGGTGGGATTTGTGGGTGAAATTCATGGAAGCTGAAAGCAGAAAGGTGTAGGCTCAATATACCTGAAGAAGAGCATTGAAGAGGGCTGATAAAATCTCATGGAAATCCAGAAATGTCTAGCAAGTGGTTGTTGTTGGATATTGTTGGATGTTGACACTTATTAGCTTTAACCAGCATAGTCAATGAAGAGGAATGCTAGGAATTACAATCCAGTGTCACAAAATGATGGCAAAGTGATCAAGGGTGTTGAATTTTTTTTTCTTTCCTTTCCATTTCCAAATACTGTAGCTTCCCCATCTGTCTGTGTTTCTTCATCTGAATAAGCCCCATAGGAGCTATCCCCTTATTTCCCCCTAGTCTTTCACTGAAGTATGGTAAGTTAGGGAATGGTTGAGATGTGATTTGTATCTCGAAAGACAAACCACCCATGCACACACATTCTTCTTGGCATTCATAACAAACATTTCATAACTCAAAATCCATCAAAGATAATTTCTCTAATTTTTTATTCTCCTTTGAACAATTTGTTTAGAAGTGATTTCTTTTGAATTGCACTGACTCAAAATGCTTTAAAAATGAAGAAGAAATCTTAAGTGCAGCACTAGTTTCTGCCAAGTAGATGGTTTACTTCACAGACAAGATCTGTTAACAGGAGGAAGCATGACAGAGTAGTAACTACATGAAGCAGGGAGGGGATGGAGGAAGGAAAAAAGCCCATAAGAGATTTGGGCTCAAGGAAGCCAAGTATCTGAAATCAAACCAATAGCTCTTCAAGGCTCCAACCAAACTTGTGGGAGGTCTGTGATATGATCCTACCACTGCCTCCTCCTTTGTCCTTTTCTTCTTTATTTGTCATTCCTTGCCTCTCGAAACTAAATCAATAGCACACCTAGATTTGGATCTATGTCTCTGGAACATCTTTTTTACCATTAGAACTGAATTCCAAAACAAAACATTTTACTTCTTCCTAAGAAAGATGTTTTGCACTGGAATTCAGTTCTAATTAGGGGAAGCAAGTTATAACGCATTACTAAGTGGTAAACCTGGCCCCCATTGTTGTTTAAGAATGGGGTGATTTCTCAAACTGACTGAAGAAAAAAACCCGCAAAGGAATAGCATCTGTATTCCAAGTTTTGGTTAAATTTACTATGTACATATAATAAGAATATATATTGAGACCATGTGGACCTTCAGAGCATGAACCAAGCATGAAAGAGAGCCACTGTTTCAGAATTTGCTCTGCATTCCTATGTAACTTTGGAAATCTAGCATATATGCAGTCTGGAAATCATAGTTCATATGCATAACCTGGTATTGCTGCTATGCACCGCTGAGCGATGGAGAGGATGTTTCATAATAATGCACTATAATGCATCAGCCTTTAGCCATTGCCAGCTGTGTTGGTGGCAGAATATAACAGAAGATTCAGTTCATGTGTCAATGGAAGACACTGGCATGTTCTTGAGTAACTAAAAGGATAAAATATCAAACTCTTTTGTTGTTTTTCTCTGCCTTCAAATTGTTTCTGACTTATGGCAGCTCTAACGTGAACATATCATGGTGTTTTCTTGGGAAGATTTGTTTGGGGTGTGTGTGCATTTTCCTTCCACTGAGGATGAGAGAGTGTGACTTGCCCAATGAATTTCCATGTCCGAGTGGGAATTCAAATCCTTTTCTCCAGTGTTTTAGTCCAACTTTCAAACCACTATATCATGCTGGCTCTTCTTTGTATGCCAACTATCAAGTGAAAATGGCTACTTAGGTTATCCATTCACACTCAGGGACAAAAACAGGCGTTGACTCATAATCCCACTGTTCATTATGACCATATTACAATTCTGGTGCTGCAGAGTCAGGGTTCATTACACATAGGAAATTCATAGTACAGTCTGGCTAATTATGAGCATCAGCATCAAAGTTACTAGAAATAAAGCAAGAAGGTGCTAAAATTTATAACGTTCTTGGTGAAAACATTGAAATCTGAATATTGCTGTTTGGATAGAATATAATTCAGCATTGGAAATGTCATATCCACTTTAATATATATATTGTTTGATAGATTTTTTTTCAAGAAAGATAATATGACTATTTATTTAAAGTTAACTTGCTATTACTGCGAAACCTCAAACTGGTGACCTAAGATAGCATCCAGGTATACTTGGGTGTCATTAAAAAGCTATTTTTGACAGTGTGCTGAATGTCAAAGAGCTTTAAAAAAAAAGTCCAAACCATTTTAATTAAAATAATATTTGTTATTTTCTCAGAGAATGTTTATAACTTATAATATGGTTGAAGAAAGTTTCTTTCCTTTTTTAAAACTTATCCTGCACATGGAAAGATGTCATTTATTCAGTAACATTCAGGTTTCTCTTGCCAAAATATTTGATTAAAATGAATAGTACTAGCAAAAATACAGTGTATTTCAGAGCTCATTAAGTTGTTGACAGGAAGCAGTAAATGTATAAGGGCAAAGTATGTGGGAGGTTTTTTTTCCCACTTACTATTGGTAGCTTTTCCACCAATGGTTCCAGTATGGCAGTAGCTGCTCTTTTTGGCCCCAATCAAGAGACAATAGGCCAGTTTAAGTCAATGAGGGTTTGATTAATCTCAACAGAATCTAGAGTTCAGTGTACTTAAAAAAACAAATAGGCACTTGATTTGCACACAGAGGTACAAACTAATGGCATGAGTAGACCTTTGCATTTGTTACTCAAAGGATCATGAAATAAAGGTCATTTCCACACTACACTGTTATAGTGCTATTACTCCACTTTTAACATCCTGTTTTGTAGTTTACTGAGGCCAAAGAACTCCCTGGATAAGAATTCTTAAGGCCTCCTCCTGAACTGCAAACCCGAGGATTCCATAGGATGTTGAAAGTGGAATAATAGCACTCTAACAGCGTAGTGCAGAAATGGTCAAAGCCTTTATGTACAAACTTTGAAGTAGACTGCCTCTAGAAAGGAGAAACCAAACTGAGTTATGGTTCTTATGATGTAGGTGAGTGTTATGAAAGCTAGTTCAAGGAGTTAGAAAGAAAACAGTGGAAACTATGAGAGTAAAGAGCTGAAGATTCTGCCCTCCCTCTTTCTAGTGTAAGATCTGAAGGAAGATTCAATGAAAGAAACCATTCTCATTGACAGAAAAATCTACAGATCATGAACATGTGGCCTGTAAAGGAATAGCACAAATTCAAATTAACATCTGGAAATGGGAGCTAGTGTCTTGTTTCCTCCAACAATGTTATGTTGTAACATAGCACTGTTCCATTGGGACATCCCTGAGGGAAAGAGACAATGCATTGGGAATGCCATTGCCACTTGCAAGCAGAAGGAATAATTTTAAAACCTTTCAAAATAGAAGAGTAATTAGCCATTGCTCCTGGTAAGCTGTCACCCTCAAGAGTTAACCCCACTGTTTGGATTTACCATGAATTTGACAAAAAGGAATTTAAAAAACAAACAAACCTTGGAATAAGGTGTTGAGTCTCTGTGAAATTTGTAATGAGATGAACTCCCTAAGTCAGTGGAGGTTCATGAATTTCCAGTTAGATGTTAACATTATAAGCAAAGAAAGGCAAAGGGATTTTTTTGTCCTTTTGCCCTCTACACATTTCCATGCCATTTAAACTGTCTGTCTAAATAGAGAGTCTACAAAACCATTTTGATAAGGTTTGATAAGGTTTATTTGCTCTGAAGTTGGCAAGCTTCAGAAAGGGTTTGCTTCAAAGATTTATGACACTTTACATTTTGAAATGTATAAATCTAAAGCAGATTTGTATCCCTTTTTAGTGTATGTGTGCATGTGTGTAATAGCAAGCTGGCTCTGCCTAATAAATAATTAATACCATAAAGCATTTAAGAACCAAGATGATGAATGACACTTGGCAGTAATAATGCATTGCTTTTAGGAGCTAAGCATACTTTCATCAAAGAGAACTGAATAGGCTTCAACTCTTCATTTGATTGATTTGTAAGAAATCAAATTGCAAGGTCCCTCCACATTGATGTCTTGAAACGTCCTTAATATTTAATTGCATACAGTGGCAGCTGATGGTTTCCATGTCAGTGGAAATGGTGAATATGTTCTGGGCTTTGTCCCAAAGCTTACAGGAACGATCCAAGGTGCTGAACTTTGGTTCGGCCCCTTTAACGGTTCAGACTAGAATGGAATAGATTCATTGCTTAACTGTCATGAAATCTAACAGCTGACAACGATAGCACAGGTATTGGGTCGCATATTTGTGCTGTTTTGCCCTGTAGGATGACATTAGGCACCACCTTGCAATTAGATACAGAAGTTCCCAACAACCTACTGATATACTGTAAATACTGTTCTAAGAATTTTAACTGCCAAATGAGACATGAGGCTATACAAGGTGATGAGATATCTAGAATAATTTGCCATCTTTAAGTTTGCACACCTCAAATTTTCACAGTCAAAAATTGCAGTATGTATCAGGCCCTTTTTGCACCACCCTCCCAATCCATCATGGGGACAGGAAAAGGGATGGGACTGCAATGATGGCCCTACATGATGTCTTCATGGTCCCATCCTTCTTTCATCCCCAGGTGGCACAATCACGGATTAAATCATTGATGGGTTTTCCCTGTCAATGACCCATGATCGCCCCACCATCGCAGACTTAACCGGTCTTGCAGAAGCCTGGGAAGCACAATGGCTGTGCTTTCTGCCCCAGCACAGCCTGGGAAAGTGTCCAGCTGCACTGCAGAAGGAAATGGCATGACCATCATGCTTCCTTCACCATGGAGCCAGACAGTGTGGAACCAGATGGTTCCCGTCGCACTCCCCTCCTGGCAGAGCTGATGCCAGGATTCCCCCGGAGGACTCCATGAAAAGGTAGCATGCAGAAAGGACCTCAGTTCTCTCTCTTGATTGGGTGCTTTTTCAAATAAAAACAAAAACTAGTTCAGAACCAAAATTTTAGCATTTGCATTATTAAATTAAAATTTCTTGGTCAGCAATTGGTCCAAGTGAACTTGCTGGATTCAGGTAAGTACTAGCTGCTTTTTACGAAACAATTATATGACAAAGACCCTTGCTTCTCTTGTGACAGAACAATATATTAAACATGGCAATTTGTGCATCACCAAAAATATGAATAAGCATCAGTGAGAAGAAAAAACAAAACATGACACAAATCCACATACATTTTTTATATATTGATTTATACTTTATACTGATTTATTCTAATTTCTACTCTATGCTAGTTTACACTTTTCATCCCCTTCCATCCCAAATCAACCAAACCAATTGAGTTAATTTAATCCCAGTTAATTTCCCATCCAGATACTGTTCCACTTTCAGTTTTTCTTAATTACTTTTCACTCATCATTAATTAACTGTTCATTTCAACCTCTCTCACACACAGATCGGCTGCTGATCCCTCTCCAGGTGATAACGTGGGGAAAACGTGTCCCCTTTTCAACATGGGTTCAAGTATGAGGGCATTAGTGAAATGAAGATGGAAGTTTATTTTAATGACACAGTGCTGATCCAAATATATTTCCCAGTCGTCTACTCCCAGACCACACATACACCTTACCATTTATAGCAGATTTGGAACATCTACCCAGCAACAATTTACAACACTTAAGGCAAACAAAAAGAGGATGCTGGAAATATGTTAACCTATCATGAAACAGCACCATTAAACCACAATGGAAAATTACTAAGCAAGCACGAATTAAAAACTAGTCATATTGAACCTTTACCTTACATTTCAGATTATTGTTGTAAGTAGATTATACAAGTTACTCGATGAGGATACAGGTCAGAACATTCTGTAAAGCTTAATATGCTTTTTCTTGAGATTCTTAAGAACTCAATAACTCTTCAGCATCTAATTTTTCCTCAATTTAGAATACATTTTCTTTAATTTGGCTCCATCTTATTTAGGCCTTATGATCACTTTTCAGTTTTCCCCTTTCAGTAGGATTCTAATCATTAACTAGATCAGGTATTCCAACTAGCAATAAGGGACAGTCAAAATTTGGGATGTGTTGGGTTAACCATCAGAAAGTGGCTAGTAATAAGGATATGTTCTGCCTAAATAGCAAATAAAAGTATCAATTTCAGTTAACTAAGTTATGCATTACTCTGTAAAACTTACATTTTGTTCACATTCTCCAGACATAAACTACATGATGACCTTTGGCCTTTACAAAAATCCATTTTTTTTTTGTAAGCGCCAACCATCCTGAATCCATTTTAAGTGTATATTTAAAAAAAAAAATTAAAAGGTTTGAGAATTGTGACTAAAATTTAGAGTAACTTGATCCTCAACTTTGGTTAGATTCACAGAATATCTCTTCTCATCATTCGTTGAAAATTTAAATTGTCAGAAAACCTCTTTCTACAAAAGCATTGACCTTAGAATAATTTAAAAAACAAAACAAAACAAAACAGACCCAAAACTCCAAATTAAAGTTAAATCCAATCTCAGAGGAACAATCCAAGTAGCTTCCAAAAGACCCAAACACTTCAACTTTCCCATGTGAAAAAGTATTTCCATACTGATAATTTTTTTCTCTTTTTCTGCAACATTCCTATCTCTGTAATATTCTATTTATATCCTACGATATCCAATTTAAGTGCGAATGACAGAACACAAAATTATCAATTTCAAAAATGTAAGATGTGTATTTTCTCAAAAAAGATAGCCACAGTAAGGCACTGATGCTCCTGGGCCCTCTAAGAACTCCCCGACTGGTATAACACTTCACTGTGTTTCTGCCAGCCAGCAGGCCATATCTCTTTATTGTGGGCAACATTAAAATAATGTCATGAAGGAAGATGGCAAGACTCCTTCAAAAGAAAAAAGAAAAGAAGCAAAGCATATGAATGTAGGATGGATCAAAATCACGAACATAGTTGATTTTAAAACTATCATACAGCCCCCATCCACAGTGAGAAAACCATTCAACAGAGGCAAAAAGAAAAAAAAAGAATATTTATTGGAAAAAGTGTTCCATGCTGGAAAGCATCCAAGAATTCTTTAAAGAAAAACAAATCCTAACTAAAAAAAAAAAAGAAGCTCCATCAAACCATTAAATTGATGTTATATCATACAGACTTAGGTCCATTCCACTCCATCCTCCCAACCCACCATAGGGATAGAACAAGGATGGGACGATGATGATTGTTATGCATGACATCATCGTGGACCCATCCTTCTCCTGTCTCCAGATAGTGCAATTGCACTGCAAATCATTGACAGGTTTTCCCCATCAATTACCAGCCATCGCATCACCGTACCGTCACGTGCCCACACTTATCTTCCCTGCACAGGCTCTGGAAGCGCAGTGGCTGCACTTCCTGCTCCAGTGCATCATGGGACAGTACCCAGCTGTGCTGTGGCAGGAAGAGGTGTAGTCATCATGTGTCCTGGATCCCAGAGGCATTTGGTGCAGAGGGGAGCACTCCTGTTGTGATCCCCTCCTGGCAGGGTCGATGTCGAGACCCACACCGGATGTCTCTGTGACCAGGTAAGTTGCGAAAAGGGCCTCAGTGTCCACCTGTAGACTACCCACACACACATTTTTAATTGATCCACAAATCCAGAAAATTGGCATTTAACATGGATTTTCAGAATAGGCTGGAGGATTCCTTATCCTTAACTGTCTTTCTTTCTTTTTTTCCTGTGCAAAATTCGCATGCAGTTATTCTGTACAGAAATCAGCATGTTCTGCACAGGAAGCATCCTTTTCTTGGTGGAAAATATTTTAATGCAGAAATAATAAGTCTGGCACACAACATGCTGTTTTCTGAGCAGAAAATGTTGATTCTATGCAAATCAACCATGTATGAATTTTATGCAGAGTATATCTCCAATTACAGTAATCAACCAGATGGGATTTTTCACAAAATAAGTCCCAAATTGGAAATAGGTTTCTTAGACTTTCTGTCAGTTGGAAGAAAATTGTTGAAAGTTAGTCATTACTTCATTGGAGAAGAAGCTTAGTGAAGAATTGCATCCCTATTCTCTATAAAGTTAAATGGTTGGTTCTGCCTTGTGATACTTTCCCCCACACACACTGTTAAGAATCCATAGAGTTTTATTTTTGGAGGGAGCTGAAGAGAAAGAAATGGTGCTGGCAACAAAGAGAGGAGAGAAAAATAAGTATGCATAAGTATACAAAGCCAAATCTCAGTTTTGGGCTAGTTTGCAAGTCTAGCCCCTTGCATACCTTTCTACTCAGTTGATTTAAATCTACAACTAAGCCAAGGTTTTAAAATGAAAACTCCTATAAATGAAATTCTCGTTGGCATAGGTGTGTATCAGTTCTTCCACAATAATACTTAGGTGGCAGTGTGCCACTTTCAATATCCTGTGAATAATCGAACTTACTGTTATAGTTGATAAGTTCGCAGTTTCAGCAGATGAGAAATATGGGATTTCTGTCATCTGGGATAAATGTATTAGCCCTAGAAAGGACAAAATGTTTTCTCATCTAGACCTCAGAGTATAAACTTTGAAAACCCTGTTGGAAGAAACCACTTGAACAAACCCAGGAAATTTGAAAAAGAAACCACCATACACAAATGGTACAGTTATGAACCACTGTAAATTAATCCTAAAATGAACAAATTACAAGCTTGCTTTAAAATACAGGTGTATTTCAATGTTATTAGGCAAGAACAGAACAAAGAGAAACAAATCTAATCCATAGCAGTTATTTATGTGGCACTGAATGGAAATTGATAGACATCACTGTGAAATACAGAACTCTTTTTTTCCAATTGTGGAAAACTCAAACTCCATGCCCACTTTTTTTGAAGTTTCTCTGACGATATTGAGAACCAGTGCCTAGAGCTCTGATTTTGAGACAAGACCTGAATTTAAACAGAGATTTAATTAAGAGATTGAAAGAATATTTGTAAATATTGAAATTGCAGATAAAAATGTGGCTTCCTAATTGTCAGAAAATCATAATAGCAATAGCATGTGTATTTCTGTACCGCTTCTCAGATAAGTGCTCTCTAAGTGGTTTACAATGTGTTAGCTAATTGCTCCCAATAAGCTGGTACTCATTTTACTGACCTGAGGAAGGATGGAAGGCTAAGTCAACCTGGAGCCCTGCAGGATCAAACTCGCAACCTTCTGACTGCAGTACCAGCATTTAACCACTGTGCCACCAGGGCTCTTTGCAGTTTGGGACTTATTCTGCATGAAAAATGCACTTTTTTTTTCTCAGAAAACATTTCTGCATATGAAATTCTGTCTCCTCATCAGAAAACCTCATATGTGTATTTTTCACAAAATCCCAGTTGTGAATAGTCCTCAAAAACTGTTTGTCAGCCTCAGAAACAGTTTTTGAGATTTCTTCACAACAAGAAGCAAAAAAAAGTTAAATTATTCCTTCTTGTCAGTGAGAACAAAAATCACGAAGATTCACACACCTAGGTTGAACTAGGAAGTTTGGTAGATGACCTTTCTTGCTTACTTCACACTGTTCTTAGGTGGGTAACCTGGGAGAAACAAACCTTCCGTTATGCCACCCTGAGCTTTTTGGACAAAGAATGAGGCAGAAACATGATCAATACTGGCAACACTGTGAATAATTTGGAGTTGACAGTGGCTAATAATTAGACACTATTTATCCAGCTCTCACAAAATTATACCCACACAGTATATACTCACCAAGCATCCATGGGACTGTGCTGGAAGTGCAACTGCAGTGCAACTGGGTTTAATATGCAGCACCATTCAGTAATAGAATCTGCTATCCCATCAGTGAAAAACCATACAAGCTGGAATGCAATCAGATCAATGTACTCCTGTTTATAGCCTAGTCTCTTTGTTATGTACAAGCTAAGATTTCTAGATGGTTTTCCAAGACAGCTGTATATGTAACACTAGGAAATTCAACTGACATTGCATTGGTTTGCCTTGATTGTTTATTTCATTTATGATCTGAATGAAACAAACGCTTCAATACTATCTTTGGCAATCCTTAAACTTTGTTTCGTACCATGTTCAGTGCAAAATGGACCAAAGCCAGCAATTTTCTGAAGAAAGCTGAAGTCTGGCAATCAGTTGTGAACATGCACAGAAATGTTCTGAAACTAAATATAAGTGTAAACATCAGCTGATCAAAATACATTCATGTATGTTTATTTTAGAGCCAAATACATATAAAGAGTTTTTGATCAGAAGATGCTTGAAGTATTTAATAGACTGCATCCAAAACTTTACTGTGGTCTTCATTTTGGTCGAATTATATAATGCATCAGTGCTAAAGGCTCTGTGACCTAGTAGGTGTAATTGCATAGTACAATGCAGAGAAATATATTTTGCAATAATCCATTATTGGAAACTATAGTCTAATCTAGCCTCTGTTAAAATGAGGTTTACTGAAAAAGGATCTGCAGCCAGTGAAACATGTTGGGAAATAGAAGCTACCTGTGTATGTATCCTCAGAGCTGGATTTAAGAGCAACTCAAGCTGTGAACAAGACCTTTTATAAAAAGTGAAGCACTATTCCAAACAGGCTACCTACTTTCTGCTTAGCTGTGATACTAAGCAGCAAATCCTCTACTTTGTCTTGGCTGAGCTGGATTGATTCCCACCCCTGACTAAATCCAGTTCAGAATGACCAGTAGCTTACCTGAATTAAAGGAAAAGAAGAGCGAGAGCTGGAATCATCTGTGTATTGATTCTATCACCTTCTAATTCCCAAATAAATTTCTTTCAGAAGTTTTCCATAGATTAAACTGCAGAACTGAGTGTCTTTCTAGATATTATTAGATTACAGCCCTTTCTATTCCTCACTATTAACCAGCCTAGTTAGGGTTGATGGGAGTTCAATGAATCTGAAGGCCCACAGGTTTCCCCCTCCAGAGGCAGAAGCTATGTAGGACAGGAGACAAAATATTGCAGCACTACACAGCAATGTTACCAGGCTGTACAACTCCATGCTTTGATATGTTCTAATTGGCAAAATATATTAATTGGCAGATGTGTTGGCATAAAATAAAAATTATACTTATGTTTGGCAAGGCCATTTGGAAAGGGACACTGGCTGGTCCCTCAGAGGTGACCTCAGCATGGCCAGGTCAAAAGTTCATTGACATTAGCCAAGAAAGCCTGATTTAATGGCTCTGAGCTAATCCTATCAACTGCCAACATCAGAAAACAATAAGGTGTCCAGGTGCAGAGACCAGGACCCCTACTGTGTGCATATCCTACTGCAACTAGTCCAGAAACCCCCTCTCAATCAAGACATTGAAACCAATCAGTCCATTCCAGACGCCATTGTCTGTGTTGCAATTCCCATTGTTCACTAGGCTGGGAGAGCAATCAACTCACACTCCTTCAGGGAGGAAAAGAAAGTATATAAACCCTTGGTTTTGAGAAGTCGGTTGCAGTCAGGTAAAATGCAAGACTCCACTATGTCACTCTGAATCCTGACTTAGACAAAAGTCTAAGTCACCTATCAAGTTCTTCACTACTCTTCTGGAATGGTAACTATATAACCCCAAAAACCCTCAGCGTCTTTATCCATATTTTTCCCTCCCTTTCTCCTTCAGTTAGCTCTTGTGTGAATGCTTGACTGTATGTATCTTGTGTATGTTCATGAGTGAATTACCCCAATAAAAACATAATTTTAGCTTACTTTTTAATCTTTGGCTAGTTTTTGTGTGGTCTGACTCTGTAAAAATTGGGTTAAAAATCTTGCTGAATTACCCTGCCCTTCATTCTGCGAAGGCCAGTGCACCACTAATTCCCCCAGTCTTTGCATTTTTGGAGCAAATCAAGGTTTCCCCAGGGGATCCCCAGAAGTCAGGGTAACAGCAAAGTGTCATGGCATGGGGGTAGCCACTACTATAACCTTCAGGAATCAATCTGCTAAATAGGAATGGAAGTATTGATTGTGAAGCACAGTGCCAGACTCCAGCATCTAATAAGCAGTCCTAAATCATTATTAAAAGCTGTTAAGTAGTCCACCAAGAATCAGTTGGGTCACAAGTCTTGTACCCTGTATCTGCTGGCAGAGGCCACCAGGATTATTGCAGTCATGAAACTGGGTAAGAACCCAGAATGTACAGGTGTTTTTCTACAACTGACAGCCACAGCAACTTTTTTGAATTTGCAAAGTATATAGAATTTTCCTTTCCCAGAGCAAGACTTGTAGGAACATGAAAATAGAGTCTTGAAAGCAATAATGTGAAATAAATCATGGAAATGAAGATAAAAGTTTCCTATATATCCAATATTTTCCTTTGTGTATTTTGCAAAAACTATTTTGAATGCTTTTTTATTTTGGTATTGTTTTGAAAGTAATATATCTATTCTGTGCAGCTGACCAGTTTGTGGGGCAGGGAGGAATCTCAATATTTTTAGATGCTGTTCAGATTCCACCTGCTTTATTCTTGTTGCTGTTTGACACTGAGCAACATTTTCTTCCCACTTTGCCATGCTATCTTTCGCTTTAATTACCCACAGAGCCACGAGATCTGATTGACCATGGCAACTCATATTATTTGTACTCCCAGCTGTCAAAATGATAGTACTATAATATCACTACTATAGATTTAGCCAATAGGATCAAATAGAAATTTGTGCAAATAAGACCAAAACCTGTGAAGGTCCTCAAGACCAATCATTTAGAGTTTTATGTACGTATGTACGTGTGTGTGTGTCTGTGTGTATATAATTTATTTTCCACCTTTCTCCCAGCATGAGACACTAGATGGCCTATAGTGTAAGTTAAAGCACAGTGCAGCACAGTAGAAAAGTTTTTTAAAACAATATAAATAAGCAATCAAATTAAAATTACTAATTCAAAACAATTTTAAAAGCTTTTAAAACAGAATAGTTTTTTTAAAAAAAGGCTTCTGCAATGGCCAGTTAACAGCCAAAAGCCTATCTAAACAGAAAGATCTTTACTTGCTGACAAAAAGAGAAAAGGAAAGGGGTACTTGCTTTCAGCATGAGTGAGTTCCATAGTCAGGGCACAACCACAATGAAGGCCCTCTCCCATGTCCCTTCCCAGCATGCCAGTGATGGTGCTGGAACTGACAGAAATCCCAGGAATCTCAAAATCCAGGCAGGCTCAATAGAGAGATACAGTCCTCCAGATATTCTAGATCTAGACCATACAGCCCTTTATAAGTCCTAAACAGCACTTTGAAGCAGCACTTTGCTTGGAAACAGACCAGTTTTGCAACACAAGTTTTGCAAGAGAACCAGTTTTGGAACACAAGAGTGATATGTACCCCATAATTCATTCCATTCAGCAGTTTGGCTACAGCATTTTGAACCTGCTGAAGTTTCTGAACAGTCCCCAAAGGCAGTCCCATGTAGAGTGTGTTACTGTAATATATGTGGATCTAATCACTGTGGAATGTTGAAAAACATGTATGTTTTCAACAACTGCCAAAACTTGCTAAAATGGGAAGCTCATTTTGGCACTCACAACGCAAGACAAATAGCTGGGCCTGAATGTTTTTCACAGCATATTCAGTGATGCTGAACATGGTTATTGTTCATGTGATTGTGGTCCTCTTCCTCCTCTAACCTTATAATCTTTTGTTGTTCTTAAGCCTTGCCTTAGCTCTCCTTTATAATCAAACTACCTTCCTTCTCAAAAATAAATGGCCTAAAATAATCATGCATTATAACCATGAATTAGGTTAAAAGTAACTTTCCTCCACAAAATATATGCTATTTGTCTACGCGTGTGTATGTTTGGCCACTGGATTATCATAATACATTTTTAAAATCTCACTCTCTTCCCACTGTCTGTCTTCCTTTGCCACATCAATTGCTGTCTTAATTTTTGGAGTATATACACATTGCCACCACACTATCTACCAGATTTTCTCTCCCCAGGACTTTGCTAAAGTCTTTTACTAAAAGAACATAATCAAACAGAGTCTTAACACAGTAATCTGTCATGCAAAACTGGAGACAAGAAAAATGGATTGAAAAAATAACATGTATTTCATATCATTATCACCATAGGAGTGACAGTCAAAATGTGCAATGGCATAAAGTTGCAAGAACCAATAATACTGTTTAAATCTGCAGTCCTCAAACTGTTCATTCCACTCAAAATTGTTTCAGAATTTATCCCAAGTACATTTTTTTGTGGAGAACAAAAATGCTCTTCATTAAGAGATTACACATATTGGTAAACCAAATGCATTTTGTATTTTGCTTGGGACAGTAAATTCAGTAAATAATGGCTTTTGTCCTTGTTTGAAGTAGTTGTTTATGCAGAAGGAAAAAAAAAACCCTACAGTGTCAGTACCACAGGAGTTAGTCTGAGGTGAGCTGGGAATCAAGAGCCATGACAGAAAATTGTGAATCAGGACTAAAGAGTAACTGAGGACCAAAAGACAAAGTAGGAGTAAGAAGCAAGCCGGAAGCTAGGATTGAAGGACAACTGGGAAGCATACATGGGAGTTCAGATGGACCTTGTAGTTCATGCATACTTTAAGGGGAAGAGGAAATTCTCTTATAATAGGATAACCCAAACACCATACTACAGGATATTGATCAGTATGGATTGTCTAAGGATATGAAACTGCCCGAGTAGATAACATGCCATGCTTCTTAGTGGTTCTTGACATTGTGCAAGTTCACACAAATCTGAGGGGTCGCACTTCCAGTGAATTTCCTGTATGAAGATATGATCCTACACACTGTTATATGGATATCCTTGATCATAGCCCCTGTGTTTGTGGCTCAAACCCCAAATCTAACAAAGCTTAAAACATGGTAGAGAGGGAGAAAACAGCCATTCCATCAAAAGAGAAATATGTTGACTTTTATGAAGATTTTCTCAAAGTTCACCCCTACCATCTAAGCAGCTTAACCCCTCCACAGCTCTGTAAGGGTCAACTGGTTCTTTGAAGCAGTGGTAAGGATTTTCAGGCCTGCTGCAAAGGAAAGCCAACTTTGAATAAATGTATACTAAATTTAGTATTATTTTCAATACCGTTTACATTTATGTTAGTTGTCAAGAGCTTAAATGCAGATAGAAAGGTCTAACAATAGGGTCAGAAGAATGAGAATTTGAAAGTCGGACAGAGTAGATTGTTAAAAAATGTCATAACTAAAGGCAGCTTTCAAGGATGCTTCCTGTGAGGCACTGAAATCTGCAGACTGTTCTAAGTTATCCGGAGTGTTGAAGTCCCAAGTAGTACTGTAAAAAGCTCCAAAATGCTCTCTTCAAACTAGGTGAAAAAAGTAACTGAACGGCAGATGAGCCAAATCCACTTCTGCTATAAGATGGTGAGATCAAAGCACTATCCAGAAATAAGATCACTGTAGAAAAACTTACTGACAGTGTCAAATCTATGTGCGCAGCATCAGTAAGAAGCAAATTCAGAGTAATGAATGAAGAAAAATGGCATTATTATCTCAGACAGAGTTTCTGGTTTCTCAGCTTGTAAAAAAGGAAACTCTTTTCCTACAGCTTAAAATTTCCATGTAGAACAGCTCACGTGTTACTTGATGCTCTGATGTTTTTTATAGTAGATTAACGTTATTGTTGGGTTTTGGTAACACTTGTATTGGTGATATGTCACTATTATTTATTTTTAAAATATTATTGCTATTTTTTTTAAAAAAAACTGATTGGAAAACCTTAGCTGACCCCACCCCACCCTATTACCTTAAAGATAATGGGCGTAATGCACAATCACATTTACAGATGCACAACCTAGAGTTACCCATAACTGATTTGTTTTCATAGTCCCCATTTATTTGTGATTGCTACAGTTGTAAAAGTCCTCCAGTCCTGCATTACTACCAGCAGCTGCTGCAAGAGAGGGAGGTCTGTTCTCCTGTCATTCAAGACATAACATACATTGTCACCCACCTATAGCCAGGGATTTCCAGGGCAAGGGAGAATTGCAACAGATATCCTGTTTCAAGTTGTCACACCAGAGGTTGCTAAAGGAAGTGGGTGGAAATGTCAGTGTCTAATCAACAATGTCCCATCAAGAGGAGATCATACGTCTATCACTCACAGTGGTTGCTGCCCCGTGAAGCAGGACCTGGGGTGAGGGTTAGGACAGAGCATGCTTCTTCGTTAAGTATACTTAACTAGGATTTAGGATCTAGTATTCTGGCCAGTGCTTATTCTAAGGTAAACATTACTTATCACTCCCAAAATATCATGTGCCAATCTTAATGTTATAAACAAGTATGACAGATTTCCTTTTCAGGCTGGCCCCATAGTTCGCAACCTGATCAACCTGTCACTGTTACCTTGCCCTCTGATTTCCCTTTAAAATCTCTTCTTGGATCTGGAGTCCTAGGCCTTTGGGTAACCTCACAATGGACTATTGTGTGTGTTAGCTTTGTGTTCTTTTTGGTAAGTGTGACCCACCCTGAGTTCAGGGTTAATAATGTTGCCAAAAGTCAGTTGTACAAAATAACAAATAGGCTAACTTTATTTAATAGCATATAGAATAACTTCTTTCTTAAGTTCCTGTTCTTCCTTTCAAACTATTAACACTATTCCAGTTGAATTATATCAGGCCTGTGCCTTAAATTCCTTAGGCACTCAATAATCTGTAACTCCCCTCAGCCTCTCAACAGACTCCTCCAAAGATCTATTTCCAGCTCCCAATCTCAACAGTCTTTCCTCTTTTTAAAATTCCTCCTCCCTCTCATAGTAGCCCTCCCTCTCCTCACAAAGTTCTCCGTGTTGAGATTGGCTGCTCCCAGTTAGTCATTCCATAAATTTGGATTCAGGCATTCTTAAGTAACATTTTATTAGATACTCTTCCTCTTTACCGAGTTATACTATCACAACAAAGAAAAAAATAGCATTGCTGCTCCATATTACATCAAGAAAATAACACATTCTGAGGTACTATTACTTGTGTTATATCCAAGCTCTGCTTCTTCTTTGTACTCCTAATCTTCTGCTTTTCTCATTGAAGGCTCTGATGGATTCTGAAGAAAGAATCTTTAAACCAATGGAAATTGCCTCCAGTAGCAGTTGATATTTAAAAATCATAATGTGTTTATAATCTGTTACATGTCAAAATATTAATCTCCTCCCTACATTCTTAGACTTAATATCAGTTAGTCCAAGTGTAACTGCGCTAATACTACACATTTTAACTATACATCCATTAAGTTTGTTGAGGAGTGTAGCCTAAATTGTCAAAAGTAGCTCATGGGATAATTTATACGATATTTAAAACAGTATATAGCTCTAGTATATGAAAGCCTGAAGGCTGTTGTTTCAACAGTTCTTCTCCAAGCTTTTCACTTTTCATGTACTATAATAATAAATAAGGTTCGTTCAAAGCACTCTGTATGTGTACCCAGCAATAAAAATATAGATTATACTGAAGCCATAAAAGCTAGGAGTGAAGGCTTTGAGTTCTTTCATTCCAATAAAGGTTTTTTTTTTTTGGCTTCTGTTTCACTGCTGATAGAATGCTGTAAATTTTGTCATATTCATGACACAATTATAGGAAAACATCTGTTTGTGGTTATGAACCAACAAAGTATACACACTTTTTGCTGATCAATAAAAAGCACAATAAATGTTGGAAAAGTTGACATCATAAATTAAACCTAATGATAAGATATTTGGATTCAAGGACAAATTAGGACAAACTCTAATGCTTGCCGGGTGAAAAAGACAGAGGCTAAAAATTGATTTGGGAGAACTCATCTATAAACTCTTTTAAAATCCTTCTTTATTGATGCTGTCCTAACTGTTCCTTATCTGTTTTCAAGTATAGGGAGGAAAAATTGGTAAGGTACCACGACATGTCTAGCTTTAATTTCTTCAAGGAAAGAATTTTATAGAAAGAATTTTAGATACTTTATGGAAACCATTTATAAGCATGTTTTCTAACAGTAACAGGAAGAAACAACTAAATGTACATCATGTGTTATGTAGTTTAGCATTCCAAAGGAAAGCACTCTGAATTTTAATGATGTTACATTTATATGACTGTCTGCTGATTATGCTGTTAGGAAACTTCTTATATGCTACTTTTCTTTCCTGATATATAAACCAATGATGGCAGTATGATGTCTTTTGGTTTACATACAAGATATACCACAATTAACAAAGCAGATGTGTTCTTGAACATTATTTCTGTAACAGAAATTTTGGTACCAGAGACAGAAATAACAATGGAATGAATAGGGATAAGTTCCTATACCTTAAAAAATAAGAGTTCAATACAATTCAGAAAACTTTTCATCCAGAACTAACAATATGCACACTTAAAATGAAACAGCCTGGTGTAGTGAGCCTTGTATAAGTAAACAAAACTATTTTGAACTTTCTACAGACCCCTTGAAGACTTCTTTTAAAATGCATCTGAGGATATCTGCCTTGACTCCCCCATCCCCTTTTGTCACTTAGTATCTCTTTATAGAAATCTAAAGCTTTGAGTACAATTCTCCTTACTGTACAACTTTGATCAAAGTCAGAATCATTTTCTGATAGAACTTCTAAGGCACAAGAAATCTCACTAACAATTGATTGTGCCATTTGACATTTTCTTTCACCAGCCTCCATTCTTCTTATGCTTTCCACTTTGGAAGCAAAACTCATAGATCTATGTGGTCTCCCCTCTCCTGCTTTTTTTTTGTCATGTTTTCAGTGTCTGCTGAAACTGGTTTACCCAGTGCTATCCTTTTCTCCCACTGTTTTGCTGTTCCTTAGCTGCTCAGGGTGGGGGTCAGAAGATAGTTGCCATTCTTCTGTTTGTCTTACCTGCTAGAAGTGGGTCTGGTATATATTACTATAGTAGAACTATGCTTTTTCTCAGCCTGTGGAGCCGTGGGCTGGAAACAGAGCTGCCAAGACACCTGAGTCTCTATTCCCAAATCATACTCTGAGTGACACTCAAAGTCATTCTTCTTATGGGGGGATTCAGGCCATCACCAATGTGACTACAGGCTCCTGCTTTCCTTTCCACCATCTTTGCTGCTGCTAAGAAACTTCTAGCAAGGCAGCAGAGGGGATGGAAAAGGAGTGTGCAACACACAGCGGGGTAGCTGGGTAGGTACAGGAGGTTTCTCTGTTCTGCTGAAAAGAAGCATGCACTTGTGAAGGAGCATGGTCTTAGCCATGATGTGATTATAGCCATGATGTGCCTGTAGTTGGAATATTGCACACCTACACACACACACAAGTTGTGGTGAAGAAAGAATAGTCCCCACTGTCAAAGACAACTACAGTAAAAGGGCCCACATCACAAATGGGCTTTCCTTCTACCAACCCTTTTAACCTTTTTTTTGCTGGCATGCAAGTGAGTGGATGTATTACTCCCAGAGGTTTGCAGGAATGCCCCCCCCACACACACACACACAGACTCCTATCAGGACATCAACTGCTCCAAGGGATCCTTGGTGAGCAGTGGGAATTTCTTCCATGCCAGAGATTTTTATGCACATACTTCACTCCCTCCAAATTCTAACAAAACCAAAACAGTTTTTAAAAATTGAATTGTTAATATGGAATGATTTAATTCAGATTAATTTCAGTATATATTTATTTAGTCTAAATTAAAGCTGAAGAGGGTTCTTGAAACAGATGGGGGTCTTTATCTCTTTCTCTTTAGACTTAGGGAATGACGGATTATTCCCCTCACCTTTTGTCAGTTGATCTATATCTGTTTGGCAGTCCTTCTTATCACCTTCTGTTTGTCTGGGATCACAACTTATGACCAAAGGTATAGTTCAGACAGACAGATTTCAGCACTCCACTTAAACACTGTGAATTAGTGAGATCTCAGGACTTTTACAAGGAAAGATGAGCAGGCTCTCTATCTGTAAACTGCTTTGAGTCCCAACCCAGGAAAAAGAGGGGTTCAAACAAAGAAGAAGAAGAAGAAGGAGGAGGAGGAGAAGAAGAAGAAGAAGAAGAAGAAGAAGAAGAAGAAGAAGAAGAAGAAGAAGAAGAAGAAGAAGATTTAGACTTGTTTATTAAAATGGACAAAATAATATGTATACATATAAATACTCCTCTTAGAGAGGAACAGAGACTTTTAATGATCTAAACACATAGCTTCTCATTAACACTGCTTTTAAGGCATCACACATTTTATATTCCTTCATAATCATCACAGCAT
Organism: Iguana delicatissima; assembly: GCA_948472985.1. Taxonomy (NCBI): domain Eukaryota; kingdom Metazoa; phylum Chordata; class Lepidosauria; order Squamata; family Iguanidae; genus Iguana; species Iguana delicatissima. The sequence goes on from CAOKZL010000186.1 coordinate 87,162, forward strand.
ACATTTATTAAGAGGCAGCTATCAAACATTTGCAATGAAGTTTAATATATCTTCTATGTATCACACTCAGGCACTGCAATTCATTGCAGTAGCCATTATATGTATATAACAGGCACTTGTTACCCTGTTTACTGGGGGTTCAGTGAGGGACACCAAAATGTGCTCAACTATAGGTGGAGAAAATTAGCTCTCAGCACTGCTTTAGCGTTACAAGAGGCAGGGTAACTTAGCAGGATCTTGAACCCTATGTCTACGGAGTCAGGCCAGTCAAGAAGCAAACCGTTTTAAAAGAATAAATGAGATCTTTATTAAAATACAGCCAAACAGTATATGCAACTCTCTCACGCAGATAACTATAGAAAATAAAGGTGAGAGTGGGATAGAGAGATTTTTCAGAGGGATAGTTGATTTGGGTGATACAAAACCTGTCCTGAAGTCCACAAGAATAGAAAGCAATGCTGGAGTTCGATGTGACTCAGCACGTGGAGCTGAGGGGAAGCTCGCCAAGCAAAGAGGCAGCAAGGCGGTCTGGAACTCGGGAGTGATCTGAGAAGGGTCTCGGAATCAAGGGCTTTTATAGGGAGAGATGTGACTTCAGGCTATGCTGTACTTGGTGAGAACAATGGATTTCGGTTGCGAGACAAAGCCTTGGAAAGGTCAAAATTTAACATGATTGAGTTAGGTCTGAATTGACAAAGGAGCAGCCAGTATGCAAATGCGCGATGCTGGACAGTTGATAATTCAGCTAGTCAAGTTACCTGCTCGGGGCAGGGAGTCCTTTGTAGGTGGCATGCATAGATAATAGGGTGTTTGCTGGGAGGTCTCCTGAAGCAGCGATCTGGCTATTTCTGGCTTGCCTGTATTGTTTAGGAATAGTGCAGCAATCAGCCGCTGAGCCTAGTTTCGTGCTTGTCCAGAGGCCTCACAAACACATGGAGGGGGTGGTGGAAGAAAGCCAAATTATTGATATCAAAAGGATATCTTTTATGCTATCGCCAAGGCAGCCTAGAAGCTGCAGTAACACACTTATCTGACCTAGTTATTACATAGTTACTATAAAGCATTTTATTGATAATTATCCTCTGTTTTCCCTACTCTAACCAGCATTTTCCAGGTATTTCCCAGCCATTATCAGCACAGGGACTGACAAAGACTACTAGAGACTGTTGTAAATAGCTTTACTTTCATCTCTTGGGAACTGGCTTTTATACTATCTACAGCTTCTATCGTCCACTTAGAGACATATCTAACTAGTCTTTATTACTGTGCATAATTATCTTCTACTCCAATGGGAAGTGATTTTATATGAGGTCATTGTAGGGGCCAATCATTTGACAATTTTATTATCCACCATTATGCTGGCTGGCTGCCATCAGATTGCATCAGCCTGCTTGCATTAGATATGAAAAACCCTTTTGTACCAATGCAGTATACTCTTTTTGTTTCATTGTATCCATTTCATTGGTTTAATATTTCTCTGTTGGTCTATTTTCTCTTTATCTCTTTGTTTTAATTAAATGACTTGATGTTCAGAACTATCTGGTAGGCTTTTTACTTTTTACAGACACTATTGGCTTTCTAGTTTACACACAGAAACATCTTTCTGTGATAATCAGGCTTAAATTTTGCAAAATATCAGCAAAATTCTTTTCCAATTCATTTTTCTTTTGGATTTTTTAAGAAAGACACGTTCAATGTTATTTAGCATGAATTATTTGAACTAAATTATTTGGAATGAACCTCATCATTCTGAACAGCTATGGGTATTTTTAATTAATACTAAATCAGTATATTCCTCCACTTTCTCTTAAAAAATGAAAGAAAACCATCATATTAGATGCCACCACTCCAATATATTATTATTATTATTTTTTAAAAAAAAGCCTCCTACATGTCCACCTCACAGCACTTTTTTTGGAATTAATGATCTGGGCTTTTCCTTAGCAAAACTGAAATTCATGTACCCCACCAAAATCATCAAAGTGCAAGCTCTGTATTTGTACCAGGTTACCTTTTTGTGGTTCTGATTCATTTAATAATACTACCATTTAAAATTAGGGGGTGATGTTTAATGCCATGCACATGATAATGACAAAGAAATTTTCAGAAAGAAGATGTGACAACTCTGATTTAACACTAACATGAATGAACGAACTGGTATTCAAACCCAGACTTAAAAGATTTGAATTATCTGTGAGGCAAAATAAAAAGGGAAGGGGGTGGAAGAAACCTCACTGAAGACCTCCTCCTCCCTCCCACACCAATTCTCCTCCTCCAATCTGTTTCGCCTTGGCAGGGAGAAATTTTTTTTCTGGAAAATAACATTTGAAAATGGGTTGCGTCTTATACACCAGTGTGTCTTATATGCTGGTAAATATGGTAGACACTCAAAGCCCAGAGTGTAGCTGGATGGACATGTCAGGGTTTTTTGGCTTCTCACTCCCTCATTATTTTTCTAAAAAAAAATCCTAATTTTTTTCCATCCAAAATATGAAAAAATGTGAATTTCAGTAAATTATATCAAAGCTGAATTGCTACAATATCCTCACCTATCCCTAGTCTGTGTTGTCAGATGATCTGGACTATAGCTCCTGCAATCACTTGCCATTGGCTGTGGCAGCTGGGACCTCTGGGAACTGAATTCTGAACCACCTGGAGGGTCAAACATTCCCCAGTCCTGATTCCAATAGTATTAAATAGTAATAATATTTATGGATATGCTATAAGTACTCTTCCTTCTTCACCCTTCCTTGTCCAGAGTGCATATCTCTAAGTTGTTTTTCTTACAATAAAATGTTAATGTTATTTAATAGTTGGTCCAGTGCTGCTATCTTGATTTTATTAATTGCCTATACTTTTGTTAAAAAGCATTAGAGTCATCAACTTTCAAGACAAACATTAGTAACAAATTCTTAATCTTAATAATGTCACAATGGAAAGTGATTATTTTAACTGATTACTTTTGAGTTAGGAGCAAATGCTATATCAAACTTGACAAATGCAAATTTTTTAGTTCTCAAGGAGAGCTTAATCAGTTTAGTGTGTCATTAAATTAATTGACATTCCTTAATATCCCAGTGCAACCACTGAAAGTCCTTCTGTTCATTCACCCAAACCCTGCCATATTAAAAGTTAATCTAACACTGTTGTAGAAGGGTGAGTTGTATGATATTTTATATGTACCATATTCTGGAACAGGGCAAAATCAACTCAGTTTGTTGTCATTTGATCATTTATATTCCCATTGAACTAAAAGGAGAGATAATCACATACTTAACAGATTTTATCAGTGTAAGACTTCATGGACTATAACCCTCTTTGTCATCCACATGAAGAATGCTTATGGCATCCTGCTTACATTTCACACATATACATTTGTCAAGTAGGTAGGTCCTTAAAAGTGCTTAACTTGGGCTTGTTAATATTCATAATAAAGTAATATTATCTCCTAAATTAAAAATGCATGGGAAGGGAGAAGATTCTGTTCTTTTTAAATATCCTGAACAGCAACATTGAGAAACCTCGGAATGACATATTTTGGACTCCCAATTTCATATGTACATGTTTGATATCTTATCCCTAAAAGCATTTGTATGGTGATAGGTGTCACTTATTCCCATTGATTCTGCTTCCAAGGATGTTTAGAATTCTAGCTTTGGTAATTATCTGATGCGCAAGTCATACATTAAGAGCTAAAATTATGAAATACCACTATACCTTGAAAGAATAGTCTCCATCAAAGCTCACCTCCATCATTATACCACTTGAAAGATAAAGGTCTACTTAGCTTCACCCCCCATCAGCTTCACAGAAACCTGGGGAGGCACCTTTGCTGGCCTCACATTGATGAGGTCATCCCATGAATCACTGTGCAACATATAGTCATGCAGTGGGCAGGATGGGGGCAGAGAATGTGAGCCCATTTATGGCTGTGCCACCCCTGACCCAGGCTCTTTCAGCCTTTCCAGAGTGACCCACTCTCCCACCTCTATTGCAGCATAAGTTTTGGGGCCAGGTAGGAATTTTTCCTGTCTCATGGGGTTTTTTCACCTACCCTACTTTGTTATAGGGGACTGAATAATTGATTTTCAGGGTGGTGTCTTAAATAGGTATCCGCAGGCAGGTAATGGTGGGGGGGCAGTAATTAGGGCTTTGATGAGTACCTATGGCACCCATTTGGCAAAGGTTAAGCTTCTGGAGCTCTCTTTACAAGTCCCAAGACACAGGTGGTGACAGCGAAGGATAAGGTTCTTGAGGTGGGTATAAGGTGTTCTGTCCTCACTTCAGGTCTTGTGACAAGGAGGGCTATTCCTTCAAGCTCACCTTCCAGAAAAGGATTGGCTGAGGTCACAACCCAGCCTCAAGGATTCACCTTGGGACCTGGTATCTTGCCCAAGGGAAGCTGGGGAAAAGGTCACTGGAAGACCTCTCAGTTCAGCAGCTCCCGCATTAGGTTCACCCCCACTTATTGTGGCAATTTCAGATTCCAAGTTTAAATAGACAATAGTTAAATAAAATTGCCCATGTTTAACCCAAGCCTTGTCATATGGTCTCATCATTTCATGTGTTAGTCAGCAAAATCACAACTGCCCAGGGAGAAGATTCATTATATACATAAAAGTAGCTATAATGTCTTGTCTTATCCTAGTTCAAAAATCAGTCTTTGTGGATATATCCAGAAAGGCTTTATTAAAGATCAGTCTCAACACAGAGACAATGTCCTGGACAGCACTGCGGATACAACACAGCTTTCAATTTTAAGAACCCCTCATGCCCCTCCCAACTCCTTTCAGCTCACATGCCATGCTCACGCACCAGATCACACCAGTCTTTTACAGTGACATTGGCTGCCATGTTCCAACCAAGCTTCCCCATTACCCAAACATCCAGGTGAACACAGTAATATGGCCGCAGTGAAGCTAGGCTTGGTCAACATGGCAGAGGTGGCAATGGCCCTCTGATGGTAGCCATAGCTGTGTATTTTGTTTAGTCCATGTTTTAATCAGAGTATATTTGCTCCTATTAAACCCTCTATTGGCTAAAACTTCAGGAAATCAATAATGCTATATCCATGTTGCTATTCCCACCTACCCATTATCTTGAATTTTTAAAGCTACTTTGGGAAAAGTGGAGAGTGTTTTTTTTTTAAAGAAATTAAGCATGCCCCAAAGAAATGAAACAATTCTACCAATACACATATTTTTCTAATGAATTCTCCAGTTGTGAGACCACTTTAGCATTGTCTTTGACTCCTTCCCAATTATGGTGAAGTATAAGGAATAATTTAAATACCAAAGGTATTGTGATTACCCAAACATGAAAGCAATAATTCTAGTTACCTGGCATCAACATCAAAGAATTTTGCAGTACTGATTTTTGAAAGAAAGCTAGCATTACGGAATTAAGGACAGTCATAAACCAAATAGTAGTTATACCATTCTCTGCTTGTGATAGTAAGGCAGTACCTTCAGTGCCTAATATCTCACTAAAATATGAGAGTGGGGGAAAGAATCTGAAGAACACAGAGGGCCAATTTCTTTATTCCTTGGTGAGTGGTTTGTATTCTTACTTCATCTTGGAGGCCACCTTCTTATCTAATCAGTTGTCTGAGGTTCAACAACATAATCTTCCTAACGCAAACCAAATCCCACATGAATAGTTGGCGCTTTCTTTCAAGAAGGACCTCCCATTTATGGAGCTCAGGTATACACTTTCAATACTCCAGAAAGATAATAGACAGAAAGCTAAATAGATATACAGTAATTTTAATACACTCAGGGCCTTGCCCCACTATACTGTTATAGTGATTTTATTCCACTTTCAACATCCTCTGGAATTCTAGAGTTTGTAGTTTATTGAAGCCAAAGAGCTCCATGGCTGAGAATTCTCTAAGTACCTCTCCCAAAACTGCAAACCGCAGGATTCCATAGGTTACTGAAAGTGGAATAATAGCATTGTAGGAGTATAGTGTGGAAAGGCCCTCAGAGATTTAAAACTATTTATTTCATAACACATTTTGGTATGAAGAAAATATTTAGCTTTATATTCTTAGGTGCTCAGCTCTAAGTAAACTTTCTATTGGCTCTGTGAAGTAGCGGGTAGAAGTTTATTCAGTTAGATTTACTGGGTAAAGAAAAGAAAAATATTCTTCAAAGATAACCCATGACTTTGTTGCTTAAGGACTATAGTCATCCTGTCTGTCCCATCCCAGAACATTCTTTGCTTCTTTAAAAATACCTCACATTCATTTTGTATTTTTTCATACTGTATATTAAGTCCATTTATGGGGATCTTAAGAATGTTGATCAGTGCCTACTTTCCCCATCAAATCTTGAGGCTTTCCTGGTGTTAGTATGAGTAACAAGACTGAGTTCCAAGAACATCATTATTGCTTTTTTTTTTTCATTTCCTTCTTTTTTCAAGACCATAATGTATCCTTTTTCTTGAGAGAGGAAATAGCTATCTTAAGGAACTCAGTGTTTCCCCATAGACTAAATAAATCTAAATCCCAATGGATTTAAGACAGTTCTTAAATCCAAGGAAGGTAACTCTCCTTTCTAATAATTGTTAAACACAGTTTATAAATCTTAGAAGGTAACTCTCCCTTCTAATAATGAAAGTACCTGAGGCTTTTTTGCAGGGAGCAGTCTTCATATGAAGAGCTATTCCTATTCAGTTAACATTTTCAGGATATTTGAGAAAACATTAACTTATGTGGGTAAATATTCCTTCAAGAGATGCTTTCAACTCTCAGTTTTCCCAGTCTCAGCTATATCTCTGTTCCATTAAATTATCACCTTTCCCCAGCACCATTCTTCCACATAGGCGTAATAATGAACAGGAGGTGCAGTCAAACTTTTCTGGAGGGATTAAGAGTAAATGCAATTCTCCTTCATATTCCCCAAATGACCTCCACACTAGTAAAATCAGATTAAGTGACTGGCTTCTTGAAGTCATGGCTCCTAGAAGTGTGGTGTTGTTGTTGTTGTTGTTGTTGTTGTTGTTGTTGTTGTTGTTGATAAATGTGGAAGAGTGGATCTCTCAAGCATGGTAATCAGATTGGCAAGGCAGAAGCTGAAGAACAACCAGTCTCTCTCTTTTTCATCACTCACACAAACACACACAGGCTAGCACGGAAACAAACAAACGTAGCTTTTTATGCAAAAAAAAAAGTAGTTTTACTTAGCAATACTTTTCAGTAATCAAATACACAGTCTAATGGACGAGAAAGAGAAGAAAATGGTGATAGATTAGACTGATGCAGGAAGGGAGCATATGGAGGGAAAATTCCCTATCAAACAGGAAGTTACAATAACTATATGTTGTGCCTAAATTCCTAAAAAGAAATATACAAACTGGCAAATAGTGACCATAGGCACACAAAGGTCACTAACTCTAACAGTTTTAAACTGTGGAAGGAGCTTACATAGTCCAGTATTAAATTATCCTTCATTCAAAAAACTGCACTGAATTCTGGCTGGATTTTTTTTCCTGATTCTTATGATAAATCATTGTGTTGCAATAGAAGTGCCCTATGTCCACAGGAATGTTTGTGAGCTCAAAATCAAGAGTATTCCACAATGCCAAAGCATCCAGACATAAAATACATGTCTGCATGAGGTAGAACATTTGTTTATAATTGTTAGCCCTTCTCTATATTTTCCAAAATTTATCTGTCTTAAAAATTGTACTACCATTTTTCCAGTTAGAAAAAAGAAAGAAACAAAATTATGTTTTGAACCCAAAACATTGGGAAACAAAGAACCTAGAGGAAAGGAATGCTGTTATTCATTTCAAGGAAGACTAGACATTAATGGCACAATGGGATAATTTTCTTCCCAAGCAACAAAGCAGTCTCCATTAAGGGAAATGGCCCAATTAAAGTCCATTATTTATACCAGCCACTCTACAGACAGACAGAACATGTCTTTCATGCTGCAGGCACATTTCTCATCAGTGGCATACTATCTCCTGGTTGGTTTGTTTTTAATCTACTGCTGTCCTGTAGAAATAACAGAGGAGATATATGGGCTTTTTCTGCCAAAAGATGTCATCAGACTTCAGGTCTTTGGTTAGCAGTGAATTGATTGACTCAGACTCAAGTCGGAGGTAAGTCACTTCAGTGACTTGACTTGAACTTGACTCAGCAAAAAATGATGCACTGACTCAACTTCACTGGAGATTTGTATATTTTTAGTGACTGACTTGCTGCCATTGGTCAGTAACATAACACATTCATTCAGAAACCTTACCACTTTGAACAACGCTAACATCTCTTTTTGCCTACTTGTCACATGATGACCTGTCTCAAGCCCAAAGTTTCAGTGCATTTCTCATAGAAGAACAGCAAATGGGTTAGATCCCGATCTTCCACATTTACATGGAATCATTTTTAAAGACTGATCTTCAACTTTTACTTGACAGATTCTGTTAGGAAAACTGCCTGCAGGTTATGAGTAGCTTTCAGCAGACAGACAACAAGAGCATGCCACTTTGTATTTTTCCACTATCTTCAAAGGTACAACAATCATGCAGGTTTATGCAGAAAGATGCATTCAGAGATTCTGCTGAAGTACAGAATGTACATTCCATTATACTTCCAGACCCCAGAATACTATGGTCAGGTATACTGAGTTGCTACTTTCTCCATTCTTATTTCTATCAGTGGCAATGATTTATCTCAACCAACTACCTCACTGTGAAGTAACAGTGATAGGGGGATTTATATTTACAATCCTAACCTAGCCTCTATAAAAGAGTGTACAAACACACACATGGTCAATGGGACAACCATGGATTTAGTCTCCAGTGAAAGCTGCCTCTTCCAGGCAAACTTTAATACAAATGGTGCCTCGGCTGCAAAGCAAGTGGCTGCTTATTTTTATCTTCACAAACAAGAAATTTCACTATTTCCATCAACCATACATTTCTTTATGCAAGTGGTAATATTTCAGGCTACAGTTGTCTTCTATCCCCCCCCCCCCCTTTTTTTTGGACAAGGGAGGTTGTTTCTCATGTAAATACTTAGACCAGCCTCTCCACATCACAGTTTGACAACAAAATATCATGGTACTCTTCTTTTTGTCCAAATGGAAGAATTTTTTTTTTTTTTGGAAAAACTTTGGTCCTTGCCCTGTTTTACTTGTTAAATAAAAAAGGATCCTGTGATTTGCACATGGCTAAAATTCAGAAGAACTACTTACAGGAGTTCAAGTGGCAATGTTGTGAAATGTCTACTTTTTAGGTCTAGTTTTGTATGAATTCTGAAACAAATTCTGAATTTGTATGAATTCAGTTTAAGGTACTGAAATATTCTGACTGTTAAAATGAAAAAGAATCTCAACCATACTGAAAAGATGAAGTCCATGAACATTATAGAATAGTAGAAGAACTAGAACATTTTGTCTCAAACCTTGGCTTCTTCATTCTCATTCTCAACTCTGATACTCTTTCTGTCTCTTCACATTAGCTCTCAAATAAATTCAACTCTGTCCTTTCGCACAGCTGAGCTCTCACCTCAAGGCACATCGGGCAAATCTCTACAGTCACCTTCTGAGTCCAAGAGAAATACCTCTTCTCTTCTGTTGCTCCAAAACATGGGTGACTCAGGTGTCCACTCACAATGCCAGTGCCTCTGTGAAATAGTGGGGAATATTTGCTCAAAAAGGAGGCTGGTGAGAGGAGGGTAACCTTATGAGATCTTTTACACCTGTGCATACTAGTACTAGTGTGGGGAAAAACCAGCCTGAGAATCAAAAGCAAATTTGTTTGCTTTTGGGGGGAATTAACAATCACACACACAAGATCCAAGCAGTCTCACAATCACTCAAGGCTAACTTAAGTAAAAGGAAGGAAGAGTTTGGATAGTGAGAATTTAGGGCATCATGGGTGATATTTACCAATCTAGCAGTGAAGAAATTAAGCAAAATGGCTTAGACTAGAAGTCCAAGGACAATACACAGATGGGAATTGAAGCAGCAGAGTGATGACCAGCAACCAGTATACTGCAAGTTGGCTAGTCCAAAGTTTAAACACTATTTCTGCCTGGAGGGCGAAGGTGTTAATGGATCTCCAGGAGCACAAACAATGGGGTCCAGAAACAGCTAATGGTCTTAGCATTACGTAACAAAGGACTGATGGGAATCATGAAAGTTCCTTGATTGCTGGGCAGGAAAGGGAATAAAGAAAGACTTTGCCAGGGAGTGGGAAGACTGTTGAAGATGATTAGTTTAGTTTCAGGTTCCATTGTCTCTGGGGGTTGAGTCGTGGACAGGCATTTGCAAGTCCATTGTCAGTTTCCTGATGTTTTCCTAACTATGACCATTTCTGCACTACACTGTTACAGTGCTATTATTCCACTTTCAACATCCTGTGGAATTCTGGGCTTTGTAGTTTATTGAGGCCAAAGACCTCTCTGGCTGAGAATTCTAAATGCCCCTCCCTAAACTGCAAACCCCAGGATTCCATAGGATGTTGAAAGTGGTACTGTAATAGCACTATAACAGTGTAGTGCGGAAGTGGCCTATGACCTGGCCATGCCTTGAGGTCCTGTTTGACTTAGTTCTTGCATGACTTTGGTCAGTCCTTCCTCTTAGCCAGAATGGCCATGCAGCCTTAGTAGTGTGTAATTTATATTTATGCCAATTAAACCATATCAAAGCATGAGGATCTACAGCTAGAAAAAGACAGGTGGAAAGTGATTGTGAAGTGTTCCAGGACAATAGTTATGTGTACCACACCCTCTAAGTCAGCCTGTTGCCCTCTGGTGTGATGGTGGACTGTGACCTCTCATTACTACTGAAGCCAGATTCAGTTGTCAGTGCAGTTGGCTTTTATACATGAAATGTACAGGAAGTACCGTCTTTTCAGGTGTAGCAAAATATCATGGGCTTTCCCTACCTGTGTATAACAGGGGCATTGCCTAATCACTTGTGAAGGCAAATTAGCTTCCTTTGTCATTCTAGCTTTCCCCTAAACTACAGTCCCTAAGTAGAATTACTCTTCCAGGAAGATATTGTGGAAGGCAGTGCAATTCCCCAATGTGCCTTGTCCATCTTGGAAACTCAGCATGAAAGTTCATCAGAATGAAAACCCTGTTTGTCATTCTCTAACTGACTAGACAGGATAGGCAGGGAAAAATTAATGCTAAATTTGAGTAGGATTGTAAATTTGTGTAAATTTCATTCTCAAAGACAAGATTAATTTTACCATTTTTTTCTCAATAAAAGAAAGTCATCAAAAACAGTGAAGTTTTAACAGACTGTTCACAATTTGGGGCTTATTCGGGGAAAGAAACACTTTTTGCTTAGAAATGTCATTTCTTGCACAGAATAAAACATTTGTTTTTTTAAGATATATATAGAAATATTATTTGCTGCACAGAAACACAATTTTCTATGCAAATATACATTGTTCCAGAAGAATAATTCATGAACTGTGAAGATTCTTACCCATCTCAGCTTTTCCTTGTCAGGGATCTCTGACATTTCTTATATTACAGCGATGTTTTCCAACCATTATGTGAAGACTTTCAAGTATTATTCCCATGCAAATGCATGGAAAAATCCTTTTTTTCCATGAAAGAAAAGGCACTGGAAGAGAATTGTATCTTTCTACTCATATTTAAGTCAAACTTCATTTTATTTTTCACTTCAAACCCAATAAATTTTAAAGAGGGGGGATATTTCTGCTAGTATTATTTCAAAAACAATGATTTGGACAAACTGTCCACATCATTTTTCTTCAGCATTAGAGGCCTGAAAAATTCTTATATTTTCTGTAAATAGATATTATTTACCAGAGAATGGAAGATGAATCATTGTTGATATAGGCTTCCCATTTAGAGCTAAAATAAATTATCTTACCAAGATTTCTCCAACATTGTATTTGCAAATTATTATATTTTCCTGATATTACATAGTTTTTTTTCCTTATTCCTTGAATATTGGTATCAGACTATATTTAACATCTGCAGTTGGTATGTTGTTATACTTGAATACTGACATGCAACAGTGTGTAGTATTTGGCAGCATAAACAGCGGACTGCTCAATTGTATTATATTTTGCCATGCTCATTTGCAATAGCCTGTGGCTATAAGCAATAATATTTTGGAATTGGAATTCAGTGGTAAAATCATAGTATTTTTCCAACTTCCTAGCTTTCATTCATAATGTAAAAACTAAAAGCCAATCACTTTCATGCACTGAAAGAAACACCACCAAGAGAAAAATGCCAAAAAAACAGCTGGACTCTGGACTGAATCTCTGCTTTCCCCCAGGCTCTTTATCTTATTTCTCAGAAAGGGTGATGAGTTACAGAAGATGGAATACCTTGCCTTTGGCAGTACCTGTAATTTCTCTGTTGCTTCAGTGTCTTTCAAAGATGTGTCTGTATACAATATATAGTTTGCAGTGTACGTTCATGCCTACTACATTGTAAAAGTGGCAAATTCAGTTGCTAACAAAATGGTTGTGAGCTTCATCATAGACTGGGAACTTGGGATTCAAATCTAAATTCCTCTATTTCTTCTCCAAAGCTTCACTATAATAACTGCCATTGCATTCCAGTACATAGTACTTAATTGTTTTCTTTTCAGTCAAGAGTTTGGCAACATCAAAAGTGCTCTAGACTAAGAGCAAAATCCAATTGCTAGTGTCAACTATATTATATCCATTAAGTATACTTTTAAAAGATAGTAAGTCCCATGGATTCAATGGGTCTGCTACAATTCAGGTTAGCATTTGGATTTAGCTCTAGGTATAAACATATAAGTGGATTTTAGAACTATGTAGAAGATCCTATGCCCTTGGCAGGATTTAAATCTCATATGGAATGTCTTTCCCTTGGAGGCCTGACTGGTGATGGCCTCATTTTGAAGCCCAGTTGAAACCTGGTTGCTTACCAAGTCTTTTGACCCTAATGAGTTCATTGCTTGGTTTTGGTATTGGACGGTAAAATTATTTTGATAACTGACTTGTTTTCAATTGTTTAAAACTATTTTAATTTTTTTTATTCCTCATTCTACACCTTGAGATCTCCTGATATAAACTGAGCTAACATTATTTAAGTAAATAAATGAGGATTTTAAAGGTACTTTTATTGCTGTTTATTTCTAGCTGGCTTTTAAGTGCTGATCTTCAGGCTAAAGATGCACGACCTGCTAGAAGCCTAACCTTTTCAGATCAACATGGGTCCATATATGTTGCTCTTAGATATGAATAAGGCATAACAGAGAGAAAAAATGGATAACTTTGGAAGTCCAGAATGTGGAAGGGTATGCATCAAAAAGGCATATGTTGAATGGTTGTTAAGTATGTTGCCATCAGGCAATGTGCCTGTCAAAATCTTTGTCAAATATGCATTTATGTCATGCATTTTGGGTGATCAGACAGACATTTTCACTTTCCTATGCACTTACATAGCTTTTAGCATTAACCTTCTAAATATGAGGTCTGATGCAAGTCAGTAATGCATTGTATATAGTGATTAGGTTCCCAAATACACCACATATACACACATTTGTATATTATTGCCTCTAGGATGGAATGGGGAATCTGAGAGTCACCAAAAAAGGAATTCGGCTTGAAGGTATATCTGAATTTCTACTTCCATTGTATGTGAAAGAAATCCACTCTCGAAAGGTAGGTTCCAACATCTGCTTTGCTTAATGTAAAAGAGTGTTCTTGTTTTTTCTCTCTTAAATGAAAGCATAGGATTTTCAGTACCTTTTAAAGCTGACATGTCAAAGGAGAAATCTTTTGGACAGTATGTTAGTTTCCATTTCATTACAGTCTCCCCCAGTCTAGTCCTATCCTCATGGTTGGAAATGATTGTAGCTGTAGTCTCACACATCTAGAGATTGAGGAAAGCTGAGGAGCTATGTTTATATGCTATTAAAACATAAGCCACCAGAATGGTATAGGATAAACATAACTCTAGGGTTCAATGCATTTAGAAAAGCTCCGTTTTCTACTTTTATCTGTCAATTCAGAGGCCGGTGTTCTACATCAGCTACTGAGTTGAGTCACAATCATGACAAGTAGAAATCATGAATATTGAACAATTATGGACGAGTAAATCTAACTTTCCGTATTCATGATTCTACTTTGATACAATTGTGACATTACTGTTATGATCATAACTCCCCACTGCCCAACTTAGTTTACCAAGCAACAGCTGCATGCAGAGAAGGAAGTCCATTCTGTCCATACTTTCAGCACAGGTGAATCATGTTTCCACCCAGTCTGGGGTAGGGAAGGCCAGGGGAGATTTTCCCTCAATGTGCATTCTCCCACCAGGGCCAAATGCATGAGAATGGGAGGAGGAGCTCCATAGGGGATAACAAGCTTTGGAGCCTCCCCACTCATTTCCTGGCCCTTTCCCCAGTGTGCTTGCCTCCCTTCTCCATGTGTGGCAACACATAAGGGAATAGGAGGAGGAGAATGGAGGGGGAAGGCACAGGCGCTCACAAATAATCAAATTCACAAAGGTCAAACCCACAAATGTGCAGAAAGGAATGAGTATGCGTAACTAAGTAGCTGATATAGAAACTGGCCAATCGTGATAATATTACCTTTTTGACATCTGGCTCTTAAATATTATGCATTTCAAAACTCAGTATATACCTGCAAAGCTTGCAAGATCAAGATGTCTAGATGTACAATAACATGCCACTGAATATTTTCTCTGGGAAACAACAGTGGGAGAGAGACCAGTTGCTTTCCTGCCTTGCTTCAATGTAGGAAAAAGGCATTCTGGAGTAGATGGACCACTGAACTTTTTCAATAGGGCCTTTCTTATGTTCTTAGTTGTTACTAGATTATTCTCTCTCCCTGCCAGATGTAGATACGGGTATTTAATAAGCAAATGGTCTAGCAGTAGCTAAATGTGTTTTGGGAATGCATCATATGACATTAGGAAGAAATTGGATGCACAGCATCCTCTAATAGATAGAGTGAGAAGATTGCTACATTTGAGTATATGCTTGGCCTGTGGATAACTGCTGCTTTGTGAAATTTTGAGTTAATGGCATAGCAAGTATAATCCTTCATAGGGGTACAAAAATAATATTAACTCTGCCATTGCAAAGGAAGTACCTCATGTTTTTAGCATCCAGATCACTCCAGTAACAAATACAAACATGTTCAAGTATAGATAAATTGATGGGTTGAAGAACATACTTGGATTGTGTCTTTACAGAGCCTCTTTAAAATAAAAAGGAGGAAGACTTTTTTAAAAAAAAAAAGGTGAAACATATTTCATCCAAAAGTAGATCAGCTGAAAGCAGTCCATCACACTGTTATTTAGCATCTGTTTTACCACTGAAAGTAGGCTGTAACAGGAAACAGAATGACAGCATAACACTGTGTACTCTACAAACCAAGACAGCTTACTTCTATTTAATCATGTGGCAATGGCATTCTTAAAAAGTATACCTTTAGAAGGCTTGGTGAGTTGTTGTTGTTGTTGTTTTTTGCTCCCAGTTCTTGACTTTCTTCTAGCATGTCAGCTAAACAGTTATTAAGGAGTGATGGCAAAAGGTTTTAAGTCACTGAAGCATAGCGAATTTGAATATGCATGGCAGTTACAAATGTGACAGGATGGGAGAGCTATTTAAAAAAGATTTCTGTACCAAGAAATTTACAATAAGATATGATCTCAATGCCTACTGAGCTTAATTATGTGCTGCTTATAACAGGGATGGGAATCCTGTGGACTTCCAAATGTCACTGAACAGTAGCTTCCAGAGGTAATAGTTAGAAGAGCCAATGGCAAATAATCCTAGGAGCTCAGTTTAGCAACATCTGGAGGGCTGTGTAATTCCTACCCATTTTATAACTTGCCCTTATTGGCTGTTTCCTGTGCAGAAAATGCTGCTTTCTGTGAGAAAATGCATACAAATTTTGGGCAAAGTAAGTCCTGAATTGCAAAGATTCTTGTGAATCCAGAAGTCACTTCATCAGGGTTTCCTGATTCTCAAGAGACACATATTTTGATCACCCCCCTCCCCGCCCAAATAGTTTTTCATCCTTACCATGTAGGATCAATCCTGCTTCTGAAGGCACTGACACATCATGGGATTATTTGCCACCCTGACGGGTTGGAATCCTGGGAACTTTTATATGAAAGTGTTTTCTTTAAAAAAAAAAATTAGGAGCTTCCGTAAGTGGTATATAAATCCAATATAAATATATAAATAGTGAATTTAATGGCTGAGAGGATGGTGTGAAAAAAGGATTCTGTCCTCTTTTTTCATACATTTCATCTTCTTGTCTCTCCTGCAGTCCTCCTGTTGCTCCCCTTAGATGCAGGTGCAAATTTAATTTGATTTTTTTTTAAAAAAAAAGATTAAAAATTCACAATTTCTCCATAAGTAAAATGGAAAGAATGTTAATTCTTTCTTTGAAAAAAATAAAATGTGGGAAAAAGAGAAACTGATATATGTCTGTCCAGGCAAAGATTTTTGAATAATTAGTTCTTAAAAGTTTGGCTTTGAGTCTATGCATGTTCAGCCACATTTGTAGTAGTTAATTAGAGTTGACCTCTCTTTCTTCTGATAAGCTGCTCATATTTAATAGCTTCATGACTTATACATTCAACATGGGGCATATCTAACTTGCACAGTTAGCAATTTAACAAGACTTTAATTGCCATGGGTCCTTCCCATAGGTTTCTGGGATTTGTAGTTTGGGATACTTAGAATTTGGTAGTCCACTGTTTGAACAACATTAAAACTTTCTGGCAGAGAAAATTTTCAGTAACTTGTTAAAATACAAATCACAGGATTCCAGATGATAGAGCCATGACAGTTAAAGCGATATCTAAAATCAGTGTGGCCATTTTCATATTGTGTTGCAGTCCTGTGATGGCGACGTGATGGCAGTGGTCCACAGGCCATGCTTATGCGTGACATCAGTATATCCCTACATGTCGCAATCATGAGATGTTTGCTTAACAGAAAAAAAAATCAATTAAGCTTCTGCTTAATGCTTCTATCTGCTTCTGTCACCTCTGGCTGTGCAGAAGGGGTGGCGTTCCGTTCCCAGTGCAGCATGGAAGAGAAGCTGGTTGTGCTGTGGAAGGCAGGCTAATGTCACTTGCACTCCCTTCCTCAGAGAGCTGGCTGGGTATGTAGGGAGCTTTCCCATCACACTCCCATCCCAGCAAAGGCACTGCCAGGATCGTGATGGGACATTGGTGGGACCCTGTCAGCTGCGGAAATGGCCTATGACTGTGCAGTGTGTATACACCATTGGTCTTCTCCATGCTGAGAATAGTTGTACTTACTGAATTTGACCAGCATAGAATGATGACAATTGTATTCTATCTGGATTTGTTGCCAAATTTTGCTCATTGATTCATAAATATGATGGAAATAACCTTTAAAAAAAAAAAAAAAAAAACTACCCTATAGAGCAGTGGTTCTCAACCTGTGGGTTCCCAGATGTTCGTGGACTTCAGCTCCCAGAAGCCCCAGCCACTATGGTCAATGCTCAGGTCTTCTGGGAGCTGAAGTCCATGAACATCTGGGGACCCACAGGTTGAGAACCACTGCTATAGAGCTAGCAGTGTTTGCTTGTTGAGGGGAAAAAAGGAGTTTTGTTGCACTGAGAAGTCTATCACATTTTACTGGCATAAAGTTTCATGGATAGCAGTCTACTTTGCCAGATCCATCTCTGTCTCATACTTAAATCCATCTCTCTCTCTCATATTTTTCTATAAATATGCCATGGCACCGCCTTTTTCTCCAAATGTTTACAAGTTTTCGCCTGTCACTCTGGTTCTCTTCTCTTGCTTCCCCAAGTGCAGTATTTTACTATTCTCAGGGTAAGGTATGTAAGTCAAGCAAAAAAATAAAAAGATGTATTGAAAGACATTGTTAGGATGTGACTGCCTTTATTATCTCTGCGCATTCCTCCCTGTGTGTCATTCATTTCTACTGAGCAACTCTGAGAACTGTATTTTGGGAATGATGCACATGCCTTTTCCAGACATGGAGATGTCTGATCAACCATGTACCTCTGAAGGACTGGGTGAATGCTTTCCTAGCCAGTTCTCATTTGAGTGCCACAATAGCAAGTAGTTCAGAGAAATTTCTTTATGCAGTTTATTATTTATGCATTGAGCTTGAGTGTCTTTTAATTAATTTTTGGTTCCAGCTAGAGCTTCTCTCCCTCCCTTGTTTCTTCCTTCTTTTTTCTGATACTGAGGCATTTCCACACTAGACTGTTATAGTGCTGTTGCAGTTGCTGAGCTACAAACCCCAGGATTCCATAAAAATGTTGGAAGAGGAATATTAGCACTATAACAGTCTAGTGTAGAAATGACCTTAGTTTAGGCAGGGATTGTGCTGCAATTTTCTACAATTATCTCTCCTCCCCAGCCTCCTTCCCCCTGTTATTTTGTTCACTAATGCCATAGTGGATATTCTCTAAGATGTATTATACTTGTGGAAGAAAGCTTTGTATCACAGATGGATGCTGTCCTTTCTGATTTGCTTGCATTTCAAATATACACACATTGAATGTGTGATCTCATTTCCTAAAATTTGCTAAACTGAATATTACAATTTGTGCCTGAAACAACCTTGTAGGAAAGGACATAAGAGGTTATTCAAATAGTTGTAGCTTATGGCACTCCTGTTGCAAATATACTGGACTTCTGTTGAGGTATCTTTAGGACTACATCTGAATATATATAGGGCTGGTGCTGACATTTCAATGCATCTTTCTCAAGCTGTAGTGTGGCTTTAGATGTCCATGTGGTTGCTTGTCATCTACAAAGTGAAAGATATGAAGTGGGTGTCATCAAGTGTGTCAACACTTCAAGTGTCAACACTTGAGTGTGTCAACATTTCAAGTATTGTCTGATTCTGTTTGTTCCCCATCATTTACCAAACACATGCATTTGAGCTCATTTCATAGTTCCATATGCTGCAAAAGCTTCCTGATTACTTCACAGATACTTATACTTCCCAACAAAAGATCCGAACCTATTATTGTCATCATGATAGATTTCATTGTTATTAACAAGTACCATATTGCCAAGGATGTTCATTCCAGTTGCACCAATCAGAACCCCAAGCCAATTTGATTTCTGAGGTTTACTAGTGGTAATATTAGTACCTTCTTCCAGGTAAATTGGTAACTGTACTTAGAAAGGCAAAAAAGAAGGCAGGCTGATTCCTTTTAACTAGTGTTTTTGAGTGGCCATGCATGTATAACACAGTCCAGTTTCTCTCCCTGAATTTGTTTTGAAAAATCTAATGGTTTGAGACACAGGTATCTCCCGAAGGGCCCTAGAAGAACTAGATTCTTGGTCAGAGTTATAGAACATCAGTTATGTTCCTCTGCATAGATACAGAATCTTACCCAGAAGTCAAACTTAATGTGTATACGTGCATGAGTTCACAAGAAAGGAGGAGAGGGAGGCATTTTGTTATAAGACAATTAAATCCTATTGTACATCTAACATTGCAATTGTTAGATGTCCTCATACACTTCAGTGCATTTGCTGCTCCATCCTGGCATAATTGAATTAGGATCTTAATAGGTATATAATGATAACAGAAATTTGAGGTCCACAGTCAGTTTGGTGTTTCCCACTATTCTCACCCATGTAAAAAGAAAATGTTAGAACACAGAAGCTTAGACAAGGAACAGTTAATTAAGTATAATCTTTAGGTAAATCATCAGTAATGAGGTCACTTGAGTGTATTGAAAAATGCAAATATCATAGCTCTAGTGTAGTATTTGATACAAATAAAAGTTTATAGTTATGTAAATGACCTCTGTATAATTTATTTTATTTTATAGTTACATAAATTAACCACAGTGCGATTTTTTATGAAAAAGGAAAAATATATTTTAATGTGAAATGCAGCTCCTTGAGTAGAAAATTAAGTAGAAATTAAAGTAGAAATTAAAGTAGAAATTGAAGCAATAAGAAATTAAAGTAGAAATTAAGTTACTGCTAGAAGGAAGGAAGGAGGGAAGGAAGGAAGGAAGGACGTTAGTTCACAATCATCTTCTTTTAGATGACTGATTCTAATATTTTCCAGAGGCAAGAACTGATACTTACTAAGCACAAAAATGTTTTATAAACTAGAAAAGGGAGGCTGTAAGAACAAAATTTGTTATTTGAACCAGCACCTGAAGAAAATCAGGAAGTTAAGTGTCTGTATCTTTTGTATGTTTGCCTTTGTATGCCAAAACCTCTTTTTTGGGGGTGGGGGGAAGTATCTTAACTGTCTTTCTTTTCTTATGGGTCTAGTTGTTTTCTCTTTGACTTTTTTGTGTAGTTTTTCTTTCTGTTCTCTCTCTCTTTTTTTCTTAAGTTATTTTTGTAATGCTGTATATCATTTTATTTTGTGTTTGTATATTTTAAAGTAAAAAAGATTATTAAAAATGTTTTATAATTGTGCTTAATCCTCACTGATTTCTATGAAAAAACAAAGCATTACTTAAGCAGCTTTTAAAATCAGTTAGACTTACACTTGCTTGGTATGAAGGCTGTATGCTGTGAGCCCCTTTAGTTGCTTATCAAGCACCATAATAAAAACATGAGCCCAAGAAAACAAAACAAAGTTCCAAACAGTTGTGGCTTTGAGTTTCCACTGATGTTTCTAAAGCATAAATATAGGTATTAGGTGTAGTCACACTTTTGATGCACTAGAATAGCAGAAAATAAACAGGTGGGTAAAAGGACTGAATTATCACACCAGATAGGTCTTATTTTGAAACTGCCAAGGTAAAATACTCATATACACTGTAGGTCATGGGGCAAAGTAGGGTAGGTGAGTAGCGGTGCTGACATACAATAGTAGTTTGTGGCATATTTTCTTCTCCAAAGAAGAAATGAATAGTATTTTCTTCTCACAGTTTTTGAAAGCTATTCACAATTCAAGACTTATTTCCTGCAAAAGTCACATGAGATTGTTTTGTATAAACAATAGGATTTCTGGGCAGAAAACATGGGTTTTCTTGCATAGAAAAGCTAATTTTCTGTGCAAAACAAAACATTTTTTTTTCTCATTGGGTTTCTTCTCATCAGTATTTCTCAGTACTCAGTACCTCACTGTTCAAACATATTTGAAATATTTTCAAGCATTCTTCCATCCCTACTGCTAAGAAAAGTAGATTTTGGGGAGCAAGGTAACTGCTATTTTTAAAAGGTAACAAGTCCCCAGAACTTAAGTTGAAAGTATGTCTGAGCAACTGAATCCTAAACTAGTCAGATCTGAATTGGGTCCAGATTGGGGCAAATGGGTACTGACTGGGAATGAGATTCATCTTGAGTCATTTGGATAAATTCAGTAATCTAGATTTCAAATTGCTATAATTTTAGTAGTGTCCACTATAAGCATTTGCTGTAATTAATTTTTATATAGTCAAAAAGAAAACCCACAATCATGTTTTGAGGTCCCTAATTGTTTCTTTAGTATTGTGGTTTGGTGATTTTTTAAAAAGTAGTAATAGTTTTAGTTGTGGTTGTGACACTGATTGTAGGGAAGGAAGACTAGTAATGATAGATTGGCTCCTTGCACTGGATGTGTGTGTCTGTGTGTGTGTGCGTGCACGCGAGCATGTATGTGTACATGCATGTTAGTTAAAAATTGACAGTTGGGTCGCAGTATTAAGATGTCAGGAGGCTAGGCATCTGTCATGCTACTGGTGAAAATAGCTTTAATGCAAGCAGTAGATGAAAGGGATTAGGGATCACTAGTGTTACAATGCATCTTTTGTTAATTGCCATTTGTGATACTGTCTTCACTGCTAACAGTCATTTGCAACAAGCTATCAAATACCAATTGCTGTTTATAGTTTGTACTCTGGTATGGATTTGAAGGGTTTTAAGGTGCCTGCGGAAATGACCTGGCAATAGTTGGTACCTGGGGCATCTGGCACTCAGGGAAAGCATGAGAGAGAGGGAAGTTGATACCAGCAATAAAATGTTGTAAAAACAACCAGGCTGGACAAGATAAGAGCACAGGAACTGTTCAGTTTCCCAAGATGAAAGTAGGTAAATAATGGGGAGGCCTGGGAACCTCTGGGATCTGGGGAGGGGGGGCTGGGGTGACATTTATGACTTTCACCAATCAATGTCATTTACACCTAAATTTGGAAACTGAAATATAAAACCTGTTATCCTACAAGATATGCCAGTCTTAGCAACTTTTGGAAGTTGCTAAGTTGCTTGCCAAATTCAAATAAATGCTGCCACTAGAAGTCTGAGTGTTTTCTTTGGAGAGGCAAGTTAGCCACACGACATGGGATGATAATGCCTTGTCGGAACAGAGTTAAGAAGGTCCTTTATTGTAAAAGTGTCAGTGCAAAATGACAGTCATAAACAACATTGAGCATGCATGTTTCTTCCATTCTCTTGTATATGAAACAATTTGTTTTAAACAAGTAGTTTCTTTAAATGAGTGGTCATACCTTATTTTAGATCTCACAGCCCTAAAGACTCCTGAAGTGTTGGTCTTGTTCCCCCAATGACTTCCATTAGATGAAACAATTCACAAACTCTCTTTGTAGATGTGTCACCTCCCAATTGTAGATTGTAGATGTGTCACCTTCCAACCTCAGATATATGGAGATGCATGGATAATGAGAGACTGCTTCTCAAATAAAGTTCCTCAGCATTTCTAATAGTCCTTACTAATTATGAATTTGCATAATGCTTTGAGAAACACCTAAGTACCTTTTCCAAAATCCCTGTACCCATATCTAAAACATTTCAACATTATCACCTTACTGTTGTAAAATATAGGCGTTTGCCTAAAACCACCATTAGCAACTAAAAGTACGCAAACATAGTTCTGGCACTTATTTTGAAACTAGGTTGGTTCGTGTGTTGAAAACTAGGAATAAACCAAGAACGAAAACTGCTGAAAAGGTTTATCCAGAGGCAACAACTGAGCACGGGTAGTGCACAGTTCTTTCAGTATAACAATCAGTGCATGTATAATGGGCATGAGAGGGTATCCTTCTGCATATTTCTTTAAATTAGTATTAACAGATGGCTGCCTCTGTAGCATTTCAGACTTTGGGGAGAAATATCCCAGTGAATAGCCTCATTAACATTGAACATGGGAGTTTCTTTTCTGCTTTTATCTAATTCTTTTCTCAGTCATTACATAATTTTGAATATAATTTTTATATAATTAGGGTCTTTTTATGTTACAGTGCATATCCAGAATTCAGCCAATGTCTTCTTTCAAGTGTAAATACTGACAGATCTAAACATATTTTCTAAATGAGATAGTATATATTCATGTTGACAGTTATATAGGCCATTTCCACACGGGCATATTGCCCACACTAGGGCGACCTCTCTTGGAGGTCTTCTTCACCGCGGGATGCGCTAGAGCAGTTAAGTGAGGCTCTAGACCTCAAACTGCTCTAGCACAGCTGCGGGGGTGGTGCTGCGAGTTTTATAAAAACCACCTTTGCAAGTGGTTTTTATAAAACTCACCCACGCTGCCCCATGGCAGCCCCCGGTGAAGAACTGCAGAGACGCGGTAGCACGTCCCTGAAGATCTGCCCGGTTGGCACGCTGTCCTGATTGGCGGAGCACTGCCGGAAGCCGCCGGCCGCCATTTTGGGCACCGCCAAGCACAGCCGAAATTCGGTGACGTTTAGAACGGCAGATCCACGCTCTCCGCAGGGATGGAGCAACCCGCTTGCGGGTAAGCTCTGCCCCTGTATGCGCGGCCCCATTTTGCCCCCCCGTGAGGAAAGGGTCATAGTGTAACTTTCTAGTTTCTATAATTACTTGTGTATGTCAGAAAAGAAGAATGTGTGTTTGTGTGTAAGCACATACATAGATCTTTACATACACACACATACTGAGGCTATTACTGCCCTACACTGTTATAGAGCTATTATTCCACTTTCAACATCCTGTGGAATTCTGGGGTTTGTAGTTTACTGAGGCCAAAGGATTTTCTGGCTGAGAATTCTAAATGCTCTCCCTAAATTGCAAACCCCAAGATCCCGTAGGATGTTGAAAATGGAATAATAGCACTATCACAGTGTAGTGTAGAAATGGTCTGAGGCTGGGGAAACCCCATACCATGGGCTAGATATAGCTCTATTTGACATGGAAGTTTATCTGACCCTGTGTTCAATCAGTGATCCAATATTGAAGATAAGAGATCATTGAAAGCCAAGGAAGCACCCCCCCACACACACACCTGAACTGAGCTCTGGTTTGCAACTCTGAAATACTTTGCAAAAAGTTCAGACTCTTGCATACTGGCAGGGCTAGCATGCACACAGATGCACGGCTTGCTGTTGCCTCCAGTCTGTTTGCTTGCACTCACAACTCTGCTTACCTCTCACATGTAGTCTTCTCTCCTTTCCCTCTCCTAATGCATCTGCTGTTGCCTCACTTACTTATTATCTGGCAAGCAAGCATATGCTTGAAAGATCAGTCTAACATCTGCTGCACATAGTCCCTCTTCTGTCTTGCATGGCAGTTTCAGAGCAAGTCTCATCACAGCAGGTTTCTCCACTTTTCCTTGAGAACTCTCTTCTTCTGAGTCCCAGCGTGGCACCATTGAGGAGAAAGAGTACACACTACACTTAGGAACTGAGCTAGCTACAGACCTCCTGGAGACTATATAAAAGAATCAATTGTCCTGACGAAACTTTGCAAATTGCTTTGTCAGGACAATTGACCTGGACAAAGTTAAATGTGTGGGGAGGAGAAGCAAACAGCCACACACCAGAGACTTCTTACCTGGCTAGAGATTTGGCAACATGGTTTCATCTTGAAGTTTAAAGGTAAGCAGTGGAAGATCCGGCTGAAATGACCTGAAAACCTTAAATTATAAATTATTTCAGCCTTAGTATTATCCTAAGAAAATTCATTTCTAGATTGTTCTTTATTCTGTAAAGCATGCAATGTCAACTTGAGTGCAGTCTACACTTCCTACACACAAACACACGTACATGGTTCTGGTTTTTTGGCCAGGTTAATGGCAGATGCAATCTAGCAACCACTCACTGGATTGCGAATCCTGAAGCACTGTGCTTGATGGGGGAGGGCTCCCCCCATTAAGCCTGTGGACCCTCCTATATGCTATCCGATTTACTAGTTAAGTGTAATTGCTTGAGCAATATGAGCTGCTTGCAACAGAGGAAGGAACCTTTTTTTAAGTTATTTGTAGTTTTTTGTAGTTATTCAGTAGCTTTTTCTTTTAGTTATTTTAAAATATTAACATGTATTTTTTTTCTTATTTATATTGTATATGTTTTTAGTTTTTTGTATTGTTCTTATCATTGTTGTATGTTGTATGTTTCTGTCTAACAAACATTTTATAAAACTCACACGCACATACATATTATGGCCTAAGATTGCTCAGAGTACTGTTTCTCTTTAAACCGCTTTGGGGTGGGGTCAAAGATGAACTCAAAATAGATTGATGGGAGGTAATATTCTAAATAAATTTCAGAGGTTTGGGCTTTTGGAGGATCTGTAGTGGAAAGAGTCTTTTATTTGTTTGCAAACTCCCTTTTTTCCTCTACATGCTAACAACAAAACAAAATGAAAAAGAGGGGAAAAAATAAAAGAAAGGCCACTCACACCACAGTCAGTAATCCCCCAAAGCTGAAAGAATTTTCCCTACATCTTGGAAAAATCACCATGTCACTGCTCCACATTCACCATCTGAGAACAAAGTAGCAAATTTGGGATGACCGTTACCTAACTAGAAGTCCCTCAAGTGCCTTCAGCAGGGAGGCTTGATATTTCCAAGCTTGCGATATGGAAGAGTCTGTCCACATGGAGGGATTGGTCCAGTCCAGTCTCTTTTTTAAAAAGAAATTTTTCAGCAGAATCTGCCAGGCTGGAGAGTGTTGGAAGCCAAGTAAATACCACAATAACTGAGCATGCATTTTAACCCAAGAATCAGAATATTTTTTTTCGAAACTAGGAATCAGTGTTGAATATTGATTTACTTGGACAACTAATAAATTAAGTTGGATTACCTCCCCAGCCTCAGTCTCACTACTGTGGCTGGTCCCTTCCTGAGTGAATGTCTGCAGGTCCTGATCATGGCTGACTTGGAGATTTTTTGGACCCTCTGCATATCAGAGGGTTCACAGGCTTAACAGGGGGAGCCCCCCATCAGGCACAGTGCTTCAGGATTCATAGTGTAGTGAGTGGTTGCTAGATTGCATCTGCCATTAACCTGGCCAAAATCCAGAACTGTGTGTGTGTGTAGTGTGTTGAAACCATTAAGAACAGAACTGAAAAAATATAACATGAGCAAAATGTTTCCACTTCTGAGTTCTTCAAGTGCTAAAAATCAACCTGAACTTCACTTCACAGAAGATATCAGTTTAAAACACTCTGTTTCTCACATTTTTCAGTGGATTATGCTATTTTCCCTAAATTGAGGCCATGTTGTATTAGGGGCTTAAGTCCTTAAATCCAAAATTTCTTCCTCCTAT
The DNA here is from genome assembly GCA_948472985.1 of Iguana delicatissima. Classification (NCBI taxonomy): domain Eukaryota; kingdom Metazoa; phylum Chordata; class Lepidosauria; order Squamata; family Iguanidae; genus Iguana; species Iguana delicatissima. The sequence goes on from CAOKZL010000186.1 coordinate 113,622, forward strand.
CCAAAACATCTGAAGGACTAGACTCCTCAATACTAAAGAGGGACAAATGTGTATGTGTACGCATATATAGATCTACATTTCACTCTTTCTCCCTCTGTGTGTGTGTGTGTGTGTGTGTGTGTGTGTGTGTAAAGTTTTAAAGCATCTAAACAGAAAAAGAGAGAAAGTAATTTGTTGATTTTTTTTTTTGGTAAAGTTTATGTAGTCCTTGTTGGAAGGTGCTATGAACAATACTTCGGCCAATTTCTTGAGAGACAAATGACTGATTAAATACAAAGCTGATTGGTACATGACATTGAACTACGGTTTAGTGTTATGTGCATCACCTGAAATACACCCAAACAAAACCCTAGAACTGCATGTTCTTCCACTTCTTGCCTCTACCATTCAATTAGGAAAAAAGGATGTCTGCTAAGATGTGTTGCACTTTTCATTAAATTTGGCTTGTTGGTACATACCAGCCAGAGACTGTGATTGGAAGCAAATTTTGACCAGTTTTGAAACAAATCCATTTCAAACCAGAGGTTGTTTAGCTAACTTTTTTAATTAAGGAGAGGGTTTTTTGTTTTTGCTTTTTGTAATTAAGCTGCATCCACCTCCTTAATTATATAATGTGCTTCTGGTTGAGGGAATATTCCTAAGTAATACTATACACATATTTACCAAATAATGCTCACCCAATATCATTCTTTCAGAGGAGATAAAACCATGTAGTGCATGTAAAACCTTGTTATTATTTTCTTCTGCTATCATTAAACTGTACTTTTGTCTATAAAATCCATACTGGTCGATGCATTTTTTTTTCCTGGTTAGCTTTCAAGATTTTATTAATGTTGTAAAAACAAAGTCATCTATACTGTTATAACTGTCAGCTCGATAGGGCACTATGGTAATGAGTTGGTTCATTGTCAATGAGCACTACATAATGTTGTCTTAATCACAAATTCTGCCAATAGGGACCACTCATTCATAATTTTACTGGGGCCTGTATAGTATCTGGCATGAAATTAAGTTGGCTGTGCTCCACAATCCTTGATGATTCATGATGTCGCCCTTGGTTTTCTTTACTTTATTACAGTTTCTCTGAGGTCGTCCTCTTGCAAAACTATACTTTTTGAGCCCATCATTTTTGGTGTCACTCCATTTATGAGTTCACTGAGTTACTGTTCATTTGCACAGATGTCCAACTCTCTTACTGGAAACTGTGGGATATTATTGGCCAGGATGTTCATTTTCACTGAATAGATTTGAGAGCAATCATCATTTATGTAGTCCCATGGCTTCCTGTCTTGAACCAAGGAAGCACTGAGATATTTATACCTCTGAAAGTTTATTTCCAAAGTACAGCTTAGGAAGTCAGCAAGCCATGAAAAGGGTGTGGGCAGTCTTAGCTGAGGTTCAAGGTGACCCCAAGGGTCAGTGAACACAACAGGTATGAAATATAGCTAAGGGTGTTTTTGGTCATGGTCCAAAACAAAGTGATCAGGTTATCATGATAAAGTGAAACATGGAAGCAGAATCCTAGAGACAGGAAGTAAAGAATCAAAAACAGAGATATATAACTTTCCTTTCATTTACACTAAAGGTTCTCAGTTCTACATGTGCACTTTAAAAGAGCACATATCTTCAGTATGCATCACAAATGAGTGCACATACTAAAGTACCTGACTCATATCTTTCTCCTTGCCTTTGAACCAGTTGTCTAAACTTCCCTCTGGTGGTAGAAACTTAAGGGAACAGGGGTGTCCTGTTAGTGAAATGTGGCTCAAGCAGCAGCATTTTCTGTGGCTCACTAATGGATGCAAGCCAGTGTCAAGATTTTTTTTTTTTTTTTTTTTGCTTTTAGTAAAAGCACCCATGTGCTATAGTTAAGAGAAAAGGACAGAAATCTGTGAAATGAAGACTGCAGCAAACTTTGCAAATTTCATAGTCTGAACACAGCCCAGACACCAAAAATGGAAGGCAAGTAATGTGTTTATGCTGCTCCTCCATAAAAAGATCATATTGCTAACAGCATGGACAAATATTGCTAGAGTAAATTTCATAATCCTCTATAATTTAAATTGCAAAGAAAGAGAGAGGGAAATCTCTACTTTTGAGGTATCATCATCACAAAGGTTTTTTTTTCCCCTTGGAAATGAAACAAACATTAAATCAATACTAATGAAATTGGTTGAATTTATTATTGTGATTCATATTGGAAGAAGTTATTGGTGCCAAATGAATTAAATCTTTTCTAAAAACCTCCTAGATACAATTTAGTTGTAAAGATTTCTGCAAAATTCAATTAACTACCAAACATGAGAAGGTGAAAAAGGAGTTCCTACTGCCTTTGTCATCATCATCATTTGGGAAAAAAAAAAAAAAAAAGCAGAAACAACCAAAAGCCGGACTGGGCATGCAGGACTGTTTAATTAGCTTTACTGATTAAATGAGCTGGAAAAAATGACAGCCACTTGATCATCATTCACACACAGAGTCAGTGCTCTTAGAAATCATAAGTAGTCACACATTTGTCAACAGAGGTACCTTCATTGAAAACTATACTAAAGGATATCACACCATATAACTACTGATTTATGGTCATACCAGCGTTTGCATTAAGATGTATTAAGATATATTTCAGTTAAGTGCATCTTTTTTTTATTTAAAACACAAATCCTTAAAATTACATCCTTCCAAAGCATTACTTGAAATTTAAACCATCTTAACATAACATTTTCGATTTAAAAAAAGATTGAATTACCATAAAGTTTTCCAAACATACGAGAGAACATATATCAATTCCACATTTCTTAATTGAAATATTCATCCTTTTAAATTCTGCCTGTACCTCATCGAGACTTCCTTAACGTCCTCTAATTCCCATTCTGTGATCTTTTAACGTTTCTCAAATGTCACCTCCCTCCCACAAAGGTGAGGGACCCCCCTTTTCTATTTACACAAATATTTAATACCATAATGATCATGTTCATTCAGGTTATTGTAATTTTTGCTTCAATAATCTGTCGACCTTCTCAGTCTGTTCTTCACCACCTTTTAATATTTATATTGTATTATCTATGTTGTGTTATTTTATTCATATTTATCCTAACAGTACCACTAGTCATTTTCTAACAAAAACTGGAGTTTCTCTACTTTGTTCCATTCTTCTTCATTCTCATTCTGGTTTTTGCCTCTTAATAGCATTGTTAAATTGTCCATTTCTTTATATTCGATCACTTTAACTATCCAATCCTCAATCTTCGGGGTCTGGTCCTTCTTCCACAGTTAAGTGCATCTTTTACTGCATGTGAAATTATTTACAGAACAATTCTGTGCATGCTTTTTCAGTGTAAGCTCCATGAGACTGAAAAGAACACTCTCTCCCTTGGAAAGATGTATAGGATTTCAGCCTTAAATGCCTTGCATGGCAATTTGGTACAGATCTACTCAGAAGTATGCCCTCATGAGTTCAATAGGATGAACTTCAGGGTTCTTTCAGTCTACAATCCCAGACACACCTGAGTATATGGTCCAGTCTTTTCAATTCTTGTTTCTGAATGAGAGTTCATAGAACTATAATGTTAAAGTCTTATAGAGCTTATGGATCCAATGATGTTCTTACTCCCAGAGAAACCTGTGTGAGTGTAAATATAAACTTGCAAATCCTGGTTTGAGTTCTTTCACTTACTGTGGTGAAGTGGTGGGCAACAGGAGGCAGGGAATGTTCAGTGGTAATTCCTCATCTTCCCCCAGAAAGCCTACTGTTTTGTCATTCAGGGAAAATACTTTTTTATTTCCCCAGGGCTTTTAAAAGTAACATTAAAAACACACTCATAATTTCAATCTGCTGCACTAATTTCAGTATATCAGGGGTGGGTAAAGTGCAGCCCTTGGACCACATGTGATCCATGAGACCAGGCTCCCTGGAGTTCAAAAAATGGCAAAGAAAGAAAGAAAGAAAGAAAGAAAGAAAGAAAAGAAAAGAAAAGAAAAGAAAAGAAAAGAAAAGAAAAGAAAAGAAAAAGAAAATCCCAAACATGATTTCTCAGTGGTATTTCTCAGTGGCATTTGCCCCTGTTTGGACCCCCTGGAATGCCCTGGGGGTCAATAATGAAATGCATTTTTCAAAGAATGTTTTTGCCTAAAAATAAAAATCTTCAGGGGTAGCCATGTAAAATACTGTAAAAACTAAAATATACAGGCAGCATTAGCTTTATTGGGCAAACTCCAAAACATAAAAAAACATTTGCAAGCTTTTAAACCTTCACTGGCTTGTTCATCAAGCAAAGATGTTAAAAATCACACAGGAAAAAAAATAGCAAAGATGTTAGAGTCACAGGCCTACCTTCTCTCTGAGATGTTGTCAGTTAAAATGGCACTGAGAGATTTCAAGGCAGGCAGAGGGCACTCCCCTTACTGGCCTTGTGAGAATCTCAGAATGTCCTAAAATGTCCTTTAGAGTTTAGAGACTCACATCCAAAAGCATGGTGAGAATGTTCCCTAGAGGAAATTTTGGAGCAACAAATTTAATTTGGGTGCAATGGAAAGTACATTCCACCAAAGTCTCCTGGAGTGCTAATGTGGCCCTCTAGTGTTCCTTAGTTGCCTGCTGTATATTGACATTTTAAATAGGTGATTTTTTAAAAAACAATCCATTCAATTTTTTAATGGCAAAACATGAAAATAATTGCAATAAATTAAAATTATTTAGACACTGCCAGTTAGAAATACTGCCTCCTAAAAGTAATATAGTAGGTTCCTTTCTGATTTGATTTCAAATAGGTTTTAAGGCACAAAACAACCAAGTGGATTTTTTTTTTAAAAAAAAAGAATGGCTCTTGAATTGTGACTACCCTTCAAAGACTAACTTTCTCATGGCAGAAATCAAAATGCTGAAATTACTCATTGCTACCTTTGAGAAGAAACTTAAGTTTCTTAAAATCACATCCCTAATAAAATTCTAATACCAAGGTCCTGTATGGCACATATATTATAATAGTTCTGCCTATGGACCTGTGCTACCACTGGCCATTCAGAATCCCTGGACTTACTGTTGGCCTACTGCATTCTGCCCCACTTGTTTGGGTGGTGGAGATGAGGGAGATTGGAGAATCATCGAGTTACCATAGTCAGATGCAGAATGATTACGTGACTGTAGATTTCTGATGCTGATGTAGTCATTTTGTGTTTAGCTTAGGGATGGGACAAATCCAGAATTTTCCAAATCCAAATCCGGATCCGAGTCCCTGGAAGGTTCTGGGAATCTACGAATCTCAAATCTTTCGAATCCTTTTTTAAAAGGAGGGTTTAAAAAGCAAGGGAAAGAAGGATAATCTTGGGCAAGACACACTCTCTCAGCCTTAGTAAAAGCCTAAGCAAAGGCAAACCTCCCTCTGAAGAAATCTGACCAAGACAATTGTCATAGTTTTGCCTCAGAATCTCCCCAGATTGAAAATGACATGAAGGCCCTTTCTACACAAGCAGGAAAATGTGGATTAATCACACATTTTCCTGCCTGTGTAAAGAGGGCCACATACTACAGCAGAGAGATAATCCAGGTCAAAACTAGCTTTTCTTTGCATAGCTCCTTCTGGCATCCTGGGGTTTGTAGCTTGATGATGCACCAGTACACTTTGGCAGAGAAGGCTGTGACCCCTTGTAAAACTCCGAACCCCAAAATTGTGTCTGAAAGAGGTTTGTAAGGGAGCTATACAAAGGAATGTTTCAGCTGCCCTTGAAATCTCAAGCCTGTAGATTCCAGTCAAGTACTGAATTAAATATGAAATGTTCAATTTAAATATCTTCGAATACAAGCCCAGATGTAATTTTTGAAATTGTTAGCAAAGGCCATTATTACTCCAAGGGAAAACCTCACCTACTTACTATCTTCCCTTGTATGTATGGTCTCCCAGGTTTTCAGGCGTCCCAGTCTCCCAGGTTTTCAGGCCTCCTGGTCTCCCTGGTTGTCAGGTGTCCTGGTCTCCAACAATCTATTTAGTTGGTGGATTCAAAAGATTCGGTTTGCCTATTTTGGCACAGGGATTTGGATTCGGGAATCTCGAATCCTTACCCAGGATTCAAAGATTTGAGGATTGGAGGATTCAGTTGGCCCATCCCTAATAAAATCATTATAAATATATGTTAAAAATAAAAACCTAGAACAAAAGAGTGGGAGGATTGGAACCCCCAAAGACCAGGGTCCCCCCCCATGATCAGCCAAATTAGACCACCGAGATTTGTGGGTAGCTGAGTCCCCTCATGAATTATCAATCATAAATGTACTCAATGATCAAGAACACACACCTGCACAAAATTTAGGACAGCTATTGTGGCCCAGCATACAAAGGCTGCATGAACTCTGTCTTATGTATGCTTACTTGGGATTAAGCTATGCTGAACACATGGAAAAGGCTTCTTTATCTATATTGTGCTTGTAAGAGTATTCATATCTAAATAATGGGTAGGAGAAATAATTTGCTTTGCCCCTGACTGTGCTCTACACCTCAAGCTTGATTGATGTCCAGGTTTTGGCATTTTCTTTTGGGATTATTCTGTGTGCAAGCCAGTGTCTTCTAACCTATCTTTTGCTTTTTAAGTAGTATAGTGGAGAGACTGATGTGATAGAAAACGTTAGATACTCCTTTGCATTCACTTAATAAGGACTTACATACTTTTGCCCTTGTGTCTCATGTGGGTTTTTTTTTCCTAGCCAGTATCCTGTTGATGAATTATGATTGCAACTGACTTTTTTGCTCATTGTGTGGCTTGGTATCTTCACAAATCATGCAGCAACTCCCCCCAAACCCCATCTTTTATATGAAGCAGGTCCCACAACATGGCCATTTTCCCATCATTGATTAGTGATGTGGGGAAACGGCAGGATGCATCTTCATTGATCACCCAACTCTCCAGTGACGTAAAAATGGCTATGTTGTGAGGGCTATTTTGCTTAAAAGGTGAATTTTGAGGGCTAACATTGGTTGTCTTTGTTGTTTTAACACAATGCATTCTGTGTTTTCATTGTTTTATCAAAATAAAAAAAAGCCCCCAAAACACACAAAATTAATAAAGACCTGTTTGCCAGTGCTGATACCATCCCCTTACAACTTAAAAACAGTTCCAGGGGACCGGAACTATCCTCACATAACTTAGGTTTACCATTACATAAATTGCTATCAGAATTGTAACTGTGTTCTTCAGCTATTGGAGGCTTCAATCTGGCATAACCTGGCTCCTATGTAAAAGAGACAGCGTCTCAGGATGTCAAATTAAAATCTTATTTTACACATCATGAGGTTCTCTCTCTCTCTCTCTCTTTTCCTTCTGCTTTTGTAGTATGACTTCTTCTCCCCCCCACCGCTTTTCCTGTGTCTTTTTTTGGCTCTTCTATTGGCATATCTTAGCCAGCAGAGCAGAGCATCTCTCATAGATCAGCCAGCAGAAAGGAGTTCTGCTGACAGAAGAACAACTCTGCCAGGAGGAAAAGCTTGTGCCTAATCTTAATTCCCCGTAGCCAACCTATCTTTAAGTTACAATTCTGTTCATTTCTTTTCCTGGTCTTAATTAACATCTCTTTTTATGTTGCTGTGTTCATTTACTTTAGGTTCCTTCTCTTTATAATTGTGAGACACTTTGGGAAGATTTTGACATCTGGAACAGAGTATAGAAACCTTTCAAGTAAATGAATGAAAGATGCAGTTTCAAGATAAGGGAAATCTTAAAAGGATTTTCCTCCCCAGTTTTTTTATCCAACCCTGAATAGAATGGGCTCTGGTTCAGGAAGCTGCATATGCTACTGAGAAATAGAAAGTCACAAACCAGGAACACAGGCTGCTGTGCTGAAGACAATAAAGAAAGCCTTGGCAAAGCTTGCTCTCTTTCTTGTCTTATGGCCAATGTTTGCAACAGTTTCTGCTACAGCGTATTCAATCTGTAGACTGGTATTTATTCCTGTTTTAGTGAAATATTATGAATCTGATTTCCTCTTCCTTAATTTTAATACTCAGCAGTAGCTCGCATTTTCTGCTAATGGCTTACTTCCTAAACTATATACACTTGGATATTAGGTGAGAATAGTTACCATGAAACTAAATAGTTACCATGAAACAGATCCCTGATCAGATTTCTTGCAGTATTTCTTTCTCCAGTCCAGGATATGTGTGAGTGTTGGTGGGACTTAGATCAATGGTGCACTGCTGGGTGGAACTTTCTTTATCTTTCTTGATTGCTCTGTTTTGAAATTGTACTTCAACTAAAAGTATTCTTTGCCCCACAGGAAATTATATACAAGTCCCCAAAAAGACCTCCTTCAGCACCTTTGACCCCAATCTGATCTAGGCCTCTACATTTTTCTTTAATGTGAAAAAGATACGATGATAAATGCTACTTGTGGAGGCTGATGACTTTAATGTCAATGGGGCAGTAAATATGCTCTGGGTTTTAGTCTGAATTGTAAAAAAAAATCTCCAAAGGTCTCAATTGGTTTGGGATAAAAGTTTCAGTACCTTGGATAGCTCCTTTGAAGTTTTTACAAAAATTCTTGGTGGGATTGCTATTCCAATGACATTGGAGACACCAGCCTTCATTCCTGACACTACATGTGGTTTGATCTTCAGTGTTTGAGTTTAGAGACTCCTCTGCACCTTACAGAAGTTGCCACTGTGACAACTAATCTGCCACTGTGTGACAATAGGGTCTAGACATGCCTTTTTCCAACAGATAATAATGGATAATGAATAAGCCAGCTGCTTCCACTATAAAGCATCCCTTCACTAGATTTAATATAATCATCAGCCAACATAACATTACTGATACCTAGTTTGGGTTTAGGTTTATATGAAATACTATATATTTTATGTATATCATTTGCTGTTGTTTCTCCTGCATTCCTTCCACTCTCTTCCAGAAATATCCAATAATTATTTCTGGGTCATTTAACCCTAGGTGTGAATGGAAAGAATATTCAAAAGTATTTGAAAAACTCAAATGTTTGTTGAGTGTTGAGAAACCCTGAGAAGAAGAATCCTGGACAGATAAGAATCATTGCAATTTGGGATTTATCCTGTGCAAAGTTCACCCATAGTTGCTTTGCACAGAAAACAGCATTTCCTGCACAGTAAACATCAATTTCTTCATGGAAAATGATATTTCAAGACAGAAATCTTAATTTTGCCAAGGAAATGTTGTTTTCTACACAAAATAGCCACATGTGAACTTTAGGCAGAACGAATCCCGGTTTTTGGTGCATGTCTGCATGGAAATATCATTTTCCACACAGAAAATGCAGTTTCCTATTCAGAAAATGCTGTTTTTTGCACAAAACAACCACAGCTGAATTTTGAGCCAAATTGTAACAAATTGTGAATAACCTTCAAAACTGACATGATTATTGAATACTTTCTCATAGCAGGAAAAATAATTGCTTTAATTGTCAAGGTTCTGTTTTATGGAATCTTGAGGTATGCAGCTTAGGAAGAGATATTTAGAATTCTCATCTAAATAGTTCTAGCCTCACCAAACTACGTATCCAAATATTCCACAGAATGTAGTTATGCCAGTTGTAAAAGGAATCACAGCACTATCACTGTGCAGTCTGAAAAGACCCTTCAGGCTAGAGTGTCATGCTTTACACTCATATAAAAGGTATGCCTCTATTCTATACTATTGGTGGGGGGCTCACAAAACTGAAAGTTTCTGTCTCAGAAACAGCACGTGCCAGCATGTTACAGAGAGGGCTGGATTTCTGATTTTCTGTAACAGATTAATAATGTAAATCCTATGTTCTTCCAGTCAAGAACATATAGTTTTGCCATTTTTCTTCCCATTTTGGAGAAGTTGTCAAAAACTATACAGTTTTAAACACTGAATCATAGTTTGGGGTTTGGGACTTATTCTGTGCAAAAATTACAGCGCTCTCTCTCTCTCTCTCTCTCTTTCTTTCTTTCTTTGGCAGAAAACTGCATAGAAGACGTTTTCTGGGCAGAAATTGCCATTTTATGGACAGAAAACTTGTTTTCCTTGCATAAATGTTGTTTTTATGTCAGAAATTTGTTTTCTGTATAGAAAATGTTCTATCCTGTGTGAAAAATATGTGTATATGTGCTTTCAAGTTGCCTGTCAATTTATGGTGACCCCATGAATTTCATTCCATCATCTGAAATGTAATCTATAACACCTGATATTCATTGGAGATCTCTCATCCAAATACTAACCAGGGCTTGTCCTGCTTAGCTTCAAAGATCAGATGTATATTTAGGGTATTTAGGCTTCTGTGAAAACTATCTTTCTCTCTCTCTCTCTCTGAACTGCAGTGATTCACACCTGTCTAGGAGTTTCTTCTTCAGGGTTTCCTGACATTTGAAAAACCTGGAGATTTTTATTTTTACCTTTTATAAAAGTATTTTTGAATACAGTATCCATCTATAAGGCAGACATATTCATGTAAGAACCTTCAGTTATGTGAAGTCCTGCCTCTCCTCTGGAATGATGTAGCCTAAACAATGTCCTAATACCTCAGTGAGAAGAATTAACCCAACCTGAATGATAAAGAAGCCATATTGGATTTCTTCTGTAGTCCTGAGATTAATTCCAATCATGTGAAGGTAGAGACTGAACTCCTTCCCCATCTGTTGCATTTCCAGTGGCCCAGCAGCTAGCCGTGAATTTGGATCAGAGGGCATGAAGCACTGAGCCTATGCTTGTGAAAGGTTTGAAATCTCTGTTTAACAAACCACATAGGATTAATAAACCACATGCCCTAAGTGCATAAAAGACTCTCAGTTTCTTCCTCTCCAACCTTAGCATATGGATAGAAAGCCCCACTCTCCCTTTCATGTAACTGGGATTAGATGACTAATAAACACCCAGATAGGGGTTTTCACTCTCTTGACTATGGAAGCTAGCATTCCAGATCTGCTTTCACTCCACATGGGTGCATCAGCTAATTTTCTGCTAGGTTCTCAAGGACCCAAGAGGTATGTATATTTTCACACTAATTAATAGCAAGTCCAGAAATGAGCATCTGTAACACCTATGCCTTTATTTTTAAATGAGAAAAAGACAATATCAGCTGTGAATTTCAATATGCTCTTCACCATTAATACAGAGAGAGAGAATATAATTAATTTGTTTCAGCACAGCTCTATAACAAAACAAAATAAAACATGTATAACACAAATATGCTCTATTGGAATTTGTCATTCAGTGGGAAGGAGAAACCAAGTGTAGCCAGACATGCATTCTAGACTTTAAAAAAGCTGATTCCTGTAAACTTAGGTAGTTACTGGCTGAAGCTCTGTGTCAAGAATGCTGAAAGAGAAAGGAGTTCATTACGAATGTGAGTTTCTTAAAAGTGAGATACCGAAGGCACAATTTAAAACTGTGCCTATAAGGAGGAAAAATGGGAGGTGTCTAAAGAAACCAGAATATTTGACTAAAGAACTCTCAGTTGAGCTAAATGTTAAAAGAAATATGTACAGGAAATGGAAGAATGGCAAAATCACCAAAGAGGAATTCAAGCAAATAGCCAGGATATGTAGGAATAGGGTCAGAAAAACTAAAGCGCAGAATGAACTCAGGCTTGCCAGAGACATTAAAAACAATAAAAAGGGCTTTTTTTAGATATGTCTGCAGCAAAAGGAAAAAAAAATGATAGGGTCACTGCTTGGAGAAGATAGCCAACTAATAATGGGGGGAAGAGAGAAGGCAGAACTACTCAACACCTTCTTTGCCTCAGTTTTCTCCCAAAAGGATAGAAGCACTCAACCTGGGGGGTGGAGAGCAGGTGAGGAAGGGGGGGAAATGCAGCACAGAATAAGTAGAGAAATAGTACAGGAATATCTGGCTAAACTAAATAGATTCAAATGTCCAGGACCAGATGAATTACATCCAAAGATATTTAAAAAACTAGCAGAAGTCATTTCCAAACCACTTACAATAATCTTTCAGAACTCTTGGAGAACAGGAGAAGTCCCAGCAGACTGGAGGAGGGCAAATGTCATCCCCATCTTCAAGAAAAGGAAAAAAGAGGACCCAAATAATTATTGCCCGGTCACCCTGACATCAATACCAGGAAGTTCCTAGAGCAGATCATTAAAAACAGTCAGTTTGTAATTACTTAGAAAGCAATGCTGTAATCACTAAGAGTCATCATGAATTTCTCAAAAATAAGTCATGCCAGACTAATCTTATCTCTTTTTAGAACAGAGTTACAAACTTGATAGATGAAGGGAATTCTATGGATGTAGCATATCTTGATTTCAGTAAGGCCTTTGACAAAGTTCACCATGCTATTCTTGCAAAGAAGCTAGTAAAATGCAGGGTGGACAGTGCTACTGTTAAGTGGATTTGTAATTGGTTGACTGGCCAAACCCAAAGGGTGCTCACCAATGGCTGCTTTTCATCCTGGAGAGAAGGGACTAGTGGGGTGCCACAGAGTTCTGTCCTGGTTTTGCCCAGTGCTATTCAACATAGAATCATAGAATCATAGAGTTGGAAGAGACCACAGGAGCCATCCAGTTTGACCCCCTGCTATGCAGGAACACACATCAAAGCATTCCCAACAGATGGCCATCCAGCCTCTGCTTAAGAACCGCCAAAGAAGGAGACTCCACCACACTCTGAGGCAGCATATCCCACTGCCGGATGGCTCTGACCATCAGGAAGTTCTTCTTGAAGTTCAGGTGAAATCTCCTTTCCTGCAGCTTGAATCCATTGTTTCTTGTCCTAGTCTCTTTAGCAGCGGAAAATAAGCCCACTCCCTTCTTGACATGACATCCCTTCAAATATTTAAACATGGCTATCATGTCCCCTCTTAACCTTCTCTTCTGCATCAATGACTTGGATGAAGGAATAGAGGGCATGCTGATCAAATTTGCAAATGACACCAAATTGGGAGGGGTTGCTAATATGCCAGAGGACAGGATTAAAATTCAAAATTACCTTAACAGATTGGAGAGCTGGGCCAAAGCTAGCAAAATGAACTTCAACAGAGAGGTCCTACACTTAGGCAGAAAAAATGGAATGCACAAATATAGGATTTGGGACACGTGGCTGGATAACAGTACATGTGAAAGGGATCTAGGAGTCTTGGTGGATCACAAGCTGAATATGAGTCAGCAGTGTGATGTGGCAGCCAAGAAAGCCAACTCAATTCTTGGTTGCATCAACAGGAGTATGGTGTCTAGATCAAAGGAGGTAATGGTACCACTCTCTTCTGCTTTGGTTAGATAGCATCTGGAATACTGTGTCCAGTTCTGGGCACCTCAATTCAAGAAGGATATCAACAAGTTGAAGTGTGTCCAGAGGAGGGCAACCAAAATGATGAAGGGTCTGGAAACCATGCCCTATGAGGAGTGGCTTAGGTTGCTGGGGATGTTTAGTCTGCAAAAGAGAAGCTTAAGAGTGGACATGATGGCCATATTTAAATATTTGAAGGGAAGTCATGTTGAGGAGGGAGTGGGCTTGTTTTCCACTGCTCCAGAGAGTAGGACAAGGAGCAATGGATTCATGCTGCAGGAAAGGAGATTCCACTTGAACCTCAGGAAGAACTTCCTGATGGTCAGAGCTGTCCAGCAGTGGAATATGTTGCCTCAGAGTGTGGTGGAGTCTCTTTCTTTTGAAGTTTTTAAACAGAAGCTGTATGGCCATCTGTTTGGAGTGCTTTCATGTGTGTTCCTGCATAGCAGGGGGTTGGACTGGATGGCCCCTGTGGTCTCTTCCAACTCTATGATTCTATGATTCTGTGCGACAATAAACCCCACCATAATATGATATAAAGATCCCAATAACCATGAGACTTTCACAACAGTATCCATAAAGTTAGGAAAAGTTCATCAGCCAAGCAGTAGGCTATATTTATTTCAGTATATTCAATTTTGATTTGCTCTTGTGTACTTGAATTAGCCCCCACACACACATCTCAAATGGGTGTTAGTAGTCATACTTACAAGGGATGGACTGATATCAGATTACCTATTCCATTTCTTTAATTCTCATTGCTATAAACTCTACATGTATAGGTTTACTAAATTACATATTGTATGTTTTAGTCATACATATGATACTTATGTGAGTTCTATACAGGAATTAATAGATTTTTACCACCCCATTCAGGTTTTCACTTTTCTAATTTTTTTTAATCAGCTGTAACTCATTTTAATTTTTTTTTTTTAACCTCTTGTTTGCTCTTCCTTCTTGATTGCCCAAAGTGAGCTCTAGTTTTCCATTTGGCTTCAGTTCTATTAATGTTGGTCTAACCTCATTGCTGTAAATGGATGTGCTTTGTATATCCAGAAAATATGCATCTGAACAAGTGAATGCATTGGTCTGAATCCTGTTGTTAGTTTTGGTAGGAGTAGACCCATTGAATCAATTGTCGAACGATGAATCAACACATAGGTAAATCCCATTGGTTCAGTGGGTCTACTCTAGTTGGGAATAACACCAGGATTCAGGCCACCAATTTTTTGTAGTTGTTATATGTGCATCCATTTTGACCATGGACATTGTGAAACTATCATTTGAAGATCACGGGAACTTGCCTAATCATATCCTGACCACATAGTCCATATATCCATATAGTGCAGATTCAAAAAGTTTTTTGGGGGAAAAATAGGTTCTTTAGATTCCTCAAGCATCTTTACATCAATATGCTTCAGGCTGAGGGTAACTGGGATGGCAGAAACACCCAGGAACAGGGGTGATCACTTTGTGAATCAGAGTGACATAGTTATTTCAATGGAAGATAGTGATAGACAGTAGCAATATACTAGAGGGGAAATTTGTGTGTTTTACAGCTTGCTCTGTTTTTCCAAGCCAGCTTATTGTCTTCTGGTTTGGTAGAGAATGGTGTTCCATTATCAGTAATAACAAAAGATTTGACAGCCAGTCCAGTCAACCCTTATGTGTGGAATGGGAAAAGATACTATCTTGTTCTTCCCTTTAGGCAGACAAATACCTTTGGTTGACTCTGCTGATATATGTCAGCCACAGGTCAGGTTATAGTCTGGTAACCTAATTGAAGTCTGAGTATTTAATTCATGCTGCTGCCTAGTTTTATCATCTATACCTTGCAATCTGATTGACCGGTTCAGTGTCATGAAAATACCAGCACTTGTTGTGCTTGACAATCAGTCATCACTCTCTGTTGGTGACAAAACTACCCATTGAAAAGCTTGCTGAGATGTATAGATGTTAGGGATATAAAGATCATCTCCCAGTCTTTTCCTTGACAAGAAAGGACATCTTGACACTCTGTTAAAAAAAAAAAAGTCAGCTACTTGACCAATTCACATTTTGATCTTTTTTTGTTAAAAAGAAAATAGGTTGGGTTTTTACATGAACATTTTTTTACAGATAATAGTGAGCTTTGAACAAAGTATGCTGTTTTCTGCCCAAACTAATGAAAGTTTGATAGACATAGCGTCCAATAAACAGGTGAGGGTTTTTTTCTTTTTCTCTGTATTCTCATATCGCAAAAATATCTAGCCTGTTAGTAAGCAAAACATTAAGTCTTAAGTGTAAACAAGGAATTAATTATATTACACAAGGACCTGTTATCCCACTACTTGCTTTTGAGGAATAACTAACACTTGCCATAACAGCTGAAATCAGCAAGTATTGTGAATCGAAGTTAGGAGCTCTGAATATTAATGCCTAGTTGGCAAGTTATCATTCTCCCTTGCTTATTCAAAATGCTACTGCGAACCTCCTGAAAATTGCAGGAATGTCTAGGAGCAGCTGACATGCCATCAATATGACTAGGCACCTGAAAAACTTGAAGATGTGTCCTTGCACCAATAACACAATTTGCACCTTTGGAGAAAACAATGTTGTTATTGAAAAACATAGTTGTAATAATGATAGTGATAATATAGTCTAAACATTGATCTTCTCACATAACTGTGTCTGTAGGTTTAAGACAGTAGAAAGAAGTTGAGATTTCCACACTTGGGTATACAATATTTTGTACAAGAGGAAACAGGAAAATCCTATTGGGTGGTATCCACCACTAGCCCTTTCTATGAAATTAGAATCTGCTCACCTTGAATATAAGGAGGGAGAGAGCCATAGTGTCACAGCAAGGTGCATACTTTGCATGCAAAAGGTTCAGGGTCAGTCCTCAGCATTTCCAGGTAGAATAGGAAAACTTCTGTCTGAAACCCCAGACAGCAATATTTGTCTAGATGGACAACTGCCAAGTCTAGGATAGTATTAAGGGTAGCAGGAGGTTTCCTTCTTGGTAGGATGTGAATACATCCTAGTTTAGACTTTAAAGGAGCTATCCTTTAGGCTGAACCCTATTCCCCAAATAGAAACATAGAAACAGACAAGGAACAGTCAAAGAAGTTGGATCAAATTGCAGTCAATGAAACCATACAGTATGTAAGTCTGTATATGTGTGCATGCGTGTGTGCACAGATGAGAATAGGTACAGATGGACAGATGATCGGATGCACAAGTAAGCTAGTAGGTAGGGTGAGACAGGGAAGTCGGTAGTGTGCTGACTGTTTGGAGGCATGGAACAGATGCAAATTTTGAGGAGGGGAAGCTCCAAAGAGGTTCCTTATATAGTGGGAAACAATACCAGAATTAATCACTCAATCAATCCATATTTATTTATTTAATAACTATACATCTGCTCTTTTGTTCTTAATTGCTGTCAAGTTGACTTTGACTTATAGCAACCCTATAGATAAGAAGTCACTGTATCATCAACCACCCTACTCAAATTCAGGGATGTATCTTCCTTGACCGAGTCCATCCATCTGTAATGCAGTCTTCCTCTTTTCCTGCTGCCTTCTACCTAACCAAGCATTATTGTCTTCTCTAGTGAGTCATTTCTTCTCAAGTGGAGGCCAAAGTACAACACTCTCAGTTTAGTCATCTTGGCTTCTAGGGAGAGTTCTGTCTTTTGTGTGTGTGTGCATGTGTTAATTTTTTTTATTTATATAAACAATAAAATGAACTCTAGTACACATTTATTTGTCTTTTTTGCTGTCCAGGGTATTTGGGGAACACTTCTCCAGTACCACATTTCAAATGAGTTAATTTTATTCGTATTAGCTTTCTTCATTGGCCAGCTTTCACAAGCATACATAAAAACTGGAAATAAGATGGCACAGACAATCCTAACATTAGTAGTCAATGACACATTTTTACACTTCAGGATCTTGTCTAGCCTGGCCTTCTACAACCCAGTCTTCTTCTGATTTCCTGTCTGCAGTTTCCATTCTGATTGATGAGTGAGCCAAGTTATAGAAAAGCATGAATTGTTTCGATGTCTTCATCATTTACTTTAAGGTTACATAGATCATCTGTCATTATTTTTGTTTCCTTAATGTTCAGCTATAAACCTGCCTTTGCACCTTCTGCTTTGACTTTCTTCAGTAATTGTTCCAAGTCTCTGCTGTTTCTGCTAGTAGTATGATGTCATCTGTGTATCTTACATTGTTGATGTTCCTTTCTCCAGTTTTCATATCTCCTTCCTTTGAGTCTAAATCTGTTTTACATATGATGTGTTCAGCATGCAATTTAACCTGATAGTGTGATAAAAGGCAGTCTTGCCTTACCTCTTTGTTGTTGCAGTCATGGGGCTTCTGATCATGTGATGCTCCTGTCGCCAGCAGCTGCATGGAAAGGATGGAGGCTTGTTCTAGGCAGCACAAGAAGTAGGCGGCTGCACTAGAAGGACCATGTCCCTCATGCTACCCTTCTGCAGGCAGCTGGCCAGGTGCAGAGAGGAGCATTTGGGTTGCACTCCCATCCCAGCACTATGACAGGACAATGTGGGACATTGGTAAGGTGCAGAAAGAATTGGTGAAACCACAAGGGCCACTGAGTCCAACTTGGGAAAGTTGAACTTTGGACTATAAATCCCAGGATCACTAAGCCAGTAGAAAATTTATTTTTCTGAGCTCCATTCATCACCTCTCCTTTCCTGGCTCCTTACTTCTTTAATTTCCAACTTGCTACTTCCAATGATTCCAGCAGTTGAGCCCATGATAGCCCAAGATCTTGGGGATCAGAGATGCTGACCTAAGGTCAGTAATTGCCAATCTCCTAACTGCCATTTTATGAGAGCTAGATAATTTAGTCAGATGCTTCCTTTCCATAGAGCATTACAATATTCCATAGTGCATTATAATATAGACATGACATTATTATTTAGAATGGTACAGAGGATGGCGTAATAGTCCCATCTATCAATATGCAATGGAAATTTCATTAATCACAAACTGAGATGAGCAGTTTAATATACTTATATTTTGATCAAATTTGGTTGTATATGAAATATTCTCACTGGGTAAAACATGTAAAACATGTTTGAGATGTGTCCCTCAAGCCCTCTTAGTGAACATTCTATAGTGTTTCTTGATTTTCAGTGTATGTTACCTCATTTTTCATTAAATGTATTTCCACTGTGTTCATGCCAATTTATGTGTGTGTTGCCAGAGGTATTTTGGAAGTGCATCTTCCAGTCATCTCCAGTAAGATATCATTCTTCTTGATTCAGCAGTAATATTTCAATTTCCATGATCTGAAAAGGATAAACTTGTAAGGCTTTTCTCTAAGACCAACAGTGGTTCCAGAAAATCTTCCGGTAACTAGTACAACTGAATATCCATACAAATAACATAATGCTGGTCATTTAATGGCTCTGGAAAGCTGTAAGAAATCAATTCTGCATTGCACAACCTTGTGATTATTATTGCTGCCTGTACAGACTGATAGCAGAGAGCTTTCTCCTAATATACTGAAGGAGTTACGTTAAAGGGCCTTATATTTCAACCTGTGGATAGCACAAAAGCTGTTATGTCCACAATACAGAGTTTCTCCAAATGTATGAAAGAATTGAAAGTATAGCTCAAACCTCCCACACAGAAGTATGAACGCATGGAGGGAAAAAAAGAAGTAATACTAAAGTCCTGGGAAAACATTTCCTCCTGGAACATGGTAAGACATTGTGATTAAAGTGAGTGCTACTTTAGTTAACTCTATGGCCATTATGTGGCAGAAAGAACCTATTAGAAGCTATTTTAACTTGAATTATCCATTGTTGGAACGCACGTTTTGCTGAAGAAACCAGTCACTGGACTATGAATGATGGATGCCTTTATTTCTGGCTGTGCTGCATAGTAACTAAAAGAGTGCTTTTATAAGAAATGATTACTTCTCAGTTTGCTTTGAAACAATCAAAGCTGGGATGGGATATGTTTTAGTTTTGCATTACTAAGGCTGTCATGAGAAATGATTAAAGATTCCAAAAGCATTGGATGGGATCCACTTAGTTCAGCCCTGTGATGGAACAACTTCTATCAGAAGAATGAGGAGAGGGTCAATTCCACCTGAAGTCCACATCCACCCACAAAGCAGCTGAGGGGTGTGGAACTTTCTAGAGCTTATTTGGGGATGACAAAGAGAAGAAGACCTGAGATTTCTCTGAGATACCCAATCCTGCCCCTCTTATATACATAAAATTTCAAGAAGGCATCTGATAGATATTTATTAGGGATGAAATGAATACTTAAAACATTTGAATCTCACATGAAAAATGGCAAGGTGAATCCTGGTCACCCTATAATATTCACAGAGTGGGTCTTATGTTCACAGGGGGAAAAACGTGTTTTGACCTACTTTTCACAGAATGTTCTGTGCAAAAAGCAAGTTTCCATATGTAAAACAGAAAATAACATTTCTGCACAGAAAAAATGCATTTTCTCCATAGAAAAGACTATTTTCTGAACATGAAAAAGCACATGATTTTTTTTTTTTCACAGAAGAAATCCCCAACTATGAATAGCGGGGTGAAAAAAAATAGTAAAATAAATCCTTCTTATCAATGAGAATGAAATTTGTGAAGATTTCCATCGCTAATATTCATCATGGCACAAGTTTTCCTGTTCCTGGGAGATCCACCATATTGATTTTGTACAGATATCATGTGAGTTTAATATATGCTGAGTTTAATCATTCTCATTTGAACACACTATAGTTTTTAATATGGTGGATGCATGTGGCCAAATTAAAACAAAAATGTTGCATGTAATAACCCTTTATACAAGACTTTGTGAATTTAGCATCTATTTTAATGGCTCTTAAGGGTCACAGGAAAGGTATTAAACAGGGCTCTTTCCTCTACTTTCTAACTGATCCTCTCCCATATATATGAAGAGCTCTGTAATTTAATCTGAAACTTTCTGCATGTAAAATCATTAATCTTACTCTTGAATTTTGGTTCCTCTCCTGAAATTCAGTCATAGCTACACATTAATGATAACATGTGCTTCTGAACCTATCCTGCTAGAAAGTTGTAGGCTTTTTAAAATATAACCAGGGACAACTTTACGATTGATGCCATTTTTATGCAAATCTAACTCTCCATGAGAAAAAAAAGGGGGAATGAAAAATGAAAAGAAGCACTCCTCCACCTAATGTGAGCACGCGCACACACACACACGCACACACACAAACACACAGAGGTTTTTAGGTTTCTTAAGCAGACTTGGCTTTGGGTTGTTTGGTCATTTTGATAATAACTTTCCTCAAAAACGAGAATTGGACTTAGTATAGTATGTCTTTTTTGGTTCCTTTTCCAACTGTAGATATTTTTCTCTTGTGCAAAATTGTTAGCACTATTTTTTAAAAAAGATAGCATTGATCCCCTCAGAAGGTTCAATTGCTATGATGGGAACTGGATTTAATTCATTTTTTACCTGCTGTAATTTTTTTCCTCAGCGCTTTTTTTTTCCAAACAAATCAAAATTTAGAGATATGTCGCATCTCTTTTCTCTCACCTTTCCTTTCCTTTTTTTTCTCCCCTCCTCACCGACTTTGTCAAGAACTTTCGTCTAGTGTCTTTACTAGGCCTGCAAATTTCATTAGTTCTGACAAACAGAATAAAAGCTATCAGCACTTAAAAATAGTCAGTGAAAGATATGAGGGAAAAAAAATATCCTGAAAAATGATTTGGATTCCAACTTTCATTGAATGAGTCAACCTCCAAACTGAGCCAAGGTGAACTGGCCTGTTTTATAAGCCTCTTAACTGTGGAAAAAACATGAGTCTTGAATATTATTTGTATCATTTCAGTGTATACATTTTACTCTTAAATGGTATTTGGGACAATGCTTATTGATTTTAAACAGTAATATGGGCCTCTGAAACGTAAAAAAACAAAACAAAACTGGAAAGGCAATTAAGTTGATATTCTCTGGAAATTCTCTAATGAATGTCGCTTACATTTTTTTAAGGAAAAAAATGCTTTATGTTGAATTCAATTGCAGAGACATACTTAACACTGCATCTAATTTGGCCTGAAAATCAACACCAAAATATATAAAACACCACAGACTGTCAATATTCTGAACTTCATAAAAATAATGAGACCGTTGCTTCAGACACCATTTTCAGGTCAACACTGGTTCATGCTTTGAAATGTTTACAGCTGAAGGTGAATAGATGTTGTTGCTGTTGTTTTTTCAACAACAGGAAAAAATACTCATTCTTTCAGCACTTTTTGCCACCATTTAAGATACTTAATGCAGTGACCTGCAATTTTAATGATTACCCCTATGCCTAGGGACTTCATACAACAAGTAATGCCAGTCTTCTGTAATGACCAAGAAGATTTGGGATGGTGACCATAAATATTTAGTGTGAATGGTTGGAAAATGTGTTGTACTAAAGTATTACAGCTATCACAGTTTTCTGAAATTTTAATAGATAGGGCAATTGTGACCGGGGTGATTTGGGATAAGGGTTGCCCTGAAAATATCCTGAACAGTATAGGTAAATAACTTACTAGGGTTTGATTCTCTGCTTGGCTCTGGAAAGGCATGAGGTGACCTTGGGGATGTCACACAGTCTCAGTTCCAGAAAATCTCATGAGACGTTTGCCTTAGGGTCCCCATAAGTCAGAAATGACTTGAAGGTACACAACAGCAAAGTGCTCCTAGTAACAACTGAAAAAAATTGTGCTCAGTTTTTCTTGTGAGCATACCTGCCAATCATAGACATCAAAAAAGGGGAAAAGGGGCTCGCTGAACTTCTGCACAACAACACTTTTCCATATTGTCACCCTGCAATTCAGGTCTGGAAAGGAGCGTGTCAGCAGCGCTCCCCTCCACACCTGCTCACACCCTGCAGAAGGAAGCGCAATGGCCCCACTTCTTCCTTCTGCAGTGCAGCCATGCACTTGCTATTGCTGTTGTTACCCTGTGAATTGGGGGTCCCGGGAGGGGCACCCAAATAACCACAACAAACACAACAAGATGGGGAAATTAGCTGGAACATTCTCTTGGCTAATGAGAGGCAGGGTAACTTAGCGGGGATCTTTTACCCAATGTATACAGCATCAGGTCAGTGAGTAGGCAAACAGTTCAAAATAGCAATTTGATTTATTAAACAGTTATTAAAGAAAGGCACAAACACACTCCTAACTAGGAAAGGAAAATAGAGTTCAAGGGGGAATGGGTGATACACCACCTGTCCTGCAGTCTTGGGGAAGCCTGATTGTAGAAGAGGAAACCCAGCATGGCGGCCGAGGGGAATCTGCTGAACTGAGCGGCAGCAAGGCAGAGTAGAAGTCCAGAGCGATCCGGTGAGAGTTCCAAAGAGCTCTCAGAACTGGGGGTTTTTATCAGGGAAAGAACGACTGTAGGCTAGTCTGGTCTTGGGCGAAAACAATAAGTTCTGGGTTGGAGACAATGCCTCCGAAAGGTCAGAATTTACATGATTGAATTATGTTCCTAATTGACAATAGTATGGCTGGTATGCAGATGCGGCTAGCTCAGCAGTTAAGCACCTAACTCGCCAGGGTGCCCTCTCAGGGCAGAGGGTCTCTTTGTTTATTGTGCAGTGGTAATGAAGGTGTTTGTTTCAGGAGGTCCCCTAAAGAAGTCCTGGCTATTTCTGGCTTGGTTTGGTGGAAGTGACAAATAGTAGCCATGCATAGCTTCGCGCTTGTTCAGTGGCCTCACAAACACTTGGCTGGTGGCAGAGCAGGGCTGAATTGTGATATCAAAATTATATCTTTGGTTCACCAAAGTCCAGGCCAGTACACGGTGGTAACACTGTGCTGGGGCAGGAAGCATCACAATCATGCTTCAGCAGCTTCCACTCAATGCTAAGTACAGGGGTGCTGCATAATTGGAGATGCAAAATGGATTTTTTTCCCATTTTGAGTATGAAGCTTCATAACGGGATGGCAATGGGATGGCAGTGATGTCATGTGGAACTGAGATCTGCCAACCACTGTCATCCTGTCCAAGAAGTGGCACAGTGACGTTGAGTGGAAAGGGCCTAACCTAACCTAAAGAAGCTAATTTCACACCCAAATGATCAAACACTGAATCATTAACACTCCTCTTTAGTTACCACTTTATTGTTTCTGTTGTTCTACTGTTCTTAGCCAATGTTTTTGTCATTTTTTTGCAAACTGCTTTGAGATTTTGAAAAACAGAAAGGCATATAAAAGTGATATCATTTGAGTTGTAAAGAGTATTTAAATAATGTTTGAGCCAACATGGTGTAGTGTTGGACTATACATGAAGTAAGCATTCAAATCCTTGCTCGGACCAAAGAAACGCACTGGGTGACCTTGGGCAAGTCATCCTCTCTGTTTCAGAGGATGAATGAACAAATCTTGCCAAGAACACCCAATAGTTTTGCTTCACAGTTATCATAAGTCAGAAACAACTTGAAGGCACATGGCAACAACGAATATTTACAGGTTTTTTTATTCTCTGTAAGAAATGGTCTCTCAACACATAAGAACATTCCACTGAAAAATATCATCCTCCACAAGAGGTTTCACCTCTAAGAAAGAACAAAAAGACCACCATTTGTTTCCACCATCCACAATAGCAACAGAAACAATTTTATTAAAAAAAATGTTTCCCTGAAAAATCTTCAATGTTCTATGCAAAAGAAGCCTTTAAGAAATGTTTGCCCGCAAAAGCCCCAAATGCAAAGAGAGAGGAGAAGGAAAGGAATCATCAGCAAATGCTCAAACACTCCCACAATACAGGAAGAAAGTAAACCTGAGATTTTTCATTCTCACATGTGAGAACCAAGTGAATATTTACATACCTAGACATAATCTATCTATGTATCTAGCTGTCTAGTTTCCATTGGCATATGTGCTGTTGCTGTAACACATAAAAGTTTTTTTGTCTGAAAAGTATAAGTGAAGAACCTGTGGTGATTTGTGTTCATATTGTCTGTGAAGGTCAATTTTTTTATATATAAAATAAAGTTTAGATGCTATATATTTAGCTGTTCCTTATTATGTGAAGTTTTATCCTTAATCCTTTCCTTCCTTTTACCTGAGCTAGGCCTTTGGAAAAAAAAATCTGTTTGTGCACTTACCTAAATAAAGTAAGAGAAGAAAGCTCGCAAGTTAATAATCTGTGTTCCTTGACTTTCTTGTATTCATGTTAAGTGAAAGGGTTTTTTAACAGATGTAAACAAGATTTGCAAGTTTTCTATCCTTAGCAAGAAACAATGTCTCAACATATTTTAACATGTTACTCGAGAGTTTTGCATTTTTAGAAATTATCTTCACATTTTAGTTTTTTGTGAAAACATTTTCAGTGTCACTTTTTTTGAACATTTTTCCAATAAAAAGATTGTATTTTATGTAAAATGGGTTTTTTTGCATAAAACATTATATTTTGAAAAAAGTAAGTGGCTGCACAAATTAAACGTTTATAGAAAAAACACAAAATGCTTAAAAATCTTTTGAAAATAGCACATAAAAAATTAAAGACATAAAAAACTCTTGTGGCTCTTTTATATGAGACCTAAATAAGTGAAGATTTACCTCCCTTCTGTGAATTATATATATCTTCCCTTTTTCCTTTACATCCTCCTTAGTTGGGGTAGCCTACAAAGGAACGTTTGTGATGTTTCTAAATACATTTGGACGGAATGAGATGTTCAAGTTATCTTCCCTAGGAAAACCTAAGATCACTAAGATTAAAAGGTTTGTTCTTGACACTGAAGTAGATATGAAAGCAGAAGAAAAATTCCTACTTTTGAGAAACTACTGTAGTTCCAAGATTACACATCTTTTTGAGTTGCATTTTACAGGTGGTTGACTTTGATGATTCTGCTGAATTCTGTTGTCTCCATGCAGCAATAGTTATCCATGAACCACAATTGCATAAGTATACATTTGCAAAGGACTGAAGTGATTTCTGAAGTCTTCACAGCTTTGGCAGTGATTCACATAGAAGGAATTAGTGAGACCATCAGATGTGTGAATTGTCCTGAGTCTTATGGTGGGGGATGATCTGAGAGTCTCACAGCAGTAAACTAATAAGCATGTTGTACAGTAGCTTTGAAAGCATCTGCTTTGGAATTCCCAAGTTACACAATATTCCTTGATGAACATAACAGTTTTTAGCTATGATTCTAAGTGAGGAATCTAATTTCAGCCTTAGGTTCAACAAGCTCATCTTGATCCTTTTTCTTTGGACTATCCAGAGGATGGATGCAATTTGGGTCCTGGAGTGTTTGGACTGACACATGAAGTGGATGTGTCTGGAAAACTGCAGAAGCCTAATTTGAACATTCCAAATAGAGAAGCATACACATAACAAGTAGCTGCTTAAATAACCTAAAGGCACCAGATACTGTCAGAGCTTGGAAATTAAGCATGGTCAACTCTGGTTAATACTTGGACAGGAGACTGCCAATAATAGCAGGTGTTGTAAGCTATGTTCCAGAAGATGGACAAAGTGATCCCTTGAGTATTCCTTGCCTAAGAAAAGCCCATTAATGTCATGGGATTATCATAAGTCAACAGGCAACTTAAAGGGGCACATACACACACACACACACACACACACACACACACACACACATCAGAAACACGCAAAACACATGTTTTTGTCAAAGGGGGGATATTTTCAACCAATGCAAACAGGCCAAAATACTTTACAGCAAACATGAAGACATTGGGGGCAAAAGAAAAGGGGCAGATCTCATCCCATAAAAGGAAACTCTGATGGAACTAGGCACAGAAAGGATGGAATGGGGGATGGGGCAGGGGAATGAAAGCCACCCACAGATAGAGACTGAATATATTTCCTTATTGGCCTAATTCTGAACCATAGAACAGTCAGATAGGTTTTATCACATGCTTGAAATAAATAGATCCTTGGAAATCACTTTCAGCTACATGACACTGCATGAATCTTACTCACAGTGAACCTAGTTCAACTGTCTATACTCAACTAATGGAGAAATTTGTATAGTAGGCAAGATAGATATTCTGCTGAATGCAGCTGGTCAGCTATATATGGGGGTTTGTCAGGTGTTTAGCATCTGTGCTGTATTTCCGTTTCAGAGCAGTTCCCTAAACCAGAAGTGGGCCATTCACATGGCTGGAAGGCTTTTTCAGAGTAGGATGTGTATCTGGATCAGCAATAACATGGTAGCATATTTTCCTCTGAAGAACAATAGTAAGGCAATACAACCAAGGGCATTTTCTATTCATGCCTTGGAACTGAGCATCATGCCTCTGATTATAATTTTTGTTGTTTGCTTATGGATTCAAAGTGGGTTTTTTTTCTTTTTTATTTCTCTCTTTGTAGCCCATCCCTTAAAAGACGGTTTGATGTGATACCCATTATTTTATGTTAGGGATTCTTAGTTTAGTGAATTGTTCAGGCCTTAGGTCTGGGTAAGGCATATGTGTACTCCTCCCTAGGACCAGAGGCCATTGTCCAGTCAGGATCCTGCCATCAGTTCAAGAGAGAGGGCACTACCCACTCACTTGTTGGATTGTCTGCATCTGGAGAGCACAGAAAAGAAACTCAACAGTGAGTACTAATTTTCCTTTTCAGAGCCAGATTGCACCAACTATCTAGTTTAAAGGAGCTAATAGACCACATTGTACCTATTGCTTCTGCTTTATATTAATCTGCAATGGCCAGGATCCATCAGATCATGTCTGGCCTTTTAAGTCACTTTCTTCTGCTGCATTTCTTCATAATCCTCTCCCAGCTAAAAAGACATCGCCAGCTCTTAGAGGATCATCCAGGACACCATTTTATTAGGGAAGAGGGGCTGCCACCAGGAGGGAAAATCAACAGTCTTGACATGGCAAAACTTTGCAGGCACACATAGATCTCTGTAGATTCTAATCAAGATATATTTATGTAACTTAACTGCAAAAATCAGCTCATGGACAAAGTGGCTATTCAACAAAACAGAGAAGGCTTAGATCTAGGATCTGGCCTGTATCTCTATAGTTTTTTGTAGTTCACTTTCCATCCCATTGGCTATGCTGGCTGGGACTAAGGTAGTCCAAAGAACATCAATAGGACTACAGTGACCCACCATTATTTTAGAGGAAATGGGAAACAACGTTTGTCTGCGGCCGAGGAGAACTGAGTTCCACATTTGATGGAATAAATTACTGACAAGAGCCATTTTCCAGAAGCAGGTAATGCAGTATGTTCTATGCATAGAGCATGAATGTGAGAAGGAGAGGAAGCATCAGTCAGAGTTATATATATGGAGGCTTCTAGATTACTACACTACACTATTTGGAACTTAGGAAACTTCTCAAGATCCTAAGAAACCTGTTAAGATTGCAAGAAAGGATAGGAAATGTCAATTGTTAAGAGATATTTCTGTTTATTTTCCAATGAAGGAACCACTTGGGCTTTCTGCCTCAGGCACCAAATGTTTAGGGCTGCTTCTGGATAGCAGTGATGACAATTCCATTTCTGAATGTTGTCTTCTTCATTAGTAAATTATTGCTGAGTATATATGACTATTGAATCTAATGCTGGCTGTTGAAAAACAATGAAATAAATTCTAAAAATTAAAAACTCAGTAGAACAATCTCCATTGTTTATTACAGCTTGTGGGATTAGCTTAAAAAAATCAAGATCAGCTGACATCTTTAAAAATGAGGATTTAAAAATCCGTCTTGCCTAACACAATTTGCAAACTTACTACAGAAATGGATTTGTGCCACATACAAGTCTGTCCTGGATTTCTTCACTAGAGAGGTTATTTTTTCTGATAGAAATGTGACATGGTTAAAAGGTACTTTTTACTTTGCCTTTCATCTTGGCAGCATTTCTACAAATTCTACTTAATATTTTTAATCTATTAAACTCTCACAAATCCTTTGCTGCAGTACACCTCTCAGATATTTGAGGGAAATGACCTATTTATAATTAGTTGAAATGATGTAATCATGCAAGCCAGCTGTATTTATTCATCTGTGAATTCCTAATTATAAATCCCAGGAGAGCAAAGAGATGTGCTACTACCACATATGATTACCAAACTATTAAAATACTATGAAGATGCAGAGTGAGATTTCGTTACTTGCCATTGTTCTGTGGTAAATTACTTTGACTTTGGATATAATTTTATGTAGAAATACAGATAACATTTTAAAGCTGAGTAATTTTTAATATTTGAACCAGTTAATAAATACAATATATAAATAAATATGAAAAGAAAGAACTGGAGCTCACACCCTTAGGGGAAAAAATCTGTGTCCAGGCATGTATATGTATAAAACATTGGTGGAAATAAGGTCTGGATCTTAAAAGCAACTTTAAATATGCTAGCAGCTGGTCTGCTTTGATATCTGAATTTTACACTAGAGATTTAATTGTTCATTAAGTTTTTTCTTGAAGGAAGCAATGAGCAATTTTAACTATTTTCTTCCTATTGTGAGAAAGTCTTCAAAAACTATGCAATTTTGGATTCAACTTTAGCAGGCTTGCCAAGTAGACAATCCAGTTGAAGCTCTGAAGTGAAGAAAGTTTTCATGCTTAAAGTCCCAGCCTGAGAGATCTCCAGCTGGAGATAGTACTCCTGAACTAAAAAGAGAGCAGATGATTACCCATTATAGTCTGGAACTCCCATTATTCGTGTTTATTTGCAACTAAATGCATAATGAATGGAAAGGACAGAGGTAATGACATTGTCCTTGCTGTGAAATGCAGCTGTTTGGATCTAAGGGTCTGATGGCCCCATGCCAGCAACCTGCTTTTTGAAAAAGAAGAAACTCTTAATTAAACCTTTGGAGTTACAAAAGTAAAGAATCCTTCTGATTAAAATTAAACATTTGAACCTCTACAGCTACCTCCTTTCTGCAATCAAGAGTATGTGTGCTTACCTCCCCCCTCCAAGACTGGGACAAATAAATTTGAAAATTTAGGGTTGACATCTTCGAAAGAGAATAATTAAGGATTTAAGTGCTTGTATTTTGTGAATGGACTGAATTGAATGTTATTGGCAAAGTGGAATTGGATTTTAATAGCATGAGAAAAACTACAGCATGAGAAAGTACACATATTATCTATTTGATGTTGAGAAAATTGGCTGGTGGGTTTTGGCCAGACACAAGAGAAGTGAGTTGCTAACTCTGAAATTACTGGATTGAATGAAAGATAGAACCTTCCCAAGAAGGATTTCATGACTATTTACAATGGATGTTGGAGGAGCTATGTGTGGAACCTAAACTTGAAGAGGAATGTGATAAAGGTCCTGAGGAATGAGATCTGTGAGATCAAGAAACTGTCTGGAGATGTAAGACAAGAGGTAGAGAGAGAAGCTGGCAACATGGAAGTGAATGAGGATGAAAACAGATTTAAGTTGATCTAATGGAGGAAGTTGGAAGAAATATATGACCAAGAAGCTTTGGTTTTTGAAAGAGGGGTTGTGAAAGCAGAGGAGAAGAAGGTTAATCTAAAACTGATTTGTAAGCAAAGTACTTTGATGGCTGAACAAAACTAAATTGATTAAGCCTGTATGATTGAATGGGTGAGAGAAAAATGATTTTGAAAAAAAAAAAGTGCTGTTTCAGGACAATCCTTATAAAATACCAAGTGGGAAGGAACTCGAAATAGTGAATCTGAGAAGCTGGTGATGGCAAATTCCATGAATAGGACAGTTACACGGGAAAAGGGGAGAAAAATTCAAAGTGAAATAACAGATACAACGCAGTGAAAACTGTATTGACTCAATAAATACTGTAAAGGATTCTGTAATATAAAATAGTATAGAAATATTTGGATTTAGGGATATAAACTGCAGATTTGCAGTTTTAACTAGTGAAAATATTATGTAAACAAGTTAGGAAGTACCACTTAACATTAACATCATTTATCACATAGTGTAATTTATCAGGTAAATGTCATATGTAATGGCACATAATAGAAAGCAATATTGAGATACTACATTAGATATATTAATTTTTGGCAGAAGTAAGTTTATTTTCCTGCTTTTTGGGAAGATGGGTTGGTTGTAAAGCTGAAATTGGGAGAGGGGAAGAACAGAAATATTGGATATTATCTTTGAGAGGCTTGAATCAATTAGACTACTACAGTCCATTTAAAGGGAGGATGAACATTGATTCTTTTTCTTTCTTTTGCTCTCTGTCTTTTCTCTACTCGCTATTTCTAACTCATATGTTTCATGTTTTCTTTATGTCACCTTTTTTCTTTTCATTTATGTACTTCCAGAGTTTTAGTGTTTTTGGAAATTACTAATAAAGATTTTTTTTAAAAAAAATGCAGTTTTCAAAGCCTATTTGACAAATCAACCATATGAAAATTTTGCACAGAATAAATCCCCAATTACAGCATATTTTGTTCAGGAAATACCATATTTTGCACAGGATATAATCTTATTTTCTGCATAGAATGAGCTGTTAAAAATGCTATTTTCTGCACTAAACAACCGCGTGCAAATTTTGGGCAGAATAAGTCCTGAACTGCAAAGATTCTCATCAGTCCTGGAATCTTTTCATCAGTGTTCTTCACCATGCAAAAACAGGCTTTTCAACCATTTTCTCATCATTTTCAAATATTCTTTCCATCCCTATTTCAAACCATCCATATTTTACAATATTGTAAAATAATATTGTAAAACTATGGTAGGTCGGCTTTGGATAGAGTCTTTTTGCCATTCATTCAAGAAGGATGGAACCTCCAGTCCTTGTTGAACTGTAAGTAAATTGGATTAGAGAACATTTCAGTGATTATTATTATTATTATTATTATTATTATTATTATTATTGGAGAGAATTCCCAAAAGCCTATTGGAACAGACATGATTTCACTTTCTGGCAGAAAAAGAATAAGGATGGAGGTAGTTCCAAAATTTGAGAGCAGCTCGCAAGAAGACCCTCTTCTTTGTTCTCCAAACATGTCTGGAAAGATGGTGAGACAGAGAGAAGGGCTTCACCCAAAAAACTCAAGAAACCTTTTCTTATGCAAAGATGTTGTGATAAATTGGAAAAAAGCCCTTTTGCTCATGGAAGATCATATCTGGATACAATTAAATGTTTTATTTTGTGGATCAGATCAAAAGGTTAAGGCAATAACCAAGTTGGATGTTAAAATCAATGCAGAGTAACTTAGTAAATTTTTATGAAATGCTGCTTTCTTTGAATTAATACCAAATATGGGACAATTTAAAAAGTGACGGTTAAGTTGTCAGTTCTCTAAAGAGAAGAAGAAAGTCTCATTTGGTTCACATTCTGAATACCCTTCCTTAATTCATGTTTCTTTAACAAAAGACTAATAATTGCATACCTATTTTTTGACTGTGTATTTCTTAAAATTTTGAAGAGCACTTAGCTCAAAAATGGGATACAATATGCATTTCTAGTGGAAATATGAATTCAAAACATCTATATTAGGGGAAATTGTGTGCAAATATAAATGCAAATTTTAAGACATTTGATTTTTTCAGAAATTTTGCAGATGTATGATTGAATATGTGCAAAACCAATACAGACCATATAGAGAGCAATTTTTAATCCGCAGTTTTGTATCCCTAGTTTACCACTTCAAAAAAGTTGGCAGCTGGTTTTGGGATAAAGGCAGAGTGCTTTATGAATAAATACCTTCAAACAACTTATTAGCTGTGGCAATTTTCTGCTAGATTATAAGCAATTAAATAAATATGAACTCCCTCCATACCACCAATTTCATGCTGACCTTTAAAAAGCAAAGTTCAAATAGCTGCACAGGACAACTGACACAAACACAGCTCAGAATCAGAGGTATAAAATGCATTATTTAGAATCTTCTTCTTTCCAGACAGCATGTTTGAGCATTTATCTGCTATATGTGCAAGTCCTAGTTTTTGGGTAGTGTATTATGCTAGTACTGCCATCAGCATAATCTTTAAAATAGGTTACAGAGCAAGAGGAAGGAAGGTAGAAAAGAGGCATTGGTTGCCTATGAAAATGTGGAAAATAATTAGCTTGGACTTAATGTAAGTCTTGAATGGCTGATCTAAGGTTTTCCAGGTAGACAATTTGTCTATGCATGGGAGCAGCAGTAGGGATCATCTGTCTTTTTACTTGTTAATGAACTGTAACTCCCAGCATTTTTTGCCATGCTGGAGGAGCACATGATCCCTAACCCTGAACTGGGAGATTCTGTATCTTGTTGTTTTGAGACAAGTACCTTGGTATACTTCATAATACACTAAGCTCAGCAGAAGTGTAGTAGAAAGCCAGAGCTTCAGATTGTCTTCAAAAACAGAGCAGACCGATGGATGCCCCTGTGTTGGTTTCTTTCCAGATGTTATTCCTCTCTCCAGAAGAATGAAACAGTTAAAGAAGCTTTACTGATATGCTAAAAGTGTGAGAGGAGGAAGTGAGACAAGGGTATACGATCATGCATCTCTGGGCACTTCTAACCTCCACCTTCACCAATCGAGAACAGAATTTAGGAGTTGTGCTCTTGAAAATAAACTCTCTGAGAGCCTTTGCTGACTGCCAGAATTTGCTGTTTCTTTAGCAAGAGGTACTTATAAAAGATACACAAGGAAAAGCCACAGTCAAGTGTCATGGAAAATAAATCCACTGTTAGATAAGAACCAGTCCTTATTTATAATTAATTAGAAAGCTGAAAGTCTAGATCCAGTTGTAATTAGAGGCAAAGCATTTGATTTTAAAGATATCACTGAATTTTGTATATTGCATTACATAGAAACTAAAGGCCCATAAAGTTTGACATAAGTTGAAAACATAAAGGCAAGTCTATTTATGATTGATTGATTGATTGATTGATTGATTGATTGCCTTACCTTTCTCTTTGCTTGGGATCCATGGCAGCAGAAAGGTGCTCCTGTTTCATCGCTCCATGCCTTTCTTGACTTGCCAACTGTGATTGGAACTGTTGTCTCAGGCCATGGAGGGACGTATTTGCCTGTTTTTCATTCTGTGATATTTCTAATTTATTAAGCATGACTATATTCCTTTCCTTTTCCTCATCAGTTTGTGGTTTGTGGAAATCCTGCAAATATTTTTGTCTACAATGACCCCCCAAATATACGCATTATTGCTAGGACGTTGCCCTCATTTGCCCTCTGTGTTTTCATTTTTTTTTTTTTGTCATACTCCATGAGATTTTGAGAAGTAACATACAACAGTTTCACCGAGGAACTGTTAGGCTCCTGTACATTTCTCAGTTACAGTGTAGAGTCCAGTTGGTTATATACACTAGCATAACATCCATTTATGCAAACACGTGCCCTTTGGGGAATATTGCAGAGGCAGGTATCCAATAATATTACTTCCTTATGCAGCACTCCTTGTCCTGTGGTTCACAACAGCAGCTGGCAGGGAGGGTCTCAGGCACCTCTGTGTCCCTCTGGCACTGATCAGCTGAGGCACTGTGCACATGGTGCTAAGTAATACAAACTGCTCCTTCTTCAGGTACTCAAGTGCACCCTGAATCTGCCTTGGTGTATCCCTGTAAAGCAGTGGTTGTGTTCCAGGCGTATGCGCTGGAACTTTTTAGCTGCTGTTGTGCAGTCAGGGAAGAAGTGGAAATTATGACATAAACATGCTCAACAAGGCTTATTTTCCACCAGCATCCCTAAAGGATCTTGGCTGATATTTTTTCCCACTTTATTCTTACCACCACTTCCATCATGGCAGCTTTATTTGTCTCTGAGATTAGTTGACTGGTTTAACTTTATAGTTTTCAAGTTTTGGATTTCTTTTTCTCCCTGAGTTAACATAACCAACTTGGTTGTTGATTTGAGAAAGGAAGGAAGTGTGCCATGATCACTAACTGATCAATGAATGTACTTGCTAAGCAACACCGTTGTGGTAGAAGCCAATGAGAACAGAGGCTTCAAGCTTCCAAAGTAAAGCTGAGTGGATTCAAGCAAAGGAAGAGCAGGTAGAGCATATGAGTGGGGAACAAGGAGGAGAAGTGAGGCAGGGGTGAAAATTATGCAGAAGAAGGATGCTGCTATGGAATTGCATGTCAGAGAATTGCACATCTCATTAATCTATGTAAATAGCTGGAGAAAGCACAACTGAATTACAGTCAAGTCAAATTTATCATGATCCACATACATACTTAAATAAGCAATTATATATTAAAAGGGATTAAAATGCCTTACACATTTCATATAATATACACAGAAGAGTGAAATATAAATCTTACTTTAAAAATAAAGTGGATATAATCTAGGCAAAGTTAAGCAATTTTATGTTCCAGTGGCTTCACTTTAAAATTAAGCATTATGTAAATCTTTCCCTTTGGTATCAATTGAACTTAAATATGCTTAACTGTAGCTGAATTTCACCCATTGTCTTTATGGTCTTGAGCTTCAGAAGTTGGTACCACATAATACACCATTTTTGTGTGTTTAGCAATTAGAGCAATCTTTCTTTAAAAGCAAATAAATTATTCCTTTATGTATGTGTGTGTGTGTGTGTGTTAGCATGGTAAGAATAATTAATTTGATTACAAAAATGAATATCTCTCTATGATCAAAGAGGAATACCCTGAAGGAATTTAATGAACAACTCTTCTGTCCTTTGCAACATTCATGGCAATTCACATTCTTTCTGCATTATGTAGCTAGATCCCTGCTTTCCTGGGAGCCTCTTACACTACACAATTACAACTGCCATACGGCATCCTATAGATTTTTGGGGTTTGTTTGGGGAGGCACTAAAGCTCTCTTACTTAGAATTGTAAACAACCCTCTCTGAATTGCAATCCTAGACTTCCATAGGATGGCAACATGGCAGTTAGCATGGAATCATAGTTTTATCGTTGTGTAGTGTGACATGAGCCCTAGTTCTTATTCTTGACAATGGCAGCTAGTAACTATTATGTCAGTGGAGGGGGTAAATCTATTCTAGGTTTTTAGTCTGAACTGCAAAGTGCTGACCCTGCTTGAGATACAGGGTGCAAGTATTTTGGATAGTTCCTTTTAAGCTAATATTGGGCTTTCCACACTACACTGTTATAGTGCTATCTCTCCACTTTCAACATCCTATGGAATCCTGGGATTTGCAGTTTAGGGAGGGGCATTTAGAATTCTCAGCCAGAGAGCTCTTGGGCCTCAGTAAACTACAAACCCCAGAATTCCGTAGGATGTTGAAAGTGGAATAATACCACTATAACAGTGTAGTGCAGAAAGGTCTATTATCACATCCTGAGGTTTCTGGAGAAATTTCTTATGTAGTATGAGAAACTGTTTTCAGAGTTAGGAGAGGAAAAGAAACCCCAGCAACATACATAAACAAAGTGCTATTCAGCAAGAGAGGAAGTTGTATGGATCTCTGGATTTTTGCAGCAAGAGACTACCTTTCCACATTTTTGAGGCTAAACACAATACGTGATTGAGGGGCGGGGGAACATGTCTTGAAATGTTATACCATTGCAGGAGAATAGGCTCCTTTATGTTTCTCTGTGCAGTTTTAAAAAAACTTTTTTTTTCCTAAAGAAAAGTTCACTTTTTAAAAAAGAGGAAAAAAAGCATAAATGTTGAAAATGTCAACCACAAGAGACTTGCATTTGGCAGGTGTTAATAGGGGATGGAACAAAAGCATAATTATGGATGTTGCTATTAGCAACTCTGTTTATGTCCTGTAGGTCTGGACAAAGATGTTTAAGGGCATTTTTATTTTACTAATCCCAGGCCACATGCCAAGAACATCTCATAGTAACTGTACTTAAAATAGACATTGCGGAAAGGATATTGAATTTCTGATTAAAGTGTGAGAATGTGGATTTTCTAGCTGGTAGTGGTCATAAGTAAGATTGCATGCAAATATCCATGGGGGGAAGAAAAGCCAATATTGCAGAATGTGGCCAATATTGCAGAAGTGATTTCCGCTTCCTTTCCCCCCCGCCACACCATTCTTTTCAGGACTCAAGGCATGTAAATACTTTTCTCCTGTTAAGCTTTGATAAGAATTTAAGAAAAATAACAAAATTCCTCCTATTTAGAATGGAAAGAGTTTGAGTATGAACAAATTTAAAGATGGGCAAAGCCTAAATTGACAAATGGATATAGTTATATTCATCTGGTGGTGGCAGGTGCTTTGAATGATTAACTTTTAAAAGTCTGGACTTGAATCCTTGAATCTATATTGACAATGGTTCTCTCTCTGTCTCTCTCTCCCCCCTTCTCTGTCCCTTGTAAACTATAAACATCTCATCTTTTAAAAACTAAAGTGCAGGAAGATACAAGATGGCTCAATTCCTGTTGTGAATGGCCGTGTCTACTAAATTTGGCTCATGCAGATGGATAAGATGTTCAGTTTGGTTAAATTTTGATAGTATACAAAAATGCGCAAATTTATTCATATGCTTTTTTTTAAAAAAAAAGAACTTGGGTATTTTTTTCTTAGAAAACAAGGAAATTCAAGAGAAGTTGTAAATCAATTGCTAGTCTAATCCCAGCAAGTGCAGACCCATCAAAGCAAAAGGATTCACAATAATTCTTGCCTTGTTAACCTTTTTTTTAAAAAAAAAAAATTAAAATCAAGTTTTATTACAATCAAAAATCCACAAGGTACAAACAAATACAAAATGCTGTTTAATACCAATTGAACCACAATGTGATCATTATTTCCTTCTCATAGATGTTATGGCTGTCATATCTGATGGTTTTAGGCAAAGTTGTAGTATTTTCAATAATATATCCATTAAGTGATCAAATACAGAACACCCCTCCAGAAATCTTGGCCTTGTTAACCTTTAAAGGTGGTAGGAAAATATGTAAACTCAATAAATTAAATAATTGAAATTTGGCAGTATCCTATATCATCTTTTACTTAATGTAACTTTAGACATACTTAGCTAAGTAGCAGATGTGCTAAAAAACCCTGTTGGCACATTGCGAAAATGTATATTGGGACAATGGCAAGAGTGCTCAATGCCCATTGGTGCCCAACTTGCATTGATCTCAATGTGGATCAGTCCCATTGCACAATGGTCGCTTTGTTGGTTCTGCTGCATAATAACATAACAGCGGCACTCTACTGGATATGGACATTACAGAACTGCCCAATTCTAATTTCCACCTAAGTAGGTTCACTTATGAAATGCCTATACAGGACTCTAGTCACTGTCAGATAGCCAATAACTATCTGTCATGACAACAATGAATAAAACATAAGTTTGCAACAAAGAAATAGTGTTCCAGGAAGTCCATGTGCAAAGACAACTGCGAATACCATCGGGGAGGAAATTTCCCTGTTGCCTGTTGCCAAACTCACTATGAGAGGCTGGAACCATGCTAAAGATCATGCTGGATTTACCTCCTGTGTCTAATGGTTTCAGGTTTTGGTCTGCATTTTGTGTGTGTGTGTGTGTGTGTGTGTGTGTGTGTGTGTGTGTAGTGTGGGGGAGAAGGAGAGAGAAAGCGGGGGAGAAAGAGACCTTGAGCTTCCCGTTGACTCAATAATTATCTGTGTGCCTACTGATATATACTAACATACTACATACTGAGGTATTTACTTTTTCCATGACAGAATAATGCTGGCCAGATTCATATTAATGAGGAAAGCAAAATTCCTTTAGAGTATAGACAGAGTTTTTTGTTTGTTTGTTTGTTTTGTTCCATAAGAAAATGAATATTTTTCCTCACATGCTATCATAAGTTGACCCAGAGATTGGAAGTAGCTTGTTATAAACAACAAATAATTTTTAAGCTGTGCAAGAGATATTTAAACCAGTTCATTACACAATTCTTTTCAAAGGGTAAAAATGTAGCTTATTATTTTGTTTGTTTCTAGTTCCTTTTAAAAAAAAAATCTATGCCCATTAAAATATTTCTATTTTCCAAGGAGTAATGAAAGAAAATAATGAGAAAACTATTATTAAGAAAAAGGACCTCTGTTGTTGTTATTGTGTCTCCTCAAGTCATTTCCAACCTATGGCAACCCTAAGGGGAGCCTATCATGAGGTTTTCTGGGGCTGAGAATATGTGACACCCACATGGCTTCCATGACCAAGCAGGGAATAAAACCCTGGTCTTTGGGATTGTAATCCAACACTCAGACCACTATACCACACTGGCTTTCATAAAAGGACATTACTGTCCCCTTTTAGCTGCAAAAATAGTCTCAGAACCACTGAGAATTCTTAGATGACAGAAGAGGTCCCAGCAAATTGGAGGAAAAAATGTTGTTTCCATCTTCAAAAAGGGCAAGAAGTGAACCCAACACAGCTATAGACTGGTCAGTTCAATGTAGTTTCCAGAAAAAAAGTTCTAGAATATATCATGCATACACTTAGGCCCTTTTTGCACAGCATTTGCCATGCGAAAGAGCGCCTGGAGTGTCGCGTGATTGTGAGGAGCGATCTGCACGATGCACTCACAATTGTGTGATGTTCCAGGGACTGGCAGGCATCCCTTGCGCACTTTTTCATTTTTGGCTTTCAGCTGAAAATGATGTGCAATCGCGCATTGCTCCAGGTTCCCACATGCACTTGCCGTACATGCAGAGCCTCTGGAGCCGCAGTGGTTGCGCTTCCTGCCCCAGCGCAGCCTGGAAAACTCCCAGGCTCTGCTGCAGAAGGAAGAGGCAGGGCTCTCCCACTGCCTGCTTGGGAGCAGGCAGCTCGTGCGGAGCTGAAGCAGTGGGGATGCGAGAGCCTCTCGCTGGACGCTGCTCGTGCATCCCCACACCACAGCACTGAAAAAAGGTGCATTGTGGAAAGGGCCTTAGAAAGGAATGCTGTGATTACTAAGATCATGCCAAATTAATTTTATCTCTTTATTTGAATAGAATTACAAACCTGAAAGATCTGGGAAGTGCTGTGCATGTTGTCCATCTTCATTTCATTAAGGTCCCACATGATATTTTTGCAGATAAGCTACTGAATTGTGGGCTAGGCAGTGTTACACTTAGGTGGATCTGTAACTGATTGACAGACAGAACTCAGAGAGTACTCTTCAATGGTTGTTCTTCATCCTGGAGAGAAGTGACCTGTGGGGTGCCTCAGGGTTCTGTCTCAGTCCTGGTGTCATTTAACATGTTTATGAATGCCTGAAATGATGAAATAGAAAGCATGCTTATCAAATTTGCTGATGACACCAAATGGGAGTGGTGAGTACCATACAGGACAGGAACAGAATTCAAAATAACCTTGACAGATTGGAGAACTGGACCAAAATTAAATGCATTTCAACAAGGACAAATGTACATCCAGACAGGAAAAATGAAATATACAAATACAGGATGTGTGACACCTGGCTTGAAAGTAGTTCTGGTCACCATAGTTCAGGAAGGATATCAACAGGTTGGAATGTGTCCAGAAAAGAGCAACCAAGGTGATCAAAGGTCTTGCAACAAAGCTTTATGGGGAATGATCAGGTATCTGGGTATGCTTAGCCTGGAAAAGAGGAAAATGAGAGATGGCATGATAGCTGTTTGTAAATATCTAAAAGGAAGACGGAGAAGGCTTGCTTTCTGCTGCTCCAGAAACTCCAAAACAAACCAATTACTTCAAACTGCAAGAAAAGAGATTCCACCTAAACATTAGGATGAAACATTTTCTAACTGCAAACAGTGTTTGAGTGTGGAATAGACTGCTTCAGAGCATGGTCTGCTCTACATCTTTGGAGGTCTTTGAACAGAGGTATATTTCAGGTGTGCCTTAATTGTGTATTCCTGCGTGGCAGAGGATCTGTGATTCTATGATTCTAGTGTATGACAGATAATATAATTACTTTTAATACACAGCTTCAAAACTCCACTTGTAATTACTTCCTTTTTTTAATAATTCTTTTTCTCTTTTATTTAGCAATAATTAAAGCATACCTAAGTTATTATATCATGATTTTACATTATGGTAATAAAATAAATAAGAGTCTGTTCACATATTTCACAGTACAACTGTAATTCTCTGGTTCTCAACTTTGATCCTTCAGATGTTTCAGATTTCATATTCAGTTCCCTGACCATTAACCACTGGAATTGAAGTTGAAAATATCTGATAGGCCAAAGTTTGTGAGCCAGTGCAGCAGCTGGTTTTCCATTACTGGGATAGTTACTGGTAAGTGTGTGTCACACTATGTGGATATGTTTTCTGTGACTGGTCAGCAGCTTGTAGTGTAAGTTATTTTTTTAATATTCTGAAAGTAACAAGTTGCCTTTAAAGAGTTGCGCTGAAAATCTAATTCTGTTTTGCATGAAGTTTTAATAATTTAAATAAAAATTAATAACATTTAATAAAATAATTTATTTTTAATATTTTTTTCCAATTGTCAGCTCAGTAAATTTGGCTCATCCCTTCCCTAACAAATCTCTGCTCATAAAGCAAGGTTGCTTCATGTCACAGATATGACATGGACTCTTGGACTCTTCCTCTTGCTTCAAATTGTACTGACCATAAACCAATGTAGCAGTAAGAAAAATCTTCCAGATAGTGACTAAAGGTGGTACTGTAGGCTTAGGAAGGATGGGTACTTTTAAATTAATTTGAGTCATTAATACATATTCAAAATCAAGTGATTTCCTAGACACTGAGACTTGTTGTGCCTATTATAAGAATCCTACAGTTCCCAATAGGCACAACCAGTTTCAGTTTCTAGGTTGAAGAATCTGGACCTTCAGTTCTCACACACAGAAACATATCATTTTTTATTATTTTATTTGAGCAAATTGAGATGATGAGGTAGGTTTAAATTGGCCTTAACTTTTTCTTTTATTTGCCTGTATCACATCAAGCATCCATAAGAATCCACCTTGGGTCTCCTATAAGGACAAAGGTGGGAAAAATAAAAGTAAAATAACAAAATAAAATAAAAATGTTTTGGAAAAAAAACTATTTTGTAAGAGGGAATATTTATTATATTTACATTAATTATAAGCTGACATTTATGTTGCATTACATTTAAAATAACAGTGTTTAATTATTACACTAAATGCCAGAATGAAGGTGAAAAATCCCATCCAGAATTTTACTGTTCTCACCAATCTCTTTTCTCTGTTTTGAACTAAGAAGGAAGAAAGAAATAACTGAATGAATTTTTGAAAATCCAATTTTTCACATTTTAGCCCCATGAATGAGGTTAAAAATAATTACATGCACAGAGGAAAGCTGTAGGAAATAAAAAGTTTATTAAGCAGCATGATAACCAAAGATAACAAGAGAGTACAATTAATAAAAGATGGACCATTCCATACTACACATTTAGTCCACTATGCGTCCACTTTAACTGTCATGGCAACTTCCAATGGAATCCTGGGATTTGCCATTCAAGGAAGGGTATTTAATTTTTTTATCTAGAGAGCTCTAGTGCTTCACCAAGGTACGATCAACTAAGATTCTATAGGATGTTGCTGCAGCAGCTGAGTGGAATTATAGTGCTATAATCATGTTGTATGAATGAGCCCAAGGTGAGCTAAATTCCAGTCCAGTTCTGCAACTGCTAAACAATGAATATAAACACAATAAGGAAAAAAAAAATCAACCCTAGGTCCCAAAACTCTCCAAGGAGACTCCTATCACTACCAGCACCCACAACCACAATGATTGAAACTACCTATCCTGCTATCAACAGGGCACTTGGGAGCTTCAATAGAAGAGGTGGATATGTAGATAACTTTTTATGATCAGGTAAGCAGGTAAGCAAAACGCTACATTGGAGTAGTACCAGCAAAATTAACAAGGGGGCTTTCTCACACTGTCTTTTGAGTGCAAGCCACAGACACAAGCACAGAGGGCAGAATACCCCTGTAAAGAACAGACAAGATAGTATGGGGGGGAAGAGTAGTATGAGGCAACTGGTTGGTGGCCAAGTCAAATAGCCAAGGGAGAGAATGCCCAGCTTGACAAGCTCTGTTCCACAATAAAATTGAAAGTATCAAGAAATGTCTGCAGATTTGTCACCAGAGAACATCTTGCATTTTTTTTTATCAATTTGGAAATACAAAGAATTAAACATATCTCCTAAGATATCTTTTATCAAAAATATCTGTTTTCACTATACTCTAGTACTTTTTGGTACCGTTGGTTGGATCTCCATATCTAAGTACAGTTATTAATCTGAATTATTAGTTCATGGTTGAATTAAACCCCATTACTAGTCCCATACTTGGGACTAGCAAATGACTAGCATGCATGAGATTTTTTTGGAGTATGATATAATAATTCCTGTCTGCCTGTCCCCCCAGTGTGTGTGATTTTCTTAAATTGGGAAATGATTGGGAAATTGCTGGTTGCATCTGGCAGACTAAAACCCTTCAATAAATAATAAAAAAAAAGACTTGATCTTGCAGGTATGAGCACCTCATATGTTTAATTTAAGAATAGTAATTTTCCAGAGCCTAGAATCTATAGATTATGGATTTTATTTCCATGGCCTCGCATCTTTTAGGTGTTAAATTATTTAGATCTTAAAGTACTTTCAAGAGGAAATAAAAGCCCTGATAATTTTGCCAACTGAAATTCACTCCTTAAAGCTTTTTAAAGCTGTTAAAGGGGTGATTCACCTGAGAAAAGAACATACCATGCTAAAATGATTGGCTGCCCTAGGCGTGCAGAAAGGGAATACAAATGAAATCTTCATGTGGTTGTCATGACTTGTTCCACTTAAAGGGGTTTCATAAGCATTGTGCTGCCTAGGAAATGACTCCCACACTTTCTCAAACGCAGGCAATTTGGTACAAAATCATATATAGTACATGACCTGCAGCATTTTATTCATAAATCATTGTAACCATAAAAAGAGAGGACAGAAGGAGCAGCTCTTTTTAGGGAGATGATCATTGTGATCCCTAACATCCTGATATATATGTCAGAGAACATGAAAATTCCTCTGACTGAGATCTGGGAGCTATCAGATTCAATATCAGTCATGTGCTTTTGTCCTTGTAATTTTTAGAAGGAAATGCTATCGTAATGAAGATGCAAGTCTTTTAGATGACAGGAATTTCTGATTGCCTTTTCTCTTGATGAGTTGAAATATTAGCGGCCAAATTTTTAAACATTGATATGAGTTGTCTACAATTAGAATTCTCCTGAAAATGTCACCAGCAATGGGCAAAGTATAGCATGGGAGCTCTCAAAGTTATTTTTGGG
The DNA here is from genome assembly GCA_948472985.1 of Iguana delicatissima. Classification (NCBI taxonomy): domain Eukaryota; kingdom Metazoa; phylum Chordata; class Lepidosauria; order Squamata; family Iguanidae; genus Iguana; species Iguana delicatissima. The sequence continues at coordinate 156,953 of CAOKZL010000186.1, forward strand.
GGCTACATTGCTCAAATTATCCCAGACAATCCTTTATTAGAATAAAAAGAATGAGTATTCTTTTGCAGACATTTCCAGGACTGGTGATTTCACTTTTAAAGAGGTTGCCAGAACTGCCCTGTGTGGCCACTTCTACCCCCAGTAGTCAAGGATTTCCTATATTCTAAACTGTTTCAACTGATTTTTCATTTTACTAGTGTGGTTAATTTTATTTGCATTTTAGTATGTAGTTAGTCAGTCAAGCCTTTATTGCGGTCCACAAACCATGAGGCAATAAAATAGTCATATACATTCTGCACACAAATAAATAATTATGAACATTCTACACACATTATATACATTCTACACGCAAGTGAAAACATAAACAATCATTAAAATAGAACAGGAGGATATAATTTATTACATGTAAATGTAATTTTAAAAACAGCTTAATAAAATAGATTTAAAATTGATAAAAGAGATTGAGCTTTAAACGTCATGTTTATAAATTCTTATTAAAATCATCATTGTTAAAATATTACTAAAATCATACAGTTTATTGGCAATATAGATGTTTTGGTAGCCTTACTATTCCTAAAACTATGTTCTCCATATGACACTTCAGATGTTCAATTCAATGAGAATCCTTAAATTATCAACATTTGTGTACCATGGCCCTCCGAGTTTTGGCAGCACAGAAAAAAAAACTTTGCGACCTCCTCTGTTTTTTTTTCCAGTATCTCCTAAAAGATATTAGGCCATTTTCACACGGGGGTAAAACCCCGTGGTGCAACGACCGGAGACAGAGGTTGTTCACATCGCGAGATGAGCTAGAGCGGTTGCAAATGGTGAAGCGCCACACCTCCAATTGCTCTAGCCCAGCCGCAGGGGTGGCGCTGTGAGTTTTTAAAAACCACCTTCCCAGGTGGTTTTTATCGAACTCGCCCGCACTAATCCGTGGCAGCTCCCGGTGAGAATCTGCAGAGACGTGGTAGTGCGTCTCTGCAGATCTGCCCGGGGGCGGGCTTCCGGCTGGCGCGCTGCCCTGATTGGCAGAGAGCTGCCAGAAGCCGCCGGCCACCATTTTGGGCGACGCCGAACGCCACCAAATGCCGCTGAAATTCAGCGGTGTGTGAAGCGGCGGAACCGCGTTCCCCGCAGGGATAGAGCAGGGATGGAGCAAAACACAAGCAGGTAAGCTCTGCCCCTGCGTGCGCTGCCCCGTTTCGGCCCCCTCACGTGAGAAAAGGGCCTTAGATACCATACCAGAGGTCTTCCTGGAAGCTTGTTTAAAGAGAGGTACTACTAACCTTAGTCTATCATCCTTGTAAAACGAGCAATAGAAAAGTACATGAGGTAAAGATTTTACTAGTCCCTCCCCACAGGAGCATACGCGGTCCTTGTACTCGATTTGCTGAAAAGGTCCCTCTAATACAGGAGATGGCATTGCGTTGAATCTAGCTTTGCTAAATGCCATCCGGTATGTGGGGATGGTTAAATTTTCAAGATAGTTTGCACCCCCAATTGGATTAAACCTCAAACCCAAGCTAATGAGGCAGCAAGTAGTGCGTGCAATGGATGCAGAGTATTGGGTGTCAATATCTTTAATCTGTTGTGCGAGAATCAGCTCTGCCCTAGGCCAATCAAGAGTGAGAAGGAATGTGTCTGAGAAGCCTAATAGCTGTCGTTTGTCTTTTATAGCTCTAAACAGGTAAGTAGTGTAAATATCTCTTTGACTCAGATGAACATACCCAGACTCTGGTCCTGCACAAAGAACTCTCAGCCAATACTCCAAGGCTCACTTCCATGCAGTGCATTCAACCAATGTACAGCCAGCCTCTAAGCATAGGACTGCTGATGGAAAACAATTCTGTATAGCAGTTGTCCGTGTGATGCCCAGGCACCAGACGCATGGAAAATAACCCCTAAATATTTAAAATACCTAACTTGTTCTATTTTATGGCCGGCTATGACCCAGTTGAGTATGAAGTGTTTTTTAAAGAAAACCATGATTTTAGGGTTATTATAGTTAATAATTAGCTGGTTTTTTTTCGCAGTACTCCGTAAAAGCTCTTATTACTCGCTCCAAACCAATTTTAGTAAAGGAAAGGAGAACGGCATAATCTGCATATAAAAGTAAGGGGATACTAAGCGAGGCTAGTTTGGGGGGTGAAAAGTCTCTGAAGAGATAAATGGTGCAAAATCATTAAGATACAGATTAAATAATGTGGGTGCAAGGATGCATCCTTCTCGAACACCTCTTTTGACTGAGATGGCTTTGGTAAGACTACCTCGTAATCTTGTATTGTGGTGTTACTGCACTTGTATTGTGGTATTACTGTACAACTTCATAATTAATCTAAGTAATTTTACATCAATAGAAGAAACAAGGAGCTTAGCACACAATTTGTCTCTAGCTATTGAATCAAATGCCGACTTCAGATCTATGAAAGTGACATATAAACTATTGCTATATACTCTTGAATATTTTTCAGCCAGATAATTTAGGACTACACAATGATCTGTAGCTGACTTGCCCTTCCTAAAGCCAGCTTGTTCATCCCCCAGAATTTTTTCCCTCTCAATCCATTCCAACAGTTGATTATTGAGAAAATGGCCATAGTTTACTCACTACTGCTAATAGGCTTATAGGACAATAATTGGTAGGGTCATTTTTGTCTCCTATATGGGGATAAGAATTTTAGTATGTATAACTTACTGTGTTTGTGTTGAATCCTCCTTTTCAATCATGTTGGAAGTTATTGTGCATGCCAGGAAAAAGGAAGTTGAGGTTTAAATTGAATAAATTCATAACTAACTGTAAGGTGAAATAGTACCCATTTTACGCAATCAGAAGAGGATTTCTAGCAGCTGCTGCATCTATGCTTTTGTATTTTGAATAAAGGGATGTGCCACCTTTCCATCCAGCAATGTTGTCATGGAGATTTGTATAAAGAACAAAATCTTTATCAAACAAAACAAATCAAACATGTTGAAATAAAAGCACCAATGGAAACTTTCCTTTCAAGGAAAATAGGTGGCTAAACAAGACCTGAGCCACATCAGAAAAGGAACAAAAAGTTTTTTCTAAAAACATCTACTGGGAAAGAACTGGTAAAACATCTCTGAGTATTCCTTGCATAAGAAAACCGTATGAAAAATTCATGGGATTGCCATCTATAGAAGCGTGACTTGAAGGCACACAAACACATGCACACACCTTGCAGCCAGAGTTTAAATCCATAATGGCCTCTATGATTCACCAGGATTTTTTTTAAAAAAATTAAACTATGAAATGTTGTTGCAATGGCGGAGCTTGGAGTGTGTGAAGGGGGGGTGGCTACATTGTGTGGGGGCATGACTATGGTGTGTGGGGTATGGGGGCATGGCCAGGGCATACGGGGCATGGCTATGAGCTGGGAGTCCCCAAACCATTGCCACCCATGGCAAAGCACCCCCTGCTCCCCCGTTCCTAAGCGACTATGTTGTTGCTATGGGTACCTTGGCCTTTTGAAACTAAATGAGGCTTAAGCAAATTAAACTGATCCAAGTCAAAGTTGCTTGTCAATGGGATTTCTTCACAAGCCATTCTGGGGTCTTCCCAAGCCTGTATATGTTATCTGATGTTTATAGGATTTGCTCCCTACCTCCCATCCTAGAGTGGACTTTCAAATAACTCATCAGTAGCTGTCTCCACCAGACCCTCTTCTTTAGGGGCACTCAAAACTCAGCAACAGGGCTGAATGTTACTGAGGGGGTTATTGTGCCCTTTTTGCTACCTTTGTTTTTCCAAGATTTTATGCCCTCCATTCCAAGGGTGATAGAGAAATTCCAGAAGGACACACTGAGGAGCAAGGTCGTGTCAGAGTGAACAGGAGGAGATTCTTGTAGGAAAATCTATATTCTAAGCTTGTTTTTTTATGATTTTTGACTTATAACAACACTAAGGGAAACTTAGCATGGGAATTTCTTGTCAAAATTTGTTCAGAGGCAAGTTGCCCTTGCTATCCTCTGAGCCTGTGCAAATGTGACTTTTTCAAGGTTGCTCAGTAGGTTCCCATGGCTAAAAAGGGATTCAGATCCTGGTCTCCCAATGTCCTAGTTGAACATTCAAACCACTATACCATACTGGCTCTTGCTCTAAGTAGGTGGCTTTAGATCACATGTGTCAAACACAAGGCCTGTGGGCTGAATCCAGCTCACTAGGCTATTTCATGTGGCCCTTGCATCTCTCCTGGAGCTGTGGCACTCCCCCCAGCTAGTGAGCCCAATCCCCACATTGCAGGCCCTCAGCTGCCAGTATTCTGAAGAGGGCCCAGCAGCCAGCACTTGCAATCTCCTTCTACTTCTGACTGCTTCTCTGTGCAAGTCTCACTGTCAGAACGTTGCCATAAGTTACCATGGCAACATTCCTCATGGCTTGTGAGAGCTAAGCAGAGGAGCAGTCAGAAGTAGAAGTAATATGAGTTGGCTGCTAGGCTCCTTTTCAGAATACCAGCAGCCAGAGGCCTGCAATGTGAAGATAGGGCTCACCTGGTTCAGAGAGGGGCAGAGGGGGCAAAAAGAGCCACAGGGGAGGGAGGAGCATGAGAAAGTAGGAGTCTGAATTCTTACCTAACATCAACTATGCTTCCTAAGGTATGATATGAGTAGGAATATATTCCTGTCTTTTTCCTACATCAATCTAAAGACCTTCTTCGTGCCTCAGTATGATATCCTTCGAAAACCTCTGACCCAAAGAAAGTGGAAATTTTCATGCATTCTATCAAACAGGATTCCTCATTGGCTGAATGTTGTCTCTTGAGACCTTCTGGAGATTCTCGTATACTGCTGTCCTTAAAATCTAAGTATTGAAACTTTGGTTACCTAGAAATCAGCTAGCACTCATGCATCTGTGCTACCCTTAGTAGCCAGGAAAATGGCAGGAAGTTATCATCACAGTAGGACTCAAACCAGGGATTCTGATAGCAGGAGTTGTATGTTTTCCTTTTGGTAGTACTGGGAGATGTTGTGAGCCTGCTTTCTGCCACAGTACCAGTTAAGGTTATGTGAAGAATCTGGTTCAGTCCAAAGTCCAATAAACTTGTTTTGGTCCACATGTGAAAAGTTGTGTACAGAAAAACATGCATATTTCAAATAAACAGTACTTTATATTTCAGTCAGTGGGGCAACGGTGTTCAAGCAGGACGTGCAATTTAAAATGTGTACAACTGAAAAGAAAATAAGCAAAGAAATAGATTAATCACCTATCTCAAAACCAAAAACACAATGAAATAACATGGAAATGGGTAATAAAGGACATCTGCAGATGTGGACTTCATAGATGTGCATACTCCTATGGTCGCTTCACACACACACAGCCAATAGTGTCTGGTCTGATTCTCTAAAATTCTTTGACTGTGGCCAATCTGAATGCATCACTCAGAGCTGATCTCAGTTTTCCTGCCTGGTGACTGTCATGACAGGCCATCTGCTAAACTGGCCAGTTGTTTCCCAGCTCAATTACCTACCTGGCTGGAAATGCTTGCCTCCGGATTGCTAACCTACACAGACTGTGCCAGTCCCCTGCTGATCACTTAATATCCAGACAGATGAGTGGGACCAACACAGGTGTCCAAGTCCAAATTAAAGAGGGTAGTGCCAACCTTAAACTAGTTGGTAAGCCTGCCTGAGGCTAAGGTACCTTTTCCCCAGTTCCTCCTTTAATGGCAGTCACTGCCATCTGGAAGCAGCTAAGGACAATTCATATCATTTCAGAAAGCCTCAACAGTTGATTAAAGTCTGTTTTTATTTTGCTGTTTGTGTAAGTTTAATAGTTTAGGCCTATGTTAATTAACTGCTGTTTTGGTTAATTGTGTGAGTCATCCAGCAGTGGAAGTAAACTATGGTTTCTTCTAGCAATTTCACTCTTTGGATACTTAATGGCTAATTACACTGTTAAGAAAACCTGATGGAAAAGATAAAGATTTAGTTAAGAATTAGATGAAACTGATCACAGCAAAGAGAAAAAACCCCCACAGTGATTTGACCATTTTGACTGTCTAAAATACATGTGATAGGCCTGATAATACACTTTTCTATTCTTTAAGTCAGAGGTGTAACATGTGCCTCTCCCCCAAAAATTATTTTTATAGCCCTTGATGTCTCCAGATTCCCCAATATGTCCTCCTCTCCCCACTGACAAAGAATGAATTTAATCTCGTGGAGCAGCAGTCCACTTTTATAATGGGTTGCAAGGCAACCAGAAGTGAACTTCTGACAACTTTTTTTTTTTTCATTTTGGGGCAATTTTGGCCCCATGGTCATCAAACTGATTGCAGTGCCCCACCTCTGCTTTTGGTTGTTAACAGTTCAGCTTTTTTACTTTTGCTTTTGGTTGGAGTGATGTGGTTTAAATGTGAATCTTTCCTACTTATGCAAAAAAAAAAAAAAAATTAAACTGTATCATGCACATTCATACAGAAATTTTATGAACTGCTTCTGGTGAGTTAATACAATGAAATGCCACTACAAGAACAACATAGTCAAATAATAATATCATCAGAAACTATGTGTTCAAATCTAGCTTTTCTGTTCTATACAGTTTTAATTTTAACTAGTTCTGCTGGGGGAACATCCTTGGATTGAACTATTTCTGTCAATGAAATTACTCTGGATGGCTGGGAAACCCTCTAGAATTGGTTTTTGATTGATGCTAACGTGGAGAAGGAAAAGAAGTCTAGAGAATACTGCTACTGAAGTTCCACCCCGCTGTTGTGTCCTTTCTTTTTTGCATAATAACTCCTCCATCTCCCTGCTGGCTTCACAGCTTCCTGCATTTCATTTAAAGACCAAGGAAAGATGTCATAAGGTTGTTGGGGTTTTTTAGATGAGGAAATGCAGGCAGGAAGTGCCAGGAAGGCTGCCGAGTGATAGAGAGATGATTATAGTAGAAGAAAAGAATGAGAAAGACTGTTGCCCAGAACACAGTGGAAAAAAATAAGCTAAAAACATCAAAAGAAACTCCAAAGACATTCTGAAATATCCTGAGATTTAGCCAGAAAAAAAAAAAAAAGAAAGAAAGAAAGAAAGAAAGAAACTGATGTCTCTTTCATGGAAGAAGAAAACTTTTGTGAAACTCAAGGACAGATTTTGGCTCAGCATTAACTCTGTCTGTTCCCTGTAGCAGGGCAAAATACAGTCTTCTCTTGTACTTATAGTCCTGAATCTTACTGGTAATCCCAGGTATAATAGACTCAGTGACTTAATTATTGAATGGTGAGTCAACATTTAGGTTTGTTGTTTTTATATGCCTTCAAGTGATTTCCAGATTATGGTGACCTTAAGGCAAACCTATCAAGAGCTTTTTTTGACAAGATTGATTCAGTAGAGTTTTGCCATTGCCTTCTTCTCAGGCCGAGAGAATGTAACTTGCCCAAGATCACCCAGTGAGTTTCCATGACCAAACACGAATTTGAATTGTGGTCCCCCAGGATCCTAGTCCAACATTTAAACCGTTATACCACTCTAGCTCTCTGTTATTTAAACCCTATTTATTCATTGCATCCACTCTAATGGCGACTACCAATAGGATTTAGTGTACACATTACAAGTCTGCAACAAAGGAGTGGTATTTTAAAGACATATTTAAAAATCACTCCTCAGACATGTAATGTCTCAGAGATCTTGGAAAAGGAGCTGAACCCTATAGAATTATAGAATCATAGAGTTGGAAGAGACCACAGGGGCCATCCAATCCAACCCCCTGCTATGCAGAAGCCCACATCAAAGCATTCCCAACAGATGGTCATCCAGCCTCTGTTTAAAAACCTTCAACTTTAAAAACCTCCATCACACTCCGAAGCAGCATAGTCCACTGCTGGACAGCTCTGACCATCAGGAAGTTCTTCCTGAGGTTTAGGTGGAATCTCTTTTCTTGTAGTTTGAATCCATTGCTCCTTGACCTAGTCTCTACAGCAGACGATACAAGCCCACTCTCTCCCTGACATTTAGGTTGGTAAAGGGATATAGGATTTTTTTTTAGAAACTTAGCCACCAGAACCATATGGCCTTGGCTCTTGAGAGCATAAACTACATCCATAGCAGTCATGGTCTTGCGCTTGGCATTCTCCGCATAGGTCACGGTATCCCGGATAATGTTCTCCAAAAACACTTTCAGAATGCCTCAGATCTCCTCATAAATTAGATCAGAAATACGCTTAACACCTCCACAGCAAGCCAAACGACAAATAGCAGGCTTGGTAACAATGTACTTGCTGGCGTTTTAGACACACTGGTGCATAAGATGCACCCCATTTTCAGATCTTATTTTTTAGGGAAAAAAAAATTAGTACCCAGCTGAGGCAAAATACATAGGAAGGGGGGGAGTGAAAGGAGATGTGGCATGAGGGTTCCCCCCTCTCCCTATTTTCCTTTTGGGGATTCTCCTTAGGCAAATCTCATTCTCTCAGCCTCAGAGGCAAGCCATGACACACACACACACACACACAAATCTTGCCAGTAAACTCCTCCCTAAACTGGAGCTGAGTTGAAGGCACTTAAGAAAAGCTATTGGGAAGGGGGAATGAAGAGACAGGAGCCGCTGAGCCCTGTGCAGAAAAGGGGTAGGGAAGCAGCAAAAAGAGGGGGCTCAAAGCATCTGGAGGCTGCTCCTCTTCTTCTAGGCCCCCCTCTTCTTGACTCATTTTCTTCCTCCACCCCTCTAGCAAGGTGATGGAGGCTGGGATAGAAAACAAGAACAAGCATCTCCTCTGGAAGAAACCAAACCTCCCATTCAGGCTGGGAGGGAAAAAAGTACCCCTCCATCCCAGTCCTTTTCCCCCACCCCAGGAATAGAAACCAACAGGGTTTTGCAGGCTATGCTGAGCAGGAGCCAACCAACTGTAGGAGGGGGACTGGGAAAATGCCCTGTGCCACAGCATCTGCAATTCTGTACTCCCCACCCCCATCTCCCAGGTGGCTGGCTTCAGGAAAAATACTGGGCTGGGAGGGTGAATGGGAGGAAGGAGAGAGGGGCTGCAGCAAGGTGGGCTCTTCCTTTCTTAAAGGGGCTACCAATGTTTTCCCACTTTTTTTTTTCCCCTTAAAATCAGAGAGCTTTATTCCCAACAAATCAATAGTCTACAGAAGGATTAAACACAAGATGTAAGACTGTACAAAATATACAAGCCCCACTCTAAGGCAATTGTTTGCAGTAGTTTTCAAAGTACCGTATTTACTGGTGTATAAAATGCAACCCGTTTTCAGAAGACATTTTTTGGGGGAGTGCATCTTATATGCCAGCAAATATGATACCTTGGATAACCCTGGAAAAGCTCAGACAAATTTTCCAACAAATCATTTCTGATTTTAAAAAAAAATCCATGATTTTTCTTTTTTACTACCTTTCTAGGCACTTCAAGACCAGTCAGATTTTCTCCAAAGTTTCCTTACCACTTTTTGTGACCTCCTTCTTACAGTGGCATGGAGTGACATATTACAGAGATACAAAAATAGCAGCCACGCTGCTGGCACAGTTGCTGCTGTTGCCGCTTGCAGTGACAGTGCAAGCAGTGCAAAGATCCTTGGGAAATGGAAAACAAATTATGCCATAAACTCTACCAAAAGTGACCCTCAGATTTGAGGTTCACTTTTTTCCCCATAGAACAGATTGGTTGAAAATTTCCCTAGCATGCACACACACACACTTCTCTTCCCACAAATAGGATGGACAATTTTGAGAAATCATTTGTGTACCACTTTAAGTCCATGTACTTAATATGTCAGTGAAACTCCAACCTCTACATCAGTGGTTCTCAACCTGTGGGTCCCCAGATGTTCGTGGACTTCAGCTCCCAGAAACCCTGAGCATTGACCATAGTGGCTGGAGCTTCTGGGAGCTGAAGTCCACGAACATCTGGGGACCCACAGGTTGAGAACCACTGCTCTACATCCATATGTCGATACCTGTTGCCCTCTATCTAATTTGGTACATTGAGTTCTTGCTCAAGTTCCTGCTCCATGCAAGCATATGCTCATGGAGTCCTATGCACGTAGCTTAGAACATTTGTATCAAGGTGCAGGTGAATCCTTGTATCATCTTTAGGCAAATGATCACCTTCACACATATATGTGATTCCATTTAATTCTCCATTTAATGACATGTTTAGCCTTTATATAACTGACCATAACTGATGTGTTCTTTGTCTTCCTCACAATGCTGGATTACTGTTAGGCTTTTATTTTAACCTGCCACGTCCCTGATGGGGTGCTGCAGCCATTGGCTAGGGTCCCATTTGGGTGTAGTCGAGGTACGCCCTCCACTATGGTATCCAGGATGGTGGACTACTAGGCTGCTGCAAATTTAGACCTACATGATTGGTTTTTGCCTCTGTGGGTCCAATAAAGCCAGCATCTCCTCCCCAATAAAGCTCATGAGCTAGTGGGTAGTGTGAAAGCTGGCTGATGCCAGATTCTTCCCCTACATCCACATCTAACTAAAACCATGTGGCCTGTTTTACCTATAATTGGTCTTAAGTGATTATTTTTCCTCTCCCTCTCTTTCCATTGCACTCTGGGTCAATAAATTTTAGGCTGCATAAATACCTTGGCAATTAATTTCTATTTTCATATGGTAAGTTAGAAACTCCTTTAAAAAAGCAGAATTTATAATCCACTAAAGGATGAGGAGTATTTAAACCAAAGCACTAAAACATACCAATTTCTATGCTGCATTGTAGACAAAGCACCTGGCATCTTAGCCAGAGGAAAAAGGCTATTTCTTTTTTTATTATTATTAGTTTAATGAGCACGTAATATATTCCAAAAAGCTCTGTTTATTTTAATATACTCATAAATTTCACTTAAAAGCAACAGGTTCAGTTAGATAAAAGTTGAAATCAAAAAGAACCCATTCACCAAGCAGTTTTATGAAAAAATGCATTAATACCAAAGGACAAGGATAGGAAATGGAAATATGGCTCTCAAGTTATTCTATGTACATACAGTTTAAACAAGTGTAAAGATGATAAATATCACTGCTACTAGGTTTATTATTGGATTTGTCCTCTGAAAATTTGCAATATTTTAGTTACCTGTTTCAAGCTTAGCAGACAGATGAGCCTTCTTAACAGGTCAGCCATGGCTCTTGGGACAAGGTAGATGTCTGCTGAGTGATAAGGCACCTGCCATGCTTGAAAGATACCTAATTAAAGAGGAATGGACAGCAGGAAGGGGAAATGAGAGGGAGGAGAATGCTCAAGAAACATGAAGTGAGAAGAGACAAATGCAGTGAACTAAGAGGTATGGAAAGGGTAAAAAATTGGGGAGAATATATGAGTGTCAGTCTTTACCTGTTTGTTTTTTTAATAAAACCAAAGGAAATTCTAGCATTTTCTCCCTACTGGACAAGACCACAAGACTGAAAGACTTTTTGTACATATTTTGATGTGGGAGGGTGGCTTTTTAAAAGTTTAGTGGGGGGAAGTGTAAAAAAGTGCTTTGTGCAAAATGTAAAGTTTCTGCACACAAATATGATGTTATTGCACAATTACAACATATTTTTATGCATAAATGTATCTTGCCAAAAAGAATCCACAAATGAAACATTCATTATAAAATGTGAAAACCCATTGAAAATCCATTTGTGACATGTTAAGACATGATTAAATGTCCTTTTCCAGGCAAAGTATGTGTGTGTTGGCCTCCCAGCTCCAAGGGCTTCTGGGTGGAACGGATTGTCTAGATCCATTTCAATCTGGCTTCAGCCCTGGTTATGGGACAGAGGCAGCTTTGGTCACCTTGGTGGATGACCTACACTGGGAACTAGACAGGGAGAGTATGTCCCTGTTGGTTCTGCTGCACTTCTCAGAGGCTTTTGATACCATCGACCATGGTATCCTTCTGGGCCGACTCTCTGGGATGGGATTTGGGGCACAGTTATGCAGTGATTCCGATTCATTCCTGGAGGGACGAACTCAGCAGGTGGTGCTGGCGAAATTCTGTTCAACTTCCTGGCCATTGACCTGTGGGGTCCCTCAGGGTTCTGTTTTGTCGCCCATGCTGTTTAACATCTACATGAAACCGCTAGGAGACGTTATCTGGAGTTTTGGGGTTCGGTGTCACCAATATGCTGATGACACCCAGCTCTATCTCCTTTTCATCTGATTCCAAGGAAGCTGACTCAGTACTGAACCAATGTCTGCTGTCAGTAATAGACTGGATGAGGACAAACAAATTGAAGCTTAATCCAGACAAGACGGAGATGCTCCTGGTCAGTCGAAAGGCAGATTAGGGAATAGGGACTTTGCCTGTGCTGGATAGGGTTACACTCCCTCTGAAGTTTCAGGCTTGCAGTCTTAGTGTTCTCCTGGATTCAACTCGGAGCCTGGATGCCCAGGTCTCAACAGTGACCAAGAGTGCATTTGCACAGTTAAAATTTGTGCACCAGCTGTGCTTGTTCCTTGAGACATCAAATCTGGCTTCAGTGACACATACCTTGATTACATTTCGTTTGGACTACAGTAACACACTCTACGAGGGCTACCTTTGGAAACTTCAGCGGGTTCAAAATGCAGTGGCCAGAATGCTGACTGGGGCCTGTTACAGGGAGAACATAACTCCCTTGTTAAAATAGCTCAACTGGCTACCTGTTCATTTCCAGTCACAATTCACATTGCTGGTTATGACCTATAAAACTCTATACAGCCTAGGTCCAGACTATCTGAATGACCATATCTCCCTGTACAAACCAGTTAGAGCCCTAAGTTCTGCTGGGAAAGGCTTTCTCTCTTTTTGAAAAAGATAAATCTGCAAACTTGTTGCAAGAAAAAAAAACCCTAATTAGTAAAAGAAAACACCAGAGGATGATAGAAGTAACTGAAATTCGTTACAGTTATATATTTAAATTAGTGAGATTGTCCCTTGTAAAACTGCAGTCATGATATAATTTAATTATGTTGTAGTTGGCAGAACAGAAATTTCATACAGATAACTTGTTATGTGTATCTCATTATTTGTAATTTCTTTTTAAGCTCTGGGAACGGTGATAGTTTAGCCTTATGTTGCCTCCTTTGGGTACCAATGGCTACTTTTCATGAGTAAGGCTCAGGCCATGGGAGTCCCTCTTTAAGCTATGTCCAGGGGGAAAAAAATCTGTTTTCAGAAGGAGAATGGGTCCCAAAACCTGAGTGGCAGGACCAATGACTGAAAACCCATTGCCACTTCACTGTTTTCTAAGACTGTATTTATGATCTTGAGATCCTGAGGAACTCAGGGACCCCAATGTGCAATGGCAGCTGATGACTTCAATGTCAGTGGGGTAGTGAATCCACTCCTGGTTTTAACCTGAAGTTTAAAGGAATTACTGTATTTGCCAGCATATAAGACTCACTTTTTTTCCAAAAAAAATACTGTTTGAAAATGGGGTGTGTCTTATATGCCAGCATGTCTTATACACCATCAAACAGTATTTGCCAGTGTATAAATGGGGTGTGCCTTATACATGTGTTTGTCTTATATGCCGGCAAATACAGTATACGAGGTACTGAACCCATTTTAGAGGTAGCATTTGGCACCTTAAAGAGCTCCCTTGAAGTTAGGCTGAAATCCAACATGGATTCATTCACCCAATGGCATGGAAACCTCCAGTCATCACTGCAAGTATGACGTCTATTGTATCCCGAAGAGGACTCCTAAAGAGAGAGACTGTGAGCAACAAAGCAGTTCTTTCAAGATGTATTTTTCTGATATCTCACCATTAAGTCATTTACTATTACAACCTCTTTTTGCCAGACCAGCAGGCGCTGCGGCTAATGATCTTCAAGAGTTCATAAGGGACATGAAAAATCTAATCACTACTTAGGAAAAATATCCCCAGCAGCTGCTTTTGTTGCCATGAACTCCCTTGGCAATATTCATATTCTCAGCCCAAATGATTGCTTTGGATGCAATGGCTCCCAAACAGTCATGTCTCTGCAGCTGGAAAGATGGACAAGCCAAAAAGCACCTTTCATCTGCCAAGCTGCAGGAGGACAAGCTGTTTGACAAACCATTAAATAAGTCAACTGCAGAAGGGAGAGAGAGAGAGAGAGAGACAGGAAAGGAACATCACCACATGACATCTTCTAAAGTAGTTTTCAATATCTTCAAACATGTTATCTGTGCAAACTGTTAAGCTAGGGCAAAAAGAGGAGATAGCTTAGTCACATTTGAGGAGGAGGCGCAGCCCAAGATTGGCAGTTCAAGAGGCCTACAAAAAGAGGACTGACCCATGATTATTTGGTGCCTGAAGCAGAGAAACAAATTCACCATTTACCCAAACACAAGAACTGTCACATCCGAAACCAGCCAAATTATTCTGGAATGCAAGCATTAGGAAGAACTTCCTGATGGTAAGAGCAATTTGATAGTGGAATGCACTGCCTTGGAGTGTGGTGAAGCCTCCTTCTTTGGAGTTTTTTTCACAGAGGTTGGATGTCCATCTGTCAGGAATGCTTTGATGGTGTATTCCTGCATGGCAAGAATTTGGACTCAATGGCCCTTCTGATCTCTTCCAACTCTTATGATTTTGTGATTCATCTTCTCCCATCCCTGGCAGTAAAAATACAAATAACAAAACAAATAAGCAATGATTTCTTGACCCTTCATCGCCTCCAAAGTCTAATGACTAATTGTCCAATACAGTTTACTATGATGCAGTCATGGGACTGAAAGCTCCCCCCATCCTTGAGAATCAATGCTTTACAGAAAGGTATTCTGTACGTACATCATGCAGCAACCAGCAGTGACTGTTGGTTTTGGTGTCAGTGTGTGATGAATCCATTTGGTATGTTAATCAGACTTCAAAAGAACTATTCATGATACTGAATTGATTTGAGATTTAGGGTTTAAAACCTTGAACAGCTCCAGCTAAGGACCAGAACTAGAGGCAGCACGAAGCTGTTTAACTGTCAGAATCATTGCCCTGGATTTTCCTCTTTTTAAAAAAATAAAAATAAAAATATGCAAGTAGAATCCATAGTAACAGGCTGAATATAGTATATCACTTGATTACTCCCCTGCCTGAACAATGAAGGAGTACATTTTCATCATTCTAGCAGTTGAAGGGAATGTAGTAAGAAATATAAGGGAAAAAAGCAAAAAGTAATCCCTTGTAGAAAAACTGTGGGAACTGATGAAAATGAGAAAGGTCTTAAATTAAATAAAAGAGAAAATAAACATGTTTTGTGTTATCATGGATGTTATTTATCAACCCTAAATGAATGCACAGGCCTAAATCCAACATGACGCTAATGGTAGTTTTAGCATTTTCACTCTCCTCCCATACATAGCTCTTGGTATTACCCTGCACCTACTTTGGTGGGTTGTGTTCAAATCTTCAGATGCAGGCTTTGGAGGTGACCTTCCGGCTGCAGCAAGGAGGGGTACTCCATTTATCCTCAATTCTACTGTGAAGTGACTTCCAGCATCCTAAGTTACTGTATCTGACATTGAATATAGACTGCACATTTCAAACTGATCAAATTCAAATAAGTTTTCATTTCTACAAAGATTAGATCTACACTACATCAGAAGTTTTGTACCACTTTATGCCTCTGTTCTGTAAAATCCTGGGATTTGTAATTTCTGCAGGTACTTAGAATTTTCCACTAGAGTGTTCTAGTACAGTAGTTTAGGAGTGCCATTCTCAGTATCCCATAAGGTGGAATCCTGATAATCATAAAATAATATCAAACCGGTGTTCATATATATAGTAGGTATATTCAAATACATAACTTCAGTGGTAAAGATTCTTATTAGTGAGTAAGGTCCAGTAAACTTAGTGGGATTTTTTTTCCTAAGTGGACATACATAAAATTGCAAAATAATGCAGTCATTGGAAGCACCAAAATGCAGAATTGCTAATTTGTTGTGTTAAAGTGGTAACAGTAAATAGATAAGAAGGTATAAATTTTGATTCATTTTTCCTTGAGTCTTTCCTTCTCCTTCCTATAAAAAACATAACTATCTAGTTCAAGCTGATCTCTCTTTCCTTTTCCTGTGAAGATTTTCTTTCCCTATACCTACTTAAATGTGAGAAATAAAAGTTGACATTCAATTTGTGTCTTTGGAGAGAAGCAGTTGCACAGTAGCCTGGGAATCGAGAAAATATCTGATAAGAACTGATAATGTCTTTTTTAAAAAGAAAAGAAAAAACTATTATGACACTTGCATATCAGTAACAGATGTCTCAAAGAATAGGTAGTCCTCTGGGATGTTACGACACCTCCACTAGCTGTATGGTCTCCAGAATTAATGTTGGAACACCAAACATAGGACCTTTCACATTATATGATTACAACTGTTACCCCAAAACATGGGTGACTCAAGGGTCCACCTGTGATGCCAGCATCTCCACGTGACAGAGGGGAATTAATTAGAGCAAAATTAGGAAGCCTGTGAGACGAGTAAGAATGAGACCTTTCCACCAATGTTTATGGGGTCTTGCAGGAAAGAACCAGCCGGAGATTCAAAAGTAAACTAAAAATGTGTTTTATTGAGGGTAGTTCACTCATATATGCACACAAGATGTAAACAGTCACACATTCACACAAGAGATAAGTGAAGGATAAAGGGAGGAAAAATTATGGATGGAAAGGATGAGAGTTTGGGGATTTAATTTCCAATTGAGAAGAGTAGTGAAGAATCAGCAGTGTGGCTTAGACTTGTGTGTCTAAGGGCAGTTTGCCAGGAAGCAAAACTGGCAGAGAGACATTCAGCAACTGGTGAACTGCAGAACTAGTTGCTCAGAACTGGGGACTTTATACTCTATTTGTCTCCCCGAAAGGGTGTGAATTAATAACTGTCCCAGCCTAGTGGACATTGGAAGTTGAAGCACAGACAATGAGGTCTGGATGGTGCTAATGGTTTCAGTGTTTAAGTGACAAAAAATTTGTCACTGTTACAATAGCTCTGTATTTGAGGAACGGTCAGGACAATGCAGGGAAAATGCCCAGGAATGAGGTAGCTGGGTTTAGACAATCACCGTTTGGTGGGAATGTTGGCTTGACCATTGTATTCCAATTGGAGAGATTCAGCTTTTGCCTAAGCCTATTATCTCTGAGGTTGGTTTGTAATCTGCTTGACAATGACTTTGAATTCACCTGTAGGAGGGTGTGGGCTGACCTGTCTTGCAGGCTCACGTTTGCACTCAGTAAATTTCTTCTATCCAGTTCAACCTTTTAATCATTTCTGGTCACGTTTTATATCATTGCCAATTAATGTAGCTTGCCAATTAAATAATGTTTGCCAATTAAGCCACATCAATATGGGGGTGGTGGTGAAGCGTCGTAACACAATATCATGATTCCACTTTAACTGACATGGCAACATCCTAAGGAATCTTTTAATTTGTAGATCTGGGAAGGCCTCAGAGTTTGTCTGTCTTAGAATTCTAAATATTTATCTTTTAGATTCCAAGTTTCTGTGGGATAGAATCATTGTAGTGAAACTCAAATAATTGTGCCTATGTAGTATGAAGAGGGTCCTTGATTAAACTGCAGCAGACAGCAAAGTTATAGCTTATAACAGGGACTTGAAATTACCCACTTAAATGAGCAGACAGAAAAATTGTGTCTACGTAGGTGGCCAGACCTCAGAGCTTTAAAATATGTTGATTATTTCTTTTATTTCCCCCGTATAATCACCTTTGTGTCGTTTATATGCAAATATGGACCCTTCCCTCACCCCTGCCCCTGTAAATATGCATATCTAGCCAAATTACAATTACTTTCAATGATATTGTGTGGCTACAACCACAATATCAGACCAGTGGGAAAGTTACTTTTGGTTCTGTAGTTCCCAGAAACCTCTAGCCAGCATGGCCTCTGTACTGTGAGGTAACTCTATGAATCTTACTCATCCAAAAGAAGGAAGAAAAGCGTGACTTTTTTTCAGAAAAAGAAAAGAAAGAAAAGCAGTATACCCTGAGACCATTCAGAGCAACATTACCAAATCAGATCAGTCATCACCATGATTTTTTTTTCAACTAAAATTTGTGTCATTATAGTTGGCCCTCCACTTTTGCAAGGGTTAGGGGCAAAATATCCTAATGAAAGTGGAAAATTGGCCTGCCTGAACACAGATGCACACTTTCCCTCCCGTTAGTCTCTCATCCCCTTATCACTCACCCACCTAACGGAGCATGAGGGAACATACATGCATGCTTTCCCTCCTCTGGCTGACCCCCCCCATCCCATCCTCTTTTCCCTTGACCATCCAACCAACTATGGTGAAATGCATGAACCTTCTCTCCTCCCACCCCCCCATCTCATCCCCTTGTCCCCACCATCTGACTGAGCAAGTGAGTGAATGAATGAGGGAATACACATGCACACCTTCTGTCCTGCTGCTCCATCACCCACCCACCCACATCTGTGAGTAAGTGTGTGAGGGAAGCAGAAGTGGCACAAATAATCCATGACGAATCAAATTCACAGAAGTCAAACTCTCAAATGAGCAGGGATGACTGTAGTACCCATGTCTAGTATTTAGATTCATTTGATTGCTTGAACCAGCTTTATTGTTCAGAGCCAGTGAACTGACCAGAAAGATCTGGCTGGCATTTTGTTTTCTCCCTATTTTGAAAGGCATTTTTAGAGTGTCCACATGACCCTGGGGGGAGGTCCTAGAAGGAATAAAATTGCCCCTGAACCCTCAGGATTTTCCTACTGTAGTCATTGGTTCATACATTGTATTTTTTCATTTCCTTATATTTGTACTGTAGCCCATTTTCTAACAATTCTTTTGTCCATCTGTCTACTTTTTCTAACTCATAACAGCATTAGTCAATTTGATGATACAGATATTGTGTTATGGATGATGGATTTGTTTTTATTGTTTTTCTTCCTGTTTGAATTCAAAGACATAGTGCCTTTTCGCGCCTTACCTTTTCACGCTGCTGGGTTGGGGTTTTTGCATGAGAAGGCTTGGGAGGAACCTCTCGCAAGGCTCGTGCATCAGCTCCACAGCTCCTTCCTGCTCGTGTGAGCGCCCCACCCGCGCCCCACCCCTTCCTTCCGCAATGCAGCCTGGGAGTTGGAGGCTGCGCTAGGACAGGAAGTGTGACCGGCGCGGCTCAGGAGGCTTTGCACGGCAGGTGAGTACACCCCAGGCCCCTGAGTGATGCGTGAGCGCGCACATTTTCAGCTTCGAGCCGAAAATGAAAAAATCCGTGTGCGCTCTGCATCTGGCCCTTAAGCGTCATGTAAATGTGAGTGGGTCATGCAGACCACTCCTCATATTTACACGACGCTCAAGGGGACCTCTCACTTCCAAAACACTGTGCAAAAAGACCATAGCCATGTTAGTCTGGATCAATATGCAAAGCGATCTTGCAGCACCTTTGAGACTAAGAGAAAGAAGTTAGTAGTGTTAGCTTTTATAGACCTAACTCTACTTTGTCAGATGCACAGAGTGAAACGCCTAGGAACAGACCTTTATAGTTATGAATGAGCAGGGTCTATATGTCAATAGCAATAAAAACACAAAACTTGTGGATATGGTGATGAGGTTGCAAGTTCAGTTTTAATGATGGCCATTGAGGAATAAAATCAGGAGGAAATATGTTGTTTAAAGCCAAGGTGGATATATAACTATATGAATGGTGGAGGCAGTTATTGGAATGTACTGTGATACTGTCTGGAAACCAGAAAGGAGATGTGATAGACTGGCTAAGAGAGCTCGGGTGTTAACTAATTTATAATAAGTGTAGTGTGCTAGGGAACATTGTTTCTGTTCACCTCTTGATGGGACTGGAGTTTGTCTCAAAGTTTCTCTCAAAGCACTACAAGATCCTCGTGCATACTACCTCTTTGAGTAATTTCCCTTTGGCTAGTGTCCAAAGATGCACAGTCATTTCCACACCATCAGAAATAACAATATGTCTTAGATATGCAAAGGTACCCAGGAATAGTTTGTCATAATCTGCCATTTCAATAGCGGTTCTCAAAACAAATTTCCACTATGATGTAAAGTTAGGAAGAGATGTAAGTATTTGCTCATTTTATTCTGACGTGTGAGAACAAAACAATTCCAAGGTTTTCTCTCTGCTGAACAAGATTATGAGAGGTTTTTTTCTTCTTCATTTTTACTACTGTTTGCACTTGAAGATTCTTTTGTTAAAAAAAATTATTTGTTCAAAAATGTACTTTGTGTAAAATACAAGGTTTTGTGCAAACAAACAAACAAAAACCAATGAAAGTGAAACAAGAGCCATTCTTTTTGTTTTTATTCAGGGACAGAAAAATCTGGTGGTCATTTGACAATTATTTTTTAATGCGGTATCTCAATGTGTCAAGAAAATTTGCCAGTTTTACAACCTTACTTTTAGGGCTTTTTCAAAAAAACAAAGGAGAAATAACCAAGCATTCACAATACCTACAGCATATGGTATGCTAATGTACATATTCTATCAACTGTGCATGAGCAAAGACACAACTAGCAATGGGTTTTTCATTATCAATCCCCTGAGATTTATACATGTTAACTTTATGTTGGCATAGTGAGGCTCAAGGCTCATTTGGCAGGAAATAACACATTTTTGGAGGAGTAATCTCATGTGGTATGAAACTAGGTATGCCAATTTTTAAACAGGCCCCAGTAGTTTTCTTGTAAATATCCATTTTATCTGCAGCAATTAGCAGGTTTAGTCTAATGTTTAGTCACATGTCATCAAACATTTCATCTAATAATTTCTACATACAAAACTGTTGTTAAGGACACAACACATCAGACTAATATCCTGTTTTATGTAAGTATATAAAAATATTTATTTATTTATTTTCTCTTTTCTTTTTTCTTTTCTTTTCTTTTCTTTTCTTTTCTTTTCTTTTCTTTTCTTTTCTTTTCTCCTTTTCATATTCCTATGACCATGTAGTTGTTATCTATCTATTTTTTTTAGTCCTTCTTCTCGTTGTTGTTGTTGTGATGGTTGCCACAAATGCTTGTGATAATGCTACAGCTTCTGTAAAAGAAACCACAAAATTACTGGTGGGGAGAAATTCTTAGAAGCAATAAAAAAATAAACAAAGTCTCAGAATTCATCAAAACCTGGTAAAAAGGATAGCATTTGCACTGTTTATTTAAAAGTTCCAGTAAAACAAGATATTTTATTGTATTTTGATTCCAATAGCAGTTTCCTTGTAGACTGGATTTGATCTTTGCAAAGGATTTCCATTTTGCTCATATTCAGCTGTTTAGAATGTGATGTTTGCTATCCCTTCCAACCAAATGCTGGGTTTTCAGAGATGTCTATGCCTCTCCTGCCACTCTCATCTATAAACCTTGAATGCCCAGTGACAATATTTTCTTTGCCTTTTGTAACAGAAGTGTCTCTGAAAACATGTTAGTGTTGAACCCAAGGCCCTTTCCACTACATTGTTATAGTACTATTATTCCACTTTCAACATCCTATGGAATCCTGGGGCTTGCAGTTTAGAGAGGGGCATTTAGAATTTTCAGCCAGAGAGTTCTTTGGCCTCAGTAAACTAGAAGCCTTAGAATTCCACAGGATGTTGAAAGTGGAATAATAGCACTATAACAGTGTAGTGCGGAAATAGCCCAAATTACAGCTTTCCATACAAATGTGTAAATACAGTGGCATCACATTATAATGTTGTTTGAAAGCACAGATGTGGTTGTGTGTGAGGGACCTGGAACATCTTCCAAGTTTAATTTTCTGACATAGCTCTGAACTCAAATTCCACATCGTGAATTTCTGAGAAGTTGTAGCTGATTAACCACACAGTTTTGACCAGTCCCCACCAAGATAACTGATGTGTTGAGTTATCATTATAGCTTGACTCTGCCTCTGTATTTTTTCCCTCTCATTTCCTTGTCTTATACATGTTTCCCAGGATAGCCCACTGGTCTTACAGTCTGACAGGAATGTTACAGTGAATGCAAGAAATCATATGGGACAATTAACTGGACAACTCACTGTAGGTAAGTCTTATTTTCTAACAAAGCTTTTGTGTATCATGTTAATCTTGGAGAAACCATTTTTTTTAATTCTATGACATCAGAAGAATCAGGTCTATGATTTAATGCACTCCAATTATCAGATAGCAGCAATTTTGGGAGAATTTGGCCTTTTGGTGGTAATTCTCTCTCTCTCTTTCTTTCTCTCTCCCTCTCTCTCCCTCTCATAATTGATCACCTCAAAAAGAGACTTCATGCTTTATGCTATTTGTAAACCTTATCCCCCTTTCACAGATAGATTCCTCAATTTACAGAATCCATTTCTGTTCTTAATGTGGTAATTTTAGAACACTGAGGAAATTATGTCAGTATTTGTTGGGTCTAGAGGGCATTCTCTCATTATCATAAGCCGGAAGATCAAGTTGTGGCCTTCCAGATATTGTACTGCGACTCCCATTGGCCCTAACCTGCACAGCCAATTGCAACGTCCAGACACCACTTCCATAAGAATGTGGGTTCTATCGCTTCTTAAAAAGAGAGAGAAGATCCTTAACCTGGGCCATTTCCGTACTAGACTGTTATAGCGCTATTATTCCACTTGCAACTTCCTATGGGAGGGGCCTCAAAGGCTAAAGGCCTAAACTGCAAACCCCAGGATTCCATAGGATGTTGAAAGTGGAATAATAGCACTTCAACAGTCTAGTGCAGAAATGGCCCCGGTGTTAGCACAGAAAAGAGAAAACAGGAGACATTTGGGATACATTCCCAGATATGTCTATCTTTTTGAAAAGATATATCATTAGTTGCTCTGTAGGATAAATATTTTAATGAAATCCTATGTGCATGTCTATCTATCTATATCTTTATATCTATATAATCTATTTAATACAGTACCTAATGGCTTAGAAAACTTACAATCCTTCAGTTCCATTAACTTTGACCAGAATGGTATCACCTAATCTCTGGGACCCATTCATACTACACAAATTTAGCACTATATTTCACTTTAACTGCCATGGCAACATCCTGTGGAAATCTGAGGTTTGTAGTTTAGTGAGGCACTAAAGCTTTCTGAGAATTCTAAATTGTTGCCAATTGCCATCAAGTTGATTTTGACTTATGGCAATCCTATGAATGAGAGACATTCAAGTCACCCTATCATAATCTGACCTGCTCAGTTCTTGCAGACTCAGGACGATGGGTTTCTTGATTGAATCAATCCATCCGCAATGCAGTCTTCCTCTTTTTCTGCTGACTTCTACCTTACCAAACATTATTGTTTTAATTTTCCTTAGTGAGTCATGTCTTACTCATTACATGTCCAAAGTACAATAGTCAAAGTTTAATCATCTTGGCTTCCAGGGAGAGTTCAGGCTTGATTTGCTCTAGGACCCATTTATTTGTCTTTACAGCAGTCCAAGGTATTAGTAGAACTTTTCTCCAGTACCACATTTTGAATGAATTCTATCAGCATTCTTCACTGTCCAGCTTTCACAACCATACATGGAAACTGGAAGTATGATCACAGGCACAATCATAATTTCAATATTCAATTATATGTCTTTATACTTCATACCCTTCCCTAGATTGGTATGACAGTTAAACTGGAATATAGCACTATAGTTGCCCCTGGAAATCACAGTCTGTGGTTCTAGTCATATATTAGTGGCTAAACCAGTAACTTGTCAACTCAATGTTTTCTTTGTTCCATGGACTCATTCATACTACACAATTATAGCACCATTATTACACTTTATCTGCAGTGGTTCTGTGCTATTGAATTCCGGAATTGGCAGTTTGGGGAGGGGCATTTAGAATTCTCACTCAGAGCACTTCAGTGCCTCGCCAAACAACAAAGCCTAGCATGCCATAGAATGGAACCATGACACTAAAGGTATAGCATTATAACTATGTGGGGTGTATGGTGAGATACCAAGTAATGAACATGCACATGTGAATGGTCCTCATTCATTTCTACTGATTTAGTTTGAAACATTCTTTGTTCACAAGGGCTCCTTCTAGTTAGCATTATACACACTCTACAGTATATAAATAGCTTGATACTGTGAGGTTTTGTTGTCCTTTTTTTCCTCCCCGAGAAATCTACTGTTTTTATTTTAAGAAAAGTCTTTCAGTTCTATGGTGGTTAGGCAGGAATGAACAAAAAATAGAAACTGCAAACTTGAAACTTGAAGTGCAGTATATAAGCAACCTCCCAAGGGGCATAGGACATGCGCTATGTTCAGGTTTTATTCATATTCAGGGTGAACTATTGTGATTCATAATGATTTCTATCATAAATAATCCTTTGGTGTCAGGTTAGTATCCTGCTTTATTGTTCTGTCCTTCCAGATTATTCCATATCTGTTGGGTCATCATTTTAATAGCTTTATATTGAATTGGAATCTCAAATCCTCCTTTGGGTTGTGTGACAGATTAATCTTTGAGGCTTCACTCATTATTCAATTGTTTAATTAAATTCATCATCTAAAATATCATGATAAATTAAAATGATGTCCCCAGTTAACAATTGCATAATTTGGGGCAGTGGTGGTTTTATTTTTTTAAAAATAATATAAATGCGAGGTGTGAATCAGTTACGAATCATTTTATTCGTAATGGAAATATAGCTAGATTTAATTACACAATTAATTGACTAAAATTTATATGATTAATCAACTACCTTTTGATGGTGAACCATGGAATAACACGACCAGGCACAGAAGATTGGGTTAAATAAGGGCCACTTTGTTTGACCTACCCTGTTTAAGTTGTCTTGGCCTGAAAAATGGAGCAAGAGGAGGAACAAACTAGTACAGGTCCAGCTGAGGCCACGTGTCAGTCTTGACTACCTTCTCAGCCTTCCCTTGAGTGAAACACCTGAGCCCAGAGGACAATCTAATAACTCGGTTGCTTCCAAGCCAACCACAATTGGAAGGTAACCCAGGACTCCCACTCAAGCCACAGGACTCTGCAACTGAAAGTCCAGATCCGAAGTTAGCCTCAAGGGTAGTGTCCTTCGCCACCCACTGGGGTCATGGAACCTTAAAGACGAAATGTCAAAGCCCTACCCAACAACAAAAGGGTGTCAGAGGTGTACACTGAAAGTCTTATATTCTCCCCCCACTACCTGCCGTGGACAAGGGACAAGCGTCTGCTTAATCCCTTTCCTCAACCAGGCTGGCAAACATAGTCCTCCTTCCTGTTGCAGCTTCCCCAGGAACATGTTATCTTCTTCTGACAAATGAATGCTATCAGCCCATTAATGCTCTGACCATCAGAAAACAATGGTGGGATCTGAGAAAAAGTGGCCCAAACTAGTCCCCAGAGCAGAGGATGTCAAGAAATTGGTACATATATGCATATGTGGTGGAATTGTAATAGGATAATGGAATTTTGGCAAAAGGTTTTTAAAGAAATAAAAGAGATAGTAGGAATCGATATACCAATATGTCCAAATATAGGGTTGTTGTCTATATATAATAAGGTTGAGTGTACTCAGGCAATGAAGGAATTAATAACAAATTTGTTAACTGTAGCAAGGTTAATAATAGCAAAAAAAATGGAAAATAAATGAAGAACTTCAAATAGAGGAATGGTATAAAGAAGTGTGGAAAATTGCAGTTAATGATAAGTTAACTTGTAGAATCAGATTTATGAAAGGTCTTGTAAAAGGGAATGATTTTGAAGAAATTTGGAAAATATTCTTGGAAAAAGCTTTGATAAGAGATGGTAAAGCTATCCTTTCACAAGAAGAATGGTAATTTTGGAAAGTGGAGTAAACACAAAGTTGGCTCTGGGGGTAGGTTTATTCACTTTTTTGTTAATTGTGTGGGGTTTTGTTTATTTGCATTTGTATTGTTTAATTTTTTGCATAATAAAAATAATAAAAATTTTAAAAAACATATAGTTGAAAAGAATAGATTTAAGAATGAAATTATTATAGCAATAATGAGTACAAGGAGAAAGAGACTTAGATACATGAAATAAAAATATATAATCAATGTGATATAAAATATGTGGAATAAGTATACGATGATAAAGGATCTGGAGAGCAATAGTAATGTAAGCCATTTGTGTTGTAAGTTTTCTCTTTTTCACATTTATGTTATTCACATGGTGTTTTTGTGTTATTCTGTTATGTATTGTATTATTTTTTTCTTTAATAAAAGAAAAAAGAAAAAAAAACTATTCCCCAGAGCAATACGAACTTCCCTATTTACCCTCCTTTACACAAAATCACTATGTTGAGAGTCACCCTCACCCTGCCACACTTGACAGGGCAAAATAGCAGGGGGGAAATGACTAGGTCAATGACTTTGTATAAACTGAAAATCATTCAAAGCTTGTAAAATCAGGGTCTTGCCCTTTAGCAAGCCCAAGCCACTTGCACCAAGATGAATGACTAAAACATGAAGAATCCTAGTTCACTCCTCAAAGAAAAGAGACAACAAACTGCTCCACTGGTGGCCTTTTCTCCCAAGCCACTCAACAGTGACTATGTCATTCACCCCAACTGAGTCCCAAAATGGCAACTTCAGGGCACCACCCAGGAAACCATATTATGGCCACAGATCAGAACCCATCATTTCGCAACACAGCAGAACAATAACACCATTAAAACTTAAGAGAACATTCTCTTCCCTGCCACTGATCTCCAACACCCCCAAAAATTGAATAGATCGCATGCCAAAACCCATTTCAGAAACTGTAGAGGCCACCCCAATTTGGAAGGAGTGGGTTCCAAACCTAACCACTGAAGACCTAAAATTGACAGCCCAAAACTGGTACCTGGTGAGAGGCAAGAAGTCATCATGGCAAAAAGGGAACTCAGGCCTGACCCCTCCTCCTACAATATGTACATAATGCTGTAAGACACAAACTGGGCACAAAGCAGAGTTATCACACAACCCAGCATGACTGACACCCTCACCCCTTTCTGATCAGTCTTTCAGTGCCTAATCCTCAGAACCACCTGTTCATCTGACAGAATTAAGTCCCCAAAGGCCAGAGGTCTACCTGAGTTATCCCTTCTGGCCATTGATGCTGACACACTAATATGCAAAGCTGCAAAAAACACAGGACCTTTTCGCATGACATTTCCGATGCAAAAGGGCCCCTTGAGCATTGTGCAAATTTGAGGAGCGGTCCACATGACATACTCACATTTGTGTGACGCTCCAGGGTCTGACACGGACCGCACACACATGTTTTCATTTTTGGCTTGAAGCCGAAAATGCTGCACAGTCACACATCGCTCCAGGGCCCTGCACGCACTTACCTTGCGTGCGGAACCTCAGGAACCAGGCTGGTTGCACTTCCTGCCTCAGTGCAGCTTGGGAAGGTCCCAGGCTGCGCTGAGAAAGGAAGAGGTGGGGCTCTCGCATGAGTAGGAAGCTCGTGCGGAGCCGAAGGACCCTGGATGCGAGAGCCTCTCTCCGGAGGCTGCTCGCATGAGCACCGTACCCCACCAATGAAAATGGGTGAGTTGGGGAAAGGGTGACAGTTAATACCACTGCATGAAGAACTCATAAACCAAACTACAAACACCAGACCATATATTCCCTGGGCCTCTAAGAACCTCTGGGGATAATAGCTCATGATGATCAGCCACTTGCCCCTGTTCCATAGTCCACCTCTCCAGAGCCTTTTATAGGTGGTATCTTCAACCCCTTAGCTTTGGCTACACAAGCCAAGGCTGATAGCCTAGTCCTAATGGGCTGTGGAATCAGCCCTTTACCCTTCAAGCAATGCTTCAAGATTCACAATAGGCAGGAAGAAAAGGGGCCGAGCACCCTACCCTTAGTTATCTCCTTACAAACTTTGTCCCTCACAACTTCCTCTAGGGCAGTTACCAAATGAAGATTCTAAGCAAAATAGGGCTTCTGGATACCCTAAAATGGGATTGCAAGGGCCAAGCTGTCATACCTAAAGTGGCATCCCCATTAATGTTGCACCAAGGTTGTTCATTAAGTGTGAAGTATTATCAGTATTCTCAGCTGTAGGTACCTGTTTGATAGGGTCACCCTTCACCCTTCCTAGTGTCACCCTGCCTGTAGTCACCGCTCAACACCATTGAGCTAACTACCTTGCCCATTGCATCATATCCAGCACTTCTAAATGGGACAACACCATCTGGTTAAAGCTTATCTATTTTTTTTAGGCTTCTGCCCAATCTGTTTGGCCTCTGCCTTATGCTTCTACAAGTCCTCTAGTTTCGCTAAAATAGCAGCCTTCTCAATCATCTCACTTGCATCATCTGATGATACACAGGGCACTGTGGGCAGATGCTTGGCACAGGGTTTCTTAGCTGGGGTTTCGCTCTTAAACTTACTATCATCTTTCCTGGAAACTATACTGAGGAGATCTGAAACCTGTTACTAATCCAACAATCAAAGCTATCACCTTAGACAACCAGACAAACCAGACCCAAAACCCTTAAGCAATCTGCCAAGTCAGCCAAGCAACACGGACAAGCAGAAAATTCAACCAACAGAAACTATAAGGCATAGGACCTAAGAAAAACCAGCCCCAAATACTAGGCCAAGTAGGCTGCAGGACATACCAACCAATAGGCCTGTGGCCCATCTAGAGTACCAGCCCAGCACTAGCAGTAGGTTGGTCAAGTACTGAAAATCCCAGTAGCCAGGCATCCAATGCACAGGCCCCAAAATGACAAGAGAAGCCCAGCAGCATTGCCTACTATCACCAGGCCACATAGGCCCCAAGCAGCCACATGTTTGACCTAACTAGTCCTGGCTAGATCTCAACTACTAGGTCTGGCTAGATCTCAACTACTTGGCCAAATAGGCCTCAAAAGAACCACATGGGGCAGAAGAACTAGACCATGTAGATTCTAAACCACCATATGCCTGAATTAAGATACAGGCTTCCCTGCAGCCATACAGGCCTCTAAATAACCACATAGCTACCCATAGCTAGGCTAACAAGATATCTAAAAAAATTGTTTCTCGATGGACAGGCCTCACCACCACAAGGCCATCTAGACCTCTAAAACCATAAGACAATAGGACTCTAGTTAAAATGAGCCGCAGCTGAAATTCAAACAAGGGATCACATGATTGCCCACTATGGACACCATACAATCCCCCACCAGCTAAGCTTCCTACCCAAAACAGCAATACTAAGCCACAAGCCCTAATGAAAAATTCCCACCAAAACTCTAAATATCCACATGTCCAATGGCTACAAATGGGGCCTAAAAAGGGAAACTCCTGAAGAAGTAAAAGAGACAACAAATGGAAAGGGGGAAATCACTACCCAGGAGAGAGACCAATAAGCACCCCCCAGACAATGGCTTAAAACAAAGACTGCATTTGCAGAAAAGAAGAAGTCAGAATTCTATTGAACAATTTATAAGCAAATGTGCCAATATGTTCTGCTTAATTTCTCCTTCTTGGCGGCTTCCTTTGCAACAGAAGCAACTGCAGCAACCAGGAGCTCACCAGGAAGAAAATGGTTAATGCAACATCAGAATTAAGTGTTATGGTTTGTCCTCTAATGAAGAGAAGGTTAAGAGGGGACATGATAGCTATGTTTAAATATTTGAAGGGATGCCATGTAGAGGAAGGAGAGGGCTTGTTTTCTGCTGCTCCAGAGACCAGGACAAGGAGCAATGGATTCAAGCTGCAGGAAAGGAGATTCCACCTGAGCCTCAGGAAGAACTTCCTGACAGTCAGGGCTGCCCAGCAGTGGAATATGCTGCCTCGGAGTGTAGTGGAGTCTCCTTCCTTGGAGGTTTTTAAGCAGAGGCTAGATGGCCATCTGTCGGGAATGCTTTGAGGGTGTTCCTGCATAGCAGGGGGTCGGACTGGATGGCCTGTGTGGTCTCTTCCAACTCTACATTTCTATGATTCTATGATTCTATGAGCCAGAGTCTGAAACTAAAGTTAGTTTGCAATTCCTGGTTAGCTTGGAGCAGCTAGGAGTTAATCACTTTTTCCTCCCTTTCTGGTAAGCAGAGGCATCTAGGAGGATCTAGGGTAGGGCAACTGGGACGCTTGCTCCAGGTGCCAATGTCAAGGGGGCACAAAAAGAGGAATTTGCCTGTCTGTCCCCCCACTACTGCTCGCCCTGCCCACCTTCACCCGCCATTTGCCCTGCCCCCACTTGTCTCACCCACTTCCACCACTCACAACTCCCACTTCCACCTCTCGCAACGTCCACCTCTGCTTGCCCCACCCCCTTGCGCTGGGCATTGTTAAACCACCATACACCACTGCTGGTAAGCTCCTGGTTACTGCAAGCAGCTGCTGCTAATGAGAAGAGTAAACTAGGTGTAATTGGGCAACATGAAACAAAACGGTACCTTTTTTGTTTTGTGCAAGCATGGACAATATTTGGAGTTCTGGTTAAATCCTTCTTGACAATTCCCTTCTATTTAGAATTTGTATGTGAGGCTTGCTTTTAATTATTTTATTCCTAATATCATTGAGTAGAATGTTTATGTGAATACCTATAGTCTGCCATGACACTTTGAGGATTAGAGAAAAGGGCTTGTAGGGTGAATGGTGTCATTTTACAGAAGAGCAAAACCCTACCACCCAACTTCCTAGAAATAATGTGTGGAATTTTCACATTTCATTTTGAAGGGAGTACTGTTCATTCATGCAGCTCTTCTATCTGATACAAGACAGGGTAATAGGCAGAGGCATGCCATCTGTGATGCTTGCCCTAAATGGCAGTGTCGGAGGTAACCAGACTAGCTAGCAAACACAAATGGACAGAAATTAAGCTAACATCTGTCCTTGCCACTGCATTTCAGGAACATGCCTCAAGCTCCTTCTGGTAAATATGTTATTTAAACCTTCAGCATCAGCAGTGTTTAAAGTTAGCTTACCCCTGGCATTTACTGAATTTGATACATGAAAGCAATCTGACATTCTGCTTGATGATATATCAATTTGTAGAATGGCTCTGTAAATTGAGAAAATGTATGAAAGCATAGTCCAGTTTGGCTGACAATATGGTCTTTGAGCTTAGTCCTATAAATATTTCAAGGGTCTTAAAAGTACATAGGTTCTTCATTATTGGAAACACCAGTGAACTCTTTAATTAATCCACATGGTTGGTGCAGGTTGTAAAATGAATTTACTGACTAAAATAGTTGCATTCCTTTCCATGTTTTTATTTATAATTTTGTAAACACTCTACAGAGACAGTCAGTTGATTGATTGACTGATTGATTGAACTTTATGCTTTGTTTGTCCCCACTACAAAGGAATTGCACAAATTTGATTGATTGATTGATACTCTGCTTTTCTCCTGAATGGGATTGAAAGGAGATCATAATTTAAATTGAAACAGAACAGTTAAAGCAGAATGGAGTACAAACGTTTAACCAGGCATTTAATTAAAACACTATGGCCACTTCCATACGATGATCCTCTCCCACATCATTCTGTTGCAATCTCGGCACTGCCTCTGCCAGGATGGGAGCAAGTTCTCAACGGTCTCCTCCACACCTGACTGGCTGCCTGTGGAAGGGAGAACGAGGGATGTGCTCCTTCCTTCTGCACTGCAGTCGGCCTTCTTCCCATGCTGCAGTGGGGAAGGAAGTGTGTGATCACGCGTCCAGCCCTTCTGTATGGTTCTGCATGAGGTTAAAGATAGAAACCATAACTAAGAACATAGAAAACTGTTAGTATTGATCTCGTCAAAGTGCTGTGCCACAATCTGCTTCTGGACTTGTTTTTGCAGAGAGAATAAAGTTTCTTCATCCTCTGCTTCCAATTATTTAGTCTATTTGATTTCTATATTGGCTATTAGGTGATGTCCATGTACACAGTCACTTCTTGGGTTGCTTGAAGAATGCAACAAACTGTTGGTTCTGTAAAATTCAATCAGTTGCTGTCTTCCTTCATTTCTTGATCCTGGGTCAAATTGTTCTACAGTCTTTTCCTAGCTTTGCATTTCAGGCACCTGTGATTAACAAGTCCTGCCTTGGTGTTTCCTCCAGGACTCTAGCACAAAATTTCAATTTCCTCTTCTAGTTCTGTAGTTGGAGCATACATTTGGACTATGATCATATTGATGTGTTTTCCCCAAAACTTTATTGATATTATTTAGTCAGATTATATCTTTGGACTGCTTTTGCTATATCTCTCCTCAATATTAATGCCACCCCATTTCTTCTTAGAATTTCATTTCCTGAACAAAAACATTTTGTTTCAACTGCAAATGATTAATTCCTGCCCAGTTTATCTCACTCATCCTAAGTATTCCAATGTTTATGTGCTCCTTTTCTTGTTTTCCTATCTTTAGCTTCGGTCAATTCATGCTTTTCACATTCCATGTATCTGTAATGTGTGTTGTGCAGCTCTGGACTTTCCTTTCATCTCTGTGAATGTCAACAGCTGAGTAACCTTTTGGCTTGAGGCACCATGCTACTCATAGTTGTCCTCTATCGTACCCCAGTAGCTCATTGAGTGCCATATAACTTGTGGATTTCATCTTCTGGTGCTATTTCTTGTTTCATTTTGGATGTCTCATCATAGGGTTTTTGTGGTAAAAGTCATTCCAAAGAGGTTTACTTTGCTGCTTTCTTCATAGTTCTAACAAGAGTTAGGAATAGTCTTACTGATGTTGTCTCTGAAAGATCTTCTGCCAGTATCACCCCACTACTGCTGCTGCCCAGTAGCTGTTTGGCACATTTAATCTGGTTCTTCACCAAAAGCCTGCCAGACTTGGGAGACTTTACTAGTTGGACTGTTGCTGTTAGCATAGCCTCCTTCTTCACAGAAGCACATAATCCCCTTACTGTAGAAAAGTAGTACCATTGGTGGGTACAAAAATCCACATTCAAGTAAATAGTTTGGTCCTATGATACAAGGTCCTTATGTTTTATATAAACACTTAATTCACTGAATCCCCTTTAGGCTATCTTTTAAATCCGTCTAAGCTAATGGTGGTCACCACAACCTGTGACAGTGATTTCTATAACATAGTTATGCACTATATGAAGAAATGCAGACTCCTATGAATGAGTCTCTTTGTTCCCTGTTACACTTTCATTAGATAGAAAGAAAAGCATACATCAGTAGTGACAGATTGTATATAGTCTGACAGGTGGAACAAAATCTATAAATAAATGTTCCACTAAGGACACAAAACTGGGGCATTGGTCCTAGTTTCTATCATGAAATCAAACAGCAGTTAGCAAGAGAAAGGAACAAGTAAGTAAACAATGTACTTATGTCTAACATGCATAGGATT
Source organism: Iguana delicatissima (assembly GCA_948472985.1). Taxonomy (NCBI): domain Eukaryota; kingdom Metazoa; phylum Chordata; class Lepidosauria; order Squamata; family Iguanidae; genus Iguana; species Iguana delicatissima. The sequence continues at coordinate 190,103 of CAOKZL010000186.1, forward strand.
GATCCTGGCAACTACATGGCTCTGAATTAAGTCCATATTTTAAAAATTAGAAGCAAAGCAAGTCAGCAATCTTTTCTGAATGTTTCTTTGTTCATTTTCATTTTGCTTTAAAAGTGCACAAGCTTGCATTCTAAAAAATTTTCAAAAGATTGATCACCAAAATTAAAGGTTTAGGATGTAGAACTATGGTATACCATGTTGTCATTAAACATTATGTACCTTAAGATAACCCATGCTTTCTCTGGGGCCCTTTCCGCACCTTACCTTTTTCCGGTGCTAGGGTGCAGCAATTGCACGAGCAGCCTCCCATGAGAGGCTCTCGCATCCCTGCTGCCTCAACTCTGCATGGGCTGCCTGCTCGTACAAGACCCCCACCTCTTCCTTCCTCAGTGCAACCTGAGATTTTCTCAGGTTGCGCTGGGGCAGGAAGTGCAACCGACACAGCTCTGGAGGCTCCGCATGCCAGGTAAGTGCATGCAGGGCCTGGGAGCAATGGGCGATCGTGCACCATTTTCAGCTTCCAGCCAAAAATGAAAAGGTGCGCGATCAGTTCCTGCTGGCCCCTGGAGCATCGCATGATTGTGAGTGCATTGTGCAGATCGCTCCTCACAATCGCGCACTGCTCCAGGCACCCTTTGGCATGGCAAATGCCGTGTGGAAAGGGCCTGGGTTCTCAAATGGGCGAGGAACTTTGTAAATATATTTTGCCAAACACACTTACTAAAAGCTTTCAGAGCTTCATGTCAAACTTTCAAAGGTCTCTAAGAACAACCAACTCTGGGGGATATTCAGAGAAGGGTTTGTATGTGCACTAATTTCTCTTCCCAATCTGAGGTCTTAATGTGTTTCAGGTAAATGCTTGCATAAGACATTGAAATTTCACTGTTTACGCTCAGCATGCATAAGAAGCAATCTGAGGCTGAAAGATGAAGCAAAGTAACAGCATGTTGCCTTCTAGAAGAGTTTTGGCACAGAAGTCAAGTTCAGTTTTTTTTTCTTTTTTGGTTTTGTTTTTGGTGCATGAGAAAGTATGTTGGTGCTGTCACTTCTTAAACAAGATGTCGACAACAATGCATAATATTCTGTTCTTTTAAGTGCCCTAGTAGTTTTGGGAGAGAAGCAGGGAGAATAGTCAGATCTGAGTTTGGTTTATGAAAATTCACAAAGGTGTCACCATGTGTGAGATCTGGCAAAGGGATATATCAGTAAAGGGGTCAAGTTCAGTGAACAGAAAAGCATCCTATCAGGTTGTATTTGTGTGGGGGGAGCAGGCAAAAGAGTAGTCCAGAGTATGTAACAAAGTCAGAGAACTCATAGAGCTTCAATGATAAGGCAGGAGTACTGAGAACCAAGGTGTGTGTTGAGCTCAGTAACTGGCTGCTGGAATCAAGACTGTTTAAATAGTCACTGTGTGTACCCTCTTCTTACAGATAGCTGTCCTTATTTGGCTTAGTTACTGCTGCATCATCATTTTTTAATGAACTCAGGTGAACACAAGTAAACTCTATCATCCAGTCTCTTCAGGTACCTGGGGCTTATGGGCCTCTTTGTTTCAACAGATGCCCTTTTCCCCCATTCCTCTGGGGAAATAGATCATCTCTGGAGGGCCTGGCTTCAACTTCAGACTGCTCAGGGGCAGAAAATAGGCACTGGGGCTGACACAGTTGCCAACTCCTGTTTTAAACTATTTTTTAAAAATCCAAATTTAAGTGGTAATACGTAGGGACTAAACTTTTAGTTGCCATCCTCAACCCTGCAAGTGTCCATCTGTAGGCAGAGTAGCTTGCCATGTTCTTTAAAGAAGCAAGGCGCCTGTTATTTAAGTGTGAATCATCATGTGAATCAACAGCTCTGGATATTTTAGAAAGAAAATAATAGCAAAGCCCTGACAGTGATCACCATGTAGCTCTGGTTTTATTCCAGTGAAGCTTGCAATTGAAGCTCCTGCCTATGTTGCTCCTTGAGTTGTGTTGTTGGGGAAGGTGGGTGGCATGGGGGAACACCCAAGTAGGCACATAATCTGGGGAAGCTTATGTGGTGATTATGTGCGTATTAGCAATGAAAGCATTGAAAAGTATGTTAAGAAGCCTTCATTTTGTGTAATGAAAGCCTGACTTTAGTTTATAGGTCTGTTATAAAAGTCACAATAATGCAGAGATTAGTTTCAGTGACTGAGCAGAATGGGCACGGAGGACTTGCACAGCATAACAATGCACTCCTGAGTGAGGCTTTGATCATGCAGGGGCTTTGTGCATAAAAGGAAGTACAGAAAAGAATTCTAATTCTGAGCATGCCGTGTCTTTGCTTATATCATTGGACCACTGAATTTGAAAGCTGATCTGCATCATGGTAAACCAATGTATTCAATAAGAGGTGCTTAAATTCCTGTTCAGAACATCTTATATCTGGCCACCATGGATGAAGTTATGCATTTGTAGGTGACAGTTATTAAACTGATGGGAACATTTTGCAGAACATGAAGCTTTTACATATCTTGTGCTGATGTCTATATGTTCTGCACCACATCCAGTCAAATTTCATGTTCTAGAAAACTACTCACAAGAATAAATTTTGTATAAACTGAGCATATGGATATGTGTTTAGTTTTACATAATTTCTCCAGGCTTGGTAATTCTGAGGTTTAATTGATTTAGAGATACATATTATTGAGAAAGAGGATAGGTTGAATGTAGTGAATGAGGCTTCCAAAACAGTGAGCTCCATTACTAAATAAATTAAATGACAACAGGTGTTTTAGAAGGCTCAGTGCCATAGAGGCTGGGTGGTCTTGCAGAAGTAAAGAGCAGTCTGATTGGGGGAGAAGACAGGATTAGAAATAAGTTGGGCCAAATCAGAAATAATGTTATTCAATTATACCAAAAGAGAAGTACAAAATTTTATAAGTAATAAAAGAATAGTAATTAAAGTAAAAGAATCCATTAAATATTTAGGAATAGATATTACAAAAAATTTACAACGACTAGAGGAAAAAAACTATAAGACATTAAAATTAGAAATTAAACAGAAATTAGAGGATTATAAAAATATAAATTTATCATGGTTTGGAATAATAGCAGTGATAAAAATGAAAATACTACCTAAAATTAATTTTTTCTTTAGGATGTTACCAATAAAAGTATCAGAAGAAGAATTAAAAGAGTGGCAAAAGTTATTAAATCATTTTTGCAATGGGTATAAGAGAGCAAGGATTAACAAGAAATATTGGTATAAAAGTCAAAAAGAAGGTGGCTTAGGACTTCCAAATTTAAAATGGTATTATTATGCAAATCAACCGAGATATATTATAGAAGGAGTCTCAGGAAAAGGTGACTTAGAATGGTTAGAGATAGAAGATATAAATATTGAGATGAAATTGGAAAATATATTTTTCAGGAATTTGTTAAAGAAAGAAATAGAAAAGATAGAAAATCCTTTCATAAAAATATAATAGAAATTTGGAAGAAAAATAAAAGAAAATTGATTTCGAATATATCAACATTAACTCCGATAGTAATGATGGAAAAATTTCCAATAAATTTAAGAGAAATAATAGAGAAAGAAATAAAAAAACAAAAAATATATAGATTAAATGATTGGATGAAAATAATGACTAATAAAGATAAAATAAAAGAGAGATTGCAGGAAACCAAAATATCTTGGTTAAATTATATACACTTAGAGCAATGGACAAAGAGTATGAAAAGATATGTTAAAGATTTTAAAGAACATACTAAATTTGAACAAATTATTATTCAAAGAGAAAATATGCAAGAAAATGAATTATTAAAGAGTATTACAAGTGAAATATATAAAATGTTGGCAAAAGATCAAGAAGAGTATGATTATCTTAGAAAAATGTGGGAGGAAGAGATATCACAAAATATAGATATACAAGAATGGAGAAAAATTTGGAAACAATGTCATTTAAAAAAAATATCGATAAGAATAAAAGAGAATTATTATAAAATAGTTTGGAAATGGTATTTGACTCCAGTAAGATTAAACCAGATAGATGAGAAATATTCTAGATTATGTTGGAGAGGATGTCAAGAAATTGGTACATATATGCATATGTGGTGGAATTGTAATAGGATAATGGAATTTTGGCAAAAGGTTTTTAAAGAAATAAAAGAGATAGTAGGAATTGATATACCAATATGTCCAAATATAGGGTTGTTGTCTATATATAATAAGATTGAGTGTAATCAGGCAATGAAGGAATTAATAACAAATTTGTTAACTGCAGCAAGGTTAATAAAGGTTCTTTATACCATTCAAATAGAGGAATGGTATAAAATGGTATAAAGTTTATAGTTTATAGTTTATAGTTAAAGTTTATATATAAAATGGTATAAAGAAGTGTGGAAAATTGCAATTAATGATAAGTTAACTTGTAGAATCAGATTTATGAAAGGTCTTGTAAAAGGGAATGATTTTGAAGAAATTTGGAAAATATTTTTGGAAAAAGCTATGATAAGAGATGGTAAAGCTACCCTTTCACAAGAAGAATGGCAATTTTGGAAAGTGGAGTAAACAAAAAGTTGGCTCTGGGGGGTGGGTTTATTCTTTTTTTTTTTTGTTAATTATGTGGGGCTTTGTTTATTTGCATTTGTATTGTTTAATTTTTTGCATAATAAAAAATAATAAAAAATTTTTAAAAATATATAGTTGAAAAGAATAGATTTAAGAATGAAATTATTATAGCAATAATGAGTACAAGGAGAAAGAGACTTAGATACATAAAATAAAAATATATAATCAATGTGATATAAAATATGTGGAATAAGTATACAACGATAAAGGATCTGGAGAGCAATAGTAATGTAAGCCATTTGTGTTGTAAGTTTTCTCTTTTTCACATTTATGTTATTCACATGGTGTTTTTGTGTTATTGTATTATGTATTGTATTATTTTTTCTTTAATAAAACTATAAAAAAAAATTTTAAAAAAAGAACAGTCTGATTGCAGTGAATCCCTGTTGAAGCTGGTTTCTATAAGAAAACTGTTATTACTGTGTACTAGCCTTACTTTGGAAGATATTAGATATCATTTTGATATCACAATTTGGCCCCATTATGCCACCCTCAGCCAAGTGTTTGTGAGGCCCCCGAACAAGCACAGAACTAGGCATGGCCATTGATTGCTGAACATTCCTTTCTCCACCCAGGCAGGCCAGACTCAGCCAGAGCTTCACTTTAGGAGACATCCCTAGACAAACACCTCATCAAAGATGCATGCTAATACAAAGAACTCCCTGCCCCGAGCAGGCAACTTGACGAGCTAGATGCTTAACTGTCAAGCACGCTGCCTCTGCATACTGGGCACTCCATTGTTGATTCGGAACTAACTCAATCATGCTAAATTCTGAACTTTCGGAGACATTGTCTCGCGCCCAAACCTCATTGTTCTTCCCCAAGTACAGACTAGCCTACGGTCATATTTTCCCTATAAAAACCCTTGACTCTGAGACCTTCCTGAGATCACTCCGAACTTCCATCCAGCCTTGCTGCCGCATCATCCGCCGAGCTTTCCCCTCAGTCTCAGTCCGAGACTGCGCAATTACGGACCTCCGCAGTGATCTACCCCAGGCTTCGGACAGGTGTAGTATCACCCAATTCAACTATCTCTCTCAAAATTCCTCTATACCGCTACCACCTTTATTTTCTATAGTTACTTGTGTGAGTGTGTTGCATACACTGTTTGCCTGTATTTAATAAAATCACTGTTATTTATTTCATATTTGGTGTGCTTCTTGACTTGGCCTGACTCTGTAGACATTGGGTTTAAAGATTCTGCTGCGTTGCCCTGCCTCTCGTTTTGCTAACTTGTGCTCTGAGCTAATTTTCACCACTAATATTTGAGCATGTTTGGAGTTCCTCGCGGGACCCCCAGTACACAGGGTAACAAAACTCATTGCTGTTATTGTTTTAAATGTTGAGCATTGGGATATACTTTCTTGTTGAGGGCAACACCCTCCAAAGAAACTGTATATGTCTATAAAAACAACCTCATAGTTCTTAGTCTTCTGAATGGGCCCAAGGACTGCTTCTATTCAGTTCTGAAGATGAACAAGGGCAATCAGGAGTTGGATTTTTGTTATGGAGCTGCCTTTGGGAAACAAGAGAGTAAATCATTTCAGGAGCAAGGAGTTCTGCTACAAATTCACTTGACTTCCATGTTGTTACTGGGCCCAATCCAAAGTGCTGGTTTTAACCTGCAAACCTCTATACAGACTGGAACATTAATGGCCATGGAAATGCTTACTTTCATATGTTGCTATTTACAGGATACCATTAGGTCATCTTTGCTCATCTCCAGTAGCAGCTGGTAGCTCCAGTGTCAGTGAGGAAGTGAACTAACAAATGTGCAGAACTGAGTAGGGATAGGGTTCAGAACCTTGCACAGATCCTTTAAATTTAACACTGAACCCCAGAGTGGAGTCACCATCCCACTGACATCAGAGCTCCCAGTGACACTAGTAATGTCCTATAACAACACCCCACCACCAGGGATCAGAAAGCTTTTCTCTATGGTGGTCCCCCATTTGGGAATGCACTTTCAAGGAAAGCCTGCCCAGTAGCTTTGTTAATGACTTTGATCCACTCAGCTTTTTGAAGGTGTGGATTTAAAAATATAAATATGAGTTTCAGTGGTTTGGTTTTAACCCCTCCCCTTGTTGCCACCTTTAGCTTTTCTAATCTGTGGTGTATTTTATGCTCTTATAGTGATATGTGTCTGCTGCATTTCTTCTCTGCCTGGCTTTTTAAATGGTTAGGGATTTTATTGTATATCATATTTTAATCAGTCGAAAACTTAAAGAGACTTGATTTATAGGTTCATTTATTTTAAAAATGTAATAAATAAAATATTACATGGTACAACTGAATTGATAATGGAATTAGCACTTAATATATTAGAATTTATTCTTGGAAGCATAACTTCCAGTAACTTAGGAAGACTCAGTCGAAGCACGAGGCAGTGTGGAATAAACATTGGGGCCCTTTTTGCATGCCTTTTTTTTTGCACGAGCACCCCTTGAGTGTCACGTGAATGGGGGCGTCGCTCCGTACAACGCACTCCCACTCGTGCAACACTCATGAGGCTAAAGCAGGGCATGCGCGCATTTTTTTATTTTTGGCTGTAAGCCAAAAATACTGAGCGCTTGTGCAATGCTCACAGCACCCTCGCACATTTACCTGCCTGTGGTGCTTCAGCGAGCCGTGCTGGTCGCGCTTCCTTCCCCCAGCGCAGCCTACAGCTCCCAGACTGCTCTGCGGAAGGAAGGGGCGGGGCGCTAGCGCGACGATCGTGCTAAGAGGAAGCCAATGTGGGAGGTAGAAGGGCTGTCGTGAGCAGCAAGTGCAAGCGGCTGCTCGCGTGAGCGCTGCTCCCCACTGCCGCAACCAAGTAAGGTGCGAAAAGGGCCTGGGTGTGTTACAGACTCATATATATATATATACACATATACACACACACATATATTAATGTCTAATTTCTGTTTTAATGTCCACAGCAATCACCAGAGAAAGTAAATTGCAACTAGGAAATTCTAACATCAAGAAAAGTGCTTTATTTTTTAATTACTAGGCCTCAAAAAGGAGAAAACAAATGCTGTTTGGGTACTATCATATTTATTTGAGCTGGTTTAGTACACCTCTCCCAAAGATGATGTGTTAAACTGCTCATTTCTTGTATATTAACAGCTATATTTCACTGCTAAGGCAGATGCTCTATGCCTGTCATGACATTCACAAAGCTTCTGCTGGGTACTAAGCACACTTAAATTATTTGCAGCATCTGGCCCTTTAACAAGCCTCTGACAGGACATTAAATTTTTATTTTTGCTCTACCCCCCTACATCCCTTTTGACATTCAGACATCTCATTAATTTTTGTAAAACTATATCCTGCATGCAAGCTGGACAAGAAGGTCATGAGAGAGGGCAAGTAAATTTAGAGGAATAAAATTTATGCTGTATCTAGAAATGATGTTGTCATTCTCATGTCCTTCTGACTTAAGCTTTCAACTATGTCTTCAACAGCAAAGGCAGGTAGATCACTGGAAAATAAATCATAGAACCACAGAGCTGGAAAGGGCTTCATAGGGCATCGAGTCCAACCCCCTGCTCAATGCAGGAATTCCAGCTAGAGCATCCCCAGAAGGTTGCTGCCCAGATTCTTTTTAAAAACATCCAGGGAAAGAGGCCCCACCACCTTTCTAGATAATTGGTTCCATTACCAAACTACTCTGGCTGTCAAAAAATTCCTTCTAATATTCAATCAAAATCTATCTTTCTGTAACTTAAAACCATCAGATTTGGTTCTACCCTTTGAGGCAGCAGACAGCAAACCTGCACCCTTCTCTCCATGACAGCCCCTTTGAAAGTTAAAGAGTGCTATTGTGTCATTCCTAAGTCTTTCTCTTCACCAGGCTGAACATGCAAAACTCCCTCAAACTGTCCTCATATGTTTTGTTCTCCATACATCTTATTCTCTGTGTTGCCCTTCTCTAAACCTGTTCCAACTTGTCTGTGTTAAATTGCTTCTTAAAATGAAACAAACAGTACTTCAGATGAAGCCTTACCAGTGCAGAATATAGTGGGACTATTATTTCCCTTGCCTTGTGAACTGTGGTTCTGTCAGTGCAGGCTAAAATATTTTTCACCTTCTTGATTGCAGAAACACACTGCTGGTCCAACTTACAATCAACAATGATCCCAAGATCCTTTTATTCATGTGCTACTGCTAAGTCAGTTTTCCTCTATCCCAGTGGTTCTCAACCTGTGGGTCCCCAGATGTTTGTGGACTTCAGCTCCCAGAAGCCCCAGCCACTATGGTCAATACTCAGGGCTTCTGGGAGCTGAAGTCCAAAAACATCTGGGGACTTACAGGTTGAGAACCACTGCTCTATCCTATACCTAGGCATTTGATTTTTGTGACTTTAATGTAGAATTTTGCATTTGTCTCTGTGAATTTCATTGTATTATCTTGTTTGTCAAGGTCCTTTCCTTCTATTCCTGTCTTCAGATCTGTTAGCTACCCCTCCCAGTTTTGGATTAACTACATACTTTATAAGGATTTCCTCTACCCCATCATCTAAGTCATTGGTAAAAATATTGAATAGTGTCAGGTCCAGGATGGAACCCCAAAGCACTCCACTTGGGACTTTCCTCCAGTTTGAAATTCAGCCATTGATGACAATTCTTTGAACATGATTTTCCAACTAATTATGGATCCATCTGACAGTGTTTCTATCTATTCCACATTTAACTACTTTGCTAATCAAAATATCATGAGAGCCGTTATCAAATGCTTTGCTGAAATCCAGATAAAAAATGTCTACAGCATATCTAGTAAACTAGTGACCTGATCAAAAACTGATATAAGATTTGTTGGGCAGGATTTGTTCTTGACGCGTCCATGCTGGTTCCTACTAATCACTGCATTGTCATCGAGATATTTGCAAAGAGTTTCCTTTACAGTTTGTTTTAATACTTTTCCTGATATTGAGGTCAAGCTGAGTGGCCTTTAGTTCCCTGGATCTTTTTTGTTGTGTTTTTCGAAGACAGGGACCAGTTAATGTGTCTGCATTTCTGTGTAAGATCTCAAAAGCCTTTGGGTGGTAGCCACTAGCTTCTTTTCCCAATACAATAACATCCATCAGCATAATGTTTCCTCAACAACCCATAGGTCCCATCTCCTATGGAATCTGCTTTAGGTGAGAGAACATGAATGCAGTTAGGAAGGAAAATTTTGATTGATTGTAACAAATTTAGGATCTAAAATATATCCTATTACTGGGCTACATGGTAAAGTGGATGAGGAAAACCATATGTTAGTCATGTCGTGAAAAACAAGCAGTATTAGAATCAGATGGTCATAACCAAGAAGTCCTTTACCCGCCAGTTGAATCTCACACACAGCCTGAATGCTATATTATCTTGTCCCTGTTATGCTACAATGTAAATCAGTGCTTGGGATCCAGCATAAATTACTGGGAAAGATCACTGCAAAAATCCAGGTTATTCAGATCTGGATCCAATTTTTAGTCCCAGTGAGAAATTGCCCAGTAAATTAACTGGAATTTGGCATATCAATTTTTCTGTAAGTTTTATTGATTCATCAGAGCTACTCAACTTGGAACAAACAATTGGATTAAGGCCATGGGACCCTTCAACTGAACAACACTAGGAGAACAGAGTATTGCACAATGCTAGTACCATGAACTCTGTTCTCATACTAATACTTTTTTTTGTTTATTTTTTACACTTATATCAGACTATATTGTCATCTAATGAACTCAAAAGGTCTTTTGATATGGCTACCCATGTGGTCTCCTATCCAGATAGCTTGGGGCCAAAGTAGAAGAGACACACAACAATACCAATAACAGTCTTCATATACATCAGTGAGTCATCAATTTTAATGAGAAAAAGTCTGTAACATAAGCCTCCCTGTCTCTTGCTGCTGCTCCAGTAAAATTTAGAGTTCCCTCTGTTATTTCAGTCTAGCAATCAACACTCAACACCTTGGGAATGTCACACATACTCAGCCTCAGAAGACCCTGTGATAGGTTTGCCTTAAGTTTGCCATAAGTTGAATGTGACTTTAAAGTACACAACAACACCAACAACACCAACAGAGAATGACCGCCCGTACCTCCCATGCCTCATCTAATACAGACCACTCAAAGCTAGGGTCAGCCCTGGTTATTACTTGGATGGAAAATCATGAAGGAATACCAAGTGTTGTAGCCTATATTTAAGAAAAAGGCAATGGCAAACTACCTCTGATTATTCCATGGGGTTGCTATAAGTCAATAGGTGGTTTGAAGGCACATAAGATATACATACAGCATTTTTGAGTACCTTACTTCATTAAGGAAGGTTCATATGGGAGAATGTGTTTTGTGAAATATTCTAAACTTAACCCTAGTGGGGCAAGGAAGGCAGAATTTGAGTGGGGAACTTTTTGGGGCCATGCTGCCTGGCAGATTTTGGGATCTGTAGATCAAAAAAGTAATTTTTCCATGCTGTGTTTGTAAGTCAGTTTCTAAGCTCTGTTTTAATCTTCACAAGTTGTACGTGTACAGGGTACTGCAATACAGAAAAGTTCTGTTTGTTGCTGTTTGAGTTAGTATTGTTTCTGCTTTATTTACAGGATTGTAGCTACAGAATTGGCAGGGGGATGAGGACATTGTCCTCCAAATAAGAATTATATCTCCACAGAGAAATTTTTCCTTCAGTCCCCACATTGCTAACATTGCAGTAACGTAAAACTTCATTTGAGCACTTAGAAATACAATCCAGACAGAAGAAAAGAGGCAGGCAAAGATATTAAGGAAATGCTAATAACAAATGTAAGAGTTCTGGGCGCATATAATTTTCAGTGTTTCCCACTCTGTAATGCTAGAAATTTGGGAGAGAATGTTTCATCAGAGGGACAGCTAAATTCTTATTTGGGGGGCAAAATCCCCATGTTGATATCCCTTTCCCCTAGCTACACCTTTGGTTATTTAACTGTCTTTAGGGTCATTGAATTTTATATTGATGTTCTATGGTCATGCTAAGTGAAGGCTATTAACATCGTCAGCAATAATGATCTTGAACTGAAGGAGGATTTGGCCATTTTAAGTAAAATACACACACACACACACACACACACACACACATATAGTCAAAAAGTCCAGAACTAGTGTAGAAGGCTCATTAATTGCAAAATTAATGTTACCAGCTGTCTAGTGTCTTCCAACCACCTTCTCGAACCTGTTACTTTCAGTACAGCATGTTAGAAAATGCACAAGCACTTGCCCCACAGACTTTTTTTTCTGAAGCAAATGATGAATGGTAAACTGAAACAGTCAAGCAATGAAACTGGAAAAGTATGAGTTAAGGAATGCTTCATCTCAATGTATTTTGAAACCTGTGGCCCTGTAGTGAAATTCAACTTGCAACGATAACACAGCTAGCAAGGCAGGGATTGGCACCATTAGCAATTATTTTTGAATATTCAGATAGCAGGTAATGTCTCAGAGGACTGAAGGAGGTCAAAGCCAATGCTTGTGTTCAAGAAGAGTAAGGGGAAGGGAATCCAGGATCCAGGATTACTTCCAAGTAAGTTTAATTGAACATCTGACAATTTTTTAGAATAGCTAATACAGCAGTCAGTCAATAAGCAGTGCATCTGGAGGAAAATAAGGTAAGAACAATACCAAAACAATGGGACTGACCTCTGAAAGGATGCTGTAATGAATCCTGATATTTCTTGTTTATCTGACAAGAAATGTAGGTAGGTGCGAAACTTTGAGTTTGCATAATACAGTCTGCCTTTTTAATAGTTAATGAGAGTAAGTATTTGGAAGAATTTGAATACAGAATTCTTTAAAAAAGTGATTGTATCCAAGAGCTCATTGATCTGACTCCAAACGGTAAACAAGAGTCAAATAACTACCCCACAGACTGCTTGCAGTCTGTATAGTGTTTTCTGTTTTTTTAAATTATTTTAGCCAATCTAATTTCCTTTTCAGTTGGCCCAGTGGCAAGGCAATCCGCAGTTTGATTCAAATACATATCATGGGAATATAAAGATTCATGTTGCATAGGGCTGCTGTGATTGAAATAAGGTGGAGATGAAGGTCTCTGTGTTACTAAGAAAAATGGCACCAATCCTGTTATTAGGGTTGGGATAGGTAAAAATTTCATTTTGATTCAATTTTTTCATAAAACTTTATGGAAATGTGCAAGTGTCATCATTTTCTGAGTGAAAAGAACAATACATAAATACATACATATTAAAACAACATGAGATTTTGCAGAGCAGAATGTGAGACCAGCCCTGCTTGCTCTCCCAACAAATTTCATTCTTGGGGAAAGATGTAGAAACCATGTAGTAATTTAATAAAGAGCTGCTTTGGTTCACTTTTCATTTAATTATACTGGCTGACATCTCTATCCTTAGGCCACCCTAATGCAAAATTTCTGGCTGCAGTTCTGCTGGGAGGCAACATCCAGAACATGTTTATGTAAGAAAAGAGTCTTCTTTATCTTAGCCTGGTTGGTGTTATTGGTCTATATGTGTACACCATGGGAGAAAATGTCTATGGGGTCCTTGGGATTTATGCATAGAACAAGAATGTGAAGAAATTTTGCCTGCATCTAATTTATAGCCAAGAGTTGTCTCAACATGATGAGAGGGCCTGTCCAGCATCGTCCAGCCCTCAAAGAATGCATGCCTTCATTGAACAAATGTGGCACCAAGCACTTTATTCCTATCTAATGTTGCCAGGTTTTCAATATAACAATAAGGGACAATTGAAATTCATGACATGCAGGAGTGAGAATAAGGTAGCAGTATTAACAACTTTTTGTCTTCCTAAATGCCAAATTGATTTCAATTAATTTAGCCATTTATTTCTTTGTAAAATTAACTTATTGTCCACATTCATAAATTACACGACGCATATATATCTGTCATTATGAAGGGCTCACACCTGAAAATATGGGATATTTTAAAGAATCCTGTTCAATCAATGTAAAAGGAAAAGCTTTCTAGTCTTCAAATGAAAGACATCCCTAACAATAAGGCACACCTGCCAGTCCAAGAAAGGATAAGGCCCTCAAATAAAGGACATCTCTTATAAAGGACACCTACCACTCCTAGGATAGAATAGAATAGAATGGAATCTTTTTATGGTCATAGACTAGCACAGGTAAAAACAGAATACAGAAAAAGAAGATAAAAACACAGGTTGCATAGCTCCCATATAACAAGACAAGGTTGGAACTAATCTACTGCAGAGGTCAATGCCTGATGAATTTTAACCGCTGCTGCACAGAATCTGGCAACATTATATGTTTTACGGGGGTTGGTGTCTGAAAGTAACAGATAGAGTTCTCTGGTGCATTCTTGGTATTATGCAAGAGGGGTGAAAAATAAGGCTGAAGCAGATGTCCCTGTAGTATAAGCACTGGAGTAGTACATGCTCTGTTCTTTCTATTTGGCCAGAGCCACAGGGGCATAGTCTGTCTGAGAAGGAGGGCCTTCTTGTATCAGCCTTCCAGAAGAGCTGAGGGGAGGGCATGATACTGTGCCAAAGTAAAAGCCCTCCGGTGTTTGGGCCTACCAACCCTATTCCCAAAGCATTTCAGACAATAATATTTCAAGCATCTTTTCCTGTTGTGAAGTTAACAGCACACATAAACACACATACACAGACAACAAGCTAAAAGGGACAGACCTATGGCTCAGAAAGCTGGAAGCAATCCATCCAATACATTTATTTTCAGTAATCCATGTAACATGGCAGCATTGACTGTGGTTTTAAATTTTACAGTCTCTCAAATGTGCAAATTGCTTGTGTCATGATACATGGAGGCCTGACATAAAATGGATGATAATGGTGGCAAGGAACCTGTAATTATCAATAGATAGGGATGCTTGGGGAATTAGATTTTTATGAATTCTGATGTGTACTGACCTGATCCCCACCTCCTGGATTAATGTGCAGTTCAGAATGTAATTATCCTTCAGATTTCAGATACGCAATGCAGTTCTTGGCTCTAAAAGATGTACCAAAATGCATTTTAAAAATGCACAGATTAGAATAAAATATAGCAAGCAATGCTTTATTTGCGATACAATGACCTCAATTCAACATCCTCTTAGTATAAATATATGCACAATGACCTACTACACTGAGCCATATACCACTGCCCCAATTTACTGTAAGGTCCTGCCCCCACGTGGCCATTCCGGGATTCAGAGAGAGAAAGCAGGATTGGAGAAGGACTGGCTACCCCTGACCCCATAGCTAAATGCACAATGATGGCATCAACACTGATATCAGTGAGTTTCCTGTGAAAGCCTCAGCACTTTTGTAATCTCTGATCTGGCTGCGGGGAGGAGTTGCCAGACACTTCTTTAATCCTGCTTGATTACCTTGAAGCATGAAATTCTTGTGTGAGGTGGATGTGGTACTTTAGAGCCCTGTGGCACAGTGGTTAAATGCCAGTACTGCAGCCACAAGGGAACCCAGTCAAGTGGGCGGAGAGGGAAGGGGCTGGGATGGGGGAGTAAGAAGAGGGAGAAAGGGGGCACTCATCCTATCTCCTTCTCCCTTCTGTCCATGTATGTGAGTGAATGTGTGCACCCTCCCTCCACCCATCCTGCTTCCCCCAGGGGAATGAGTGAGTGAATGCATGTGTATGCCCTCCTCCCATCCCACTCCCATCCCACTTCCTGCCTGAGTGAATGCATGCACTCTCCCTCTTCTCACCCCTCCCTTTCCCCTTCCCACCCACATACATGAGCAAGTGAGCGAACACATGCACCTTCCCTTCTCCCATCCCATCCTCTTCGCCCACATGTGCAAGTTAGTGAATGAGCAAACATGCACTCTCCCTCCTCCCATGCCATCCCATCCCCTTCTCTTCCCCAGCCCACAAGTGAGCAATTGTGTATGCTCTCCCTCTCCCTCTCCCATCCCATCCCATCCCATCCCATCCCATCCCCCTCCCCCTCCCCCTCCCACCTGCACAAGTGCGCACACCCTCCCTGTATCCCCTTCCCATCCCCTTCCACCCTTCTCCTAGAACTGGTAAACAAAATAACTTCTATCGTGAGCTTAACATAACTAGGTTGTTTTACTAAGTGTATGTTTCATCAATTACTCTTGACCTATTTCACTGAAGCAAGCTTTGTTTGTTTCTTTGGCACTGCTTGCTGACCCAGCACTAGGTGGATGACAGTGGCACCTATTAAAAAGCTATAAAAAAATACTAATTGCACGGAATGGGCGTCAGATCAAGATCAAGACAGTATAGGGAAAATGTAGTACCGACTGTGTATGTCTAGAATTTAATAAGGCATTTGTTACTCTTTCACAATGCCATCTCAAGAGGATGAGTATATTTGATGAAGATGCAGCTTTGTTAACCACTTTTCAAAAAACAGAATCCTACCTGAGTGATTCAGGATTCTTGCTTGGTTTGCTAGTTTCTTGGTCAGGTACTTGTTATTCTTAAGTGCCTCATTCCAAATCCCACTGAGTATATATCTAAATAATAGATGCACAAAAAAGAAGTCAGTCAGTCATGTACTGATTTGGTAGCCCCCATTATCAGGATAGAAAGTCTGGAAATAGCAGGACTGTTTGCAATAATATGCTAAATTTGAGACATATTTTTCCCTATTTTTCCTGTTCTAGTATACTACAGATCAAAATGTACAGAAGCTGCTTTCCCCACAGTCAGAAGGAAGGAAGGAAAGAAGGAAGGGGAAAGATATTATTGACTAAGAATAATAGTTTCTGGGTTATAGTTAAGGATATAAAAAATCCTTTCTTATCCTCCATACGAAAGGCTGTCTCCACGTATTGAGATATTGAGATACCCCCATTAATAAAATGGTCAACTGTTGCAAGAATTTTGATACTTCATGACTTTTTTGCAAATCAAAGCAAAAGCTTGTTTTTGTGCACCAAGAATAAAAAAAAAGCATTTTGTGCAAACTAGCACAAGCCTAGTGTAAGGCCCCACTTTGGGGGTCCCCAATATCAGTATGGTTTGGATGGGCACCATACCTAATTGGCATCATATGTAAGTGGCAACACATTTTATTGGCTCTGATATCAAATTGAAGCCTGAAAAGTGACAGAGAGGTCAAACCGAGCGAGGGAAAGAATTTGACTGTAAATGTGAGAAGCATAGGTCAACTCCAAAATTCCTCCAGGTAAGACTGAGTCACTTGTCAGACAAATACACATCATTCCTGTGGATAATAGGCTGAAATAGAAGCTGGACTTTTCCAAGGAATCCAACTGTGAGGAGCCCACCAGGACACTGATTGACAGATATTCATCCCTTGTTCATGTGGATTCTTTCATCTGTCCTCACAGCACCCACAATAGATAGCTATTACAACATCCATCATATCTTTGTCAATCAAAGCAATAAGCCCATCAACAGGCAAAAGACTCATTGTCCACAACAGGTTCCCTTTGTCTTGAATCTGGAACCTTCACAGCCACAAGCCATTTTCAGGGTACAAATACTCCTGCTTTGAGGATGCCCAGTGCAGTCTCTCGAAGATCTACCCGTCACTCTGTCCGTCTGGCTCCTGAATGAGAACTGCCCTTAGGTCCTACCTAAGCCAAAATACATTTCTGCTCTTCACTACTCTTCTGGACTGGTAATTATAAATCCCCCCAAATCCCTCAGCCTCTCTATCATTTTTCCTCCCTTTCTCTTTCAGCTAGCTCTTGTGTGAATGTGTGATTGTATGTATTTTGTGTGCATACATGAGTGAATTCCCCTCAATAAAATCATTTTATTAGGCAATTTTGCTTGGTTTTTTGCTTGGCCTGACCCTGTAAAAATTGGGTTTAAAGATCTCACTAGGTTACCCTACCTCTTGTAGTGCTACAGCTTGTGCTCTGGCTAATTCCCATTCCCCATTATTTGGAACACATTGAGGTGTCCCACACAGGACCCCAGAAATCAGGGTAACACTAGATTTGGTGAGATGGAGAGAGAAGTTTTATCAGACATCGCTATGTTCTGTCTCCACTCTTATGTCCCACAGGATTCTCTCTTCTCTTCAGCCTGTCCCCAGACATGGCTCTTTAGGAGCCAGTGGATCGCTGGGATTGGGGAAAGTGGAGAAGCATCCAGCTATGTCCCCACAGCTGGATGCACAACAACAAAGGTATCATCCAGGGCTTGGGTGAGGGGTTCCCCTGAATATTCTGGAGGATGTCATCATTATTATGCACCTGGCAATAGGGTCATAGACAGATATTTCTTTGTCATTTCCTATTCTCCACCAATCATTAAAGGGTTGTGTTAAGTGGGTACGATAGATGTACAAGATTAAGGGGACTGGAGGTCATTGCCCAAGGCAGGTGTGGAATTCCATCCTCTAAACAACCAGAAAAAGTCATACTCTGGTGTCACTCTATTATTATGTTTATAACAGGACGCCAGCCACTGTTTCCTGTATAAAAATGTTTTGTATAAAATAAATATTTTATGCAAATTAATTTTTCACAAGAAGTCTTGAAATACAAAAAAAAAAATTCAAAACTGTATAAAAACTCTTGTATTTTCACCCAATGAGGAGAAAACTTTTGAAATTATTCCTGCTTTCAAGCAAGAACCAACTAAAGGAAGACATTCCTAGTTCTAGTACTCTTATCATCAACAGCTAAAAACTGTGCCATATATCCCTTAGAAAAGAAGTTAGCAGTGCTGCTGTAGAAAAAAGCAGCAGCTGTCATTTCCCCTCGGGATCATAAAGTTGTTAAGTCCCAAGCTCACCCAGGATTTCACATGGCAATAAATTTATGTCCAATTGTCTGGTGATTTAAAATCATTTTGATTCAAGATTCTAGGGATCCTTTTGTCTGTCTCATATTCCGGAAACTCTATTATTTCCTTGCAGTAGTATGTGTAAATTCTGTCAGTGGTCATGATTTTATTAAAATATTTTTTTCTCTATGATTCTTCTTTTTCTAAAGAATAAACACAGTTTGAAAGAATTTTTTCTTTAATGATTAGAATTATTCTTTACTTAATGGATAATGAAATTACCATTAAATAACCATTGAGAACTGAATTAAATCCAAAATGTAATCAAATTAGTATTTCATTTATTTTGGTACTTACAGGGACTATAGGGTTGCCAAGCAAAATAAGGGATCCAGCTCCTGTACTTTTAATGGCTGTTTATTCTGCACAACTTTTAAAGTACAGGAGGCCCATCTTTCACTTCAACTGGCAACCTTAAAGTTCAATAAGGTATTTCAACTATTCCTATTATACATGAGAATTCATTTCCTTGATTCACTTTCTATGCTGCAGCTACAAATATGGGGCCCTTGCAAGCAGTCCAGTGTTAATTTGGAAATGATTGTGATTTAAGCATTAATATAAATCTAAGAAGACACAAAGTGGTAGAGATGAATGACTTAATCCATTTCCAGCCCATGTAATGTTCACACACACTCCTCATTTATAAGTCTATTTTTTATCAGAGAATAGATTTTGAATGCTGATTTTGGTGTACATTTTCCCTAAAATAAACATTTTATGTGAATATTGGAATATTTTGAAACAAATTGTATTGCAAAATTTGGACAGGTACAGAAACTGAAAAGATAACTGCATTTCATATTGGATGTTCATCCAGGACATGTAAATCTGCTCAGTTTTCTTTAAACGTAGGTGGAATGAGATATATGAGCTTCCCTGAAGACCAACAGATCAAGAAACCAAATAAGGTATAGCTTGTATTTAATCTTATTTTCTCCCAAGTTCTTCTGCCAAGCTGGAGTGAGTGAAAGCAACATTATTTCCTCACAGAGCAGTAATGAGAATCTGTAGCCTTCCAGATACTGTTGAATTCTGACTCCTCTCAGTGAAAGCTAATGGGAGTTGATGGCTACTCATACTCCATCCCTGTCACAGAGAACACAGCAGCAGAAGCCTCTGTTGGGCAAACTACCAGGTGAGCCCGATGCAGAGTACTACCTTGCTCACTCAGGCCTGAATGTTGATGACTCTTTGGCCTATATATCTAGATAACTTTTCTTCAAGATCACTTTCTTTTAAACAGATGTTAAATAGTATGGGGAAGAGACTCAAGTCTGGTGGAAACCTGTTAAGTAATTGCTTGAGAACAGAACAGCAGTCTTCCCAACATCACTTTCTGGAAATATTTAGCTAAGTAGGAACACAATCACTGTTCCTACGTAATGCTACCAATTCACAGGTTAGTCAATCCAGAAGAATGCCATGACTTATTGTATTAAAAGATTCAGAGAGGTCCAAGAGAGCAATGATGTGTGATAGTTGAAGCTCCAGTGAAGCTGCTGATGACAAGCAACAGCTGTTGGTCCCTGTTGCTCAGGCTGGAGATGAGTCCTGCAGCTCAAGTGCTCCCCCTTCTGCTGTGGACCAAGCAGGTTCAGACGGTCCTCTGCCTGCTCCTTTAGAGGAACAGGGATCCGGCAGTGATGCTGAAGATACTTTTGAGCCTGCTCCAATCAGCCCACAATCAAGGCAGAGACTTAAGAGAGCTGAGCAAAGGGAAGCTTCCTTGATTAAGTTTAAGACATGGTGACTGGCCACACCTGTGCCTTGGCTATATTACCTGCCTGCTTGGAAGCTTTCCTTTGCTTGTGGCAAACCTTCTACAATCTCTTTCCTTGCTTCCAGTACCCAGCTCCTGATACCTTGGATTGAACTCTTGGCTCCTGACCCCTGGATTTTGGACTCTGACTTTGGCTTTGCTTGTTGTTCTGGTTTGGTAAATGGACTTTCTCTGGTTAATCCCCTGCTTTGACATGTTCCAGCTTGACTCTGCTATCTCTCTCACTCCCTTCTCTGGGCTGGCTCACTGTCCGGGTCCCTGATCTTGACATGATGTTGCTTTTCTTTGTCTCTCTCTTAGCAAGGGGGAGCAAGGTAGTTTCCATCTCAAAACCAGATCCAAAACTGGAGCCTACTGAATTTAAAAAGTGGCTTAATTTAAGAGTTTATGAAATTGATCAGCAATCACTTATTGGCATACCTATGTCATGTCCAAGAACGGAATGTTAGCAGATGGGCTATAAAAGTCCTCTACTTCTGAGCCCATGTTATATTTCTTTGGGAGTAGTGAGTACTTCCTTATCTAAGGGATTGAAAATGTTCCTGGCAAGGAGAAATTGATAATCTACTGGACCCAGCTGGACATCCTCTCTTTATCAGATAGAGGTAACAAGTCAGGATGGACAAATGGTAAGATTGTGGTTTGTTTTAATTTTCGAAGTGCCTTGTCTGAATCTTCAGTAACTGAAATTTATCCAATGCAACCAGATGAGATTGTATTTTGGATATCTCCTGTAATGAAACTCATCTTAAAGTTAATGAAGTGTTGGATGAGGCAGGACCATACTGGTCCTATGCATCACTGGATCCCCATGGCAGTTGGTGGCTTCCACATCAGGGGGGTGGTGAGTGTACTCCAAGTTTTAGACAGAACTTTAAAGGAGCCATCTAAGCTGCTAAACTGTATCTCAAATAGTTTCAGCACATTGGGTAGTTCCTTTAAAGTTCACACTAAGGCCATTTCTGCACTAGACTGTTATAATGCAATTATTCCACTTTCAACATCCAATGGAATCCTGGACCCCTCCCTAAACTTCAAACCCCAGGATTCCACAGGATGTTGAAAGTGGAATAATAGCACTATAACAGTCTAGCGCAGAAATGGCTTAAAACTCAGAGGGATGGAAAGACTATTCAGAAATATTTTTAAATTGTTGAATGTGAGAAACCCCTGATGAAGAGAATTCTAGACTGACAATCTTTACAGTTCAGGACTTATTCTGCTATTTTTTGCTCAGGAAGCAGCATTTTTTTCCTGCACAGAAATGCTCTTTTCTGTGCAAAAAGGAAACGTGGATTGTATACACAATAAGTCCCCAATCAAAAAATTTCCTGTACAGGAAGGAAAAATGCTGTTTCCTGCGCAGAAAGTTTTGCTTTTCATTCAAAAATGCCATGTGCAGATTTTGTGCAAAGCAAGTCCTAAATCCTGAATAGTCTTTGAAAGCTCTGGAGTTTCTGGAGACTCTTTTCCAATGGGAAAAATGGTTAAATGCTTCTTTTAAGAACAAACAATAAAAAATTATTTGTCTAGTGTGGTTTCACCATTGCAGGAACATAGGGAGCCACTGATCACCACTGCTGATCTCTGTGGAGTTGATACGTCCAGTATTCTCTGTGTGTGAGAGTGTACCTTCAAACTACCTGTCAACTTATGGCAACCCCATTAATTTCATAGGGCAGAGCTTTCCAAACTTTCCATGTTGGTGGCACACTTTTTCGACATACATCATTTCGCGACACAGTAATTCAGCTTTACTAGAAAACTGGAGGTACCCAGAGAGGAAAGGCAGCCCCCCCGCATCCTGGCCCCCTGCTCTCACCCTTACCAGAAAAGGCCCCAGCAAGAGCAATGGTAGGGGAAAAGGACTACACGGTCCTTACCCACTGCCATCATTCTTGCCGGGGAAAAGCCCCAGCAAGAGCAATGGCCGGGCAAAGGCAGCCCCCCTCCCCAGTCCTGGCTCCCTGCCATCGCTTTTGCTGAGGAAAAGTCCCAGCCAGAGTGGCAGCAGGGGGAAAGACAGCCCACTGCTTGCTTGCTGCCATCACTCTTGCGAGGGAAAGGCCCCAGCAAGAGTGGTGGCAGTGGGCCAGGCTTGAGGGAGGGCAGATCTTTCTCGGCTAGGGAGGTGACACACCAACACACTACAGGTGACACACTAATGCAGTGGTTCTCAACCTGTGGGTCCCCAGATGTTCATGGACTTCAGCTCCCAGAAGCCCTGAGCATTGACCATAGTGGCTGGGGCTTCTGGGAGCTGAAGTCCACGAACATCTGGGGACCCACAGGTTGAGAACCACTGCACTAATGTGTCACGACACACCGTTTAGAAAGCCTTAGAGTAAGGTTTTCTTAGGCAAGGAATATTTGGAGGTGGTTTTGCCAGTTCCTTCCTCTGGAATCATAGCCTACAGCACCCGAGTTTCATTGGCATTCTCCTATCCAAGTATTAACCAAAGCCAACCCTGCTTAGCTTCCAATATCAGATAAGATCTGGTGCCTTTAGGGCATTAAGGTCTAGCCCTAATTAGTGGTGAGTCTTCAGTACAAGAAAAAGAGTAGGCCTACTGTCCCCCTTGTTCTGGCATGTGGCATTGTGGTATGGAGAATAAGATCTCCAGGTCTGAGACCCTTTATGCAATATGTTTGTTGTTGATACTGACAGATGACAAATATTGTAGTATTTGTGATGTGGGAGATATGGCATTAAATGAATATTCACAGTTCAATTCCCTTTTTTTATTGAAATACTATCGAAGGGCACCAGGAAATATGCAATATTCATTTGAGTGTATCAAGTGAGTATGTATTACTTTCTGTCTTCTCATTAGCCCTTTGGAAATATCAATAAGAATGAATAATATCATTGAGAGAATTTGAATGGGGTCTGTAGAACATAAACTGATTCTATATGCAGATAATAGCCTATCATCAGTCATGGATTTCCACTTTAGAATCACGAAGGTTATAGACTTAACACAAGGAGCATCGTATTATATTGGGCTATAAAGTAAATTATTCTTAATGCCCTTATCTATTACTTTGCTTTCAGTCGTGCTTTGCAATCAGCGAATCTAAATGGAGAGAGATCTAGGAAATCAATTCAAAAGAAAGCTTGGTAACATTGTAAAACACTTGCAGAACAATTACCATGAGGATTAATGGTTATATTGTAAGGTGAGAAACTGTCAGTCTCTATCTTGATAGAGAAATGAATGTTCATCTGGAACTACGTTCTAAGAATAGAATAGAATAAAGATGATTATGCTTGATATTCGGAAACTAGATTTCAGGAAAATAGCAAAAATATCTGCTCATTTATAAAAGAGAAACATACCGATAGCCAATCTACAAGATTTTAATGTGACAGTGTTATTTTAGTACTCCTGATTCCAGTAATCAAGATGCTCAAGATGGTGAGCACAGAAGAAATGATGCATGTGCTTTTCTCTAATCACCTCATAATTAGTTCAGTTTATCCTAGAGATAGATTGGAAAACTTTTTTTTAATTAACATTTCCCCTAAAAATGTACTAAGTTCTTAACGTCTCTGCAACTCACTGGCCTCCCTACTAAGCTTCCTTTTTTCATAACTTATCCTTCTAAACAGCAGTAAAGAAAGATGCCAGGGAGAGATTGTAGCAGTGAAGTGCTAATCTTTAAGATATGAATGTTCCCACTGTGCTGTTTGCTTGTCCACTCACTTCTCCTGCTGATAGAGAACTTTGAAAGTGGAGCTCACAAAAAGCTTCAAGTTCAAAGGAAAGAACTAGGATACACTAGAGGTTCTTTTTCTCAGGTTATCTGGTAGCAATAGGTTATCTATAGGAGTATACCTAAGACTGAAGATTCTGCTGTTGACAAACATGTTCATCAACAGCACCTCTTATTCACAAGAACAGGGGTTGGGGAAAGGAGGTACCAATAGCGGAGAAAGAGGGTCAATTGCATGAAGAATGGATGGCTGGAAAAAGTACAGAATAAATTAGACTTATAGTTTGGAGTTGTCGGCCTGGTTCAAAATGAATGTAAAGGTGGCCAGTACCCAAATATCTCCATCTATTTTTTTGTTGTTAAATTCTGTGCTATGTATACCTTTTTTTATTATGACATGAAAGTTCTCCAAAATGCTCATAAACATTCATGAAATGCAAAATATATAGTTTTGTATGATGCTTTTGTTATTTAATTCCAAATATAAACAATTAAAGAAGGGCAGGCTCTCTCCACAATGCTTGGATATATAAATGTGTATGAGACTTATTTAGGACATTGATATATTACTACACAAGTATCACACAGTGAATCTGAAAAAGAAGGAATTTCCTGGATGACTAATTTAAAAAACTAGCCAAGCTCATTTAATCTGAATTTCACCATTCTGAGGAACTTTCGTGTATAGAATTACTGTCAACAGCACAAAAAGCCATATGCTAGAAGCCAAGAGGTGCCACATAATGTACAGCAACACAGCAGGAATTGAAAGGCTTTCTTGAAAACTTTATTTGTAGTCAGCCCTTGCTCCATGGTTAATGTGCTTGTGATAAATATATGTATTACCAAATATATGTTTGTTTCATTGACATATCACATATTAAAGGATGCACTTAAAAATTTTTGGTGTCCAGGTAAAAATCATGTGTGAAAATGAGGCCACGAGCTGGTGCAAAAGGAGCTGTGGATTTTTCACACAGGGCCGCAAAACTGAAGCCCAAACCTCGTGATGTCACAAATACATCTGTATGGATACAAAGAGGCTACCTGTCTTTACATTTCTACACCAGTTAACACACTCTCCTAACACTCATATATTTCTTGCTCTTTTTGATTAGAGAATGCACATAAAATCTCTCTCTCTCTCTCTCTCTCTCTCTCTTTTTCTGTGTGTTAATATTCACATATACACACATAAACATATACACATTTGCTGAGATTCTACAGTGGCTTGGTGGAGGATAAAGCTCCACCTCACCTTCTCTTCCACATGCAGACCACCTGTCAACTTCCTGAGCAAACTATTTAGTGGCCAGGAAAGAGCAGCGGGATAGTATATGGCTGCATTTCTTCAGCTAGAAGCAGAAAGTTAACAGCCTCCTTCTGGAGCTCTCAGATAGGATAGCTCATCCATTCTATGATGACTAAAGAGATAAAGGCAGGTGTGACTGGGTAACACCTGTGTCTGTGCACCGGTAGGTTTCTGCCCACTACATGTAAGTGAAGACATTTTGAAGGTGGTACTTACTGCACTCATAAAACACTTACTGTTGCTTAGCCCCAATAGAATTTGTAAAACTGGGGTTGGGGAAAAAAAAGATTACTTGAAAGTTCACTCATTAATGAAATTCAAAAGTACAGTACAATCTGCCCTGTACATTCACTCAGGTTAGGGCTGTAGGAATCCCTCAAAAGTTAAAAAAAAATACAAATATCAAAATATGTGTTGAGGGGGAAGGGGCCAAGGCATGGTTAGGAGAATGGGCATCCAGGATCCAAACCATGGTTATATCTGCACTACACTTTTATAGTTCTATTATTCCACTTTCAATATCCTGTGGAATTCTGGGGTTTGTAGTTTACTGAGGCAAAAGAGCTCTGTGGTTGGGAATTCTAAATGCCTCTTCTTAAATGGCAAATCCCAGGATTCTGTAAGATGTTGAAAGTGGAATAGCAGCACTATAATAGTGGCTCAGCTCAAGAAAAGGTGGGGTGGCATGGTGGCCCTACAATCCCTCTCTCTTGCCTATCTCCTTCCTTGGGTGTGGCAGCATATCAGAAGCGGGTTTGTGGTGCTGAGAAATCGGGCTACACTCCATCCTTAGCTGGGCAGGCAGTGGCTGGTGGAGGAGGAAGAGGATCAGAGTTGGATATTTAAAAGGCTGTGTGGCCTGATCGGAACCACCAAGAGGGAAGTTTCCTCCAGAAAAGAAGTACCTGAGGTGGGGAGGAGGGGTTGAAGAAACACAAATAATCAAATCCATGAAAGTCAAATCTGAAAATGTGGAGGGTCAACTGCAGTTGAGTATTTAGTGTATGCACATGTTTCTGAAAATCAAGTTGGGACCTAAAGAATAATGCTAAGAGATTCCTGACTGTCCACTGGGGTTTCTCAGTTACCACTTTTCATCAGATCCAAGACTGAGCAGCTGTCCCAGCTACCTTTTAAGGCAATAAGAAATTGAGGCACTGTTCAGTTTCAACAGTGAAAACCTTCCAGTGTGGGAATGGAAATGCTTGAGCTCACCATTGGCCTAAGATGACATTTGCTTTGTTTTAGGTGCTGATGCTGTAGAAGCTCAATGTAAAAGATTTGAAGTAAGTTCAAGTGAAGATGGGCGGGTGCTCTTCTCTGCTGATGAAGAAGAGATTGTTATTGGAGCTGACAGACTGAAAGTTACAGGTAAGTGGTGACAATGAGGTCCCTAATATTGCTTTTAAAAATAGGGAGGTGAGAATTCTGTTCAGCTGGTAGATTAAGCAAATATAGATTGCCTATATCACTATACATATCATAATGCAGTTATCTTTTGCCATTCATACTTGGCATACTAGGAGAAACTGCACACCAGTTCATTCATACACACACACACACACACACACCACACGTGCCAAACACACATGCATGCAACACATATGTACACAAACATACACATGTCAACAAAAAGAAGATAAATTAAGTACAAAAATACATACTGACTGGAATCCTGATGCTTAATTCCAACTGTAGTAGACCTATTCCATCAATTGTTAAATGATAAGTCAACATGTAGGCAAATACCATTGATTCAGTGGATCTTCTCTAGTCAGGAGTAATAATAAGATTTAGGCCACAGTGAAGAAAATATGTATCGAAATGTAAATATGAGAAGAAATGCACACAAAATATGCATATTAATTTTCACAACTTTTTTTTTAAAGAAGTCCCAAACTTTTGCATAAATGGGACAAACTAGGAATTGGAAAAATGGAGAACAGATAGAAATTGAAATTGACAAATTCATCTATCCTCCTGTTAATCTAGTTAATCATACTTATATTATGCCATTGTTTATTTTTCTTGAAGGTCATCTTTATTATCCATGACTATAAGGCCTTTCCTAATGTATGTTCAAGAGCTCCACCGCTATATATACAATATGAAATTATGAGCTACAGATATGTGCTTAGGCTAAGAAGATTGTTCTTTTCTTCCTTCTTTAGAAGAAAAGAAAAATCTTCTTAGCCTAAGCATATACTTTCCAAAAGCACCTCTATTTTATATATCACCATTAATGCAATATAATTTATTGCTCTTTTGCCATTTGGAAAGTTTATTTAGGCAATGTCCCTTCCTTGACATAGCCATAAAAGCTGCCATTATAAGTACACGGAATAGTTCTCTGTACTCAAAATGTCATCTCTAATTTCTTGTGACTTAAGGGTACATGCTCAAAGTACACTGTCAAAAGTACTTAAAGAAGGTACACCTTGACTAAGTGAAGTTGAAACACATTTTTTGCTACATGTATATTCCATTTATTGGGGATACTGAGGAATTGTGGGAACCAGCATGATGTAGTGGTTTGAGCTTTGGCCTAAGATGCTGGAGACCAGGGTCTGAATTCCTGCTCAGCAACTTACTTGGACAAATCACACTGCCTGAGGCCATTTCCGCACTACGCTGTTATAATGCTATTATTCCACTTTCAACATCCTGTGGAATTCTGGTGTTTGTAGTTTACTGAGGCCAAAGAGCTCCCTGGCTGAGAATTCTAAATGTCCCTCCCTGAACTGCAAGCCCTGGGATTCCATGAGATGTTGAAAGTGGAATAATATCACTATAACAGTGTAGTGTGGAAATGCCTTAGTCTCAGAGGATGGCAAAAGCCCCTCTGAACATACCTTGCTGAGAAAACCCCATGATAGGTGTGCCTTAGGGTCATACGTAAGTCAGAAAAGACTTGAAGTCACATAGCAGCAGCAACAACAACAACAACAATGGACAAATTACTTTCCCTCAAGTTGTTGAATATTTTCCAGTAGCATATTGGTTTTGCTAAGGAAATATTGAAACTTCCAGAAAGTATTTTGAATGCAAAATAGCCCACTTGGCAGAAGGACTGTAGAGAAATTCCTTTAATTTGTATCTTCCTATAACCTGCCTTAAATCACACTTCCCAGACCCATGTACAAACTGTGATGCAATTACAGCTTCATATTTTCAACAGTATGAGTTTTGCAATGCAGGCCCTTTTCACACAGCATCTTCTATGCGAAAGGGTGCCTGGAGCATTACGCGATTGTGAGGAGCAATCTGCACAACACACTCACAATCGCACAACACTCAAGGGGCCAGCAGGCACCGATCGCACACCTTCTCATTTTCAGCTGGAAGCCGAAAACTGGGGCACAATTGTGCATTGCTCCCAGGCCCCACACGCACTTACCTGGTGTGCGGAGCCTCCGGAGCTGCACTGGTTGCGCTTCCTGCCCCAGCACAGCCTGGGAAGGTCCCAGACTGCACTGTGGAAGGAAAGGCGGGGCTCTTGCATGAGCAGGCAGCTTGTGCAGAGCCGAAGGACCCTGGACGTGAGAGCCTCTTGCCAGAGGCTGCTCGCATGATCCCCACACCCCATCACCGGAAGAAGGTAAGGTGCAGAAGGCCACAGTTCTTCAAATGGAAAAAAAATATACAAAAATATGCTTCTTAGGGAATGTATGCAGAAAAATTGTATGTTACTGAAAATAACCTATAAAAATATGTTATGGCAGGCATTCTGTCAGTGAGTTATGATAGCGCAAGTCTAATTTATGCTATTCTATCTCACTTTTTGGTTGTTGTGAAGACCAGAATTCTTTACTGATTATTCAATGATGAGAAATCTCCCCAATCCATCTTTGAACCCCTCAAAATCATGGCTGTTTCCATATCATAAGGGAGAGAAGAGCAGAGATGTGGCCAGCTATTTTTCTTTATCTGCCTGCTGTATGAGAGCACAATATACAGGGCCCTTTCAACCCACCAAGATCTTCCAACTCCAAAAGTTCCCTGTGGATTCATTTTATAGCATATAAGTAGCTGAACACACATTTGCTTATTTGCCTACTCTCCAAGAATGTAACAAAGACCATGTAGGGGATGAGGCTGGATTGCATAAAAGTTGGGTTGGGGAGATATAGCATCAAGAGTCATAGCTACAGATACATGGATATGTACTAGGCATACATCTTCTGACACAGGATTCCAGTGTGTATTAGAGGGTCTTAGAATCATAGAAGTACAGAATCATAGAATTGGAAGAGACCATAATAGCCATTGAGTGCAACTCCCTGCCATGCAGGAACACACACCCAAAGCACCCCTAACAAACAGGCCATCTAGCATCTGTTTAAAAATCTCCAAATAAGGTGACTCTACCATACTCCACTGTCAAATGGCCCTTACAGTCAGGAAGTTCTTCCTGATATTTAGGTAAAATCTCTTGTAGTTTGAATCCAAAAATGGTCTTGCTTCCAAAAATGTTACATTAGGATTATCAGACAAAATGCACATAAAATCATAATATCTTTTCAGACTTAAAATTAAAAACTGATGCCCCATAATTACAGAGACAAATACCTACTTTTTTTCACCTCTAAGAAGCATGTACAGGAAATGATGTATTCAGCTGCCAATAAATCCACTCCATTGTGGAAAGTAAATGGGCTAGAATAGGATATCAGAAAGTTTAGGATTCTTTTGGATCAGTGGAATTGTCATATGTTGTGACTATCACAACATCCTTCTTTTCTTTTTCTCCTGATCTATCTAAAATAATGAACAATGAAATTAACCTACCTTTCATTTGAAGAATAGAATATTTTTCTTGCCTCCATTGTTTCAAGAGAACAATGAAAATATCTTACCGTTTTTCTAAATACACTCTTTCCACACTCTTCTGCAATAGTAATTAATACTAACTTTTAAGTAGTTAATACTAACCTTCTCTTCAGTTTGATAAGTCCTTAAAATCCTTTTGTTATATATAAAAGGAAATTGTCTTGTGACCAGTGGATTGGCATTTGTTTGCTGGAATTTATAAGCTAAATTCAAATAAGTATCTGGAGGTTTTCCTTTTTCTTTATCACAAGAAAATTTTGAGATGCAAATATTTTCAAGATACTGTCATTAGAAAAAAACGCTAAAGAATTTGAAGAATCAAATTAAAATAAAAGCTTAAAGAATAAAATCAGAAGTGGTTGATAATTTCAAAGAAGTTTACTTCATGGTCAAAAGTTTAATCTTCTTTAGCAAAAAAAGAAAAAAAAGTTTTCAAAACATGTTTTAAATGATTCAACAAAATGATGGCTATGAAATAGCAAAGGGTTAGGAAAACTAAGGCCCTTTCTGCATGGGGGGGAACGCCTGAAAACGGAGCGTACCGGCATTGTTTTCTGGCCGGGTGAGTCCATCACCACAAGGATAGCGCTAGTTCACTGCTCCGCAGTCCTCCAGCATCCCAAATGGTGGCTTCTGGTTGGTGGAGGCTCTCCACCAACCAGAGAAGCTCGCCAGCCAAAAGCCCGCCCCTGGAAGATCTGCATGCATGCATTTGCGCGTGCCTGCAAATCTGCTTTGGAGCCGGGCAACAGAGCGGCATTGGGCTGCGCGCTCCATGCTTTTTAAAAACCTCTAAAAAGAGATTTTTAAAAAACACGCCACGCAGCTAGTTCCGGTCGCTCCTGCATGGATTGAGGTGTGGAACTACAAAAAGTAGTCCACCCCAGTCCACTCTACAGTGCAGAAGACCTCCGTTGTTTTAAATTCCCAGTGCAGAAATGGCCTAAGTGTGTGTGAGAGAGTGGTAATTACAACCAACTGAAAATTTTTGAAAAGGAAGGTCAGATTTAACCTTAGGAAATAGAGAAATAGATTTTTCAAACACCTGAAGAGGAAACATCTATTAAATTTAGAGTGTTTTCTTTAATTAAAAGCTATTTAAAGATGAACAGATAATAGCTCAAATTTTTATGCACAAATGCATTCTGTACATACACAATTACTTTTGAATGTCACAGTGCCAAGTGGCAATTTGGAGAAAGAAGGACAAATAATTGATCTGCATATAAACTTCTCTGGGGCCATTTCCACACTAGACTGTTCTAGTGCTATTATTCCACTTTCAACATCCTATGGAATTCTGAAGTTTGCAGTTTAGAGAGGGGCCTAAACTGCAAACCCCAGGATTCCATAGGATGTTGAAAGTGGAATAATAGCACTAGAACAGTCTAGTGCAGAAATGGCTATGGTTATTTCCCTTGTCTGTGACAAGAATGGATAGAAAGACACTGGGAGTTATCAGTAGATTGTGGGATGATTTGCAGTAGATGAGCAACAGTTTCTTATTCCTAATCTAGACCATTAGATTTAAAATAGAGGATATCAAATGTCAGTTTGCACTTGCAGATTCAAGCCATTCCATACCTTACTCTAAGGATATCAAAGGGGGACTACACCTCTTGAGGCACCATTTTGAATTGAGTTCCCACAATAGCTGTTTAGCCAGCATTTTGCACCTTGAACCAGTAGGCAGACTTCATGGTTCCCTTAAAAACAGAAAGAAAGGAAAGAAAAGGGCTGGTCTGATGGGTAGAAAGGTCTCTCCTGGGCCTAAAATGCCCCAGGGAAAGCCCCAAACATGGCAAAATTCCTCTCCCACCATAGGGACCGTGAAGGGGCATTTGGGGCATATGCTTCAAAATATTTATGGGGAGGATGTGGCCCTGCAAGGTCCCACAGGAGGGTGAATTTGCCCCCCGCAAAACACTACTAGTAATTCTCCGTTCCTTCCTTAAGCAGAGTTGAAGAAAGATGTTTGTACCATGTTTTTTGCTGAAAAAGGTCCAAACCCTGATCAGATCACACTGAGAATGGAAGCTATATTGTAGCTTCAACCACTTAGAATAGGGTGGGGAGGGTGGGAACTGAACTATATAAGTTAACAATAAAATAAGGGAAAGAAAAGAACAGTGACTCCTGTGGCAGAAGATATTAAAGCAGCATATTTTCCTATGCTGATCAGGTGTTGGCAGTGATCAAGAAAGTGTGAGAATTGTGGGAAACAAGAGCTGCCGGTAGACAGACAGACAGACAGACAGACAGACAGACAGATGTTCTTGAGATTCCTTTCTTACCCTGAATCTGGAGAAAAGAGGCTAAAGAAGTCCAACTTTCAGAGGCAGTAACCCCAGTGTGCCTCATCACTCCCTTCATGGCTTGAGAGTGAGACTGGGGCTGACAGCATTTATTTATATATTGAATTTTTTTTCCTACCTCAGTGTTTTCCCAGCATGGGACCCAAGGCAGGTTAAAAAAAATCAGTTCAGTTAGTGAAAACACAATTAAACAAGTTATCATATTAAAACATAATACATTTTTAGTAGAATTGAAAAGAAAAGCCTTTTCCTTCCAGTGAAAGGGGAGTAGGTTGAAGGCCAGCCTCACTTCCTGTGGAAGGGAATTCCACAGCCTAGGAGCAGCCACTGAGAAGGTTGTCTCCTGTGTCCTCCTCGCCAAACAAGTTTGTGATGATGAAGTGACTACAGAAAGCTAAAATGCTTATAATTACATAAGTTTTCATTCAATCCAGTACAGAAATTTAACACTCATACTTTGCTTTGCAAGTGAAATTTTTTTTGCTACAGCTTGATAAGAAATTTGCAGGGCCCAGATTCATCCCACAAACCCCAGCTGGCCATTTCTTGGCTAATGTAGACTCTCACTTCTTTTCTTTTCACCTTGAACATTTCACGTAAGGCACTGTATTGGCTAGCATCCTGTTAATATCATACACATATACTAGTCTTTATTTTTTGGCACTGTGGTAGCCAGCACTCTCTTCCTTCTGCAAGGACCAAGGCCACTTCCAGACCTGTCAGTGTCATGGCTTGGGGACAGGGGGAGAAGTATCTGTCTAACTCCTTGTAGCTAAACACAAAATGACTACATCAGCATCAGAAATCTACAGTCATGTAATTATTGTGCATCTGGCCATGGTAACTGGATGATTCTCCAAACTCCCTCATCTCCACCACCCAAACAAGTGGGGCAGAATGCAGTAGACCAACAATAAGTCCAGGGATTCTGAATGACCAGTGTTAGCACAGGTCCATAGGCAGAACTATGTGCTATACAGGATCTTGGTATTAGAATTTTATTAGGGATGTGATTCTAAGAAAGTAAGTTTCTTCTCAAAGGTAGCAATGAGTAATTTCAGCATTTTGATTCCTACCATGAGAAAGTTAGTCTTTAAGGGAAGTCACAATTCAGGAGTTACTCTTTTCTAAAAAAAATCCATTTGGTTGTTTTGTGCAGAAATCAGAATTTTCTGTTCAGAAAGCAACATTTTCAGTGCATAAGCTTCTATGTAGAAGATGGCATTTTATGTGCATGATTTTCTGTGCAGAAAGCAACATTTTTTTTGTTCAGGAATTAATATTTCTGCACTGAAATATTATTTTCCATGCAGAAGAGGCTGCTTTCTGCTTTCTGTAATTTGGTGTAAACTTCACACATGGTTGAGTTGCACAGAAAAGAGCATTTTCTCTGCAACAATTTGAAGTATTATTTTCCACATAGAAAATGCTTTTTCCTGCGTCAAAGATGCTGATTTCTGCACAACACCACCATGTTTGAATGTTGTGCAGAAGTCCTGAACTGTAAAAATTCTAATCAGCCCAGGATTCTTCTCATCCTTGTTTCTCAACACATAAAAAAGTGCTTTTTACTATTTTTAACTATTTTTGAATATTATTTCCATGTATATGTGAAAGGGGTTTTTTTCCCCCTGAAAAATCTCTGGGATGCTTGGCATTCCAGTGGCTGGTCAGGTTTCATCACTTATCTCATGTTACAGGACATAACGTAGGCCAATTGAGGCAAACCATAAGAACTTTCTTGAGTTTTCTGAAAAACAACACAATTTGAGGTCAAGCTGAAAGGCACTGACAGGAGAAAGTTATCTCTGGATGTGTAGCAGGGGGAATATAATGCCTTTTGGCAGTGTTCTAGCTGTACCTTCAAATCATCATTCATTATTTTGTAATCTCAAAGCTAGGTGACATGCAGTTGTCTTTAAGGACTGTTGATGGTACAGAATACAGCCCGGCAATAAGACTCTATTGCCCTAGGCCAACTCTAGGTCACCTGCGGGGTACTGGCTGTTTTGCCACCTATACAGCCTTCAGCTATTTGGTCGTAACATGTTTTAAATATTTTTTTTTCTCAGCTATGTGCTGCTGTAGTCAGTGAAGGTGACCCAAAAATCCATATTCACTCTATTATTAATTCATGCATTTACCATATTGCTATTCTGCCTTCCATTTTTTTTAAAGTCCAAAGCAACTAGAGAAGAATCATCTTAAAATAGATGAACCATGTCAGAAAATGCCATAACAAATAAATAAAATAAAAGATTAGACGATAGCTTAACATCCCAAAAAATAAAAATAAAAAATAAAATCACAACAGTTGGGGACATGAGACAACAGTAAATTTTCCCATTCTCCCAAACTCTTCTTAAAGTGCTGTGTTTCCAACACAGAACCAAAACTAATGAATAATAGATGTTGGTGTGCCTCCTTATGGAAGGAATTCCATGACAAGGGGGCCATGAAGTGAAGGCCTCATCGCTCATATCCATTTGCAAAATTCAGTGTGTGAGAAGACTGATATGAGTGTGTGGTAGATAGCTAAAAACTCTGGAAGCAGGCTTTTAGATGTCTTAATCCTCAAATTGTAAATTTAAGGGTCAAGAAGTCTGTCATTTTTACTTTCTCCCACATTCTGTTTTTCAAACTTCAAAACCATTCCATCTTGAATACATATTTTGTGAATTTTTGCCAAATTCTTTGAAAAGAACAGGAATTTGCTCTATTTGCACTTTCCAGATTCTATAAGTACAACTATTTTCATCTTAAAGATGACCCTGTTTTGTCTGTCTCTCGTACAGGTTAGGACAAAGAGGTGGCTACCCTAAATTTACAGTAATCTGGTTCAACAATACACAGGGATTAAAAACCACACTTTTAAATTTTAAACACTCAAAGCCCTGGTCCTAGGTGGATAAGTTTGTTGTTACCCTAAAATGCAGTGACTCAGAGGTCCACCCATAATTCCAGTGCCTCCATGAAACAGCAGGAAATATTAGCTCAAAAGGGAGGCCTGTGAGAGGGGGTAACTTGGCAGGATCTGTAACACCTGTGTATACTAGTACTAATTCAGGGACACCAGCTGGATATTCAAAGAATATTTGTTTTATTGGGGGAATTAACAATCACACATACGCAAGATCCAAGCTATCTCACAATCACACAAGGCTAGCTAAAGGAAAGGGAGGAAAAATTGGATAGCAAAAAGGCAGGGTGAAGTGGATGATATTTACCTATCTGGAGAGAAGAGATGAAGCAACGTGCCTCAGACTACAGTCCAAGGATAGTACCAGAACAGGAATCAGACCAGCAGAGTGACAGCCTTTATCCAGAGGGCTATGAGCTAGCTGGTTCAGAGCTAGGGTTTAAATATTATTTTTCCACCCTGAGGGGTAAGATATTAATGGCTCTCTAGAAGAGTAGGCAATGGAGTCAGGAACAAGTTAATGGCCTTAGCATTAGGTGACAAAGGACTGATGGGAATCATGATAGCTCCTTAATCGTGAGACAGGTGATGGGGCAAAAGGGGAATTTCAGTGAACAAAGGAAGAGGGTTGAAGACAGTCATTCTATGGAGGCAGTTTCAGGTGCTATTGTTTCTGAAGGTTGTGTCATTGGGGGACATTTGTGAGTACATTATCACCAGAGCTTCCCTGACTATGACCATCCTGTGGAGGCTCCAGTTTGACCCAGCCTCACAATGCACGTGTGCAGTCAATTCCTCTTTACCAGTAGGCTTCTCAGTCATAACAAGATATAATTTCTATTTCATGCCAATTGATCTCTGCCAATTAAACCATATCATGGAGTGGGGGGAGGGTGCCCTGCTAACATTGTCATCTTCTGCTTCTCCGACATTCATTTTAAAAAAAAGTTCTTTCCAACCTGAAGATGAAAAAATTTGCAAGTTTTGGCAATTTCTTTTTAAGAAATTTCTTAGGAAGAACAGACTGTCTCCCAGTTCTTAGAACAAGGTTCCATGTTCCATTTGGGGAGAATTTTCTCAGTCTCTGAGACCTTAACTGAATACCCTCCCAACTCCTCCCAACTCTGAAATTCCCCCTTGCAAAAAAGTCACTCCCAAAAGGACAAATCACCACTCCTGTAGGGTTTGAGGAATGCCCTCCAGTTCTGCTCCCCAGCAAGAAGAATTGGCAAATGTGCTGGAAAACCAAAACTCAGTCTCATTGCCAAATTCAATCTGTGTGACATGACATGGTGGTAGTTTTCAGAACAGATTGAGCCAGCTGGGGGACACAGGAACAAAATTTGGCCACCTCTGCTGATGCCCACACTTGCCTTGTAAGAACCAGCACTTTTCTCAGTTTTCTTGTGTTATTTTTTTTTTTAAATAATCACTGTCATACACAAAGATTGATGGAAAGTTTCTGGAAATTTTCAAGTCTTTTTTAAATAGGGGAGGGTGAGAAAAGTGAGAAATTGGAAGGGGGGAATTGAAATATATGCAGCAGTTATTTTCTTGTAAAATCTAAACTTATTTTACTCATTTCAGCAAGATATTACTGTATTATTTGGTTTATTTCTTAGATTTAAAATATATAGGACTTAGTTCAGTTCTTTACAAGTAAAACTGTGAATATATCCTAGAGTGAAGAGAGAGCTGCAGACTCTTGCAGTCTGTGCTATATAAGCACAAGTATCTTAACTGATGACATCTCAAAAGTAGGAAAGAAATGAAAACACAAAGACATAAGCAGTCTGTTATGGTCTAAGATAGCAGCTATTTGGATATAAAGTTTCATTTAACACTGATAATATTGAACCCTTCAATAGTGTAGTATGATAAGTTATGATGCCTCATTTGTCTTTGTGTTCCTCTCATAAAGATGGCAATAGCCACTAACTGTAAAAATTCAGCTTTGCTCTGAGTGTTATATGCGTTGGCAGAGCTATAGCTAAAAAAGGCAGCAAAATGAGGATATAGCCTCTCTGAATAAGAATTTTACACACACATCCCAGGAAATTTTTCCTCAGTCCACAGATTTCTAGCATAGGAAAGAATGAGACGTGGAAACTGTTTGTACATGCAACTCTTATATTTGCTATGTTCACATTCCCTTGCAAACTGCCTGCTCCCTTTTCTCTAGATACTTAAACTGTGGCCTTTTCCACATGGGGTTTTTGAAACAGTGCAGTCCGTCCTCCAAGGAGGAGATCTGCACCTCGGACCGGACTGTATTTAAGGTAGATCCATACCTCAGTCCAGTCCAGAACAACCCCAACTGGTCCTTCAGCATACTTTTGAAAGACCTGTTTCTTTTGGTCTTTCAAAAGCACGCAGCACACCACTGCAAGCCTGCCTGCTTATGCAGATTCGCAAGCTCGCACCAATGTGAGCCTGTGATCTGCCTGGGGGTGGGCTTTAGGCTGGTGAGCTTCAGCGGTTGGTTGAGACCCTCGACCAACCGGAAGCCGCCATTTGGGATGCCGGAGCAGTGCGTACTGACGAGCATGCACTGCTCCGGAGCGCTGTGGACCGGACCAGGGAACCAAAAAGTGAGTAGCAGCGCGAGGCGATTCCTTCACTCGGTGTGGAAAAGGCCTGTATCTCCAAATACTCAACTGATTTTTTTTTTTTAGGTTACTGCAAAGCAGGAAATTTGAGGAATGAAGGAAAATTGCATGAGGAGAAGATTCGGGGAGCAATGCTTGGATTTTGCCCCCCTATAGCTATAGTCCTGGTCATAGGAATCAAAATTTTCTATTTCTGCTGATTGTCTTAAACACAAATCTTTGTATTATGCAGTTCGTGGCATTTTTGAGTGAGTGAAGCTTTGCCTAAAAAATTATTTCACTCATTGCAGAGGGCATAAATTCTCCAAAGTTTCTAATTTTTCCATTGGAAAAATTGTCCCCGAGGAAGAGTAACCACAGCCACCTCTTTAAACACAAGAGATTGACATGAATCAATCAATCATGACCGTTTTTGCCAGCAAAATCTTCTCAGCTGAGGTTGCCAAACAAGCAAACAAACATAGCCTTTAAAAAATATCTCTAGGTCCAGTGAGAGAAGGCCTTGTTCAAAAGGCAAATATCCAATCATGTTTTTCTTCTCAACAGAAGTGGAAGGTTAAGTGGAATGGGAAATTAGCTGATATCATGGTAAAAAGTCTTTAAAAGAAACTCTATCTTCAACACAGTCCCAGTCCTAATTATGCCTCTTCAACAATTTCTGCTTCAAATTTTCCATAAAAGAATCACATAATGTCAAAATGTACATTCCATGTAATGAAGGAGTTGGAATGCAACCATCCAGATTTTGTTGGAATTTCTAGGATCCTTGCCAGCATAACTAAAGTTGTGGAATGTTTGGAACTTTAGTCCAACACAACTTTCACTCCTGACATAATGTGGAGCTAGGCTGTAGGTTTTTCATTAAGGATGTAAATTATCTAAGACAGAAAATATATACATGTAAAATATATATATATGAATAGGCCATTGTACTGCATCTATCTTGTAGCCAAGAAAAATAGCTGTGCCATCTTGACAAACTGTCATTCAAGGAAGCCAATTAAGTTGTACAAATGCTCAGGATTAAAACTGAAACATAACATCTTGACTTCAGTGTTAACAGTTGATGATTGTCAGAACTTTTCTTTGGACCTTAATAGTATTAGCATTGTATTTTTCCAAGTGTCATTTAAAAATTTGCTCCTGTTCTCTCAAAGCTTCCCTGTACTTGTCCTTCACTTAGGTTGTTGTGATTTTAACATGCGTTCAAAAGAATGAAAAAGGAAAAGAAAAACCAGTTTCAAAATTTTGCATGCCCTTTAAACATTTGTAAACCTCTCCTTCTTATTTATTTTAAAAGCTAAGTTATAAAAGACAGGAGGTAATATATCAAAATGATCTCCAGGGAAGTGAAAGAAAGAGAAAAGAAACTCTTGTTTATTTAAAGTTTCCCTGAAAGTCTATATTCACAAACTGATTTAAAAAAAAAACTGCACACAAAATCTGATTATTGGGAATCTAGCTGTTGACAGGGATAGGTGTATCCAGTTAAGTTAAAAATGCTCTGATTTAAATAGATCTAATGTAAATATGACTTAGTCTGAATTCAGGTCAGAATTTCCCATTTATGTATGTGCAAGACATTTTCTATTGTCTTATCAAGTTGTCACCACATTAATTCAAAATCACACCAGGGTTTTTAGCAGCAAAAAAAAAAAAAAAAACATAAAGAATTTATTAAATGTTCCAGGGATGAGAAAATAAATAAGGCTGGCATTAACATGTTTAGGATAACATACATGTTTGGTCTGCAGATCTTAGGTAGTAATAACTTTAATGATCCATATCCCTTCACCTACTTCTCAAAAAGCTCTGCTAGTACTTTGAATTATATTTGTGTTACTAGAGCAGAAGTCCAACAGTTCTCTGGCATTATTGTGAATTACAGAG
Organism: Iguana delicatissima; assembly: GCA_948472985.1. Classification (NCBI taxonomy): domain Eukaryota; kingdom Metazoa; phylum Chordata; class Lepidosauria; order Squamata; family Iguanidae; genus Iguana; species Iguana delicatissima. The sequence continues at coordinate 229,844 of CAOKZL010000186.1, forward strand.
AAGAAAGTGATCATCAACCCATTATTGTAAATTTAGTGGCCAAAGTTGATGAGAGGATAGTGACTTCTGCAGACCAATGGTTAGTCCAGAGGCTGGAAGCTCAGGGAGAAAGGAGATTGAAATGGCAAAAAGCTAATGTGAACAACCTAAAAGATTTCTATAATTCTACGCAGGGAAGATCACTGAGTAATATAGTGTCATCCTCAGAAGCCAATATTAGTGAGGTATTGGAGGCATATCAGGATATAGTTAAGAATTTGAGACTTTTTCTAAAATTTAACCAGAATTCAAAAGAACAGCAGAAAAGGAAGCCCTCATGGTTTGATACAGAATGTAGTGCACTGAGAAAAGAATTGAGAAAATGTATCCGTAAAGCACATGGCACGAATGACCAAATGGATCTGAACCTGATGCTGAAACTCAGAAGTAATTACAAAAAATTAATAGCAATAAAGAAGGCCCAGTTTCAGGAACAATTCTGGGCTGATCTAGAAGTAGCGGCATTACAATCAAATTCAGCTTATTTTTGGCATTTGGTCATAAATAGACTCAAAGGGTCAAAAGTTATGTTTGACATCCCTATTTCTGCTTCAAGTTGGGAAAGGTTTTATTTAGAGCTTTTTAAAGAAGATGAGAAAAAATCTTCTGACAGAGTTGCTGGGATACAAGATTTTACTATACTTCCAGGGTGGTTCCCAGTAACGATATCAGAGATTAGATCCATTATTCAGTCAGCAAAGGACAATAAGGCCCCTGGTATTGATCTTTTGCCTGCAGAATTATTTAAATGCAATGTAGACTGGTGGGCACCAGTTTTGGCAGGGCTATTCACCCACATAAACAACACTGGTTGTATCCCAAAAGACTGGAAAGCTAGTGTAGTAGTGCCAATATTTAAAAAAGGAAATCGTTATGATCCTAAGAACTATTGACCAATTAGCCTGATTAGCATTCCTGCTAAAATGTATGCAAAACACCTTCTCCATAAACTAGAGGATTGGGCAGAAGCAAATTCTATTTTAGCCGAAGAACAGGCAGGCTTTAGAAAAGGGAGATCTGTATTGGACAATTGTTTTATATTACACCATCTGATAACAAAGTATTTAAAACAAGGTAGCCAACTTTTTGCAGCTTTTATTGATTTAAGTGCAGCTTTTGATACCATAAACAGGTATCGCTTATGGGATAAGCTGTCAAAGACATAGATCAGAGACTTTTAGCATTTTTGAAATCTATTTATACTGAAACCTCTTTGAAGGTCAGAACAGGAGCCAGTCTGGCTTTAACAGATATTATCCCCACATATAAAGGGGTACAACAAGGCTGTATTTTAGCTCCATTTCTTTTTAACTTTTATATTAATGACATTGTTACCTCTCCTCATAATTATGAGTTTCATATGCCAAAAATCTCAAACAAAGCAATTAACATCTTATTGTATGCAGATGATATGATTCTCCTTTCAACATCACAAGTGGGTCTGAGAAGATTACTTAGACATCTTAACTTATATTGCATAGAAAATGACTTGGTCATTAATAATGATAAGTCAAAGGTGGTAGTTTTTGGCAGAAAAAGGAAACAACACAGATGGTTTATCAACTCAAAAGAATTAGAGCAACTAAAATCCTATTCCTATCTTGGTATCCATTTTTCATCATCAGGCTCCTGGGTGCAACAAATAAGGAAAAGTGAAATAAAAGCTATGGCCAGTTTGCAGTCCTTAAATAGATTATTAAACTACAGGTACCCAGGTTCTTTACGCCCTATTATAAATATTTTTAAAGCAAAAGTAATTCCAACACTTATTTTTGGGGGGGAAATTTGGGCTTTGCAAATCTTGCAAAAATTGAAAATATCCAATCCCAATTCCTGCGTATGATTTTAGGGGTTTCTAAATCTACTCCGCCTTATTTAGTTAGATCTGAACTTGGGATGGATAGGATTGAGGGCCTAATATATTCCAGGATGGTAAATTTCTGGTGCAGAATAAGTAATTTAACAGAAGACAGGCTCCCCAAGGTTTGCTTAGAAGAACAAAGGACTTGTCAGCAAGGAAAATTTTGGCTACAGAATTTTTCAAATATGTTACTAACCTTTGGTTTTTCGTACCAGCTATTAAATCCAAGGTTGCCTGATACCAAAAAGATGGTTAAACAAAGAGTGTCCGATGTGAATGCTCAGTTAGACATTGCTGCCCTAACATCTTGTAGGTCAACTAAATGGCTAGCTAAACTGAAATTAGAACACAGATTTGAAAAATATCTGGCATTCCCACTGTCCATGGAAGCTCGCAGAGCCTTTACATGCTTACGTTTTGAACAAATGGACACAATGATGAAATGGGGTAGATTTCATAACATCCCCGTCCAAGAAAGGCTGTGCATATGTGGTGAGCTGGTGTTAGAAGATTTAGCTCATTATCTACTTGAATGTCAGATATATTCAGAGACAAGGGAAAGTTATCTAGCGCCTTTCCTAAGAAAAATGAAATACTGGACAGCAAAGGAGAAACTTGCTTTTTTAGTACAATCAGCAAATCAACATGTGATTAGAAAGGTTGCTGCATTTGCAGTGAAGGCTGCTAGGGCAAGAGAAAACTTTTTAGAGCTCATACCAGATAAAAAGCATCAGAGTCTTGCAGAATAAGAGATGGTATTTGTAAATTGAAATTATGTAATTTATGTAATTTTATATGAGAATATGTAATTTACGTTTTAACCTTGTGTCTCAATTTTATTATGAAAACGTTTTATGGTATTGTTTTAATTATGCGATGAGGGCGATCTGTTTTGAAGAGATTTTGGATGTTTTGTTTTGTTTTTTGTAGTTGTTGGATTGCAGTGGTCTTTGGACTGAGCAAATAAATAAACTATACTAAGATTTTCCCTTGTACAAGAGGGGAGCAGTTGTGCATGAGGTGCTAAAAATATACTACTCCAAAGAAAATGGCTACACACAGGTAGCTTTATACCCTGCTAAGCATCCATTGCAGAAGCAAGAAATGCTAATTATTGGCTAATCCAAATACATACATAATAGCAACTATGTCATGAATACATTATTATGTCAGCATACAAGCACTGCGCATGTACACATGGCTGGTCCCAAATTATAATACCAGATCCCACCCTAGGGGTGTGATTTTTAATATTAAAATGAAGCTTTATGAGGCTCTCGGTCACAAAAGTTCATCTCTTGTGGTCGCTTGCCCTCCCCTTGGCCTAGTTTGGCCTACTCCAGATGCTGCAACCCACAAAGGCCCTTTCCGCATGTGGAGGGGGAAACAGGGGAAAATGCGCTAAAATGGAGTTTACCGGCAGCCGGGTAAGTCCGTTGCCATGCGGAGCAGCGCGAGCTCACTGCTCCGCAGTCTTCCGGTGTCCAAAATGGTTGCCTCGGCATCCAAAATGGCAGCTTTCTGTTGGTGGAGGCTCTCCACCAACCAGAGAAGCTCGCCAGCCTAAAGCCTGCCCCCGGAAGATCTGCAGGCACACACTAATGTGAATCTGCAAATCTGCACCAGAGCGCGGTGATGGAGCTGCATGGGGCTGTGCGCGCCATGCTTTTTAAAAACCTCCAAAAAGAGGTTTTTAAAAACACGCCGCACCACCAGTTCCGGTCGCTTCGGAGCAGATTGAGGTGAGGAACTACAAAAAGTAGTCCACCCCAGTCCACTCTACAGTGCAGAAGACCTCCGTCAGAGGTCACTCTGCACCGTTTTAATACCCCGGTGCAGAAAGGGCCAAAGTCTACCCTTCTTTTACACCTGTTGAGCCTACTCAGTTAGTTATCTCTTTTTTCTATCTGTCGTTACCCTACTTAGCTTCCTGTTATTCTAAGCTCTACAAGATGATTTTCCTGTTATCTGCACCCAGCTGCAAGCATAAGATTCTTCTTGTTTTCCCTGTCCCTATTGCTCTTTTTCCTAATTCAATGTGCCTGCTATTAAGCTATCGATTAATTATTTCCTAATTATTATGCCCCTACAAAGTGATAAGCTATCTTGTGGTAAGCTATTTTTGGGGCAGCATTACGTCAAGATCCTACATTAAACATATTACCATGCCATAGCTACACTTTAACTTCCCATGTGATCTCCGAAATTCACCTTAAAAACCAGTCAGCTGTCCAGAGCAACAGAGGTCTGTGGTGCTGCTGTCTGGGTCCCAGATGATGATGATGCAGCTGGCTGCTCCTACCAGCAAGTGAGAATGCAGTGAAGAGTTGTGAAAGGATTCTGTAAAGGCCCCTGCTTTGACTCCTTTCATCCTCATTTACTGTTAAGAGAGGATGGTCATATCATCCTGTAGTAGCACAAGCCGCCATAGTTTCAGATGGCTGACTGGCTTTTATGGTGGATTTCAAGCTCATAAGTGGTCATGGCAATAGTGCCATGATTGCAAATGAGAATATGAAGCAGTTAAGATGTCTAAAGTCTGACTTAGGACATTATAACTAACAAGATACCACTATTAGTGTATAGTTATCAGTTGATATAGCTACTGGAAACAAGCCTGGACTTGTCTTTGAAGACTTTCTATATACAACAGTTTACACACTCAAATATTTTGTGCTAGGTAAACCACAGTACCTTCTGCTATCTTTCACTGAAATTTGAAATGGAAAAAATATGGTGCGGGGCACATGACTGAAACTGGAACTCCCAGTATCCCCAGATAACATGGTCAGTGGCCATGCTGGAAGGGGTTTCTAGGAGCTGTAGTCTGAAGGAAAAAAGTTTCTAATCTCTGATCCTGCTTCCCCATTCCAAGATGGTATTTGTAGAGTTTGCAGTAGATACTCTGTTACATGGAAATACCTATGGCCATGGGATGACTAAATGGAACTTGCTTATAATGGTTTATAATATTGACGGGGAAGACAGCAAAAGATGTCATCTAGTGCTTCGTTTGTCATTTGCCTGAGGTTTTCTTTGGCCTGAGTTAGACTCCTATCTGATCCTGAAAAAACAATTCTTATGAGATGTGGAATCAGAATATTCCATAAATGGAACAAAATTTCAACTGTGGCAGACTATTTTCACAGTGACATATTAGGTGGGCTTGAAATTAAAGGACACAATACCACTTGCAGCTTTGCATTTATTGCTTTATCCAAAGATATGAAAGCATATCAAAGCAGAGATAAACAGCAGAAAGTAAGTTTGGTTTGGTAGCTTACTTGTAATGCCATGAAAAATAGACCTAAGAAGGCTACACGAAGTATATAATTTCACTTATCAAGTAAGTTTCAGTAGAGATTTCATTCCCTGAGATAAGCAGCTCTTCAAATAAATGGCTTATTGCATGCAACAAGACTGACTTTGAGACATCTACACACTGTGCGTTCACAAAATTGAATTTCAAATAATGGACATCCTACTTGAGTTTCACTTCATAGAAACCAGGGACAAGAAAATATGGTATCAGTTGAATGCATTGTAACAAAATGAATGTTCATCTCGATTGGATCAATACTTCTGTTGATGTGATGAGGAAAACAAGAATAAAACAGAAACTAGTTTTGGCACTGATGTTATGGTACAAAGTCCAGAGAAATAGCAAAATAGTCCACTCCTACATTATGGTAGCCACACAGTTTAAAGATGTAAAAGAGGATATATACTTACTAGACTTGCTTTTAAGACTGTATAAATGTGAGAGTAATTGGAAGTAGTATACAAAAGCTTGGCTCTACAACCATTAAAACCATTAACCATTATAACCATAAAAATGACATGATAAGGTAGAAATATTGCTTTAGGCTATAAATATACAACAGAATTATGAGAAATATGCACAAACTATAAATTAGGTTAAAAGAACATAAATGAACCATTTAGAACAAGTTCTATGATGTAGAGAAAATAAATATCGACATGTGTTTCCATGAGAAGAGGTGGTATATCTTGGCTTTCAACACCTGGCTTGGCATTTTGTGGTTGATGGGTGAAGTCTTTCTTGAATTCTTCCTGGTTGGTCTTCAGGAAGTTCATAGTTTAAGCTTGATAGATGGGAGAAAGGAGGGAGGAAAAACATTAACGTATATAACTGACTTCTCAGTAAAATAATTACGTAGGTCTAATCAAAATTCTTAGTGCAATTTGATAGACATTGGCTGCATTTGTACGATTGTGTCTCAGCTTAAGAAGCCCAGAACTGAACAAGCCTTTTGATTATGAACACAGTCCTTCATGTGATCCAGCAACCAGGCTCAGGGGTTCCTCTATTAATTCTACTTTCCCAATTTGTCCCAAAGAGCCAGGCCTTTTCCACAGGAAGATGCTCTCTCACATCATTTCATCACAATCCCAGCAGTGCCTTTGCCAGGATGGGAGCATGTCCCCAGCGCGTTTCTCTGCAACCCACCAGCTACCTGTGGAAGGGACATGCCCCTTCATTCCGCACTGCAGTTGGCCTTCTTCCCATGCTGCAGTGGGGAAGAAAGCGTGTATTCGTGCTTCTGGCCCTTCTGCATGGCTGGCTGCAATGGAAGGCTCATGCAATCAAAAGTCATTGACAAAGTTTTTCCATCACTGATATACCCCACAATTACACTGGCTGGTGACGTGAGAAGAACAGGACTTCAACAACATCATGTGGAAGCATCATTGTGGTCCTACTCCTCTTGTATCCCCATGCCAGGAGGAAACCATCCTGCGGAAAGGGCCCCAGCGTAGTATAATGGTTTAAGTATTGGCCTAGGACTCCAGGAGATGAGGATCTAAATCTCCCTCAGCTATACGAACCCACTGGGTGGCTTCGGACAACTCAAACTTTCTAAGTCTTAGGAAAAGGTAATGACAAACCTTCTTTGAAGAAATCTTGACAAGAAAAGCCTGTGATAGTGTTGCTATACATTGCATGGTTTGAAAACACACAACAACAACCAAGTTATCCCAGTCTGAAAACTAGTGCTAATGGCTTTAAAAAAATCAAGGCCATGAGGAGCTGCAATGTTCCCATGGTGGAGTTTGGGGAGAATTTTGGTTGTTCTGTGGTCAAAACAGAATTCTGACAAATACAGCAATTTAAAAAGTGACTTGTGACGGAATGAATCCAGCTTATACTTTCATAATTCACTAACAAGTTGCCAGCCTTAGACTGGAAGTAAAAAAACAAAAACAAAATAGGAACATGTTGTAGAGATTAAAAGTTTTCAGAGTAATGTGCTAATGAAAAAGCTGCATCAAATGCTTTGTTGACTGAAGTGTGAATTCCTAAACTACTGCTTCCACTTAAAGTTTCTGGCTCTTGCCAAATCTTTTTTTTTTTTTTTTTTTTTTTTCAGTTTCTTAAGAGTATGGTCTTACTGTAGAATCCATAGAGCTTCTAAGAAAACCAGCTCTCCATAATCTTAAGGGATCTTCCTCCTTTTCTAAAACCTTTTTAAAAAAATGGGAGGTCTAGCAAATGACCTATAACTAATGGTCAAATGGTTAATAAGTCTGCTTCTTTAATAGTATTGTAATGTGTCATAGCCACAAATGAGGATAATGCTATATACAGGTGGAGGATTTAAGCAAAGTTTAAACCATAACTTATGAAGCTGGTTTGTTTTACCTAATCATGGTTAACCACAGTTTGCAGGTTAGATGATATTCTAAACTGTGGTGTATCTCAGGGGGAAGTGTGAGATTTTAATCTCCTTGCAATTGTTTGGTTACAGTACTCCATCTGTTTCTCATTGTGATTGTCTAAATATTGCAATATATCCAAGACAAATCTGCTATTGTCATGTAACTATTTTTTGGGGGGAAATTGGCTTGACCTTTATGGATAAAGTCTTATAAGAACCGCTTCAATCTTTCTGGTTAAATTGTTGGGTCATCATCAGGTCTTGAACTTCCTGGGGAATTGAAATTCTCATTGCTTATTTCCAAGTCTCTGGTATCTTCCCAGTCCATAGTATTTCAATAATTCAATAATTTCTGTAGTAGTAAAAATAACTACTCCTCAAAATACTTCTAATAAACTGCTGATAAGCTATCTGGGCCTAGAGCTTTACCAGTCTTGATTTTCTTGATGGCCTCAATAATCTCACTTGCTGAAATAGGTACACTTGCCATCTGCTTTTGCAGTTCTGAAATCTCAGGAAGATCTTGTTTGTCTAGATATTCCTCTGTATTCATTAATGAAAATGTTACAGGATAATGATCTATAAATGTCTTTGTATAGTATCCATTTTTGTAATGTCATTTGCCAATGTTTTTGAAATCAAAAACATATCATTTCTCAAAAAAGATTTATGTCTCTCAGAAATGTAAAGTCTTTAACATCCTCATACTTAAATCTCCAGGCATCCACAACCCCCAAATTATCCATTAAATCAAAAGATACTTTTGGAAGTTTTTCTTGTCTAACCTTAATATTTTTCTCAGATCTGTCCATCTATGGAGCAATGATGCCATTATAATTTTTGAGAAGCATCCAGCTCTCAAATGAGTAACTCAGAAATTTACCCAACTTCTTGTTAAAAACCCCTTGTTGTCTGTAGGGATGTAAACCCCCACTATTAACATATTAAGTCCTGAAGTTATTAGTTTGAACCCCACATACCTAACTTCTTGGTCTTTAGATATGATTTCTGGTGACAAATTAGGATTCATGTAAACCACAATTTCATTTTTCTTCTTAGATAACACCATAAATTCTTGATCTAGTTTGGGATAATATAAGTTCTTACTAGCTCTTCTTACATGCATTTCTTGGAGATAAATTACATCTTTTTTTCTGCTTTTTCAGATAGTGGAATATTTTAGTCATTTTCTGGGTATATTTATAGCCCATACTTTCCATGTCATATATCTCAAGTCCATGTCAGGCAGTCTGATTTCCATCATATCATTCATCACTAATCTGAAGCTCATAATTTTTCATCAGTTCAAATTCCTCAACATCTCCCACCAAATTGCTGGATCTCATTCATTTTGGAGAGACTGAATCACTGTCATTCTTTCTATTAAGCAAAAACTTGTCAAATATAGAGTAATCTCTTTTGTCTCCACAATGACTCCTCAGTTACAATATTGTAATGACACAACCTGGCTATTTAGTTTCTCTTGTTATTCAGATAACATTAAGTGGGATACCTGCTCCAGGCAAAAACAAATCCACTTTCCCATGACAAACCAATCCTTTTCCTTAGTCCACTTTTGCTTGCAGAACATTTGTAAAAACAATAAATCTTACAACTTAGAAAAATACTTTTCCAACTTTTGATATTACTATAGCTTAAAAACACATTTTTGTCACACCTTTATTAAACTTCCTGCTTTTAAAATGCAATCTTGCAACACTTAAAAATAGTCTATACAGTAACTCATACTAGTACAGAAAGCAGGCAACCCATCAAGGTACTGATGTCATCACTGAATAGAAGATCTCTTCTGGTTTTAAGTCAATAAATTCCAGATGTTATAAAAAGGTAAAGAAGGTGAGATTTTGCAGTCTAACTGTCCTATATAGGCTTGGATACAGCAACATGAGCTTGATGGAATTCTTGTGGTTCTCCTCCACTCCCACCACTTCACTCACATATGAGTTCCACAGTCCCTGAAATTTTAGTAATGTTCTCAGACCTTTGCGGGAGCTTTCCATATGATCCTTTCCTTGAGAGAGAGATAACCAGCCAGAACTTGCTTCCAAGCTGGTGATAGTCACCATTGCATCTTTCCCTTTCACAGAGCTTAATGAAAAGGGATATCAGCCCCACCAAGACCCCACCTGGAAATCTATTTTCTTGTTTTAATCTGTTGTAAGCCACCTTGCATGATGAACTGGGGAAAAGGCAGGAAATAAATAAATAGTCTCCAAGGGCATTTTTATGTGTTGCATTGTCAAGCTTTGAGAGACTACTTTTTCCCCTCAAATATCTCTTACCTGCTGGACTTATTTGTACTATCTGTCATTTACAGCCGTACACAAACTGAAAAATGTTGGATCAGTATATCAGTTCTTATCTGCTGTAATGTTGACTTTGTCCTATGGTAACTCTATGATTGAGAGAACCCCAAGATCCCTGTGCATCTCCAGCACCTGGATTCTACTATACAAGAAGTTAAGGAATGCTAAATATGAGATTTCATACTTTCTTCCAAAGGCAGCAATGAACAGAAAAAAAATGGTATTTACTATGGGCATATTTTAAAAATAACTGGTAATTTGTTAAAAATTCAGAGAGAGGAATATGTTCCAAATACTCTCTTTTTTTAGTAAAAATGAATCAAACATTTAAAATAAAAATACAATAATTATAAAGTTTTGCTGGTATTAAACAATATTATGTTACTTTGCACATGATTAACTACAATTCAAGAGAGCTGCAGTACATTTAGCAGAAAGAAACTTTCTTTATAAACTATCTAGGAAAAATATTTAAGGAAATTAGTTAAGGGATCAAACTGGAGATGTTGCGAAACGGTGAATATTAGAAGCCTAGAGTTTCTCAGAGTTACCAAAGAAGGGTGAACACTGATGCTGAAATAATTCATTAAAAGTTGTACTGTGAAGCATGAGGTGTGAGAACACTGTGCACAGAATGTACATGGGAGGGAGAGAGGAAAGGCAGAGAGTTGATATCTTTCATGCTATTCTTTTTGAATCAAACCTATATCCATGACATTGGATGACCCAATCCTATTAGTTACTGCGCGTAAAAAGAACTGGTCAGTATGCACCGCAGTAACTCTTGTGCCAGAATACTGTCACAATCGAGAATGTTATAATCAATGTGGCAAAGCAAGCCAGAGTGTTATACTGAGCCATTGGCATGGCTGAGCTTCAGTAAAGATAACAAAGAGAAAAACATTGGCATGTAGGAGGGAACGGAGACAAAGCTAGTGTTTCAATTTCTTTTAAAAACAAATTTGGAAGATTAGATGGTTTGGCAATGAACCCATTTAGACTTCCCTACTGGTATATTTTCAGAGTAATATCCTTCACCAGAGGAAGGTGAAAGATCACCCAAAGAGAAGATTATGGAAAATTATGAATTCTCATTTCGGCATTCCTCTAATATATTACACCAGAGAGAATCCTTCTCTTCCACAGAGCTGATTCCAAATGGGGAATGAACTACACCAAGTATCAAGCTAAATTACTTTCCTCTCTGCCCTCACACGTGGCTTGAAGGATGAGTTCAGAGATATTTGCTTCTATTATACATTAACATTAGCTGTGTTGTCCAAATTTGACTAATGAGGATAATACTATATACAGGTGAATGATTTAAGCAAAGTTCAAGACATAACTTATGAAGCTGGTTTGTAATCATGGTTAACTACAGTTTGAAAGTTAGATGATATTCTAAGCTATGGTTTACCTAAAGTAGAAGTGTGAGATTTTATTCTCCTTACAGCTGTTTCAATGGAGAAGGGAAAGCGAATGTCTGAGGCCAAGGCTCAACTGAGACTAATTTTATTAGACTAAATTAAGGCCATTTCCACATGAGGTCAATACATCGTAGTCACCTAAAATTCTCACCCTATCATCTGTGTGTTGTACTATTTTAGCTTCGTAGTTTTCCTCCTGGTTCTGCACTTTTTCAGCTCCTAGCATGGTTCACTGTGACGAACCATGTTGTATGCTGTATGTAAAAACTGGAAAAACTCTGATCCAAACCTCCCAAATTGGTTCTGCTTCATTTTCACCTATGTGCAGAACTGTAACTGGGCAGAAGTGGCCGGCTAGGGGCTTTTCCAGGCTGTCATTTCCATCTCTATCTCTCTCCACCCATCAAAGGAAAGGCGACCTTCATTATTGTCTTCAGGCATTAAACTGACAGCGGGAAGAGAGTGGATCTGGTAATAGATTGTTAAGATGGTTTTTCCCCCTCATATCAACTAACCTATATACCTGCGCACAAATGTAGCAACACAGAAATGTGTTTGAGTGTGAGTGAGGAAGACACAATCTTTTAGTGTTCTGCTAGAAGATTGCCACCACTGCAGGCTACTAATTGATTCTAAGGATGAATGGTTCATTTTTCCCTCCGGATTTTGGAGGTGTAGCCAGACTGTGGCCAGTGACGTTGCCAAAGCTATCTCCCCTCTCAGCAACTGGCAAGATCGCAATCAGAGAGACAGCTGGATTGGTTACCACCACCATTGGAACTTTGCCTGCCTTGGTGCAAATCAGGGGGAGAAATTCCCATGTATTTGATTCCAGCCACCAAGCTTCTTCTGAAGACAATTACATTTTGATTAGTTGATGAATGAAGGTAATTGATTAGAGGAAGATCCTCAAACAACTTTGTTTTTCTTTGAAGTTACTTGTTCCTTCATGCTGCCTTGCTGAGGAAGAGCCCTGATGAAGCCAGCAGATTTCTCCTGGTAAAGTGGCTTCGCACTGCAGCCTTAAGGCTTCCTTTCATTTTAACAAAGTAGGGAACTTATTTTGACAGTTTAATTTGGCAGCTTTAATTGAAAACTCAATTTGACAGCTTACTTTGAAAGACCAGTTACTGTCCTACTGAGTTCTCAGTACCACTGAATTTGCTATTATTTTGGCAGAAACAAAAAAAAAAGTGGATTTACATCTTCAAATCAAAGGACATGATCCCTCTGTGCCTAGTTTCCAACTAATCAGAAGGTTTTCCATTTAAAATATAGTGTATGCCTTCATTTACAGATGGAAAAATGTCTTGTTCCTCTGTTGTCACCATCAGTGCAATCCCTAAACCCAGCAAAATTGCCCACACCTCTTCTTAATCATGGAATACATCAAAACAATCTCATACAGCATGTTGACATGATGTTGTATTTCACACACCGCATCATATCTACATGATGAGGAAGGCAGCCCAACAAAGCACATCTAAATGACTCTGAACTGTCTGTATGTTCATACTAAGCCATTATAATAGCATTTAAATAGGTATGTTGCTTAGGAAGACCAAGCTGTTCCAGCTGCACTGCAGCCACAATATAAACTTATGAGTATTACCAAGATCACATTGATAAGCCCTCTAAATGATATGGGTATTTGGGGGGAAATAGTTTTTTAAAAAATAATGGCAATGAATGATATCTTGTATTTTCATGTAGAGTCCAACCTTGATTTGGCAAAGTTCATTCTGTACAGTGTGATGATTGAAATCAGTGTGATATTTTAAAGTTTCCAGTAATGTTCAGTATGTCAGAGAGGCACACAGACTTTTTTTTTTTTTTTGCATTTATTGGGTGATGATGTGACTCTGTTTTCAAAAAAACAAAAAAAGGCAGATTTTCTACTTTTGTTTTTAATTCAACTTAGTTTGATATTTTTTTTAAAAAAATTGGTGTTATAGTTTAAGCTTACTGCAGCTCATTATAACTATGAAACCAAGGGCATCAAAAAGGCACGGAAGATAATCCAGACATGCGGACAGCACAGAAAGGAGATTAAATAAAGCAGGCAAGGATATGCCTAATTGGTGGTCTACGTGAACAGAGTAGAATCAAAAGGAAAGAAAAGCTCCTATAGATTTGTCTGGCTTGATTGCTGTAAATCTGAAACATTTCCAAAAATGTTGATGCTTCTTAATTACTCTGCATGCTCTACTCTATTGAATTCATTTTCAGGAATAGTGGAGGGGAGGCGGGGACAGGGAGCCTAGGGATGGAAAGAATATTTTTTTAAAAAAATGAAAAAACGTGTCAAAACATGTGCTTTTCAAGAGTCCAGAAATGCTGATAAGAAGAATCCCAGATGGTTGAGAATGTTTGCAGTTTGGGGCTTATTCTGTGCAAAATTTGCAGATGGTTGTTTTGGGCATAAACAGCACATTTTTTGTGTGCAAGACAGCATTTTCTGTTCAGAGGATAGTATTTTTGTAACGTGGAGAAAAAGTAGTTTTCTGTGCAAAACAACCATGTGCAAATTTTGTGCAGAACAAGTCCCCAAGTCATTGCGGATATGTTTTCAAAGCTAAGTGGTTTTTGAAGAGTTTCTCACAGCAGGAAGAAAATTGTTAAAATTACTCATTGCTTGCCTTGAGAAGAAAATTAGGGAAGAGCTTTAGGCCTTTGCAGAATATGTGTGTGAAAGAAATAGTAGTTTCCAGTTCTGAACAGACAGAGGCTGCAGTAGAGGGATGTGACGGTTTCTGTTTGGAGTTGGCTGAAATTGTTCACCCATTCTTATGGAATTAACTAGGCAAATAAACATTTTGGGTGCCTGTTTGCTGCTATGTTTTGGTTCTACGTGTGTGCTTGCAGCTCAGTTAATGCTTATGAAAAAGAAGTTACTTTTTTAAAAGTCTCTTTACATTCATTCATTCATTCATTCATTCATTCACTCACCCACCCCTTTTCCTCCTTGTTGTCTAACTGGAGGTTTTTCAGCAGTATCCACATTGTGAGGATGTGTGTAAAAGAGGACTAGAGAAACACAAGGTTGCAACTGCATTCCTGCACTGAACTATGCATATTGGGATGAGGTTTGTTTTTCCCCTCTCCCAAATTGACATTTCTTGAAGCCATACAGGAAATAGAATGAAATAGTCCTCTAGTATTGAAATTTCTCCAGAGTTCTGAACCAGAAATGTATACAAAAGATCAGTGCACAGGTGGAAAGGGTATATAAAAATATTAAACTTTTACAAGGTTTTTTATGCTCCTCAGCTTTCCTTTCTTTCTCATCTTCTTTCTAGCTGATTTTTTTTTTTTTTAAAAAAAGCAGTATTCTTATTGTGATGATGGTGAAAGGAGGCTGGGTAAACATAGACTTTCAATGCCAGGTTGCAACATGCACCAAAATCTGAACTGACGAAGAATGAGATTCTGTTCTAGCCAATCTTACTGTAGCTATGTATACCTACAACAGGCAAGGTAAACAGCAGCAGCCTCTGTAATCCCTTATTGTGCATGTATGAACAGACAAAAAGAATAGACAAAAAGGAGAGAGCAGATTAGCCCAATCAAAAAAATTTTACTCACTTACGTAGGTTTTTCTGACCTGACTGTTTCATTTCACTTGTGCATATAGTTAGCTTGGTATAAAAGTTAACTGCTCCTGTTTTGTGTTGTAGGAACCTATCTCTATTCTTTCTGTGTTATTTCTTCCTCTGATACCAGATTTTCTTAAACTCAGCTTTATCTGCTTTACCATAATATCCAAAGTCTCTAGTGTAGTGTTCCTTCATTCACAGAATGCAGAAATGTTACCGACTCCTTAAGTAAAAAACCACACTGTAGTATTTCACCTATGGGCACAGAAGAGCTATTGTTCATTTATATAAACAGCAATATGAATGAGATATGCAATTTCAGTTATCAGAAATTATCAGCATCCCATACAACCTCTCTAGTATATCTAGTGTGCACAATGACTGCATCCTGGCATGAAGACATGAGAGAAGCGGGACATGATGATGTTTCTGCATGATGTTGTTGCAGTCCTGCCCTTCTCCAGTTGCCAACTGGTGGCAATCACAGGGTAGATCACTGATGGAATTTCTCCATCATGCAATGCACCCATCCTGGAGCATAGGAAGGAAGGAAGGAGCATGTCCTTCACGCTCCCTTTTACAGGGAGCCAGTGGGATGCAGAGAATAGCATTCCCATCACGGTCCGTTCCCACCAAAGGCACTGCCAGGACCGTGACCAGGGGATGACAGCATCAGGTGACATGTGGCAATGGCCTCACTTCATAAATGATTACATGATAAGTTTCTCTCTATCCCTCTGCATCTTTGGAACTCTCCTGATCAATGCAGATCTCTAGTGGAGAATTCAAAGTAGTTCACCAACTGCTAATCCCAGGATTCTACAGGAATAAGTGATGACAGTTAAAGTGATGTCAAACTGCTGTAACTAGGTAGACATTACTTTTTAACATGTGGGATATTTGGCTAAAAATAGATACTATGAAAATAAAACCAACTGTAAATGTGACAAAGTTCATAGAAATCAAGTTCCAAAAGATCCTGTTTTGATTCAAGCAAATGAAGAAGGCCAACATTCCATCTAAACATATTTTTGTGGAAGTGGTTTGACACAACTACATTTCAGTCTAAAAACTTGAGTGACTGAGTCAAGTAACCCAAGACAGGGAAAAATTAGGACATCCACATTTAAAAAACAAAAACATTTATACAATTTCCTCTGTAGCCTCAGACTCTGAACTCAAGTATGTAGAGCAGTAGGAAGGATATAATCTGGAAAACCTAGGGGACTATAATTCAAATTATATATTGATTTCTTTTTCCTGTCAGAATAATTAGTACTGTTAGATGGACAAATATCTGGAATTTGTGTGAAGTCACTTCATATGACCAGTATTTCTTGACAACTATTGAAAAACATGAAAATAAAGTTATACCTATGCAGCCAATTTGTACAATTGCAAACTGTTTGCTGTTGCAGCAATTATATATTGCACTTCTTGGCAGATGCTTTTGTAGTAAATGGTACTAGACTGCAGTAAATATCCCTTCTGTTTAATTAATAAAGGCCACATGCCCCCTCCTTCAATAGCTATGGTTGCTGTGGATTTCTAGCCTCTGTAGTTAATTGCTTTATAGTACATCTGCTTCCTCTCTACTGCTTTGCATCTGTTTTGAGACATTAGAATGGGCAGTATAACTAGGCAGTTCCTGTTCCCTACTTACCTATTTCTCACTCTTTGCTTTAAAATTTCAGTTTTGGACCATGACTCAGAATAAGTCATTCCCTTCCCCTTCACACTGTGGTAACAAGGTGTATGATTTTGCATTCCACAATGGTTATTCAGTTGCATGGTGAAGAGAAAGGATAGCATGCTTTAGAAAGAAATGAGTGTGAAATCATTATGTAGGTAATAAGCAAGAGAGTTATAGCAATATCAAAAATAGAACTTTCTTAATAACCTCCTTTTAAAGAACTGACTTTATAGCTTTAATATATTCCATCATATAAATGAAGCTTTACACTTTCCAGTCATTTACATTGTCTTCTTTTTTAAAGTCTTAAATGGAAGGAGGCCATTAAGCATTCCTCCTGGTGGCTGTTACCAACTGGTAAGCCATTTGTGTAAAGTGCCATGCTACACAGGTTGGGTGTATCTAACTGTCATATTCCAAAGATTTTATGAGAAAGGTTTGCTGCATTTATCACATACTTTGAAAAACTGATTTGTGGAACACTCAAGTGATTCTGTTACCCCATGAGGGGGTGATTCAGAGGTCCATCCATGGTGTCAGTGTGTCCATGGAATGGTAGGGAATTATAGCTCAAAAAGAGAAGCCTATGAGAGGGGGGTAACCTTACAGGATCTTTCTACCTTTGTGTACTGGTACTAATGCAGGAACACCAGTTGGAGATTGAAAAAATGTTTTACTGGAGAAAATCATGAACACACATAAAATTCAAGCAGTTTCACAACCACACAAGACTAACTGAAGGAAAGGAAAGGAAAATTGGATAGCAAATAGTTGGGATGAAGTGGGCCATTTTTACCTATCCTACAGAGAATAGATGAAGCCCAGACTAGCGGGCTGAGGGTAGCACAAGAATGAGTATCTGAGCAGCAGGGTGACAGCCTATGTTCAGTGTTCTATGAGTTTTCTGGTTCAGAGCCAGGGTTTAAATACCTTTTCTCTGCCCTAAACAGGAAGGTGTTGTCTGTCAGAACAAATAATGGGGTCTGGAACAGGCTAGTGGTCTTAGCATTAGGTGACAAAGCATTGATGGGAATTGTGACAGCTTCTTAATGTCTGGGTAGCTGAGGAAACAAAGGAGGGTTTCAGTGGGAAGAGGGGACAGGTTGATGACCCTTGGTCATTGAGGCAACTTTGTGTGCTATTGTGTTTGGAGGTTGAGATGCTGAGGGGATTATTGCAAGCTCCTCAGCACCGGAGCTTCCCAACTGCTACGACTAGGCCATGCCCTGAGATCCCACCTGACCTATTTTTGCAGTTAGTTCAGCCATTCGTCTTTGCCAGCATGGCTTTTCAGCCATAACAGTGTATGATTTATATTTTCTATGCCAATTAAAGTTCATTGTCAATTATATCATATCATGGAGTGGGGGGTATACAGCTTGGTAACAATTCTAGGTGGCAACTGGTATATGCAGATTAGGGTTGCCAATTCAGGATTGTCCCAAAGCTTCAAGTTTCTGGGCCAGTAAGACAGGCCCCGGTGGTGTCATTAAGAACTATGCATTAAGTACCAACTGCAGTTGCTCACAGCTTTCCATGCAAACCCATATACACGAAGATATTGAGAGAGAAAAGAGAGAGAGAGCACATTTTCCTGTTTGGAAATTAAGACAAAAATCTTAGCTAATGAGGCTGTTCCCATATCAGGGTTGAATGAGGTGATTATTCCTTGTCACCTACTTAGTGAGATGGAATAAGGTGCATTTAATCTAGTTGACATGCCTTTAGCCAGAAGGTGGATAAAGAGAAGAATGGGTCACAATGACTGGCAGAGAAAGAAAGAGATAAATTAGTAAATACATAACATTTCTCCCTCTGGGTATTTGCACACATCCGTTTCCTCTTGCCCCGAACTGAGCCAACTAAAACTGGTTGACTTATGTTGCTTCTTCCTCTTCTGGAGATGATCCATAAAAGCTGGAAACTCAGGGCTAGGCCATGAGATCTAGCAACACTGTTGTGGCCTGGGCACAGTGAAGTGGTCCATTTCAAATAATCTTCAGTTAACTTCTAAAGCAGGAGTGGGAATCTTGCAGTCCTCCAGATGTAGCTGGACTGCTATTCCCAGCATTCCTCACCATGGAAGCTAGGCTCCGGAGACTTGCAGTCAATAATAGCTGGAGGGCCACAGTGTTCCCATCTCTCCCCTAGAGGGCAATAGATGTGTTGTTTATTATGAAATTTTTAATTCTGACGGGAGACACTGGTTTGTCATCTTTGGCTGTCTCTGTCAGAAACAAAGAAACAAACAAAAATATGTATCAATAAGCAGAAAAAAATTGAAAAAGTTGTTGGGCAAGGTCAAGTTTGGAGGCAGGAAAGCCTATGAATCAAATTTAATTAAGATAAAATGACTTTGAACATGCAAACCACATCTTACCTCACTATTGCAACTATTGTGGTGTAAATCAACTTGAAATACCCTCCTAGTTCCACAGAGTGCTCTTATTACATGCCAGACACCATCTCCGGGATTGGTGTGACACTTTGTGCCAATGCAATCCCAATTCCAGCAAACAATCTTGCTCTGGCTCTTGAGTTTTTCTTCATTGCCATTCCTCCTCTTTTCTTTTCTTTCTGGCAATTCTAATGTCAGTCCAGTGGCTCAGAAGTCCATCCCTTTACCATTCTGCTATTTTGTTCTGCAATGATTTCATGGAAATAAAGCCACTTCTTTAGATGCAGTACAGAATGATATTAAAGGCTCAGGTTATAAAGCATATCTACACAGCTATGGAATCAGGAAGGAATGCAACAGGATCCAGAAATTTTCAAAGAGGTGCACTTTCCAAAGGGATACTTTATATCCTGAATATGGATATATGGAATATAACTCCATATTGTATCTGAAGAAAGTTCAGGTCAAAATAAAAGACAGCCTTAAAAGCACTGCTACATTCCTTCTCCCCCTCCTTCCTAATTTTTCTGAACTCATACAGCCTAGAAACAAGGGAACAGATCATCAGCAGTAGTTATCTTATGGAATTTGGTACCACAAGATCATGTCTTGTTCATCTGTTCTTATGATTTATTTTTCCCAAGTGTTTTGAAAGCAGCATCCACTTCCTTTTCTAAAATTGTGGCTTCAAAAACAAAAAGATCTTTATTGAAGGAATCCATCATGTTTTCACTTACTTTGCATAGTTCTTCAGTCCAAAGCAGGTCCAGAGGAGGGCAACCAAAATGGTGAGGGGCCTGGAAGCCATGACCTATGAGGACAGACGTAGAGAGCTGGGTATGTTTAGTCTGCAGAAGAGAAGGTTGAGAGGGGACATGATAGCCATGTTTAAATATTTGAAGGGATGTCATGTCGAGGAGGGAGTGGGCTTGTTTTCTCCTGCTCTTGAGACCAGGACAAGGAGCAATGAATACAAGCTGCAGGAGGGGAGATTCCACCTGAACCTCAGGAAGAATTTCTTGACAGTCAGGGCTGTCCGGCAGTGGAATGTGCTGCCACGGAGTGTGGTGGAGTCTCCTTCTTTGGAGGTTTTTAAGCAGAGGCTGGATGGCCACTTGTCAGGAGTGCTTTGAGGGTTTTCCTGCATGGCAGGGGGTTGGACTGGATGGCCCTTGTGGTCTCTTCCAACTCTACATTTCTATGAGTCTATGATTCTGTTGCTTCTACTATCTTTTTTCCCATCTTGATTATACAGTGTGTTCCCCGTTGATCATATAATATACCCACTCTTGGTTGAAGTTCCCTGTGATTTCTTGAATCTTGTGGAAGAGTTTTCTTGATCTACTTTTTTTTGTTGTCTTCTATTTCTTTGCCTTGATTATTGTGATAGTCCTTTTTGTCCCTGCACACAAGTCACTGAATAGTTCCATTAAGAATTCTGACCAAATTTCTGTTACCCTTTGCTTTTACTTCTTGCCTGCACTTAACTCATGTTTTAGATCTTTTTTAATCCAGATTCTTTATAGGTTTGATCTGGAAGATTGGTGCCATACCCCCCCAAACACAATTGAGTTCACAGACTACATTTTAAGGTAGTTACATTACATGGCACATTTTCTTTTGTACAAAAAAGGAGGTTGCAAAGATTCAGCAAAATGATCCACTAAAACCATGCAACTAATACTCTGGATCGACCAGTAAATCCTGTTTAGCCCACTGGCAACTTATCGACAAAAAGAAACACAAATGAGTTTCTTGCATCCTTTATCTATTTTTGTACATATGAGAATAAGATTCTTGCCATTTGCTTTTCAGCTGAGCCCAAATCAAATACACAACAGTAGAAAATGGTGCAACAGTTTAAGTATTCCAACTTCTGTCAGAAAAACCGGTGATGTCCCATCATAATCTCATGCTGTTCAGTCCTGCCACTGAAATGAAAAAAATACATGGAACATTGAGTCTGCTTTCATTTACTACGAGCCTCAAGTTATAACTGAATTATAGCTTTTTCCCCCATATACATTTCTCCCAATAAGAGTGTAATTGCACAATTTAGCTTTTATTTGCTACAGTGCTGACTGTAGTGACATTTTACTTTTGAAAGCAAGATGATACATGCAGAAATCACCAATTTTTCTTGTTTACACAACAAGTACCCACTCATTATGCTCATTCTCTGGATGCACAGCTAACATAATCTATCACCAAGCTTTCACTTCTATAATTTGTAATATATGCTTCCAGTGATATAAATGGAACCACATTCATTGTCATTTCCCAAAGGACGAATCTCAGTAACTGGTAAACTGTGCAGAAATAAGTAGTTTACACTGGTCAGCCTCCGAGAGTACTAAATTTTCAGTTTCCATAGTTTCAGGGGAGTGCAATTTGTGAATGCATGACTAGCTGTGGCTTGAAATGAATTAGGATGGATATGATGTATGCTGAGCTCTCTGTCAGAGAAATGTCTTTCAGTACCTTGCCATTTATAATACTTTGAAGTATCCTGGGGGGGGTTTCCCCCTTGTATTTAAACGCTACCTCTTCGAAGATATTCCACACTCTGTCTAGTTGACCCTCTGTTTTCTTTATTGATAATCTCTCCATCACCAGGATCATGTTGTTTGAGAGAGCACCTTGTCTAACTTTCAGGACCCTTTCATACTACACTATTAATAGCATTATGATTTTACTTTACCTCCCAAGGCAAAATCATATGTAATCCCAGGATCTGCAGTTTTGGGAGAGGCATTTAGAATTCTCTGCCAGAGAGCTCAAAAGGCTCTCAAAACTATAAACTCCAGAATTCCATAGGATGGAACTAAGGTGGTTAAAGTAGAATAATAATGTTATAATTGGGTAATGTGAAAAGGTTTGTGGTTCCATGCTGTAGAATCCTTGGATTAGCTATGTAGAAAGGAATACTTAGAATCCTCAGCCAGACAGCTCCAGTGCCTCCCCCAAGTACAAAACCCCAGAATTCCACAGGATGCAGCCAGGGCTGTTAGAGCGTTATAGAGTGTCAATCTAAAACAGTTCATTATTTTATATTATGCGTTATCACCACATTGATTCATCTCTTCTCTGGAGGAAAGGTAAACATTGCCCACTTCGCCCCAACTTCTTGCTCTCCAATTTTCCCTTACTTTCCTTCAATTAGCTAGCCTTGTGTGACACTGCTTGAATCTTGCATGTGTTTGTGATTTTCCCCAATAAAGCACTGAATCTCCAGTAGGTATCCCTGCATTAATACCAGTATATAAAGGTGGAAAGATGCTGTAAGGTTACCACCCTTTGCAGCCTTCCTTTTTTGAGCTATAATTCCCACTGTTCCATGGAGGCACTGGCACCACAGGTGGACCTCTGAATCACCCACCTTTTGGAGTAACATTGGAAAATCACAATAAGTCTGATGGGCAGATGTAGTTCTCATCTTCACATAGTTGTTGGTCCTATTTACATTAGGAAAAAAAAATACATGAGCACATTGTTAGAGGGCTTGATCTACTCCTTTGGCTAAAACGAATGGGGTAGCAGCAAGTGGACTTGTTGAACATCCAAGCCTGTGCCTTGAGAGCTTCATCTTTATGGCAGACAAGCAGGACTTTTCCATGCATTGTATTTCCTTTGAAAGAAGATATATTTCCACAAGTTTAATTTTAAGAAGTTTCATTGCTTTGAACCTGTTGAATGACTAAGCAAATTAACTCCATGAAATACCTTTTAGAAGTGTTGTGCATTTGAAAATATGATCTTGACAGTAACATACTTTCCTGTATTTTATTGATGTTTTTAGGCACTGAAGGGGCTGTATTTGAGCACTCTGTGGAGACACCCCACATCAGAGCAGAACCCTCACAAGACCTCAGGTAGGTTTCTTAAAACTACTAAAATAATGTTGGTATTTGTGAGCACACTGCTTGTTGATAGAATTTAATCATATTTACATTTCATAAACATAAAGCCAAAATTCAAGTATAGCCTAACATCTATTAACAGAAATGTAGACATTTTTACTAAAGAATTTTCTTTTCATATTTGAAGCTTGCATCACAACAGATGTAAGTATGGAGGTGCATGATTCATATATTGCCATCTTGGTTTGGAGGAAGATTTAAAGTTGTTTTGCAGAGTACTCCTTCTTTTAAAAGCTGAGGTCTTATTCTTATTATGAGCTATTTCTAGATGTGCAAGCTAAAAATGTCAGTAGAAGGTTAGGCATGCTGAGGAGTGCCCTTGAAAACTGAACTTGCCTTTTCCTTTATTTATTTTATTTTTAAGCCATATCTATTGGTAATCTTTTGTGTGTGAAACTTTATTTCCAAAGGGGGGTTTTTTTGGGTGGGGGGTGGTGGTGGCCAGGGGAGGCCACAAACCAAAAAGCGCTCACTCTTAACTTCAGGGAAATAATAGTGCAGACCATCAGGACTACTACTGAGTCGTGACATTTGCATGCTCTCTCAAATATCCAAGACAAAAAGCTAAAATATCAAATCCTAAAACCTGCAGTGAGCTTGTAAGTCCTACCGAGATATTTTTAAAATTAAAATGGCTTCCTGACTGGAGCCTTTGATAAAGTTTAGATGTCACTATACTGCTGGCTTCTAATCAATATTTTTTTTCTGTAAATGGCAAAGAGATTAAATGTAAGCCCAGAACAATCAGCTGCATTTCAGTCTAAGGTTCTCTTTCTTGGGTCAGTCCCATCTCTGCTCACAACAAAGGGGATATGATAAGGGTGCTTTCAGACTGCATATTTGACTCCCTTCACCTTTTAAAAAAAAGCAGTTTGAGGGCATTTCATAAATGTTAGACTCAAGAGCATAAACAAAGCAGTCAAGCCTACCTAGAACCATTATAAGATGACCATTTCTACCTTGCCTTCTTTTTTAAAAATGTGAAACAGAATTCTCCTCCTAGGTATAGAATAATAGATCAGATATAAATAGTTTGTTTATAATTTGTATTAGCACTTGTGTTTAGTATTTTCTGGGTGTAAGTTGCTTATGGCCATTTCCACACTAGACTGTT
The DNA here is from genome assembly GCA_948472985.1 of Iguana delicatissima. NCBI lineage: Eukaryota > Metazoa > Chordata > Lepidosauria > Squamata > Iguanidae > Iguana > Iguana delicatissima. Next base: position 253,900 of record CAOKZL010000186.1, read on the forward strand.
ATAGTGCTATTATTCCACTTTCAACATCCTATGGAATCATGGGGTTTGCAGTCTTGTGCGGAAATGGCTCATGTTACTGTATTATGTAAACAATTTTATCTTATTAAACTGATGATCTCTAGCTAACTAATTGTGTGTGTGTGTGTGTGTGTGTGTGGTATTTCCAGGGTTCCTTCACACTACACAATTATAACACTACTATTCCACTTTAACTGCCATGGTTCCAGCCTAGGGAATCACAGGGTTTGTAGTTTAGTTGCAACATAGTTGTAACAAGTTGTAGTATCATTATAGTAATAATACTAAGCAGTCACAATACGTACAAATTGTGCATACTGTCACTTCATTGTAAGAATACTGATTGGCATATAAGTGTTGGAGTTTTTTCATACAGGTATAAACTACTGTTGTTTGTTGTCAAGAATTATAAGCTGCCAGTCCCAGGATTCCATGGGACAGAACCTTGCAGTTAAAGTGGATTTTTTTGGTGGCAGCATGAAATCAGGGGATGGAGATAAAGGAACCAATGTAAAAATGGTGCAGCAAAATACACATGGATAGAGTCTAGTAGAGAGCGGCTACCATTTGGACTATAATTGTGCCAGGAATATTTTGCTATCCACACTAGTCTTCTCCTGTATCCCCAGATACCAGCAGTGAGCTACCTTTCACTGCCCTTTCTTTACTGGAGTCTGTAAAGGGCTGGAGTATGACAACATTTTGTTCAGAAGAGACAGCTCCTTTATATCTATACTTGCACTGCCTTTTGAATTCTTTTATTCCCCTTTCCTTGAAAACGTCAGAAGAGGTAACCTATAACTTTGTGAAGTTGCATCATACATTTTCGAATTGGGCTTGTCATGCTGGCGCATGTCATGATTGTGAATCTTCTCTTCTGTAAATTTGAAATGTGACAATATGGCAACCAGTCACATTGTCCTTTCTTCCAGGTAACCTTTTAAAGTTTAATTAGACATGTTTTCATCAGTGTATTTCTTGAGTTAGGGAAGCTTGCAGAATATAGATAAGTGGATCAAGGCATAAGAGCCAATGTAGTATACTGGTTTGAGTGTGAGACTAGGACTCTGGGAGACCAGGATCTGAATGGCTGTTCAGCACAGAAACCTACTGGGTGAGCTAGGACAAGCACACTCACACATCCCTAGATGAAGCCAATGGCAAACCTCCTCTGAATAAATCTTGCTAAGAAAACCCTATGATAGGATCAACATCAGTCAAAGTCAAAGTGAAAGCACATAAAAACAAAGCACAGGTGAGAAAAGATTTCTAGAGGGTTCATAATCTTTCTAATCCCTTTTTATACATTCTTAATCCTCTAAAAATTATGATATTATCTTGTAATATATAGGATTTTTAGGATAAATATAATACTTGGAGTAGCACAGGGCAGGGACAGGCATAGCAGAGCTCTCTTGGCCTGTTCATTTGTGGCTCTAGTATCCTCATTGGCCATTACTCCATAAAATATAGCATCTGAAATAACTCACCGCTGCTCTCCTAGACTGGGTGACAATTAAAATAGTGTGTGCTTGAGTCAGCCTGAGCAGCACCTTTGCTGCAGCACCTCACTTTGTAACACATATTGACAACTTGCTTTGACAGACAGCCAGAGAGATAGGGAATGACAAAAGCACTGTTACCCCAGATTAAAATAAAATAGAAGGGCAGAAGTGGCAGAGGAGGAAGAAGGAAGGGAGCGAGGGGAGAATGGAACAGATGGACTCCCCCCAAAAGTTCCTATAATGGAGGGAATGGAGAGCAGCTAAAAGTGTTTGAGAAGAGAAGTCACCTTTGTTGAGTCTAGCCTAGCAATGTCTCTGTCAAACTGAACTGAACCTGAATTTCATTAGCAAGCTATGCTTGACCAAAGAATTATACTTTTGAATCCCTGAAATGAATTGCATGTTAATTGCCAGATTCTTATTGCTGCTTTTTTTTATAATAAACAGCACAGCTACACTGAGTGGAGCCTCATGCCCCAAAACTTTGGTTGCAACACTGCTGATTCAGTGTGATCAGGCACTCATTAAGAGGCAATATTTTCCAAATACAATAAAGACTATTGTGGTTGCATATGGAATTATATGCCCTCAATCATCTTCTTAATAAGGGGGGTAAATTACTTTGTTGTTGTTCTGTGCGTCTGGGGAAAACTCGAAGATCAAATTTAATAGCTTTCTTTCACCTTGATTATGAAGGCTACTGTACTGCCAACTATAAGCTAATCCTGAAAGCCAACACTGGGTATAATGAGATGGAAAATTGATCAAGCAGCAAGAAGCTGCCAAAGATGGTAGGGTCCCCTTTTAACTTTGATCTACTTTGAGGATACACAAATTTTGCACAACAGCTTTGTGTTTACCACAAAGAATGTAGCTGCATGGCATCAGTAAGAGCCTTTCTCCAAAAAGACGGAGGAAATAAGAAAGGGCACTAACGTGGCAGGATGCCTGTTCATTAAAAGCCTGCAGCAGAAATCAGATGTGATTTCTATGCCCATTAAAAGATACAGAACCTGAAGCAAAACTGATACGTTTGAAGTAATTGGTGGTTGTGTGGGGGAACAAAGGAAGTTCAGAAAGCAGCCTGCCATGTAAATTATATAGTGTGTGTTTTGGTGTGTTTGTGCTTTTGAATTTATCTGTGAGTTGGGATAGTTTAGAGGCAGGCAGATAGTCAAACCAGGAAGCAGGCAGGCAGTTGAGTGAGGGCAGGCACCTCAAAAGTATGGTAAGACTTCAAAACCTGGCCAGAACTGGAAACTTCATGTGGCATTCATGCCTTCAATGAGAATCTAGCAAGAAGTTAGGGAGTGGAGTCACAATCAGAAAGGGTGACTGTGTTGGGAGGTTTAATTTTCACTGGAAGCCTAGGTTGAGACAGAAGAGTAACTGAACCTGAGTAGAATCTGGTCAGAGAGTGTGACCTAGATTGGGGGTTGAGCCTTTCGTGGGAGTGTAGCCAAAGGGCTGTTATATGATACTTGTGCCTTATATGAGATTCTAATGATATAATTGAATTGTCTAAAAAGTGATGTAAGGGAATATATCAGCCTTGACCTGCATTTGAAATTTGAAATGCTACTTTATTCTGATTGTTAACTTAATAAAAGTTTTAGTTGTATACAGTATATAAATCAACCAGGAAACATGCTACCATAAAACTATTAAGTGATTCTAAACAAACATTGAAAACCCTCACCCTTTAAACACAAGTGGTGATATAAGGAGAAAAGCATGTGGTAAAGACAGGGTGCCTTATCAGATTGGAAACTACCACACCAGTCTAGAAGAAGTAAGGACCTGTCACAACTAGCTGTGTTCTGATAACTGACACACAACAACATTGTCACCCTCCAGAGCCATTTGAGGACCCTGAGAGGTCTCAGAGGATGCCTGCATTCTGCATTCTGGCTATCGTGCCATAGCAAATGATAATCCTTAGTTGCCCCCCTCCCCTGGCGAGTACACAGCTAAGTCCTCAGGGCTGTTTTCCCATACAGATTTCCCAGAATGTGGGCAGACCCTTCTCTCTGTCCCACCACCTTCATAGACACATGTGGAGGAGGCACAAGAAAGACCTTTCTCCCGGGCTCTGGAACTCCAAGTCTAAAAAGAATAGACTTTCTCCCTCCATATTGGCTTTCTGTCAGTGCGTGAAAAATTTTATTCTGATTATCTTTGGGGAAACTGTTTTATAAGGAAAAACTTTTTAATACTGTACTATTTTTATTTCTTGCCTTTCTAGTGGATACATTATAAATGCTTTTTAAAATAAAACTATGAAAAGTTTATATATACTTAAATGTTAGCTTTTACCTATATATGTTTTTATGTATTTTAGTCAATTTTTGTAAATTGCTCTATGTCCCAGCTCTGGGGTAAAGGAGGAAGAAATATTAAAGGAAGGCTGGGAAGGAGAGAGAATTGCTAAAATATGAATGAAAATATTTTGCCTTTGCAACAAAATTGGCACATTCTATTAGAATTTTTTAAAAAAAAAAACATGCATAGAACACTTTTTTAAAGAGAATAGTCCTGGCTTTTTGATCCTTCTAAGAATGACAGGATAGATCTAATCCTGTAACAATGTTTTCAACTGCTTATTCCCAGTAAGAAAAGAAAGGATTGACAGGATAATCAAAAGAGGACGGGAGGAAGGAGAATCCATGCCAGTGGAAACTCCAAAGCTGGGGGCAGATTTGATAGTGGGTGTATGAGATTGGCCAGCAAGGCCAAAAGTAAGGGGAAAGCTTAAGGGGAAAAAGAAAATACCAGCTCTAGGAACATTTACTCCAAGGAAATGTTGGGATCTGGTGAATGCAATGATTCTGTTAATCTTACTGCCCCTTGAACCACACCACCTTTTTTGTCAAAGTCACCATTGGATTGGCAACAGATACCAGAGGTCTTTATGCCTTCAATGGGGAAGTTATCTTGAGAGATCTGTGCTTAGTCTGAGTCTGAACTATCTTCACAGAGACAATCAGATGTAATAATATGCCTCATTTGCTAATGATACATAAATAACTACTTTGAAAAAGCGATTCTTGGGGTGCTATTTTATCTTTATAATTTCACTCCCACCTTGGCAACAAACTTTCTTTATAACACAGGTTTGATGGCTTCCTCTGCCCCTTGCCTCCTCTTTCTCTATCTATCTAGACTTGTTAACATCAAAGCAGTCAATAATTTTCCATGGTTCCTAGTACAATAACACATACTAGCTAAGCCAAAAAATAATGGAATGTTCCATTCAATTAGTGTTCAGCTTTGAGATGTCTTGATTAATGAGATCTTTAGGACTGATAATAAGGTAGTTGTGACACAATCTTCATGAAATAATAAAAGGATGATATGGAAGGTGGTCATTTTTTGACACTCAAATAACATTGAAGAGGATTGTAATTGTCTTGTCTGACTCTCAGAAATAGGCAGCTAAAATGTGTTGAGTTTTTCCCTTTCTCTCTGTTTCTCTCTTGCATCCTCAGATACTACACACCCTCAGACATTTCACAGGCAAAATGTGGGACAAATGTGACCAAGCTACATGGGGAAGAAGAAAAAGGTGCCAAAAGTTATTAATGAGGAAGAATAAACAAGTTAGGAGAAGCTGCAGAACTTTAGTTTGACCTCACTGGGAAGGAGAAGATTCCACCCTCTCCTCTCTGCACCTTCCTGCTGAGTCAACTGAGTACAAACTACTTTTGTACTTTGAACTCAGTTTTATAACAACTGTAGGTAAGATGGGGCAAAGGGGGAAAGTGGGAGGAAGAGAGACACACCATCACATTTTAAAAGCAAAATGGAATGACCAAGGATTATCCTAACCAATAGGGAGTAGTTGGTCACAGATATTAAAGCAGTTGGTACTTTAGGGGGAGTGACCATGTAACGCTAAAATTCATGATTGTGGTACAGAGTATAGAAAAGTATAGTCAAACACAACTGTTGGATTTCAAAAGAGATGGTTTTATCAAGCTCAGGGAATTACATGGCAAGAGATGCTAAAGGAAAAAGACACCCAGCATGGATGGGATTTCATGAAGGAGGAGTTGCTAAAAGCACAATCACAAGCAATTCCATGAAGAATTAAAATGGGAAACAACTGAAAAAGTCAATATGGCTACACAGCAAACTCAACAAGGAAGTGAAAAGAAAAAAACATATGTAAAGAATGGAAGGAAGGATAAATCACCAAGGAAAAATACAGACGTGTAGCCCTAGCTTAAAGGAACAGTGTAAGGAAAGCTAAAGCTCCAAATGAGCTGAGACTAGTTAAGCAAGCAAGGAGCAACAAGAAGGGTTTTTTCCCCCTTCAAATATGTTGAAAACAAGAGAGTGACAAAGGAAAAAGTGGTACCGCTACTCAGCAAGGATAGTGAGATGCCAACAGATCAAAATGAAAAGGCGGAACTACTCAATGCCTATTTTGCTTCATTTTCTCCAAAAAAGAAGACTGTGTGCTTCCATGCATCATCAAAGATCTTGGTAAGGAATTTGGTTTGCAAATTAAGATTGATAAGGAGTTAGACAGGAATCAACTAATTAACCTAAACGAGTTCAAATCTTTAGGGACAAATGAACAGGATCTCAGAGTACTGAAGGAACTTGCTGACATTCCCTCAGAACCTCTTGTCATAATTTTTGAGAAATTTTGGAGAATGGATAAGTTGCCAGAGGCTGGAGATGAGCAAACTTTGTGCCTCTCTTCAAAAAAGACAATGCAGTGATTTAGTAGGAACCAGAATGGGTTTTGTCAAGAACAAATTTTGCCAAACTAGTCATATATCTTTGTTTGATCAGATGACTAGTTTAGTAGATAGTGGGAGTATAGTAGATGTCAATTATCTGGATTTCAGCAAAGGATTAGACAAGGTCCCCCATGATATTTTGATTAGCCAAATGACTAAATATACAATAGGTGGAAACACCATCAAATGGATCCATAATTGATTGGGAAACCATGCTCAAAGAGTTGTCGTCAGTGATTGTGTTTCAACTTGGAAGGAGGTCTCGAGTGCAGTGCCACAGGATTCTGTCCTAGGGCCAACACTCTTCAATATTTTTATCAAAGATTTAGGCAATTGTCATGAAAGAGGCACTGGGTAGATCCGGTTGGGACAGCCAATCACAGCTCAGGGAGTGCTGTGAAAGAAATGGGAAAAAACAGATAGGGTTTTGGAATTGACAGAGACTGGGTATGAATTTCAGTGGAACAGAGCAGTGAGTCAGTGCTCAATACTGTGGTATTGAGAGGCCATGTGAGAAAAAAATATTCAGGAGCTAATTATTGCAATATTGAATTTTAATAACTTTACAGTTGTTACTTTAAAAAAAATTGATTCTTGCTGTCTCTTTTGAGCCTAACATATGGTACTTACCATAAGGAAACCACACAACAACACAGACACATCAGTAAGTGGTCACCCAGAGGCCCATGAACCACCTGAGAAAGGGATTCAATGGGGAACAAGGGGACGGATAGTGGTAGAATTCTAGAGGCTGGAACTGCTTGGCCCACCTGGAGGAAGTGATATGTCACAATAGAGTAGAGGGAATCCTTATGAAATTTAAAGATGATATAAAATCAGGAGGGGTAACTAACACATTGGAAGTTACAAATGGAATTCAAAGGGACCTTCATAGAAAATTGGGATGAAGTTAATAAAATGAAATTCAACAGAGACAACAAATGCAAAATTCCACATTTTAAGGCCACAAAACCAGATGCCTGGATGTAGGATGGGGGATACTTGGCTCAGCAATATTACATGTGAGAAGGACCCTGGGATTCTTGTTGATCATATGTTGGATATGAGCCAGCATCGTGATGCTGCAGCAAATAAAATAAAAGCTATCTTAACCTGCATTCATAAACCATAGTTTCCAAGTCAAGGGAAGTAATAGTCCCCCTATATGGTCAGGCCTCATCTGGAGTGCTATGTTCAATTCTTGGTGCCTCATTTTAAAAAGGATATAGATAAGTTGGAGAAGTGCAACAAACCCCATAAGAGGTATGGAAACAGAACATATGAGGAAAGCCTGAAGAAGCTGGATACATTATGCAGTGATATATTTAAGTCTTTTACTCCAAGTATCAAGTCAAGTTTCAAGTCTCTACCTTCAAGTCTCAAGTCGAGTCTCAAATCTTTGCAGGATACTTTCAAGTCAAATCTCGAGTCAAGTCTCAAGTGTGGGAGCCAACTTTATACCCCAACTTGTATTCCAGAATTTCTGGACAGAGTCGAAAGTCAGTTTTAACAATATAAGTAAAGTTGATCCTCTACTTTTGTGATTTTGCCATCTACAGCTTCAAAAGTGGGGAATAGGATCCTTATTACTTCCCATTTGCAAAGCTGGAGGCTTTTTCAAAAGTGGGAATCCTTCTTATTCCCCATTATTGAAGCTTCAAGAGCTTTAGAAGAAAGGATCCTTCCTCCTCAAGACCACTGCCTAACACATTTTCTGTTCCCCTCTGAGATAATGCCCCCTGCACTCTGGGCATGAGTCTTGCCTTCTGCTTTTAGGAAAAGTTTTAGGAAGCTCCTCCTATATAGCAGGGACAGGCTGCTGAGCAGACCTCAACCTCACCTCAAGCCCATTGCCTAACCCATTTGCTGTTACCTCTTAAAAATGTGTCCACACTTTGGGCTTGAGACAGCTTGTCATGTGACCAGTAAGTTGTAAGGTTTCTGGATGAATGTGTTATGTTACTGAACCAAGTGCAGCAAGTCAGTCACTAAAAATATGCAAGTCTCAAGTCAAGTCAAGTCAGTGTGTAATTTTTGCTGAGTCAAGTCCGAGTCAAATCACTGAAGTGACTTAAGTCTGACATGAGTCCGAGTCTATCGACTCGAGTCTACATCACTGGTATTATGCTCACACTCTTTGAATACCTTAAGGGTTGTCACAGAGAGGAGAAGGCGGGCTTGTTCTTTGTGCCCCAGAAGGTGGGACAATACTACTGGGAAGTTGCAGAAGGGTAGATTTGGATTGAAAATTAGAAGGAACTTCTTGTCAGTGAGAGCAGTTCATCAGTGGAACCAATTGCCAAGAGATGTGGATCTCTGGATGTCTTAAAAGAAAAGCTAGCTGCCTGCTGGGGATGCTCTAGCCTGAGATCTTGCTCTGAGCAAGGGCCAGACCTGATGGCCCACGGGGTTCCTTCCGACTCTGTGATTCTACAATTAATTGGTACTAGATGGAAAGGATATTTGAAAATATTTGGAAAATGGTTTAAAACCACACACATTTTTTCAAGTGTTGAGAAACTTTGCCAGAAAAGTCCTGGGCTGAGGAAAATCTTCATAGTTTAGGATTTATTCTGCGCAATATTGTTAGAAATACTATTTCCTGTGCAGAAAATGCTGCTTTCTTTTGCAAACCAATCACATGTGAATTTTTCACAGAATAAGTCCAGAATTTCCAATAGGCTTTGAAAACTGCATGGTTTTCCAATACTTTCTTGCAGTGGCAAGTAACAGTAAAATTACTCATTGCTTCCTTCAGAAGAAACTAAGTGAACAATTACATCCTTAATTGGGATTGTACCTGATGAATCAGGACAATTGGAGGATATGCCACCACTTCTTCTTCTACCACCTATCACTAGGAAACCTCAGCTAAGTGGAGAAATGTGTCAGAGAAGAGCAGGAAACATGGAAGGTTTAAATATTTTTCCCCCAGTCATTAGGTATTTGAAATTCAAAAACTGGTAACTAGTTCCCATGAGAGGTCTGGTTGCCCCCCATCTTTCCCTCTGCCAGCAGGTTGGCCTTTGGTTTATAACTTTATGTGGCAGATAGAGCTTGTAATGGGATTGTACTACATTTTTAATTGTAGTTTTTAGGCCAGTCGTTGCTGTTGTTGCTACTGTTTTACCTTCTTTTTAACTTTTGTACAATTTTCCGTTATCTGTACCTAGATTTAATTGGCTGTAAACTTCCTAGAAGAAAGGTAGGATGTGGAGATATAGATAGATAGATGATAGAAACACAGATATAGAGGGAAATATATATATGTAGGCAAGCACATTCAACATTCAGTTTTGCCACTATAATTTTTGCACTGATTAACCCAAATCTACACTCACTTTAAATGGTTTCGACTGATTCCTCTTTGTCCATGTTGAATGTGCTGGGCTAACATTTCATGTCCTTGGGATGATTAAATCTATATGGTTCATGTGGAAAAAATAGATGAGAAGGTGCAAGGGAAGGGTAAGGAAAGTAAGAGTTTATTTGTCGCTCTACCTGAAATTCACAAGTAGCTTTGTACCTCCACAAATGACATTATTCCTTCCACAGAGCAGAGAAAATCATTCACTTCTTGGCTTCTTCCAAACTCAGCATTGCCCAGGTTTTCCCTCCCTCCTTCCCATTCTTTTGACCTTTAAAATTCATGCCATCTCAGGTCTATTTTTTTAATTTTCTTTTTCTCAGCATTAGAATGCATATGGATTTTTGCATACATCTGATGGGAGTTCCTATGCATTTTTAATATCCATTTGCAGATAGACACATTCTTGTTTTAGTTCAAACCATTTCAGATTTTGTAAACCCGCCCCCTGAACTTCATAAATTTACTGATTTCAGCAACACACTACTCATTACTACTGTTTTTAGATTCAGGAAGTGCCATTGTTTGTTTACTCCTTAGAATAGGTTGCTATTAATTCCAAGGGTCCAAATCCCATTGCCAGAATCTGTATCATCTTTCACTTAACATAATTTTATGTATATACTTAGCTAAGCAGCAGAAGCACTAAGAATTGCAAAGATGCATATCAAGATGCCAGCAGGAGTGCACAATGCACATCAGTGTGCAATGCACATCAGTCACTTTGCTGGCTCTGCCCCATAATAACACAACAACAGCCTTCCACTTGAAATGGACATTACAAAACTACCCTATTCTATTTCCCATGTACTACATTCACTAATGGAGATGCAGCGCTGATACTGGATTCCAGCCTATCTTTTGTGGAATATTCCTTCAGATGGACAGTACGTGTTTTCATAGCAACTGTTAATATTATTGGTGCCTTTTTTATTTCCTAAGGTGTTTTTTTTAATGTATGCGTTATGTCAGAATGAAAGGTGAGAATCAACCCCCGTCACCATGACTCTTGAATATACAAGGGTCACCCCACCCTTATTCTCAGCATACAAAACTAAATACTGATTGTGGGAATCATACAAAAAAGTCAATCTTTTTTTCTTTCTTTGTTTCAGAAATTTGACACATTAATACTTCTTCTAGGGCTGAATTTTACTCTCATATGTCTATTTGATTTCCAATGAATGCCAGGAGTACAGTGTGTATATATCTCAGATTGTCCCTAAGATTATAGCAGCTGATCGATGAATAAAATTAACGCACTATAAGCTGTTTATTATTTCAGCATCTCCATTGATTTGTTCCTGGGTCCCTGGGCTTTCAAACACTTACATTCATTTTGAGCTAGAGATTTGAAACCAGGGAATATCAAGTTGTCGCAAACCACCTTTTTCAATATTCTTTTAAGCTTAAAAAGTACTTTGTAATTTTCCTAGGTCTTCTGACATCTTCATTCTGCCCCACAAACAGTCCCCCTCCCCTGCAATAAAGTAAGTCTGCCCACGAATCTGGCAGGGGGAGTTGCATGCCTTTCTTATAATACATACATTTGGGTAAGCATGTTTACCTAATGCTTGCATTTGTTGTGAGCACTTTCCTCTTATATATAAGTATTCTACAATATGGAAAGTCAATCTGTTTCTGTACATTAATTTAACAGAAAATTGGGTACCAGATGTAGAAATAATATGGTAAGAATAGGGATAGGTTCTTGCACCACAAAAAAAAAAGTGGACTAAACAGTCAGGTCAGGTGGCCCTTGTATAAATAAACAAAGGCGTTTTGAATCTTCTAGTAATCACTTGAATACTTCTTCTAAAATACAGATATGGATGACTTTTTTACCTTAATTTTTCTTACAGTTTTCACTATGGTGACCAAACTTAGAGATTGGTTTAAAAAAATATGCTGGGGGTAGCTGGTGAGGCAAGTTTATCTGCTCTCTCCTTCTCTCTGTTTTACTGTTCACATATTCTTTTGTCATATTCACATTTTTTTTGGTGGGGGGGATTCTGGAGACAGCTGCTGTTTCCCTAACCTGTTGGATATAGGCACGCACTGCTGTAGTAGGGCGGGAGTAGAGTCCCATTCTTCCCCAGCTCACACTTTTTTTCTTGTATTGTTTACTGTGGACATGCTGCTGCAGTATGACACCAAACATATTTCTCCAGCCCTCCTCCATCATTTTAGGTGCTATTTAAAAACATCCAGCTAGACAAAGATGAAGATGAAAAGGGGATGGGGACTATAACATTTGTAAAAAGGAGCTTCATTGTCCAAGGTTTTGTTAATCATGGTACGCCTGTAATGCTTTTTGTACATTTCTTTCACTATTTTTTCTGTAATATATACTTTTTAATGTATACTTCCTACTAGTGTATTCAATTTTGTACATATTTGGGTTCAGAAAACAGCTCCTCAAAATATGGAGAAGTTTCAGCACCCCAGGAATACTGCATTCTGTTTCCTATATGGTTTCAAGAAGTGCCATTATTGGGGGGGAAACATATCGATGTGCAAACTGAAATTCTCTCTATCTGTATCTTTGTCATCCCAGTTCCATTATGAAAAATAAAGCATTGCACCTGATGTTAGAGTATACTATCCCCATTGAAGATATTTCAAGATAGCGGGTGTAATGCATGCAGGTGAAAACTGCAGAATCCATATTAAAAATAAACCAGTGTTTTCTCCCAGTGCTTCATTTGACCTGGGCGAAAGACTAGGCTAACAGATTGTCCTTTGCTGCAACCTTTGGTTACTGTGAGCATATCTGAACCAGCCCCACATCTACACTGCAGTGTTAATAAGACAGCACTGCAGGACCAATGCCAGCTACCTTTTCCTCTGTGGGGCTTTCTAACTTGCAATAGGGAAATAATCAGGATTATGGTGTACTACTCTGTGAGATGAACCATAAACATAAGAATAAGAACATTGGACAAACTTATACGGTTCTTGTAAACTATTCTCTTAGCTTCAGCCCAACACTCAATGTTCAAAAGGGTATTAACACACTGCAAGACAGCACTGTGAGGTGAGATCCTGACCTGGACTATTCAGTGTCTTTGCTATTTTAGTTATTGTTATATGTTCACTGTTTTCATTGTTTATTTCTTGGTAGGTTGTATTCCTCATGTCTTTTACCATATTTTATCAGCTTGTTTTTGCATTTATTTATTTATTTTAATCATACTGGCTTTCAGATTTGCTCCGGCATATTGGGTTGATTTTACTCTGCTTTGGACAGCTAATGTGGGCACTGGCATTGATAGCTGGGGTATTCTGAGAGTTATAGTAAGTCTTCCAAGTTCTGTTGCATACAGGCATACACAATCCTCTCTCAGACTGATAAGATGAGAGGGATTTTAGCCAGTGTACTACATCAGCTACTTAAGACTTTACCACACTACACTGTTGTGTGTATGTACCTTCACATTGTCAGTTAATTTGTGGCAAACCCATGAATTGCATGGGCTTTTTTAAGGCAAGAAATACTCAGAAGTAGTTTTATTTTTCTCTAAAATATAGCCTATAGTACATGATATTTATTGGTGGTCTCTGATTCAAGTACTAACCAGGATGGACCCTGCTTAGTTTCCAAGATCAAACAGGATCTGGTACCTTTAACGTAGTGCTATATTCCCCTTTAATTGGCTTGCCAACAGCCTAAGGAATCCTAGGGTTTACAATTTGGAGGAGGGCATTTAGAATTCTCAGTCAGAAAGTTCTTGAGGCTCAGGAAACTACAAACCCAAAAATTCCACAGAACGTTGCCATAGCAGTCAGCATGGACTATATGTTGTGCAGCCCATAGCACCCACAACTAGTAAAGGAGTTAGAGTAGCCGTAGTAGAGACAAAGGAAGAAGTTTCGAGCCTGGCATCAAGGCCTGGGAAATATCTGCAGAGAGATAAGAGAGCTTATGCCTGGGAAGAATGCTTGGAAGCGTCTCAGACCTAAACGGCTTTGTCCTATCCTGTTTTGTCAGTCTGAGCTCTAAAGTTAGCACAGTGTACTAAGCCTTGTGACTGTGGCTCGGTCCTGCTACTATAGCACTATAAAAGTATAATGTAACAGGGGCTCCAGTAGCAATCATTAATACAGAACAGTTAAGGATGAATATATTTAGATAACTCTTCCATATTCATGACTGCTATTTAGTCATGATTCTAACACAGTTATCACATTTATAACCCCCTTACTCCCCCCCCCCAACACACACATGGTTTACTGGGCACCAAGAGCATGTGGAGATGGATATCCATTCTGCTGGTGACTGGAGCACAGGTGAATTATGTTTTTGTTAGGTTGTGGGAAGCTGGACCAGGAGAGGTTATTCAGTTAATTCACTTCCCTCAATCTAATATAAATATATCTCTGTTGACAAAGAAGATTCTTTTTAAGAAGTCATTTTAAGGCTTGTACGTATTGTTAGTTTTGAATGAAAAGTTTGCTGAAATATGTTGAACTGCTCTTCTTTTCTGTGGTGCAGGAACGTATCGCTATTTTTTTCCATGTTATTTCTGCCTCTGGCACCAAAATTTCTGTTAAAGAAGTAATACCCAGGAAACACATCTGCTCTGTTAACTGAGGTATGCCTGCAGTGTACTTTAACTTAGTACCTGATGTGGTATTAAGTAGCTATTGCAGGATACTGACTGTTATCAGCAAATGGATTAGCAAATCCCAAAGGGATATATCTCTTTGATGCTGCATCTTTATAGCTCACTTCTGATCCTGAAAGAAGAGGAGAAAGATGGTATTTTTTCAGTTGTGACCATTTACATGTATTGTGTGGTTATTACAAATAATGTGTCTGAAATACTTACAAGAAATTATTGTTCCAGCAAGTTTAAATTGTTATCATGGACACAGACATATCTCTGATGTGATCCCATCAAAAATAAGTATTCTCCACTTCCATTGATTTCATTGCAGAGTTAAGCATATTCTTAAATCTCTCCGACTGGAATCAATGGAACTTAAATATCCTTAACTTTGATGATAGCTTCGAATCTCTTATAAAATCCTGTTGCTCAGCACATAATAACTCTTGTCTGTTCAGCTAGAAGTAGTCTTATGTTAAACTACACTTATTTTTTAAATTTCAGGTGCATTATAGAAGTCTATAGCAAATGTGGTCTATTTTATCATGTTGAGTGTACCTGTCTGTTGCCTAGGGGAAAAAGGAAATTGTGTTGGTTGATAGCAGTAAAATAAATGATACTGAGAAATTTATTCACTGGAAGGAAAGTTGGTTCTTTCAAAAGAGAACCTTCCAACATTTTAAATGACATCTCTTTCTTAAGAGGCAAACATATCTTGCTGTAATTTGTGAGGGAAAACAAAACCTCTTAAAAACACACCAACATACCTAAAAGAAATAGCAAATATTTCTAAAGTACCATTGATTTTAGAGAGAAATTGTTGTACATGAGAAGTCAATGGAATTTAAAAGTGCTTATGCTGATAATACTTGTGATGTTTCCAGATCTGGGAATGAGAGTTTGGAAACCATAACATAGATTTTAAAGGAGAGATATAGCTTGAATTTATTTTTTTAAAAATCCATAAAGCTGTAAGGTTTTTTTAAAAATAAATTGGCTCAGTTTGCTACCTTCATCTGCAGAACTAGAAGTGATTTACAGCTGGATTTTCCTTGGAAGGGGAGGAACTATGCATTTGTGGGGTTGTGTGTATTATAATTTGTTGTTTATTTTTCTTATTATTTAAAGTGCCTTGAGAATTCTTACCTGAAGGGCAGTAAAAATACCTAAAATAAATAAATGAGACATAATCAAACTTCAATCAGAGGACTAATCTGTACTAATAATGGATAATTGTGTTTAAAGTTTGTTTGGCAAGCATGCTGAATACATGTTGCTGAGACTCACATTTGAAACTCTCTTGATTTTTTTTTCAATATTCTTTCATTTCTTCTTTAATATTTTTGTACATTTGTTGGGGCTTTCCATGTAGTTTATCGTGATTTAAAAAAAACAAAAATCACATCATTTTTTTAAAAAAAAAATATTTGGTGGTTGGAGGGCTTAGGGAACTGATGAGGAGTGGTTGAAGGGCTGCACACTTTAAGCATCCTCATTTAAAGGAACTATCCAGAGTCCTGAACCCATTTTGGATATAAGATTCAGAACTTTGCATAGCTCTTCTAATGCTTGGATTAAAACTCAAGAGTGGATTCACTGTCCTATTGTCATCGAAATCACCAGCTGTCACTTGACTACAGGGTCTCAGTCCAGACCAGCTTAAACAAAGCTCAGACTACCTGTTGACATGATAGAACATCAGTTGTGCTGTATAACATGATTAAATGGGGGGGGGATGAGCATCATTCCAGAAACAGACTGAATTCCACAAAGACCTGAAAGAAGATCTGAAAGAATTTGAAATAGGCTATAAATATTGTAAGAATATCTTGAAAGTGAATTTTCCATACCACAGGAAAGTCAGAAGAAGTTTCATTTATCCATTTTCTGGAAATAAATGGTTTACCGATGCCACCAGGCTATGTGTATAACATATATTACAAACATTTTTTTCCCTATTGTTTCCATTCATTTGTGTTTTTAATACTTTCAGGCTTGAATCGCCAACTAGATCTTTGATAATGGAAGCTCCGAAAGGAATCCAAGTGAGTGCAGCTGCAGGGGACTTAAAAGCCACCTGTAGAAAAGAGCTTCATTTACAGTCCACAGAAGGGGAGGTAAGCATGGCTGAAAAATTCAGGACACCATCCTTTGGGTGGACAATGCAACTTGGACAATCATTACTAAAGCTCACTCTGCATCTGTGTTTTCTCTGCATTAAAAATCCCTTTTCAGTCTACCAAGAAGTCTCAGTTTCTAGAGGTCTCAATCACATCAATAATATATCAGCCATGTTAATAGTTGCGAAATATTCAAACTGAACAATAGCAAATGCAAAATTTTGTAGAACATGGCAAATTGTATTGTTCCTTTCTCACTTTCAGTGAACTTCAGTGCACTTTTCAAACTTCATTATCTTGATGCACACTAATGTGCAAAACTAATTGCTACATTAGTGATCAAAAATGCATGACCTCTTTTCTTCCCTAAGTGGGACTGATAAATGAGCTACAGCTAAATCAATATTGCCAAAGAATATAGTGTTATGTAGTGCTCTTCATTTTCAAAGCTCCTCAGAACTTTGATGTGTGTACGTGCTATGCTCCAGCCTTCAGCTTCATATCAATATTTAACCGCCAGCCAAAACCATGTATTGAATCAGAATGATAACTGCTTGGATTGTACTAAGAGAAACTTTATTGTCAGTCATTGCACTGCCATGGAGTCCTATCCATTTCTATTGGCATGAGTATAAGAGTTCACACTAGCGTGTCCCTTGAAAAGAGCTGTCATATTTGCTATAAAACTATTGATAGTTAAATATTGATGCCATGGTGAGAACAATTAAAGAAAAGAAAAGGGCCGAAAAGATCATTGTTATCAGTCTAGAAAATCATGAAAGCATCCACAGAAAATTGCATTTGCTATCTATGTGCTCTGATACCTCTAATGGGAAGTAGCATTCTACAGCTGAAAAGGGCCATTTCTGCCAGTGGATCAGTCTGCAATTTCAAGATGTTGGGATGACAAATGGGAACCCCAAATGTCAAGTCAACATATTGGCTTTTTACAGTGATCTGTGACAACCCCTGGAGGTCACACCAAGTCACAAAATAGATTGAATCTGTACCAAAACTATTATTATATTGCAAGGAACATGAGGATGAGCATGACTCAACAGCAAAGCAAGTTCAGCCCATCTTTATGAGGGATAGACAAACTCTCCATTGCTTTTCTTGGATTAACCTGGAAATGAACTGTAATTCTTTTTCCTTTTCTGTATTTTTTTTAAACTCCAGACCAATCTGAAGGCAGAGAAAAATGTTGTTGACTTCCCCAAATCCTCCTCTGACAGATCCTGTATCCCCTTAACTTATTTACCAGTAAAGTTACTGGACCAAAATCATCTTAAGCACTATGATTTCAAGTTCAAAACCTGAGATATATGAATGCCCTGGGTGATGTCAGAGGGGATCATATTAGTGTGACCGACTAATAAAGCAAACTGTGCCACAAAGTCATCCACATATAAGAGGACAGGGAAAATGGGGGAAAACTGACAATATTAGAAATAGTTTAAAAATAAGATAGGAAAAAACTATGAAACAATAACCCTATAGTATTATGTTTGACAACTCTTGACGCAGTGAATACTGAGGCAACTGAGAATTTCTCTGAACTGACTGCTCTATCCTGCTGAACCTTAGTGTCAGCCATTTAGAGAATCTATAGCATCTAGAGCCTGTACCACAAGAGATAGATAACTGTGATTCTATTAATGGAAGCTAAAATAGCATTCATCTTCTTTGCTGCAGCATCACACTGCTGGCTCATATTCAACATGCAGTACTGCTGAGCAATGTATATCCCTTCCTCTACCTATGCATTTGGTGTTCATGGTTTAAACATAAAATTTTGCATTTGTCTCTATTAAATGTCATTTATTTATTTCTGCCCAGTTTTCTAGTTTATCAGAGTCTTTCTGAATTCTGTTCCTATCTTCCAACACTAGCCACCCCTCCCATTTTGGATCATCTGCAAACTTCATAAGGATTCCTTCCACCCCTCATCTAAGTCATTGATAAAAAAGTAATTGGCCTAGACAGTACCCTGATGCATTCTGCTCAAGACCTCTTTCCAGTCTGAAGCACAACCATTGATGATGGTTCTTTGAGCCTAGTTTTCCAACCAACTATAGATTCATCTGATAGTGTTTCCATCTATTCCATATTTAATCAGTTTGCTAATCAAAATATTGTGGCAGAACCTATCAAATGCTTTACTAACATCTAGATAAATGACATAAATGATATCCACAGCATTCCCACCATCTACTAAACTAGAGACCTAGTTTTTTAAAAAAAAAAAAGAAAAGAAAAGAAAAGAAAAGAAAAGAAAAGAAAAGAAAAAGACTGAGAAAGAAGATTAGTTTTGAAAGATTTCTTCTTGACAAACCCACACTGGCTTCTACTGATCACTACATTGTGGTGTGTTAGCTTTTCATCATCCTTGTTGATCAGTGGCCTCGTAATTTCCTTGATCATTCTTTTACCTGAATGTATTTGAAAAAAAAACAATACTTTTTTGTATTAAAAAACCCAACACTTTTCTACACATCTGTATTACTCTTTGGTGATTTGTCCTTCCTTCCAGTCTTCATACGTGATATTTTTTCTTTTCACTTCCTCCATGAGTTAACTGTGCAGCTACATTGGCTTTTTCAGATTTTTCCCATTTTTCTTATTCCATGGAATTGTTTGTGACTGTGCTTTTAGCAACTTCTTTTTCATGAAATCCCATCTATGCTGGGTGTCCTTTTTCCTTTAGTGTCTTCAGCCATGAGATTCTGCCCAATATTTCACAGAGCTAAAATCATCTTTCCTGAAACCCATGGTTTGTATTTGACTATACGGTTGACTCCCAACTTTGAAGAGGGTTAGGTGCATAGGGTCCCCATGAAAATGAATGTGTGTGTGTGTGTGTATGTATGTATATATATATATATATCTTAAGTTCCACCAAACCATATTTAACATTCGCTGCCTTTCTTCCTCCCTTGCTTCCTCAGAAGCTTGAGCTGGGTCAGACTAGTGAGAGATTGATTCTTGGCTGAGATGATGGCTCCTCCTAAATGGCAGTCCTGTTTTCCTTTTGAGATTTGAAAAGAGAAAACTTTAGAGTAAAAAAAAAAATCCAATTATGGTAGAAATTAAAACTGATAAACTAATTCAAGCCCCAGGCTTAAAATTCTTAAAATTCAGGGTCTGAATTCCTATGTATTAGATCATTTTAGTTCTGAATTAGGCTTGCAATCTCTGTTTTCTGAGAGACTTCCAAACTTCAGCACATATGTCACAGGTAGTTGATCTTCTCAATGCTCGAAATAGCTCTTCATATTGTATTTGGCCAGTGAAGTACAAATAACTATGTTGTATTGCATTGCATTTCCAAGAATTGACCAAAGTGCACAAATCAAATATCTAGAATGGAAATACTTTGAGATTTTCTTAAAAAAAAAAACCTGAAGGTGAGAAAAGGCAAAAGTGACTTATTTTCCCATACTGACTTTTACCTCATATGGAAATCAAAGTGCAGAGAAACTTTGTCAGAATCCAGAAATTCCATCTCAGTTTCACTTTGGAACATCTGATGGCCCACTGAAGTGAGTTGAACTTACCACAATAGATTTACAGGGTACGTACATATCTTGAATGTGTGCCTGTCTTCTGAATGGGTGGACATCATGGGAAATGTAGGTTTGCAGCAGTTAATTTATAGTCATTATTCAGTTCTGTATTAATTACAGGAAAATGGATATATTCAGCACTTATTGGTTGGTATCCTGTTAGTGACCTTGAAGATACAGCTGTTCTGAACTCCTGAGGGAAGGAAAAGGCAGGTGCTCTCCACTGAACAGCACAATCTCATTTCTTCCCCTGACTGAACTGAGAACAGTTACTTGTCTAAGGTCTGAATTGCCCTTCTCCCCACCAGATGCAAACAGTGGGAAGACACGGAACTGCATGTGCAGAGCAATGTGCACATATAGAATATTAGCCATTTAATGTATATGCACTCATTAGAGTGTTTCATAAATACTGTGAAATGACCTTGTTTTCTTTTCTTTCTCCCCATTCCTAGATATTTTTAAATGCAGACTCAATCCGACTAGGGAATCTACCACTGGGTTCATTTTCATCTTCTTCCTCCTCGCCAAGCTCATCGGCTACTCGACAGACTATTTATGAGCTTTGTGTTTGTCCCAATGGTAAACTTTATCTTTCACCAGCGGGAGCAGGCTCCACGTGTCAGTCCAGTAGCAACATCTGCTTATGGAGCTGAAAGAACTCCTGATCTCTCCTTGCACCAGAATAGCCTTTTTGTTACTGTCCCTCTCCTCCACAGTTGTGCTCGGTTTCCCTATTTCAGTCATGAAGCTCCAAACAGGCCACAGAACAACCTCTTCCAGTGTAAGCAAGGAATAAAATATAGCCTTTTCTGGCTTATGGACATTTAAGATGGAAGAAGGAAGCAGATGATCTAATGGTTGTCTTCATCAGGAAACCTGGATCTTACTATCACCTTTTGTCTGAAAGGGAGAATAACACAGGTGCCTTTGCTATATATGAAGTGAAGCACATTGTTTTAGGTTTTTGCAGGAACTGTAAATGCGAAACTGCACATATATACATAAATATAGATAAATAGATATAGATATAATAACTATATAAAAATGCCCAGAGTCTAAAGGTGAGATGAATTGGTATGATGAAAAAAATTCTATTGTCTGAAAGCACAATTTTCATATGTCCATCACTTTTGGATGTAAACTTTTATCCCTGAATTTTTAAAAAAGTTGAAGCATTGTATAATGCTTGCTTTACTAAACAATTAAAATTTAATTCACATGCTGAATAGCAAGGGACAGCATCCCTCCTTTAAGAAGAAGAAGAAGATGATGATGATGACAAAGTGCATTGTTACCATTTGTCTCCTGCACCTAAGTTGGTTTTTTTTTAAAGATTGTGTTAACTTTTTGGAAGCACTTAGCAATATAACGTATTGAAACGTCAAGTAACACCCATTTTAATTACTATTCAGCTTTGGAATGATTATCTGGCTACTGCATGTAAAGCACTTCTTCTTTTGTTTTCAACAATAGTAATCTGGGGCCCAGGCAATGGTGTAGAAGCGTGAAGCACTGCAGGACTGCTGAGGCTAAATGGGTCCACGGACCTGGTCAATAACATGGAAAGGAGACCACTAGAAGTCCCATGACAGAGCAGGGTACAAGTATAAAGAAACTGGAGCTGTTAATCTTCACTTGCTTCATTCTCTCATACTAGAATGAAACACTGCAAAAGTTTTCTCTCTGCTGGGCAAGGTTACAAGAGGGCTTTTTTTGTTTTGTTTTGCTTTGTTTCCACATTTTAAGTTGATTGTTCATGAAAATTTCAGAAAGTTTTTTTTCCCAAAAAAAATATGTACAGTGTGCAGATCTGGCTCTGACTGGTTAGGTCCAACTTGCACAGGCACACTGAATCAACTGTTCAATGGTGAGTCAACACATATGAAATGCCATTGAACTGGAGAGTCTACTATAGCCGAGATTTACATCAGAATTTAGACCACAATGACCGTTTCCGCACTACAGCCCATCCTGGCATGGAGACGCGTTCAAGCTGGTCCGCAATATGAGCTATCGCATGATGTCATCGCAGTCCCGCTCCTGTTGCGTCCTCAGTCATCACGATCACACATGATACTATTACCAGAAAAAATATCCTAATAGGCCCCATTTGCATGACAATCGTGTCTTCTGGGGCGATGCAGGAAAGGCAAAAGCACTATCAAGGCACGTCCTTCCTCAGCGCAGCACAGGAAGAGGCTGTCTGCACTGCAGAAGGAAGGAGAGTGTCCTGAACGCTACCATCTCCCAGCAGCCAGCTGAGTGTGGAGGGGAGTGTTCGGAACACACTACCATCCCGGCAGAGGCACTGCCGTGATGACTCTGCAACATTGTAGGATGCAGGTAGGTGCAGAAAGGGCCAATGTTTTCCTACAAAATACATTTTAATTTTACAAAATACAGTATTCTTGGCATACTTTTTGCTTGTTATGTCCTCCACCAATATTAATCTGTTTGTTCTCGTGTTTCATTGGCAGCGTATCTCAGTGTGTTAAGAAAACCTTTTCGTTGAGGAATGAAAAAACAGTCAGAAATATTATTTCCAGCCCCCAAAATAAACACATTTTCTTTTTATAAATATCAATAGCGTTGGGGGGCGACTTTTGAGAACAAGCCACTGAAGAAGTTATCATCATAGATAAATGAACAATCAGTTAGATACCTTTTTTCTCTGAGACTATAGTAGTTTATAAAGGGGGAAAGAGGCATGTCTTATCCTAGTATCCAGTGGCTATACATGGTACACTTATATGCATGTGTTTCCCCATTCCCTTGCATTACAATGGAGAAAGGAAATCCATGGACACCTAACACATTTATTCATTGAAACATTCCTGAGCACAACACCATGACAAATTTGTGGACTTCAGATCTAAACAAAGCCATTTAAAGCTTCTGAATTATTGCCATCGTTTTCTCCCCTATTGTGGAAGAAAATGAATATTCTTCTGCAGTATTCTCCACATATTCAACTGTCCCAAAGTGTTGTGGAGGAATTGTTTTTTAAATAAAAAAAAAACATGGAACTTTTGTGCAAAAATAAATAAATAAATAAATCACCCTATTTTCTGCACAGGGAACAGAGGTTTTGGCACAAAAACTGGAGTTCTTCTACATGTTTTTCTATGCAGAATAATTGCTCCACAATATTTCAGAGTGTTTGAATACTGGAAGAAAACTGCAAGATTTTCACCAATCTGTTATTCTTCCTAAAGGGTTTTCCCAGTGCTTGAGAACTCCATTTTATCCCCTTTGAATGAATCATGAATATTCTTTCCATCTCAATTTTGAGGGCTTTTTCCCTTAAAATGGCATTAAATAAATACTGGTGGCAAAAAGGGCATTTGATAGTGGCATGTAAATCAAGCCAAAAACTGAATAATGGTCCAGTTCAGCATACAAGGAAGCTATGCTTTCCATGAGCTGCATCTAATCCTGTATCTCACATGCTTTTTTTCCGGTCTCTTCCCTCTTTGCACCTGAGGTTGACGTTAGATGTACCCACCCTTGGTTTCAAATCCATCAGTGAGCAAATCCGGATGTAGAAATATTCTTTGGTCTTTAGTTCATCCTCAGTACCCATAAGCAATAAGCAACCTGTTTGCTTCCAGAGGCTTAAGGCTACAAATCCCATTATCCCTAGCTATTGATATAAGCAATGCCCAAAGTTTGTTGCAGGGAATTAAGTTGTCTAAAATCATAAACAAAAGTTTCTGATCTCATGGTAAGAAACAATCAGTGTCAGGAAGAAGGACTGCACATACCCAAGGCTTGATGCAACTTGTTCACAATGTGGGAAAGCATGGGTTACTCTCACATCTGAACAGAGCCTATCTGTTATCCAAATATCTATGGAGTAAATACAATGATTTTGCTAAATGATGTCATTTGTTTTGTAAATTAGTTTGTTGGTACAATCAAAAAACTTGTATGAAGTCATAGATGGCAGTGAAATTCTAACAGAGTATAATTATTTGGGACAAAGTGTGAATATGAAAGGATACGATTCAACCTTAGATATTGGTGTGAACTTTGAGGAAATCTTTGGAAGATTTTAAAAAAGTTAATCCCTGTATCCACTATTTAAATTAATGGTGTCTAAATGGTTAAATGCTACTTTAAAGGTTTCGCTTTATTTTTGTTTGTGCATCTTATTGTTAATTTTAAACTGGCAAATGTGCAGGTCAAAATAATTAATATCTGTACAAAGACTGTTCTCCCAGACAATCAAAACCACTGTGGAACCCAGAAAGGTGCCTGCTTGAACTGTCAAGGCAGCAATAGTTTGTTACTCAAGCCAAATTACTTAGGAAATTACTTGGCTTGGCAACAGAGCCAAATCAGTTCACAGGCCTACTCAAAAGTTTCTAAGTTGTACTGGCATAGTCAGTCCACCATCATATGACTGTCACAGAAACCGCCAAAGAAACCTGAATGCATGCCCAGTTGAAAAATCTGCCTTTGTTGAACCAGCCAATGAAGATATGGTTTGAGAAAAATCAGATGAATCCAAATTATAAGGGAAAACTGAAAAGGGTTGATGGAAATGGGAAGAAATGTCTGGGGAAGGAGGACATTTCTTTGTTGTCTGGGGTCTTGAAGTTTTCCCCTGCAACTGCAGAATATGACATATATCACAGCAGTGCTTTTACTAAATCCATTCACTACAATGCAATATATATTTCCAAAGGCCATTCTGCAAGCATGAGTAGTGAGATGCTGAGAAGTATATTTGTGCATTGACTTTATGCATTAACATATGTCTCTTCTAATGACTTCTAGCCATGTGGCAACCTCTGAAAACTACAGATTATTCTCCAGTATTTCTAACTATGTGTAGAGAGAGTTGTTTGCAGTCTTCTCTCCTTGCTCTCAGAATCACTAAAAAACTCTATGAAATATGGGTTTATGGTTAAGTTGGGCTTGTACTATCACCAGAGGTTAGAGATGGCTACTTTTCCATGTGGTTAAAGTCACCAGCTTTAATAATACTTCAAGCAGATACTGGAGAGCACCATCATAATAAAACAATATACAAACAGCTGGTAAAGGGTAGTAAAAATTTTACCTAACTTTACCCTGTGAGTATTTATGTGCAACATAGTGTAGGTTGCACGAAGAAACAGGATAGCATTCTGGGAGTATTTGTCTTGAATATTTCTGGCTGATTGATTGATCACAGAATCCTATCACGTTTCCTCTTCTGTGGTTGAGCAAAACACTTCTTTCTTCAGATTGTACTGAGTTTTCATATAGCATGATTTCAAGGCTGAATTTATTCTTTTTCACAGGAAGAATAGTTACAAAGTGCAAACACTAGTTGAAAAAATCTCCAGGTGTACCATTTCTGATGGTGTGTGGTGAGACTAAGAGCAAGATTAACAATTAATTAATATTTTTAAGATCACACACACACACAGCAGTGTAATTTTTTAATGAAAAGTGAGTAGCTAACATTCTATACAGTAGTTACAGATTTGGAAGCTCAAATTATGGACCCATGCTGATATTCAGTAGAACTATGTAGTCACTACTGCCATGATCATAAATGTCCTCCCAACCAACCTTAATAATCCGTAGCCACATCTGATGGAGAAGGTCCATTTATCGGTTGATTGGGATGCAAGAAGGAGGATGTTCCAAGTTTGAATTGGTAGATCTGCCAATGCTGTTTTCTCTCACATTTTTTTAAAAATATTCTCAACTTCTTCCATCTAATTTTTTGAGAAATATTTGGACTTAGGTAAATTATTAACCCCCTCCAATAGGCACCCCAATCCAAACAAAATTCTTATCCATTCCTACTTATGCATATGTCTTGTGTATATTAACCTGCATACTTATTGTATTCACCAAAGTCCTCCATATTCCCGTATTGTATCCCAGACAACAAGCTGGGAGCTTTTACTGTTCATAGCTCTCACTGCTGGTTCTGTTACATCAATGTTGAAGTTTTTAACTGGTTAGACTATGTAAAAGAGAGCCATTGCATTTGGGAGGAGGGAGATAAAATATGCATAAGTCATGTGCAAACATGTTGTAAGGCCTATAGCAAATACCAAGAAACAGTGAGGTTCTTCATTCAGTTGTATTTTTAATGCTGTTACGTGATTGGGGTAACAGTATTTACCCAGTCACTTCTCTGAGGCAAGCCAGTGGTTTGTTTAGCCCAGAGGTGTCCCTCCCAAAAGGAAATGAATTTTCAGGAGCTCAAGCAGAGTTTTTTCATAGCCCTTCTACATTAAAGTTATAAATGCCAGAAATTAAGCTTGGAATCCTCTATGTTCAATGACTTTCTATATATCCTTATATAATAGGATTGGGATCCCTTTTCCAAAGGGAAAATGAAAGTGTCATTTGCAATGAGCTACCCTAAGATATTGCAACCTACTACTTGTTGCCATTTAAGTTAGAGGAAGAAAGATGAGATCTCAAGTAATGCTGAATGGAAAGCCGCATGAATTGATGGACAGAAAACAAGATGCAATGGCTATAAAGGATGTAGCCTTCTCACCAGAATTCCAGGCCCTTTCCACAGTAGCCTCCCATCCTAGCATAGGGACAGGAGAGGAGTGGGAACATAATGACGCTTCTGCATGATGTTGTTGTGCTCCCACTCCTCTCGTGTCCCCAGGTAGCACAATCACGGATGAAATCATTGGAGGGTTTTCCCCATCAATGACCCGAGATTGCACCATCCTGCACTTAGCTGTCCTGCGGAAGCCCCAGAAATGCAATGGCAGTGTTTCCTCCCCAAGTACAGCCTGGGAAGGCACCTGTCTGTGCTGCGGAAGGGAGGAAGGAAGTGATGTGTAAATCATGCTCCCTTCCACAGGGAGCCAGTCCCGTGTGGAGGGGAGCACTCCCCTCAAGCTCCCTTCCTGGCAGAGCCTTTGCTGAGATTACCACCAGATGACCACACAAGAAAGTAGGGTGCAGAAAGGCCCCCCATCTTCTGCTTCATTACTCCACAGTTGAAGCATATAAAATGTGTGTGAAAGTAAAAATTTCTTTTCTAAAAAAAATCTGATGAAATGTATTTAAAAAGAAAATTTAAAGTCAGGTGCTATGACTATATGTATCAAAGACAGCCACTTTTTAAATATTGTCCTGTTTGCACACCATGGAAAATAGTACCTCAAATTCCCAGTTTCTCTGACTTCTTCAGAATTGTTCCTGATACATCATGAATATTAGATCATTCATATTACAGGAAAAAAATAACTGCTACAAGGTTAGTGGATACTGTCTCTTTCTCTCTCTCTCTCTTTTTAAATAAAACTATATAACAACCTCTTTGAGCACTGTTACTTATGTTTTGGGTTTCTTTTTTCTTTTTTTATTCATAAATCAAGCATTGGTTTAATATTAAAGACCAAAGACTGATATTTCTGTTCTGTATTACACAAGAACATTGCACCTTCAGCTCCTCACTGCTGGAATGAAGAGAATGTTGCATTGTTAATTGCTACATGAAAGAGAAACATGCTTTAGATCTGTGAAATATTTTGTGCTTTCAGTAGTTCCCATTTCTATTTTGTTTAAAAAATAAAGTGAGTTTGGGTTATTGGACACCATTTTTTTTAATTCAAGTCGATACATGAGACTTAGAAGAAATGTATGTTGAAAATGCGATAGAAATTTTCTGCTTCAATTGAATGTTCTGATTATTGTTAGGATGTTATTTTTGCTCCAAGAATGGAAAGAGTTTCAGTTCATGGAAGGAACTCCTTCTGTAAGCAGAACTCTCCTTGTGAATGGATGTTTTGTGGTGCAAAATTGTAGGATCTCCCTGCACCCCCAATGATCTCACCAGCTAAGAGATTTAAAGGACAAAAGATGATAGGAGAAGGAGGAGGATAGCAAGAAAGAAAGATTATCTAATGATAATAAGAAAAGATCAATTTAATGACAAGTAATTGGTTTATTTTGTACCACCTTCTCTAAGGCCTTGCTGGTTAGTGACAGCAGGTATTGTATGTCAAATGCATCTGGAAGACAGCAGGCTAAGAAAGCTACTTTAGGGGATATTTACAGTTTATCTAGATGTCAGTCAAATCAAACAAGAGTAGACAACCTTGACTTGTACTCATTCACTACATTGCAAATGCAAAATTCTTTCAAATTCAAAGATCCACTGGCTTAGTTGTGTTTTTCCCCCAGGGTCTGTTAATTTCTTTGTTTTGTTTGATTACTTTCATGTTAATATTTTTCTTCTGTATATAGATATATAAAAGAGATGGAACTATTTTCTTACACACTCTATGCAATATGTTTGTAAAATTGCAATATTACCAAATTACAAAAGCTGTGCTTTTGTACTCTCTTGCTTTATGTGAAACAGATCTTTTTTCTATTTAAATGGATTGATTGTCTTATAAACTGTAGATAACCTATTAATTCACAAACAGTATATGAATATCTTGGATTTTTGTTGTCATTTTGTTTCAACTAAAAACAGCAAGATTTTGGAAACTGGAAGCCACACTTGTCAGAAATGGGACTTCTGATTATTTGATTATACAATTAATTTTTCTCATTTCTCCTTATATTTGGGTTTAGATCTTTCATCTGGTGCCAAAGAGGAAAATAATCTTCTAAATTCCATACATCTTAAATTAGTAACTGTATGCCAGGCCTGACATTCTTTAGAAAAACATAGCATTAAATGAGCAAGTGAGTGAACAAATCTAAAAACTGCTTGGTTTCCATTTCAAGAAATGATTTGCTTAAGCTGAGTATAGCTAGGCCTCATTATCTGGCTTTATAGGATATAAAGGAATCTTATTGGCCTTTTGGGTCAACTGGCAAGTGAAGTAGTAGTTACAACACTGACCATTGGGACTGTCTATCAAAAACTAGAATCCAGCAAGCTAATGGCTGTGTTTTCTGAAATTCTCCTTTGTTGACACAGAAGAAAAGTTATCTGGGGTTCCTTGTCTTGATCCTCAGTTCAAGACAGTAGCATGTTCAGGGCCTATAAAGCTACCTTTTGCATTACAACTTCTGGAATGCTGGGAGTGGCAATTCATAAAATAACTTTTCCAAGTTCTAGACACCTTCAATTATCTATTTTGGCCATAATTCAAACTATACCAATAATTCTGTCTGCCTGAGAATTGACTTTACATCTTCCTCCCCCCACAAACAGCCCTTCTCATTGTAAACCAGTGGTTCTCAACCTGTGGGTCCCCAGATGTTCGTGGACTTCAGCTCCCAGAAGCCCCAGCCACTATGGTCAATGCTCAGGGCTTCTGGGAGCTGAAGTCCATGAACATCTGGGGACCCACAGGTTGAGAACCACTGTTGTAAACACATATACATAGCAGATGAGAAGAGTTTTTAAAATAAATATAATTTTGACATAGTATTGAGATCTGTCTAAATGAGATTCTTGTCTAAGTTGTTTAAAGTTCATACAATGCATTCCTGAAATATATTGCCCATTTTATATTACATTTCTTCCTCTTTTTTTTTTTGTGAGGGGGGCTCAAAAAGTGTTAAAATATAGTATGAAACCATTAAAAATATTAAAACTAAAAATACAAAGAAAACAAATTTGAAATAGGAAACCAAAGCAAAAGGATGTAAGTTATGTAAAAGGCCCTAACTGGGTGCCCAGTTGGGAGAACCAACCTAGGACCTGAGATTTGGAACCAAAATGTAAAATATAGAGACAGCCCCCCCGCAATGTCATTGATACATCAAGTATCGATCATAGTTGCTCAAAGAACCAAGTCTAACAAAGGAGAAAATACACACACACACACACACGCATCATTTACAAGACATTGCATTCACCTCAACATTCCTTATCTTTATCCTGAATGCCAGTGCCAAGAGGTCCACCTCTGAGATATGGGAATCCTAGGCGGCAACCTTCATCCATACCTGGTACCAAAAGGACCATAAAGATGGTGCCAGGCAAAACTTTTTTGGAAAATTGTTTCAAAACCAATGTCTCCACCAAATAGGTCCTTTCCCTAGTGAGTACCTATTTCCTCTTCTTTTGGTGGGTGTAATTGAAACAGGGACTACAAAGGTAATTCTATAATTCAGGTAGGAATGTATGATTAGAAAATGTCTACTAGGCAATATAGTCCCAACTTTGGGGGCTTTAAATGTTAAAACTATCATATTAAACTAGGTCCAAAAACAAGTGAACCAAGTACAGTTGGCAAAGTGTAAGTGCAATGTAGTCGAAAGGGCTTAATTTTCTTTAGTAATTTAGTGGCTCTATTCTGCAGCCTATTCTAGCAACCCTAGTTTCTGAAACATTTAAGGCTGCCCCTGATACAGTGCATTGTGGCTTGTGTAATTGTGGACAACCTAATTCATCTAGGGAAGTTTGCATATAGCAGAAGGTGATAAAAGGTACTTTGAGCCAATAGAGGTCACATACAGTTTACTTTTTTCTCAGTATTTGTAACCAGGCAACAAGCATCTGAGAAAACCTTTAATAACTATCAGCTCTAATAATTGCATTTATTAGTCTTTAAACACTCTGAAATGTGTGACTTTTACATTGCTGGTAACCTTAGCATTTTTTTTCTTTTTTTCATTTCAGTGTATTCTTAAAAGTGTGTTTTGATTAGTTTTGACCCCTTCAAATGACTTCCTTTCCACTGGTTACAACTCTTAGATTGAACAAATCACCCAAAAGAAGAATAGTTTTTGTCCTTCCATTGTGACTGCTCGCTGAATGAAAAGAGATTTCAGTGCTCATGGAAAGTGTTCTTTCTGACAATCAAAAAGTGCCTGGGACATTACCTACCCCCTAAATAGATCTATTGATATTTGGTACTCATTATTGGGATGCTGTTGTGTTTAACACCTCTGTTAGCCAGTGTTACTGCATTTGATTTTTTTTAATAAAAAAAATATCCAGTGGCATGGAAAAAATGCTCCAGGGTACAAATTAAGTACAAATAAGTGCACTTCTACTTTAACCACACTTCAGGCTTTGTTTGATGGACATCTTACTATGGCTTGGGGATAGTAAAATAGGCTAGAAGCCTGTATGGGAGTTGGATCTTCATAAATGGACTTACATGTGCAGAAACTAGAACTGCAAAGATGTGTAATTTCTGTATCCAATAGAGGGCTGCTGTCACATAACTATATAGTAGAGCCAGCAAAGGGACTGATGATCAATGTGACAAATGGGCAATGGGCCCAATATGCACCAGCCATCATGCACTCTTGCTGATATCCTGTTACACATATTCACAATTCGCTAACAAGATTTCTTAGCCCCACTGCTATGTAGTTAAGTATATGCAAATTTATGTTGAGTGAAAGGTCATACAGGATTCTGATGATGAACTTTAAAAAAAGCAATTGCCAGTTTATCTGGAATCACCCCGTAATGATTAATCTTGATTGTGTTGCAGAAGAGGAAGAAATTGACTTTTCCTTCCTTCCTTCCTTCCTTCCTTCCTTCCTTGTTCCTTCGTTCCTTGTTCTTTTTTCTTTCTTCTGTGCACATTTTAGATAGTGTGTCAGGTTCAGAAAGTTTGCTTCTCTTTAGCCTTGTGCACAAAGGCTTCTCATAGACACAGAACCCCACAATAATAAAACATATTGAAGATTCTTGAAAACCTATTCGGTATATTATCTCCAGTTTCCAAAATCTTGCATGGATCTAATATGTTAGTTTTTGAAGGGAGAAGGGAAATTAGTTTTTCAGTCTAGTACATTATATACTTTTTAGAAAGTTACAAATTATATATCTAAACAACAGAAATTTACTAGTGGCCATATATTTCTAATAACTGAAAGGGAAAAATACATTCAAATCATATTGCCTCTTTTTGAAGGACACTGTAATTTCATTCTTCATATAAAAGACTCTATAGAAGCCAATATAAACTAAATTTGATACTGTACAGTCTGTCTAACAAGTTTTACTTCCGTTAGACTATTGTGATAAAGTATTTACATTCCAACACAAAATTTCTACATAGTGTATTATTCCCTTTTAGGAAAATGAAAGAATTGTTTATTACTAGAATTGAAAAAAAAAAGTATATCAATGTATTATCATGTTGTGAAGTATGAAGAGCTATGTTATATCAGTTTTTAAATATATGTAAATAAACATCTTTATTAATATATATGATTGTTCAATGTGAAACTTTGTCTTATTGAGCTGTTCTATTTATTCATAGTAATGCTTTGGGATAAAGATGAGTACAGATATTGCATCAGTCAATGAAACAGAAATTGTGCCAACGACTTTTCAAACGATGTGGGTCCTGAGGGCATTTTGCTTGTTGCACAAGGTTGGTAAAGAATTCTGACCTCCACAACAACCAAGAACAACAAAAGAACTTCAAATGATGCATGTTGGATCTACAGCATCCTAAGTCAATGGTTAGCACCCATTGGAAGCTTACATAGTGCCAGGGAGAGACATCAGGTTTACTTTTTTCTTAAGGACTTGGCCCCTATGGGAAAGCTGGAGCCAGGTAAGGTACAGCAGCCTGATACTGCCCACCTCTGAGCAGAAATAGAACAACTGAAACATCTGTGTTACTTTATTTACTTTATTTATTTATTTATTTATTTAAAAATATATTCTGCCTTTCTTATTAAATTATTGGAGGTAGCAAAAAGAGGCCCATAAAAATCCATAGCATTTTATTAGTACACCAAACACAGAAAGAAGAGACCAATTCCAGAATAATAACCAAAAGTTCAATTTAGCTTAAATTTTGCTATTCATAAATGCTAGGATTTAGCCTGGCAGGTTTTAAGGACCTCCCTGTTGAAGTATGCTTCAAAAGAACCCTGCATGCCTTATTTATGTGGTGGTGGGTTCCATACAGAGAAGAAAGAGCTGTGCATCAGCAGCATCACATGCACAAAATAGCCTGAGTCCCACCACTGTGCATAAAGTAGAGATGTATGCAGCAAGGTAGACCACATGGGCAGATTTCTACACTTTCTGAAATAGCCCAAACACTACATTCCAGAACACAAAATGCATGTGTTTGGGGGCAGGGCCAGCAACTCACTGCCATGTCCCTTCAGTGATGTATTGAGAGAGCTAAAGTCAATGCCACTACTGAGAAGACCTACTTCTGGTGTCTCTGCATCAAACATAATTTAATAGAGTCTCTCAGAGAAATTCTCTGGAGTACATGGGATGTCACATGCTTGAAAGTATGGTCTATTAAATATCCAGAGACCTGTGATTTATCTGGATTCAAAAACCATCAGAGAAAACAATATGGGCTGGAGTCCCTAATCAATGTCAGCCTTTGACTAAAATGAAATTTTCAAGCACATTAAAGGGAAAATGCTTGCCATGTTTGGTGTCAAGAGATATGCCAAAATTCTTTCATCTAGTAGTTAACATTGCTCATGGCGAAGTTTGCCTACAGTAAAATTTTGAGGTGCATTTTTAGATCTCCGTTTGCATTAAAAATCCAGGGAATTTTGAGAAAAGCAAAAAGAATTAGAATTTCTTTGTGGATCTTGCATATTGAGAGGGGAAAGAGAGACAGTTGAAGTCATAAATCTGAATAAGAAAATCTTGGCAAGTAACAGGAGGAACTGAGCAGTGGTGAGTTCAAACTATACTTACTGGCAACAGGAGGTAAACCAAAAAATATTTCAAAAATGTTAAGCAATAATTCAAAACTAAATGAGAAGGTACAAACAAAGAAATAAACGTATAGCAGTTTGAGAAATATTTTCTCTGTTGCTTGCTTTTTATGCCATCAGTTGACTCCCAATATTATGTCATCATTCCGCCAATACCTCTCTGACTTGATATCTGCTTGGCCTCCCTTTGACCTTCCAAGCTGTTTCCAGCTCGTATTTTCCAAAATATACAGTAGCAGTTGTTAATGACACATCTGATGTACAAATAATATACTGTTATCATCCCCTTCTGTCAATTGTATTCTGATATCACATTTACAGCCAGGTTTCAGCAACTCACATTATACGCTTGTTGCCGGTTTAGTCATAAGACCACATTACATCTTTATATTTAAAGGACAGATTCATGTTATTACTTTTTACTGCTAAGTCTTAAGTACTCATCTCTACAATATTCATAATCTCAAATACTAGGGCTTTACTTGACAAGTTATGGAGCAGACAAACACAATTTTGGCATAAGATCCATAATAATATGATAACCTATCTTGTTCTTGACTCAGGGATAGATGGAGGCAGAATGAAAGAATGAGACCTTAAACTGTGGGCAGGACTAAGGCCTTAGAGGTATTGTGGCCACTTACACATTGCTCAAGAAGAGTAGATACACCTTAAAAGTGGGGGCACAGATTTTCATAAAATTAGTACATCTCAATTTCAGAGCTGGGAAAGGTTTCTTTTGGGGGATTACAACTCCCTGGCTCCCCCAAGAAGCATCAGCATTAGCCATCTTGGCTAAGAGTTGTAATTCAAACTACCAGTGAAGGTGCAAGGATGATGTAAGGATGAATTACTTCACAGTAAGCATGCTTCTAACAGGGTGACAAAAAAGTATTCCATTGAAACAATGAGCAAGATGTAGAACAAGATGCATGGGGCAGATTCTCGACAATTCACACTAAGCTGGCAAGTGTTTCTCACTCCCAGTTGTTTGATAATAGTAACAAAAGGACTTTTCCCACTTAGATTGAGCTGCTGAAATAAAGCAAGCTTGGGCTAACTGAAAATGGATTTGTATATAAACTGTCTTCTATTGAGTTCTCCTACTGGAAAACACACTAGGTTCATAATATGCTCAGAGGCAGCATGTGCTTTAGCACATGGCTCTATGTAGTCAACCATGGGATTATAATGAAAACCAAAGTATGGCTGTTTATGACTCATGATAGCATGAGTCTGATTCATACCCTTGAAATTCACTTTTATAAAGGCTGTGCAGGTCAGACATTTTGTCCAACCATTCCACAACAAAAAGTTTTCCCAACCTAAACAGCCCACTCCAACACAGCCATCTCCATGTTGCCAAAAAGCAGAAGGATGAGGGGACATACATCCAACTCTTTTCCTTTAGCTGGATTGGAAATTGCAGTCGTCTCCAAGGGATGCCTGTTGCAGCACACCCAACTACAGGAAAAGAGCTGGACGCATTCCCACTCATCCTCCTGCTTTTCAGCAACATGGAAATGGTAGTGCTAGGACAGGCTGCACTACTTAAAAGGTAGGATTTTTTTTGGGGGGGCGTTAAGTGGTGTTTCCCGATACAGTACCCTGGCCTGTATTTGAGAAGCTTGGTGCCAGCTTGCACCTGTTTTACAATGAATGAAGATGGAAATGATTTTTAGGGGCAGGACTCAGCCCAGGATCATATTGGTTCCAGTCTGGATTTGTGGTTATTGTGTTGTGCATTACTAACAGCCCAGTGCAGGGAGGGACATCATTTTCATTATAAGATCGATCAGGCTGTGCATCCTATTTCATAGCATGCTCTGTGTACTGTCTCCAGATCCACATTGCAATATAGGTTTGATTGTTTATTTGTTTATTATTCCACCTTTTTCCCAGCACAGGATTCAAAGTGGCTCATAATTATTTAAAACACAGCATGACTAAAAAACAGTTAACACAAAAGTTGAAATAGAATTAAATAACAATTATTCAAGTCTAATACATACGAAAAACACAATCAGGAAATACACAAAACTGTACATCTACGAGCAGGCTATCAAAGGAACCTGAAACAGGAAGGTGCAAAATGGGTGAAGTGGCATTTCCTTTGGCTACTTTGCTACTTTTGTTAGCACAAAAGGGCCATATGGTTAAGAATGGATATAAGCTGATAGGTAGTGGTGTTCTTTTCCTATTTTCACTGTTCATACATAAGTCTTTCTACCTCCTGTTTCATCTGAGCTAAGCAGAACTCCTCTTCTCTTCCGTCAGCCTCAGTGTCGCAGCTGAAAGTGGTAAGAAATACATTAAAAAAATACATGAAATAAAGACAAGTGATCACAGAGTCACTTCATTTATTTATTGTTTCTTTAATTTCTCCTAATGTGAGATTCAAAGCAGCTTACAGTATGAGATTGACACAAAATACAGTTAAGCAATATACGATACAGCAATGTTTCAAAAATACATTAAACATACAATGTTGACATATTTCAAAGAGTTTAAAGTATTTATAAAGAAGCATCAGATTTTTCCCTGTTGCAATAAAAAAAATTCTTTGTATATTTTGTAAAATGAAACATCAAAGTTTGTGTCAGCTTCCAGTTTCACTTGGGCATACAAAGAAACCAGGCTGTGTCAAACATCTCTTCAAATACAGAACTGTCTGCAGTAGGAGAGGACAACTGATTGCCCTGGATACCTTCCAGAGAAGCTGATGTTATCCATGTGTTCTCTGTTTGCCATTCAAGCAGGCATCCTGTTTGTGACTAATGCATGTGCAAGTTCCCTTGTGCATGAAATTTTATTCTTTTTTAAGCCATAACCCAATGTTTGCATTCACTTGAAGGTTAGTAGAGTATAGTTGAATGAGCTGTGCCATTGCATATGCAGATATGTATTGCGCATTGCACCACACATGTCACATTTGTTTGTACTTTCAAGTTGCACAGTTGTTGCAATTCAGTAAAGCACATTTGTCAGATAACTCTTTACAGCTACACTCTGCCTCCTTGATGCAGGATCCTGGCCAAATGCTGGAGCACAGGCAAAGGTCATTTCTGCACTACACTTTTATAGCGCTATTATTCCACTGTCAACATCCTGTGGAATTCTGGGGTTTGTAGTTTACTGAGACCAAAGAGCTCTCTTGCTGAGAATTCCACATGCCCCTCTCTAAACTGCAAACTGCAAACTGCAGAATTCCATAAGATGCTGAAAGTGGAATAATAGCACTATAACAGTGTGGTGTGGAAATGGCCATAGACTGAAGCTGAATATTATAACAGGGCTGGTAGAGAAGAGAAATATGTTCTAATTCCACCCTTTGGAAGAGAGTACTCATTATGAATCCAAGTGTCAGCTGATCCACCACTTTACAAGTAGTTTCTTTTTTGGTGGTGCCTGATTGTCAACAAAGTGTCCTCAACAAAGCAGATCTTTTGGTGTCCATGTGATGGTTTTTCAGCATTCAGTGAGGATTTTTTTTTAAAAAAAAAGATAAATATTTTAATTTTAAAACATTTTAATACCCTTAGCTCTGAAGCATCCACATTTTACATACTGTTTGACACTATATTGTCTCACCATTTACTACTTGTTTTCATCTTTACAGAGTTAAATATTGTTGCTCAATTCATCAGGAATGTACAGATACCAGTGACCTGAATGTAGTTGGTGTCATACATATGTGCAAGTTCTCTTAAACAAGCAGTTTCACTTTTTTGGCTGTTGTGCAATGGTTATATCAGGTCATGGTTGCATAAGCAGATTTCAATGATTGTAATAATTTTTTCATGGGCCTAAGTCATATGATTAGAGTCACTCAACCAACTGGATTTGCTTTTGTGTTGATGTACCATTCAACAAATGGATAGAATAGGTCTATTCTAGTTGGGACTATACAGCAGGATTCCAGCCATGTAGCTGCACATTCTTGAATGATCCATGACTATTCATTGGTGCCTTCAATGGACCTGTTTATTCACTGAAACTGCAAAGACAGTGAGTGTACATTTCCCACTGCACGAATAAGCAAGCACATGGACAGATATACAATCAGTTGGACAATGATGATACTGAGAATAAAAGATTGTATAAATACATGAGTGTAGATTTACATTGCACAAGTGCATTTTAGAAGCTCAGCCAATGTTTAATCATGATAATGATAACACTTTCAGAAGCTGAATGAAAAACAGAATAGTAAAACACTTTGCACAGTAACTTGCAGGTGCTCCTTTCTTGGGGAAAGCAAACCTTGCTGAAGCGTACAGTGATATGCTGGCTGGCTCCCTTTGGATTAACACAGGACTTACTGAGCAGAGAAGAGCTTTATCTCTTGCTCACACACATCTCTGTTGTGCACTGAACAGCCATTAAAATATTGACAAAAAATGGGTTCAAATGACACCAAGAATTCCAATTAGCTCCATAATAATCCAACCCCAAGGAAGTGAAAATGGCTCCATTTTTTTGTTAAAAAACTTTGTTTTTGTACCGCTTCTCTCAGATAAACTCACTGTCCTTAATTTAAAGGATCTTCAGCTCTGAACAAAGAATAATACTGTCCTGCATCATCAATTTGTGGAATATGGCTGTTTGTCAAACAACCTCTGTGCTATCTCTTTAACAAACTACATTGTTATGCAGGGATGAACAAAGCCTGACAAATTCTAATGGATCCTAATAATCTCCATATCAAGTTTAAGAAAGTCACTATCTGTAAAGATTTTTTTTTCACCCTGGATCACTATGGCAAGTACAAGACTTTTGTATTCATCAAATACTTCCTGCCTATTCTGGCTGCTGTGCTATTTCAGTACATCATACTGAATAAGGAAGGGCAAAACTAACAACACAACTAGATATAAGCAAGTCTTGGCATCACCCTACTCTTGACTTTAATAGTTACAGTAAGCATATCAAGATTACAGAATCAAATAGGTGATGAGACTTATTCTGGTACTGTGAGGCAAACTTCATCACCCATCAGTCTACTTTAAGTGGCGTGAAAACTGCCCCAAAGATTTCTCATGTTTCTGGTTGAAATATTCCTCTCAGTTCACCTGATTCAAGGAACTGTATTTCAAGTTCAGGTCCCCAGTCCATGAAACAGAGATAAAAACATTGAGCTCAGGGGGAAAAAATGTCCTAAAAATTCCTGGGAAGAAGTATATTAAATGCTCTGAACTTTTTACAAAGCACTTAGTTGGATGAAAATGAGGATGTGCATGATGGAAAATAGTTGTTGAGATAATTTAAGGTTCATTTGACCATATGAAAAACCTTTACAGTATCTAGATTTCTTCTTTCTTAATCTCCGGTGAACCTAAGGCAGGAATGGGCTGTCTCCAGGCCCACACTCTGTTTTAAAGAAGAATGGTACTCTCTAGAAGTGTAAATCTCCCAAGCTTTTTGTATTGAAATGCACTGGATTTTTTTGTTTGCCCTTTGTTTTTGTTTTGGGAGCTATCAAGGCTGCAAAAACAAGTGTAAGAATACTTATAGCTCCCAGGACTCTGACCAAAGAGGTAACTACCATTTGAATAACGACATAGTCTTCACTGTGAAAAAAGACATAGTAAGCTGCTTTTTTACCAAGTCAAATTATTTGCTCGTTTGGTCCAGTGCCATCTCTAACCAATATGGCTTTGATAGCTTCCACCAGAGGTCCTTCATATCACCTGATATCTTTTCTCTTATCCTTGGAGAACCCAGGAATGAAACATTCAAAACATGTGTTGAGAGTTATGAAGACATAAGGGAAGTAATTCCTCACTTATTTCATTCTCAAAGAAGGAAGGGGTAACTTTAGCATTTTTGTTCTTGTTGAGAGAAGGTCTTCAAAATCCACACTATTTTCAAAGACTAGTTTAAAAGATTTTGTACAAAAATTGTATATTCTATGCAAAATTTGCACATAGATTTTTGCTCAGGAAAAAAAAACTGCACTGATAACCATATTTCACTGCGAATATATTGTTTTCTGTGCAGAAGTTCCATCTCCTGTGCAGAAAATGCAGTTAGAGATGTAATCTAAGTCAATTTTTCACTTTTTTATTGCATAAGACACTTCTTGCATTTTGTACACAATAGCATTTTCTGTGCAGAACACTTTTATGTACAGAAGTACTATTTTCTGTGAAGGAGGTGGTGTTGTCTATGCAAAAAAACAAAACAAAAAACGATTTATAAAATTTGCACAGAATATGTGCTGAACTGCAAAGATTCTCATCAGCCCAGGATCCTACCCATCAGGGTTTCCCAACACTTGCAACACATGCATTTCAACAATTTTTCAAATATTTTGGATACTCTTTTACTTGTCAGATGCCAGATACACTATTAGCTGGCAGGCTTATGAAGAGTGCACTGTCATTAGCTGTATACCTATTTCGTACATTCAAATGTTCCATTATAGGACAAAACCATGTTTATGATTGTGCTGAGAGCCTTACACTATGGCCTGGAACCTATGGGTTACTCCAGTCTAGAACTGCTGACTGATGGGTTGATTCAACCTGTAAACTCCATTTGGGCGTAACTATATTATCCATGCCATTATGCTTTTTTGTCCTACGTACACAGAATGAATAGAAGGACTTATTTCATATTTTGTTACCTTTGTGCACTAACAAGGCACTCTAGGGCATAATAGTGGAAATTAGATGATCAGTCTTTTATATGGTTGCTTTATGACTATGTCAACAAGGATGTTATGCTGTTTGGTTTTTCATTCTGTCCTATTCATCATTTTATTGTCTATTTTATTCTGACTTTTTTGTGATGGTCTTATGGCTAGAAACAAATACTTCACACACACACACACACACACACACACACACACTTGTACACATTTTTGTCTTCTTTTTGGTTTTCCTATAGACATCTGGTTGGCCACAGTGGATATAGCATGCTGGATTAGCTAGGTCTTGGGTCTGATCCAGCACACCCACCTTGAGCCCTGGTTTAATGTGCACATATGGAAGATGGGATTATAAATAAAATAAAATCAACAATAACAATATGCTCAGTGTCTCAGATTGCCAACATTTCTAAGCCTCTGTCTTCAATGTCTTCATTCTGCATTTTCATTTTTGAAACACAGAATCACTGTGCTATGAAAAGCTTCACTTGCTTATTTTTTTTGCATTTGGGGCTACAAAAAAAGATCAAGGATTGTTTTTCAAAAATATCAGCAGGGCAAGCCTACAGTGACTGTTATCAAGTGTCTAAAACTGGCTTCATCATTATGCAGGATGAGGTGTTCCTCAGGCAGTCAGCATTAAGTGGCATGAAAGGACAACCAATTGAGCAGTTATTCAGTGTGCTATTATTATGTGGCTTACAGCCAGAGACAAAGAGAGGTACCTGTAAGATTTCCAGCTTGATGTGTCAAAATAATGAAGCTAGCTTTGGATAATATGCACCTTGACCGTGGTGAATGGGGAGGGCTACTCAAGCTCAGGCAGGAAAATATGTTTGTGGATCGGTCCTGCATTTGGCTGAATGTTGCTGTGCAAATATTCTGAGAAGCTACCACAGCAAGTTGCAATCCAATACAGAGGTCTTGTTGGAAAAACCTATTGGCAATTATTAATTCTTTATTAATCCTAATTAATTCTTAATTAATCTTAAATCAATACTTTCTAATTATAAATCCTTCTGCATGGATTTGTGATAGAAAATAAATTCATCTGCTTCCTTTTTCTCTTTTTGAAAATATCCATTTTGTACTTCTTGAGTCTGGTAATATGAGAGAGCACATCTTGCACAAGGTATATGGCTTGCTAATTATTTTTGCTGGGAGAAAATATTAGTGAAAAATTATGCAAAACTATCCAAAAACTGTACATACCAAATTTTGCAATTTGAAAAATGGACACACAAACATGAGAAAAAGGCATACAAGAATGCATATACAGGACAGGCACACAAACATATAGATACAGATATACGTGAATTTCAATGGAGGCAGAAAGAAAAAGGTTTCAAGACTCAGTGAGGAATCAGGATGGGATAAGAAAGATTGTGGGATTCTGAAAAACACCATGCAAAGGAGAACAACAGATTTTCACATCACTGTTGGAGGGAAAATACAGGCAACTACTGCATTTTCTTTGATAGTTAAACAAGAGGAAACTGAGGGAAATGAAAGGAGAGAAGAAGAGATATTAGGCTCATATGTACTCTACAAACTTGTTTATACTGAACATTCAAGCTAAGCCTGAAAGATTTTTCAAATATAAAGGTCTCATTAGTGGGCAAGAAGCACTCTGGGTTCAGGTGAGGGGAAAATGAAAGGAGTTTTCCCAGACTTTAAGGAACACATAAAATGTCAGTGAGCTTTTTCTCAGTTGTATGAAGAGTATGGTTAATTTCCCAGACTTCCTGTGTGGAGCACTGATAAACTGGGATGAAAAAAATTTCACAAGAGTGCATCTGACAGCATCATCTGTGTAGTTTTCAGAAGCCAAATGGCTATGTGTAATGTTGCTGTAGTTAGCCAGGTCATTGGCCATTACCCTTTAAGCTCCAGCTGAACTGAATGAAGAGACAGCAAAAAGGCTCTTCCGGTCTATTCTCTCTGAATTCCCATTCCAGATTTCTTAGGGCAGAATTGTTCTGGTGACCAGAATTACAAATGTAGCATACAGCCAAAGACTGAGGGAATAAAGTGACATGACCATGGACCAAACAAACTGTGCCTGCATTTCATCCTATTTCAACTGGAGGGCAGGGAGGTGGCTAGGATGTGGAAATGGGTGAACTCGGAGACAGACAATGCAATGAAGCTCACAGCGTTTATATCTGCAGAGGGCATCAATAGTACACAAGCACAATTAAGGATGATATCAGAGAAACATTCCTAAATGGGCCCCCATATTTACTCAACAATTTTTAAATTATTACTTTTTCTGATCAAATTGGACATGATAGTACCAAATCAAGGCCTAGAGGAACAAATGGCAGTGAGATAACTTGCAAATTAGGCTACAGGTGGAGAAGTCTATACATCTTTCCTATGCATACATTTTGCCCAGTGATGTGAAGAACATTTTTGCCAAGGCAATGTGTGGATGGGCCCCATAGGTGCATCGTCTTTTTTTATTTTTACATCCAATGCAGCTAAAAACCTCCTGAACTTACAAAGCAAAGGATGGCTTTCCAAATATGCCAACAGAGGAACTATCTTTGAACAGGAATGCTAATTTTTTAGTTAATTGAATTTTCTTTTATAGTACAGTTGCCAAGAGACTTATACTCTGATTTTTCTTCAGATTGTATACCTTTTTGGGGAGAATGGGGTGAATAAGGTAAGTGTGTTACCCCAAACATGAGTGACTCAGGGGTCCACATGTAATGCCAGTACCTCCACATGACAGTGAGAAATTAATTAGCTCAGATTGGGAGGCCTGAGAGAGGGGGTTAACCAGCAAGGTCTTTCCACCAATGTTTACTGGGTCTTGCAAGAAAGAACCAGCCAGAGATTCCAAAATATAAACTAAAGTGTGTTTTATTGAAAGTTCAATCATGCATAGAAAAGATCCAAGCACTCACCACACTCACACAAGAGCTGACCAAAGGAGAAAAGGAGAAAAGTTATAGACGGAGTAGTTTTTAGGGAATTGGCAATAATTACTGATCTGGACAGCAGTGAAGAAAGCAGCAATGTGGCTTAGACTAGAGCCTAAGGACAGTACTCGTTTGGAAATTAGAGCTACAGCATAGCAACCGGTAAACAAAGTACTGCATCAAACTGCTCAAAATAGAAAGTTCTTATACCCAAAATCTATCCTATGTGCATGGGTGTGAATGGCTCTCTAGCTGAGCAAACAATGGAAGTTGCCACATACACAATGGGGTCTGGATGCAGTTAATGGTCTTAGTGTTTGCTGACAAAGAGTTAATGACCATCTTAATATCTCTGTAATTGTAGAGAGGTACAAGAACAATACAAGGAAATGTCCAGGTGTGAGGAGACAGGGTTGAAACAATCAGCATTTTGGTGTGAACTTCCCTTGAGCATAGTATGCTGTCCAAGATGTTCCAGCTTCAGTTCAAACTTATTATCTCTGGACCTGCCTGGTAATCCACCTGACAGTGATTTTGGCTATGCCTAAAGAGGATTTGCTGACCTGCCTTGCAATCATATGTGTTCAGTCAGTAATTTTTCTCTGCTCAGCTGACCTTCCAGTCACCTGAGGTTCCATTTTATATCAATGTCATTTAATGTATTTACCAATTAAATAATATTTTGCCAATTAAACCAAATCAAACCTGGGGGGTACACGGGCCCATAAGAAGTTCATATACAGTGTGAAGTTAATTTCTGCTGAAACTATGTTGAAAATGGAGATAGGCCATTTCCGCACTATACCATTATAGACTCCAGGATTCCATAGGAGCTATAACAGTCTAGTATGGAAATAGCCAAAGATGACTTTGCTTTCAACAGGAAATTCACTGGCTCCATAAGATGGGTTGCCCACCCCAAAACTGAAGGGGAACAGGAATCTTTTGGAGTTTTGATTCTATTAATGTTCATCATATGCTCAACTGTACAGCTATCACAGAAATGTCATAAGTCTGTTTCAAAGCAGAAGGAAACTATTTGTCTACAGTGATTTATTTCTAAGCCTATGACTGAGCAAAAAAACACTTGAAGCTTCTCACTGCTCAGAAAAAGGATGGACAAACATAACAATATTTGCTTTCTTTATATATAGTAAAAAAAAGTGTCTTTCTCTCTCAAAATAATATTTTAAACCATGTTTTACATATTAAACTTCTGGGAACTATATCACAGCTTTAGGGAAAGTATATTCCAATCAGGATTACCAGAGTGACTATTGGACAGGTCTCCAGCCTTCAGTGGTTGTGTAGAAGAGGGTGTAGCTTGTTACTTGGTGTAGCTTGTTACTTGGGTGTGTGACAAGCAACATCTGCTGAAATTACCTTTTCCACACAACCATCATAGGTGCAGAAGAAACCCTAATTCCAGTGGATCTGAAATCAGGCATCTTTTCAAGGAATATACAATGATAGATTCCCCCAAGTGTCCTTGTTCTAAGTGGTTTTATTTGGACCAAATCTCTAAACCTCTGAGAGTTTAAGCAGAAGTTTCAGGTTCATTGTGGTGAGCAGCTAATAGGAAAATACCCTAAAATAATTC
Organism: Iguana delicatissima; assembly: GCA_948472985.1. Lineage (NCBI taxonomy): Eukaryota > Metazoa > Chordata > Lepidosauria > Squamata > Iguanidae > Iguana > Iguana delicatissima. The sequence goes on from CAOKZL010000186.1 coordinate 298,633, forward strand.
TTATGTGCACATTTCAGTTTTGTCCTAATGCCAGCCAGCCCTTGCTCAAATCCCCAGGGAAGAGCTTTGCTCACTCCATGCCTGTGATAGAGGCTGTCCTACAATGACGGGAAGGGGAAAGGACTATAACTCTGTCCCTTAGATTACCCCCTTCATCCATACCTTCATACTGTATTGACTGCTAAACTTTGTGCTAGTAGAAGTCTGTCAGCTAGTATCTGAAGATGGTTCCGCAAACTACAAAAATAGTTAAGCTAACTATATTAATTGTTCCATTTAAAAAAAAAAAAGCCCCTAGATTCACATCCCTAGGGTTGACTTATTACTTGTGCCAGGTTTTGAACATCAAGGTTTTATGCTCTTGATGTTATGACTCTGGCTTACAGACACACATCCTTTTATTATCATAGGGAAAGGACTGAATAACTGTGTTGAGTCCCAACTTCAGTTTCTCTGTAAATCAAGTTTTAGCCCAGATAACTTCAGAGAAGAAAGAGCCAGGGTATGATAGGTCCCCTTTCTCCCTCAGATTGGTGTGGTAGTTCCAATCCAGTAAGGTTCTCTGTCAATACCACTTTGCCCTGACTCTACTCTTTTATCACAACCTTTGTGTAACAGGGTTAGAGTTTTTATTGCTCCTCAGAACCAAACTGCTTATTTAAGGTAATGTGTTTTATTTATTGCCAGTGACTTTAGACAACTCAGACCAACTTATTGTTATAAAAGAAACTTTAACATAGTAACAGTGGAAGTAAAGTATCTTTTCTGAGTTCAGTTATAGTACAGTGTTGTTACATAAATAGTTTAAAGTTGTGGCACACTTTGGCAATTACTCCTCTGCTTCAGACATCAGTTCCCTGCGTCTTTTCCCCAGCTACTTAATCACATCCAAGCCACCTTCTTCTCTGGCTAGTTCTCTGGCTGACTCATGTTCAGTTTGTGGTCTATGAAGACTCCTAGATCCCTTTCACAGATACTGCTATCCAGCCATGTGTCCCCCATCCTATATTTCTGTATTCCATTTTTTTTTTACCTAAGTGTAGGACCTTACACTTCTCTCTGTTGAATTTCATTTTGTTAGCCTTGGCCCAGCTCTCCAATCTATCCAGGTCATTTTGAATTTTGATCCTGTCCTCTGGCATATTAGCAACCCCTCCCAATTTGGTGTCATCTGCAAATTTGATGAGCATGCCCTCTATTCCTTCATCCAAGTCGTTGATAACAATATTGAACAGCACTGGGCCCAGGACAGAACCCTGTGGCACCCCGCTAGTCACTTCTCTCCAGGAGGAAAAGCAGCCATCCGTGATCACTCTTTGGGTTCGGTCGGTCAACCAATTACAAATCCAACTAACAGTAGCCCTGTCCAGCCTGCATTTTACTAGTTTGTTTGCAAGAATGTCATGGGGAACTTTGTCAAAGGCCTTACTGAAATCGAGATATGTTACATCACGTTTTGTACCTTCTAAGAGGAACAAAACACATCTTCCTTCACATTTGGGAAATTTTACTGATTTCAGAGAAAAACAATGTCATAAGATTAATTACTAAATGTACATAACTAAAAATATATAGATTTGAAAACGGCAGGCATTTCACACTACATACCACTGTGATTATACTTTTATTGCCATGGTTCCATCCTATTTCATCCTTATATTTGTATTTTCATGAGATATTTGGACTTTTCTGCAAGGGAGTACCAGCGCCTCTCAAATTACAACGGGAGCAAAATGAGAATGTCAATGAGAAATAGAGAAACTCAACAAGAAAAATAGTGACATATTTTCACATTCCTAGTAGAAATGGAAGCTGAATGTGCATACATCAAATTGACAATTCCTGAATTTGCCCGTGTTTGTTGTAGGTGAGTCCTGAAAAGTTGGATATGAGGTGTACTGTGAAACAGAACCAAGCATAACTAATCATCTATCTTGTCTCTCTTCCTGTGTAATCAATCTGCATTTATAATCAAGAATGCTACTCTCCGTTATAATACTTATTTCAACAACAGGCCAATGATAAACTTTTAGCCAAGTTTACACAGCTTTAGATTGAGCTACTAATCAGTGGACTGGAGCACAGGTGATACAAGCAAATGTACAATTCAAATTAGACTTTATAGTGCATTCTGTACTACTTTTCTATTTTGGCAAAGAAAACTACAGGTTCTCAAATACTGCAGTGATGAGCTCAGTAAAAAAGAAGAAAAAAACATTGATTGCTTACAAAAACTGCCTTTGCAATTGTTTGTGCTGTCACTGAGGACAAGCTTACTAAAGAAAATATGCTTTGCAAACCTGAAATGAGAGATTATCTGTCACAATTCTGGTAATATCAAAATGGTATAGTGTTTGTGTTTTTATTCCATACTCAAGCATTCCTGCATTAACAAAAGTGTGCTGTATCTGGGGGCCGTGGAGGCAGCACACAACTTATTCTACTGTGGCTTAAAATAAAAAACCTCTCAGCCATTTTCTTAATATCAAAATCAAACATGAAGGTACTTGGCAAACTGTTTCTTGTCTCTCATAAATGACATGAAAAAGAATGAATATGTGTAGTTAAAAATAGTTATCTGTTTTAGTGACAGAGTGAGCCTTAATATACCACCAAAAGTGAACAAGGGATTCCCATTTCCTCAGAAGTTAATTCCACTAAGTTGAAAAGTGCCCACTGGTGACATCAACAGCATCTGAAGACTATACTATGAGCCAATATTCTGCAGAATCCCCTCAACGGATTGGTGAAAGAGTAGCAAACAGATGTTGTTTTGTGCCTTCAAGTCATTTCTGATTTATGGCAACCCTAAGGTAAACCTATCAAAGGGTTTTCAAGGGACTTAGGCCCTCATCTCATGATACCCAACTGCACAATGTCCCGATCCATCCTGGCAGTATCATTGCTGGGATGGGGCGGGACCTGAATGCTCCCCACTATACTAGTCAGCTTCCACAGTACAGCTGGCCTCTTCCTGTGCTGTACTGTGGAAGGAAGTTCATAGCACTTCCACCCTTCCCACACACCCACAGCCAATGGGATCATCCTGAGAAAGGGGGCCATTACCAGTAATGGTATACCACTCAATCATGACAGCTGGCAACGTAACAGTTGGGTAACCACAATGACATCCTGTGATGACACACATCCTGGAATGACACCAGCACATTGCCATGTTGGAATGTCAACACTGTGCACTAAGCACCTGAGAACGTGTGTGGTGTGCCTAACATCACCCAGTGGGTTTCCATGGTCCAGGGGAGAACTCAGTCCTATTCTCTAGGATCACAGTCCATTGCTCAAAACACCACACTGGCTCTCTAGCAACTGTTACTTACTTATTATTTTGTACTTTAACTTCCAGAGGAAGGGAGAGGTGGTTATGGGCTTTTGGTACCTCAAGTACCAGAATAATTTGGCTGGCCATTCTTGCTGTCTACCCTGAATGTTGGTGGGTAGGCGAACCATTTGCTGTTCTACCACAGACAAGGAAATGTCTTGGGATAGACTCTACTGAGAAGCCAATTGCTTAGGACCAGAATGTGAATGGAGTATGTTGTGGGCTGGGGGCAAATGTAGCATTATAGAGCCTTGTCAGATTTGATATAAACATTGTTAGGATATGAAAGCTAAGCTGATTGTAGGTAATGGAGAAAAAGGCTTATGAAAGAATAAGGCCAAGCAGAGTGCTAAATTCAGCACTCTTACTGATCTGAAGAAAGACATGCTAAAAAGACAAATCGTTTATACAGAGGAAACCTGTCCCACAAATAAAACCAGTAAATATTGGGACAAGTTTGTAAAGAGCTGAAAAATACCAGATCAGTTCTACTGAATCATCATGGCCATGGCTGGAAGTTCTGGAACAAAGGGAAACAAGCTGAACAACAAAGAAATAAGAGAGTGCTAGCAGCCAACCACCCAACATAGAGAAGAATTTGAAAAATCCCTGACACTTTGGCTGCCATCCCACCTATCCACTAGTTGCACATGCTATTTCTCTGTACCCACAGCTATAATTGGCCTCACTTAGCCTGGGGGAACTGGTGAGAATGTCAAATGTGAATGGCAGGGGGGATGTGAAATTCCTTGCTATTAAAACTTTAAAATTGTAAACTATATTCCAAAGGCCTTCCTTAGGTGAAAGGATTTCACAAAAATTTTAAGCTGCAAAAACTTCTGTTGGAAACCACAGAAGTTCATAACAACATGCAAATAAGAATTGCCCTTTTTCCAGTGAAAACCTTCTGTCATGCCAACTGTGTTAAGCCACAGGTTCTGTTCCTTTTTTTTTTTTTATCCCTTTAAGGATTAATCATCTCCCAACATACTAGGAGAAAGATAGTCATGCAGAGTCTGCTAACATATGCTCCTATCAGTACTGGCCCAAGACATTTTGCTGCTGAAGGCCTGACTGAAACATATGCTGTGGCGGAGCTTGGAGTGTGGGGTGGTGGTTGGAGGGGGCAGGGCTAAAGTATGGGGGACACGGCCACTGTGCATGGGGGTGTGGCTGTGGTGTATGTGGGTGTGGCCAAGGCGTGCAGGGGCGGGGCTACAGGTTCAGCCTCCCCAAAAACATTGCCGCCCAGGGCAAATTACCCCCATTGCCCCCCTTTCTGAACATATACCTCCAGGCCCCTACCCTCACCCAGGTAAATACCCCTATGTAGTCCAAGCCAAGAGGCAGAACTGCGCAGGCACTTCTTCCTGTTTCTGGGAGTGTGACTACAATTAAAACAGTGCAAATAACTATAATATTCATTTTACGGCCTTTTCATAACAAACCTGCTCCCGGAGACAGCTGCCTCCCTTTGTCTAATGATAGAGACAAACCTAGTCTTTACTCTAGAACAAGTTTATCCCCTTAAAGCCCAGATTTGTATTCATTTTCTTTTCTTAGGAATTCATTTTTAAAATCAGTACCTATATTTAATAAGTGTCAGCGCGGGCTGAGGTCAAGCAGGGGCCGGGCCAAAGGCGACCACCAGCGGCGTCCCAAACAGTCCCCCAGGGGCGCTGCAGCCGGCAAGGGCCTTGAACTGGGGTTTGCCTTAACAGCAGGCATCAACGGAAATAACAAGGGGTTGCCTCACCCCGAACACAAAATGGTTACTGCACCTTTAACGCAGGGTAGGGTCTGGGTAGAGCTGGGCAGCGGAACACGGACACGGGCTGGACTGGAACAAGGTACGGGCGACAGATGCGCGGGTAGCTGACGGTTGTTGCTCCGTGCCTTCCCCAGCCCCACGCCTGCCTAAAAAGGCCTGCGGGCCGGGCCGCGGCCAATCCGCGCCGAGCACGTGGCCGGGCTCGCAGCTGTGCTACAGCTGGGAGCTGCTTGCCCCCAGGTGTTTCTCCTGCAGCCGCCGGGAGTGGCGGCTGGCCTCCTTGAGCCACCGACGCTGCTGGAACGTCGGCAGCGGCGCGGCGGCCTCAGCCTCTTCCGAGGCAGCCTCGCAAGTAGGCGGTGCCCCAGGATCGGGCCCGGGGCCCGCCTCCTCCCACGGGTCCTTGTCTGCCACGTCCCGCGGCCCGGGAGCCGGGCCGGCAGCCTCCGCAGCGCTGGACCAATCCGTGTCATCGTCGTCGGCCTCCGCCGCGCCAGGGAGACCCTCGCCGGGATCGGTGTCTGCTGCGGCGTCCCGGTGATCCCCCCAGCGGCGGAGCCATCCGCGGCAACCGCACGGCCCCCGTCATCGGCTGCGACCTCCGATGGGCCCGGCCCCGCCTCCTCCTCCTCGGAGGTAACGGCGGCGTCGGCCTCCGCAGCGCCCACCGGCGCGGTGACGCCCGAGGCCCTGACAATAAGTTGCTAATATACCTTATTCAACATAGCTGTGTTCTAGTTGCTTTACATACTTTCCAATTGCTTCTAGGTTAATTAGTCTATTAATCTAGAATTAACAATTAATAATTAGCTATTGATGATGGTTTCTGGTCTATAGAATTTAAATGGAGGTATTGTGTTGATGTTCCTTTGAATTAGTTCTATTGGAAGCATGAGTCTTCCAAGCTGCACCCCAAAAGGATGAAGTTTTGTTTCTTATCTCCTCCTATCCCCTCTTCAACTGCCAAAGACATCTTGATCAGTATTCAATGATAGGATTTAATTTCAATGATGTTGCTCCTAAACCCAAAGGAGTATCTAAATTACTTTAGCAAGGTAAATGCTTTTTAAAACAAGGCTTATCCTTTGCTCCTTTGTGGCTCCTTGTGTGTGGATGAGTGGTAAAATGAATTCTGGGATGTAATGATGGTTTGATTTGATTTGGTAGGTTGATACTTCTGTGTCTTATAATTAGATAAGAAAAAGAGTGAAATAGGGAAGTCTCACTTGTGCGATGTCAATCAGGCAATCTTCCTGAAACATGCATCCACGATCCATTATTAAACAATCATAATGACTTCCTTACATTGATGGAGAAGTCAAGTGTCCATTTCTCTGCAATACAGAACACATGTGACCACTGGTTCCTCTTTCCTTCCTTTATATTGCTTTCAAAGGCCTTAATTTCCCCTGATAACAGTGAGCTTTGTAAAGTGACAGCAAAAGTAATTAAACATTTTCATTTCATACCTAGCCAATCTCTACATGTCCAGCAAGCTAAAGGGCAGTGACAATACGAGCTGGGTTTTTATATGAATCATGAGAAATGAAGACCGTTTTATTTGCCCCCATAGAAAAACCAAGGTATTGGCATACAGATGACTGAGTTCTGCATAATGATCTAAATTTACAGCAACAATTTATACCAACACAGCTGCTTTCCTACTGAATGCACACGAAAGCTTATTATGCAGCCAGCCTATGGGACAATCATTGCAGAAGACAACGAAAGCAAAAACAACCAACACCACCATTCAAAATCCAAATGTAATATTGATCCCATTAAAATCCCTTAACTCTTAAAAGTAAAAGTAGTTTACCTACCAATCAAAAGAGATTTGTGCATAAATATTTCATCCTAAGGAGGAATGTATAAATCTGTCAGTTTTCTTTTCATTTCATTTTTCATTATCCTGCCAACAGTCTTATCGCACCCAGATACAATACCCCTCTTTCCACATAGAAATCAATATGTATTTTGGTGAACACTTGTTTTCTAATGTACACATTTTAATCCATTCATCAGTATGCAGCTTTTGGAAAACAACTGGAACATAATCTTTGTAAGGTGGTATGAAGAAACAAGCAGAAAAAAATGCAGATTTTTCAATCCCTTCCTCAGCATTTATTCTTGTTTTTGTTGTTGTTGTTTATCTTCATCTTTGCTGACTAGCCATAATTTTTTTACCAAATGTTTCAGTGGAAATGGATCAAGGGTTCTCCTTGCTGAGTCATCCTATACATAACCCTTTACTATAGATAAGTTCTTTCTGAGACTTACTCAGTAATTAAAATAGTCCAATATCACAAGGAAGAATTATTATTATGGTTTCATATTCTGTTTTTAGTTCAGACTTTTTACCTTTAAAAATTGACCCAGTGATCCATACAGTATTATGTGGCTCAGCAAGGTCATGGATTTCTTTTCTAGTGCCAGCTTAAAAATGTCTGTATGTTTCTTACATGCAGTATGGTATTCCTCTACATATTACCACATATCTGATGTCCAAAAATCTCTTGTTGCAGTATTGATTACACTTAAGTTGGAGTCACATCTAAAATACTGGTGGCTCCTTTCTGGCAAACAAAACTATCTTAGGATTTCTAATTCATGGAAATTATGTTTTGGGATCACTTTTTAATACTCTTAGAACTGAACAGATGGTTATGCCAAAAAACCTGTCTCTAGCTCACTTCCAGTAGTTGTCATTCCAAAGCAATAAACTGTAATTGCAAATCAGATAAATCAAATATCCTGCTCCCAAGCAAACAGCAAATGTCAATGTACTGAGAGTATAACAAAAAGGCCTCATGAGTGTCATGTTCTTCCCTGTGCTTTGTACTGCTTTAACTCAGAAATAAGAGTTCCTTAAGAGATCGCAGTGTCTGTTTTTACTGTATGGCACCTGCCGTTAACAAGTTCTCTAGTGACTGCCAGTCATATCTTCCATTAATGATTTGCTATATGATTTTGTTTTTGTGATATACCCTCAGGTTGACTCCAATTTATGGGGTCCTCACCTAGGTTTTTCTTGGTCAGGTTTATTTGGAGAAGGTTTTCATTGCCTTCCTCTAAGGTTAGAGAGTATGATTCATCCACAGTCACCTAGTGAGTTTCCATGGCTGAGCAAGGATTCAAATCCTGAATTTCTGGCATGTCAGTCCATACTTAAACCAGTACATCATACTAATTCTCAGATATGATTAAACAACCTTATACCAATCGACACCACTGACCTATACAACTTAGCCCAGGCTTGCAAAAGTTGTGCTTTTGGACTAAAATTCCAACACTGCCTTCTAGGAGTTGTACTTCCAAAAATCATTTGGAAGGTACTCACCATTGTTTACTCCGGCGGGCTTGACTCTCTAGGATCCTCAGTCCTTCTCCAGGCCCATCTAGAGAAGCTGGAACCATCAACATGAACTGCATGCCTAATTACTACACTATGGTCCTCCTTTGAAACTATAGGCATGGTACTTGTTTTATAACATGGGGAAAACACTTAAGTACTGAGCTCAGACAGTGTTAACATCTTCATATGATTTGACCCATTTTGTTTGGGATGATATATTTATGAGGAATGCAAGAGGCTGTCCTGCTGGCAGGCTTCCCCTGAGCAACTGGGTGGCCACCCTGTGAACAGAATATTGAAGAAGATAAGGCTTTGGTCTGATCCAATATGGTTTTTCTTATGTTCATTCTGGTCTGAGTCCAGTGCTTAGTGGCTGCATGGAATTAGTATTGTATGATTTTAAAAAATGATGGGTTCAGCTGCTATAAAAACTATCCCTAAGATGTCATCAAATAAACCCTGGAATTCTAATAATTTAGCGGTACACAAATTAGTGGACAATTTGATAAGATTGGCCAAGCCAAGATCATCTTCTTGGAATATTTAACAACCTGGTAAAATTATTTTTATTCTATCCATTCACAGGAATTTAGGCTGTCTGGGAATTTCTGGCTTTAGGTACTGAGCTACAGTTTTAATGCTTTGGCTTTATGAGGGCTTTAAAGGTGATCACCCTCACTTTGCATTGGGCTTGGGAACAGGTTGAGAATTAATGCAGAGTAAATAACAATGAAGTTACATGTTCTAAATAACAAGCCCCACACAGCAGGCTGACAGAAGCATTCTCTACCTCTGCAGTTTCCAAACATTTTGTCAGACTTTCCCATAGAAATCAAAGGAATCCAAATGAGATGCAACCAAGGACAATGTCCAGATTTATTTTTGTTTTTAAAAATGGGGATAATAGCTAGACTTGCTAAAGCTGAGCAAAGCTTCTTATTGTGACTCTCACCCAGCAATGATAAATGAAGCTATGATCAGACAGTGTTCACTCCTACCTGCACCCGTAATCAGTCTGGCTGCCATATTTTGGACAAGTAGGAGTTTCCAAACTTGGTACAAAAGTAGCCCAATGTAGAGCACATTGCAGAAGTCCAGCCTCAAGGTACCAATGCATACACTACCATCTCTAGAACATCTCATTCTAGGAAGTGGTGCAGTTGGCATATCAGTTGAAGGGGACAGTAAGCACTCCTGACCATCACATCTATCTAAGCGGACATTTGGAGGGACAGATCCAGGAGCACCCCCAAGCTGTGAACACAGTCTTTCGGGGGAATGTGACCCTGTCCAGAACTAGTTCATGCACCTGCAACCCCAGGTTAGGATCCTTAATAGTAAGCACCTCTGTCTTGTTTGGATTCAGTTTCAATTTGTTTTTCTTCATCCAGCCTATTACTTCCTTCACGCGTTCATTCAGAAGAGACACACTATGCTTAGCAGAAGCTGTTTTTGAAGGCATGGAGAAGTATATTTGGCTGTCATCAGTGTACTGATAGCACCCCACCCTATGCCTCCAGATGATCTCTCACAATGGTTTCATGTAGATGTTAGAAAGCATTGGGGATAGAATGGTACCTTTAGGTGTGCCATATAACAGCTCATTTTCAGTGGAGTTGCTATCCCCAAGCACCACAAACTGGAACCTGCCTGAGAGGTAAGATTGGAACCATTGCAACACAGTGCCTCTGATTCCCAACCACACCAGGCATTCCAGAAGGATACCATGGTTAATGGTATGGAACACTGCTGAGAGGTCTAAAAGCACCAACAGGGACACACTGATTGAAGTGTGAATAAAGTACAGCTGGCTTGAAGGTAAGTCTTCCATGCTCCTCTATATAAATTTCGAAAGGAAATGTATATTTCATGCACAATTACTATGCCTAATGCCACATTGGAAGCTTGTTTGATGACAAAGGCATATCATCTGTGAAGTACTCCTATGGTAATGCAAATTTGCATTTGGATTTTGAACATATTGTGTATGTGTGTGCATGTGTGCATGTAAAAAATTAGGGTGTTACAAGTCAGTTTAGATTACCTTCAGTTTTGTAAAGCTTGAATATTGGAAGCTAAGATTGGTGGAAGGTGAAGCTGATCACTTAACAGAGAAGACCCATAATCAATAGTAATGTTGCCCAGTGTCATATATTATGCACTCACAATTTGCCTTCATTTTTGAAGCCCAAACCACGTAAAGAAAATGCTGAGCCTGGGGCTAGGACAAATGCCCAAGCTATCCTGATTGTTCCTTATCTTACAAGCCCTCTGAGCCTTATTGTATTTCTAGAGGAAATATCTTCCTAGGTGAACCATGTCTGGTTTTGCTTACCCCAGTAGACCGTGGGATGGGTTGAGCAGTGAGAGGACCTCCTCTTCTGGCATCCCTCACTATTCTTATGATGGATCAAATCAGAGGAGAATTTTGTTTGGCACAACAGTAAGGTTGAATGAGAGTTCAGCTTTCTTATTCTTGATTTGGAACTGCAACATGATGAGCAAGAAAAGCATATTAATATGCCACCATGCTGAGATTTCCAACAATAGGCAAGCTGTAGGACATCCTGCTTTGAATCCTGAAGTGTTTAGTAGGAATAAAAATAGTTTGGGTGCTATGGTACTGCCATGTATGAAATATATTATTTTCCAAACTTCCTCTCACATTTTCAATAGAGCCATTGTCCTCGAGCTCAATGCTTCTAGGAAACATCAGCCAAAATCCTATGGAAAGCTATCAGAGCAGAAAGAGTGTTGCGCTCCTGGAAAGGAAAGATGGAGAGCGGCCAGCAGTTCCAGCATTTGGCTGGGACTTTCCCAGCACATCCCAAACAACGACCAGTGGCTATCTTGTCTGTGAATGGAACTCTCTGAGCACTGGATCATCATACAAGTCAGGTTGTTGTACTGCCAGGAAATGTTTCCATATAGAATTATTAGATACCTCCTTAGACAGGCCTGGAAGAAGTACAAGAATAAGGGCAACCCTGGAAGCACTAGTAGAATGCCCCAATAGGAATGTGACCAGATCTCATGTCACATTCCTATTGAGGATTTTACAAGCACCAGATCTCATGTCATTACAGAAGCAGTACCACTCTCACTTCCACTTCCTCAAAAGAGAACCTCTCCTCATCTCTTACTATTTAACTGACCTTACACACAGATTGTTGATATGTACACACTTTAGGGATGTAATTTTTCACCAAGATTTTTTTTGAAGAAAACAAATACTAATTTTAGCAATTGTCTTCCCACTGTAAGTCTTTGAAAACCACACTACTTTTGAAACTAATCATAATTTAGGTTTATTCTGTACAAAATTTATATATGGTTATTTTCCACAAAACATTATTTGCTAAGCAGAAAAGGCCCTTTCCTGGGCAGAAAATCCTGTTTTTAGTACAAATCACCTACTGCCATAAATTTTAAAGGGGAGGGGAAATCTGTAATAACTTTTCAATGACGTTTCAGAAGAAATGATTTTCTCAGAAGCCTGAATAAAGTACATTTGCTCTTTTTACTAAAATTTGTCAGAAATGTGTAACATACCTTTTAGGGAAATGGATAAATTTTCAGCACTTTTCAACTTGCTTTCCCTAGGGCACTTTTTTATTTGGTCGGTTTGAAATTTTGTACAGTTGTAGAATGCATAAAGCGTATAATGGGTGCCACATTTCAAGTTATTAGTTTAGCAGGTGTCATTTTTATAAGCAATAGAAATTGGAAGCTTATAATTATAGATTTTTTTATTTTTATTTTTTTTGCAGCTCAGCACAACACTTTAATATATTTCCAGTTATTTAATAACCCAAAAGTCTTCCAGTGAAGACAGGAAAAAATGCAAATTTGTCAGAGGCTAATAGTCTCTAGCTGAGAGTCACAAACTATCTACGCTCCATTGCCTACTGTTGATTCCACACCTTAAACTGACAGGGAAAGAAGGTGAATGCTTTCGTGTGTACTTTTGTTCAGAGCAAATATACCAAAAAGAATGATACTTTCTGATCTGTCACCTGATTTAAAGTGCATTTAAAATGTACCTTTTGTACCTTTTGGCTTAAGGCTTCCATTCCCTAGAGATGGAATTTTATTTACATTTTTATTTCCTCTGCCCCCTTGAAATGATCCAAGCCACCACGCGGAAGTTTTATTTTAATTATTCTATGTAACTGTCTGGGAAGCTGTTTATATGCAGAAGTGTCCTGTGTGTTCCAGGAACCTTCCTCCACATCACCTCAAATAGGCTCAAGAAAAAATGCTTGGTCAATATGTGAAAGGTTTACTGCTTAGCATCAAACTATCGAGGTGAATGGTTTGGCTTGGCTTGGCTTTACCTGTTAAGTGATGCTCTTTCTATGGTTACCACAGTACTAAGCCAGGTACAAGAGTGAAGTGAGAAGAGAAGAGAAGAGAAGAGAAGAGAAGAGAAGAGAAGAGAAGAGAAGAGAAGAGAAGAGAAGAGAAGAGAAAAATGGAGAAGAAGGAGAAGGAGGAGCAAAATTAGCAGGAGGAGAATACAAATAATGTGGGTGATGGGTGACTTAGGAGACCACTGGGTTTCAGCTTAAGGTTAAAGAGTGAAAAGACTGCTGCAGAGTGACCCACTCCCCAGGCTGTCGGGGAAAGGGAAGGAATTTCATGATGAGAATGTTGGTTTACAAAGAGAATATTCAGCACAGCTAGCCTCTGCTATTTCTGGCCACTTTAAAGCAGGTTTTGTAGATTCTCCAGGGAGGTCTGTTGATGACCTCCTCCAACTCTCCAAATTTCTCAAACCACAGCTGACATCATTGTTTCTAACAATATAGTACTATGGGATAGCTGCTTTGTGTTTTTTTCTATCTTATTATTTACTTTCTTTTTTCATCCTCCCATACATATTTGAAGCCATAATTCAAATTCCTTTCTTGGTTTGAAGCCCATCTGGCTTGCACCATTGTTAGGGGGAAGAAAAAAACAAACAAACTCCTCCTCATATGAATGTTTTTCTTCAGTTCTCACTTGATTCCTGTCTCTTTTTCACTTTTCTCTCACTTTTCCTTGTTCACTTTTTTCTTCTCTCTCACTACAGCACCCGAGTAAACATCTTCTCATTCCTTTCTTGATTTAGCTTTTCTTTTTGTGTCCCCGTCCCGCAGTTCCCAAACCCTTGTCTATCCTTCTTCTCATTGTTCTATCCTCCTCCTCACCACCACCATAGCGATCATTACTGTTATTATCATCATCATGTTCCAGTAACATTTGGTCAGTATTAATAAGATGTTGGTGGTTTTGCAAGTTGCTGTAAAAAGGAAAGGAAAATGAGCAGTGTCCAGTGAGGAGCACTGTTTATTGGCAGGGACTGACTGAAAAAGATTTTGAAAAATGTTCCTTTGCTTGCAAAAGTGTCTTTGGTGGGACTACAACCCCTTTTTGTAGGTAAGACCTTGGCTATTTTATCTACTGCTCTATTGACTATTGTCAGGGCCATATTCAATAGTCAATATCATATTAAATTGAATTTAACTAGATTTATAGTTCATACACACATACATAAACATAAATTTGATAATTTAATATATAAAAGTCAAAGTTTGTCTGTTTGTCTGTGTCAGGTGAAGACCTCATATGATTTGCTTGTCAGGTGAAGACCTCATATGATTGACTGCCTAAGAAGATTCTATGGAATCCTGGAGTTTGCAGTTTAGGGAGGGGCCTTTAGAATTCTCAGCCAGAGAGCTCTTGAGCCTTAGGCCAGTTGCTATGGAGATGGGGCCTAGCAGCAAAGAGGAGGGCAGTGTATTCCTTCAGGAACCCAACCTCTGTATGTTAATAACCCTGAATACAGATTGGATTGGGGAATATGGGGAAAAGTTACAGGTACTGGACAAGACAGTTTGGGGAATTAGAGACACAGGATCTCAAATCTTTCTAATAAGCATTACCTGTGAGAAAATAAAATCCTGGGCAATGCCAGGTATATATACTGGTAATTAAATGAATATGAATGAGGGATGTTACTTGCTATGAATGCATGTGAGGAAGTGTTATTTGTTAATAAGGTGTAAACATTTAAAATAAGATATAAATGTAAAAATAGTCTATTTTATCTTTTTAGTATAATTTTAATCATTCAAAATATCTAAGCTTTTCCCTTTCCCCCTAGGCCACACTCCTTGGGCATGTGGTACTTCAGCTTTGGGCCAAACTGTTATGTTACTCCCAACTCCATGGAAGGAGTCTATACTTATATTAGATCTTCTCAAGAACTTAAGAATGTTTTTACTGTAAGAACTGTTTAAGAGTTGAATAGATAGCCTCAGAGGATGGGTGGGCATCTTTCAGGAGTGCTTTTTTTGTTTATTCCTGCATGGCAGGAGGTTGGTCTAATGGCCTTTGTGGTTCCCTCCAGCTCTAAGATTCTATGATTCTCTGTTTCTGTCACTGACTGTCTATTTTTTTAAGTAGATATAAAAAAGTTAAATAGGTATATATGAAATTAAAATTAAAAAAAAAACAGGAACAAGAAATAACTAAAGATCACATATACTAAAACTGTTGTTTGCCAGAGATTAGGACATGGAACAATGACTTCAAACTTCAGGAAAAGAGATTCCATCTAAATATCAGGGAGAATTTCTTGATCGTACCAGCAGTTTGAAAGTGGAATACACTGCCTCAAATTATGGTGGAGTCTCCTTCTCTGGAGGGTTTTTTTTTTAACAAGGGTTGGAAAGCTATCTGCCAGAAATGCTTTGATGTTGTACTCTCGCATGGCAGGGAGTTGGACTCAATGGCCCTTGTGATCTCTTCCAATTCTATGATTCTATGGAGATTTCCACACGATAGGGCTGTGCCACTGTGGGGCCAGGATGGCAGCAATCAGCTGGCCATGACATTGTTGCCGGCCCATCACTATCTTGTCCCCAAGCCACACCCATGTGTGGGATTCAGAAAATGGAAAAAATCCATTTTGCACCTGCTATTGTACAGTGCTCACACCCTTCCTTTGTGGAAGGACTGGAAGCACACTGGCAACGCTTCCATCCCCAGCAAGCAATGGAAACTGCAAGGCTGTGCAGCGGAAGGAAGACACGGGGCCACCACGCTGCCTTCCACAAAGAGCTGGTGAGATGCTGAGAGGAGCCTTTCTGGCATGCTCTCTTCCTGGCAGGGGTGCTGCTGGGACTGCAAAAAGATGATGTGTGGCAGCGTTGTCTTGCGGAAATGGCCTGTGCATCTATTTGTAAGCATGAATAGTCGCAGTTCTGTCAATAGTTTCAAAACCAAACTTTAGAACTCACCAGGTAATTGAATAAGCTACATCTTCATATAGTCTAAGACAAAAGCTTCTTAGGATACATTGTTTTGATATTTAAACTGTTCTTGATGTGATTTGATACATGATGAATTGTTGTTAACATGTGCCTAATAAACAAAGTATATTTCCATAAATTTATCATGTCTTTCTTGACCTTTCCCCATTTCAGTTTACAACTCTGTTCTTCACATAAACAACTGATCATACGCAATCTGACCATGTTATTGTTATTCATGTTAAGTTCTTCATTATTGTTATTTATAGTTTTTTCTCAGTTTTTTTTGAACTACAGATTATTGATTATTTCCCAAGAACACTGATGGCATCAACAATTTATCACAACGAATAGTTGTTCGATTAATTCTTTTGTTAAAAGTTGTTCCACTTTATTGAAAAAAAACACTCAGGAACATTCTAACCACGTATGTCTTGTTCAACAGCACAGTACAAACTCCCTCACACATCTTTATATGTCTTGGTTCACCTTATATATCCTTGATCAACCTAGATTAACTTTACATTTGGATCTCTTGGAGTCAGGTAGATTATATACCTTGCAGTTTTGTTTGTAATGATAATTGTTAAATGGATTCTACATTCATAACATTCCTGAGACCATTCATATCATTCTTGACTCTCTCCAGCCTTTATGTATAGTGATAGGTCTGGGACTGCAAAACTTCCTTAAGAAGACCAAGAACCTAATATTCGTACTTACTCTGAGTCTCCCTCTCATCTTCCTCTTTTGGTCATCTTTGTAACCAGAAATTTTTTGTCTGTATGGGAAGTGTTCAGATAGTCACTGACTGTGTGATAAGAGCTCTTTATCTTTGAATCTTAGTTTCTGATGACTCTTCTATGATCATAAACCTTTCATGTGGCAACTGTAATCCCTATGTGATATACTAGCAGGATGAAGTAGTTGAGATTCTTCTTCATGGGAAGGATTATCCCTTGTTTGGACTGTGACTCTCGACAGTTCTTTTGTTTTACAGTTATGCTGTTACTGTATGTTGCTAACAATATAGACTACTTGAAGAAATGTACCACAGGGTCTCAGAAGCTGAAAACCTAGTGGGGTTTTTTTGTATATTCAGTGTATTGCTTCTCCTATGCTTGCAGAACTCTAGATTTTAAAAAAAAATCAGTGTTCATTTTTTTATTTCTCTTTAACCTGACACTGGCTTGAACCATCAAGAATTACTTGTCTTTTGAGGTCTGCTGGGCTCCCACAGGACTATTCCTTGAAGAGCAGAAAGCTGAGTTTTGAAAGTGACCTTTGTGCCCCGTCTTCATTTTTCTGCTTGTTAGCACATAGTGCCAAGATTTTGATGCAAGAAAAGGCTCTGGTGTAGCAGCAATATTTTGTGGCAAGGTTTTTCTTTTTGCCTTCAAAGTATATCAGTGTTGTTCACCACAGGCAGACAGGGGATGGGGGGGTGGACCAGAATATATTGTACTATTGTACAGCACACAAGATGATTATTTACCTCAGCTCCATTCTTAAAAGGCTGGGTCTACTTCTTACAAGATTCAGCTATCAAACCAAAAATATTTCTATTTTCAACTTCCATAAACTTTAAACAGCCTTGGACTCTCCCATGCCTTTATCCTGAATAAGCTCATAAAGAAGTGGAAAGCCCAACAACATGGTACTCATCGCCTTGAACAAAACTGAACTTGTACAGTCATATCCAAAATTGCCCTGGTGTGTAAATAGATTCAATTATGGAAAGCAGCTACAGGGAAGTCAGCCCTGCCCAGGCCGTGCAGGGGTAATCCAAGGGGATGAAAGGAAGTATAGGGTCAAAATCTTAGCCATGCCAGACATTCTTACACAAAGCCAGCAGCTGAGATACCCAAAGCCAAAAAGGAATGAGACAAGGTGTTGTTAAACATAAACAGTACAGGGGTCAAATTCCAGTAGATACAGGAATACCAAGAGCACAGCCAATTGTCCAGTAATAGAGATTGAATGGTTGTGAACAACAAGGATTGCTCACAGTTGCTTGGAGATTTATAGGGAACTCCCTCTGGATGTCAGATGGTTCATTAGTCAGTGTCTTCTGTTTAACAGTTGATTCCTATAAAGTTTCTCCTTCTCTCTTCACCAGATTTCACAAAGTGGGGGTGTTTCCTCAGCATCTGTCTAGTCCTTCTGAGGAGGGAATCCATCAGTTGCTACCACCACCACCTTCTCAGATTTGGGAGGGAATCATTTGAAGCTCCATGCAATCTAACTTCTCTGCATTAGATTCTTTAGATTCCAGAGGGTGAGCTATGGTAAAAATGACAGTAGCAATCCTTTAGGCATGTTTGTGGCATATATGTCCACATTCAAGACTTAGTTCTCTTACCAATATAGAAAACCTGTCCGGGATGTATAGGTGTATGCTTACATGTATAAAAGGCAGTACCACTTAGAAATAAACAAGGCCCTGCACAGCAAAAATCAACTCCTATCCAACCTGGACTTTTCACTATATCTTAAGCCCTTTCCGCATGAGGAAGTTAAAACGGGCCAAGGCGTCCTGTCACGGAGGTCGTCCACACCTTGGATTGGACTAGGTTCGGACTATTTACCTTAGTTTTGCAACTTAGTCTGATCCAAAATGCCCCCAGGTGGTCCTCCAGTGCACTAAGTGAAGACCAGAAAAATCTGTTCTTTCAATCTTCTGGAGTGCGCCATTGCGTTCCTCCTCACTTGTGCATATGCGCAGGCTCGGACCAATGAGAGCCTGCGATCAGCGGAGGGAGGGCTGTTGGCATGGTCAGTGTCAGCAGTTGGTCCGGACTCACAAAGAACAGGAAGCCACCATTTTCAGCCTGAGCAGTGCGGATCTACAGACCTCGTACTGCTCCAATTCACCCTGGACCAAATGGAGGAGCCCTGCAGAAGGGATTAAGGGAAAGTCCGTGTTACTTCGAAAAGAGAAGAACCGGTAAGTAATGGCACAAAGCGATTCACTCGCCTTATGCGGAAAGGGCCTTAGTTTTCTGCATGTAGCATATATATTAGATGAGTGAATTGAGGAACATGCAGCCATGTACATGTGCATCTGCAATCGCATGGTATAGGTCAGGAGCCCTGTACTGCTCTGCAGCTGTACTAGACAGAGGCCAGAACAGGTCAGGAGGGAAAGAGAGATATGAACCCACTAGATTCACAGCTCTCTAAGCTTCCAACTATATCTCCCTCAAGGGGGATTGATGAACCCTCCCTAAGGCTGGTGGAAATCAGTGAGAGAGAATAATCTTGCATAATGAAATAAAAACAGCCCACAAATGGCTTCTTTGCATATTGATAAAGAGTGCAACAGGGTTTTGAATAGATTTCAGTCGCCAGAATTTGTCACCAAGGCTCCTTCCTCTTATGATTACACCCTAAACTAAATATAAGAACAAGATGGAAAGGACATTTCATACATGTGAAAACATGTAAAACACAGGAAGGAAATTGAAAGTTCCATCTCTCTTTAATCTCTATCAATCATGCATGTGCAACAGTGATTCAACAACAAGCCCTAAAGCCCCTAAGATGCATGTATCCTTAAAATATTCATGCATCATCATGAGCTTGATACATTTCACCACTGATCTGAAAATCTGGAGATAGGAGTACTGTAGCCTAGTCCCAAAGTAGTTGAACTAGAAATATATTGAACTGACAAATGGAAGCCACAATAGACTGAGCTAGTTAGACTGTCATACAACAGCCCAGATCCTTAAGATGTTGTTGTTGTTTGCTGCTGTTGTTGTCTTTCGCTCCAAGTCATTTTCAATTTATGGTAATTCTAAGGTGAACTTATCATAGGGTTTTCTTGGCAAGATTTATTCAGAGAGGGTTTGCTTTTGCCTTCCTTAGAGGCTGAGAAAGTGTGGCTTGCCCAAGGTCATCAACTGGTTCCCATGGCTGAGTGGGGATACAAACATTGGTCTCCAGAATCACAGCCTAGCACTCAAACTGGTACACCACACTGGCTTCTTTAAAGATGTTGCCAGTGGCAATATCAAGCCATGGTATTTACTTGGATTATTCAGCCTGGACATTTATATATCTTCCTTCCAACAGAATCTGAAAGAGCAATTATAAATGTTCCCCTTCCATGCCCACAGGTAGAATATACAAACTTTGGTTTTAGAAAAACTTAAATATATTGTCCAGGATTTAAGAAGGAGTTACTTTAAAGGGAGGGTTTTTGCTCCCCTGCTTTTTTTCTTTTTCTTTTTTGTGTCAAGCTCAGTGATAACAATCTCTGAGATTTTAAAAGGGATATTAGAAGTCATTTATCCTCTGAGAATAGAATTTAATCAGATTGTGTTGAGATAGCTGTGACAGACAGGGTTATTTATTTAGTGGCACCAAACTCTTTCAACTTGGAAAGTGTACTGTTCTATCAAACATTAAAGTATATAACAGATCTGAAGTTTTTACCATTCTCAATGAATGAACTTATCCTGTTCATTTGGAGGACACAGTCCATATTGTTACTGGCAAACAAATTAACTCATTGTACTCTAACCAAAACTGTGAAGCTTTGAATATTTGTAGGCAATGGGAAGGACAGCATGCTTTGGTCTGCTTACGAAAGCTTAGCCCATCCTATTCCGTTGTTCATGTCAGTGGATGAGGGAGGAAGAAAGGTCTTTTTTTTTTTACTGTTCTTCCCATGACCCATCACTAAAATCATTAGAATTGTCCACATTGTTGTGTATGTTCCTTTAAAAGGTATTCACGGACAATCTCAACACAGGCAGATTACATAAATGGAGAACCCCTGTCACTTTTTGAGCAGATGCGTATTAGAAGAGTTGGAATAGTGTCCTCAAGGGACAGAATAGTCCTGAGTTTATGTAGCCTGTTCAGTACCAAAGGCCAGTTTTCTATAAACTTCACTATTCTTTTATTCTGTAGGCAGGCTAAGCATTTCCACATTACACTGTTAAAATGCTATTATTCCACTTTCAACGTGCTATGGAATCCTGGGGTTTGCAGTTTAGAGAGGAGCATTTAGAATTCTCAGCCAGAGAACTCTTTGGCCTCAGTAAACTACAAACCCTAGAATTATGATAATCATGATAAACAGGCAAATTGTTGGGAGAGGTGTAGTACATGCTGTTGTTGTCACATAAATCACAGTTTTTCATAATGAAAGTTAGATTCATCTACTGCAGGGTAGAACTGGACAGAATATATTCACAACTGCTTATTTAAAGGTTGAAAAAAAAATGAACTTCCCAATAGTTGAGAAGAATAATAGGCAAGCAAAAAATTGTGAAATTTCTCCTAGTATTTGAAAGTCCCAAAGTGTACCAATTATTTAGGGGTGTGTACAACAATCTGTTTTCTGAGCAGAAAATGAAGTTTCTCTACAGAAAACATTGCTTTCTGCACCCCATGCCATGTATTTTTCTCTGCAGAATAATTCCTCCACATCAATTTTGAAATGTTCAAATATGGAGATAACACAGTAAAAGAAAATTTATTTTGTCCCACAGTAGGGAGAAAATTACCACCATTATTTTCTCCTTATATGTAAGGATGAAAAAGTCAAGGAATTAAATCTTCACTACAGAGACACTATGAAACAATGAGAGCAAAGTCAGACAAGACTGTGCTCAGTTTCTCCCACCCTTTTCTTCATATTGCATATTTGGTTACCCCAGTCTTTCATTGGGATATGAATATGTTGGCTGTTGCTGTTTTTAATGACCGTATGATTTGCTCACTCTTGAAAGGTGCTGCTTTACATTGCTAGTCAAAGTCAAGCTTTACATTGCCAATAATTTGTTTTCTTTCTTGTTTTTAAGTTTAGTATTGTAAAATGACTTGAGTCATCAAGTCTGACATCTGAGTGTAGGTGCCCTTAAAAGCCCACAAATTATTTGATTCATTATTACAAGTGCAGAAGTGCTTTTAAAATTTTCTTCCTTAAAGAAAAACCAGCCTTTGATAATATGTACCTTGATAATTGAGGTAAAGGCACCAGTTGCTGTTCTGTCTTAGCTAGAAAAATTCCTTCCTTTCAACTGCTTGTTACCAGCTATGTCCTAGGAGAAGGTGCTATGCCATGACACAACATTGTTACTACCTGAGTATTCTATAGGAGAGGTGTGTCCAATGAGCTGTTGTAGGAGGCCTCTTATAGCATGTCTTTTTTGTACAAGAAGCATACAAGAAGCATACATGAAGTGATTAGGAAACTACAAAATTATCCTACGTCTTCACCAGTGACATATGCCTTGGATCTGTTACCCAACAATTTGGTCACCCCTTTTGGGGCTTGGTGGCCATATGCCAGCTTTCTTGCCCAATACACTAGTAAATCCCTTTACAGCAGGATCGATCTTCCTTTAGTGGATCACAACATGTAAACCACAGCTTTCCAAACTTGTCATGTTGGTCACATACTTTTTAGGCATGCCTCATTTCACAACACAGTAATTCACTAAATAATTCAGTAAGTAGAGGCAGCCCATCCACCTGGAGCTGGCCTGCCACCACCACTGCTGCCATCAACAGGGTCTTCCTCAGCCCTGGGTGGCGACGATGGCAGGAGAGGCAGCATCTCCACCCAAGCCTGGCCCGCTGCCCTCACTGGGGTCTTCCTTGGCCTGAGGTGGCTGTGGGGGGGTAGGGAAGGCAGCCACTCCACCCCAGCCTGGCCCATCCCCACCACCACCGCCCTCACCAGGGTTTTCCTCAGCCCAAGACGGCAGTGGCAGAAGAGGCAATCCCTCCAGTGGCCCATCATTGCCCTCGCTGGGGTTTTCCTTGGCCTGGGATGATGGCAGCAGGAGAGGCAGCCTCTTCACTCAGGCCTGGCCCATCAAAGCAGCAGGAGAGGCAGCCCCACCACCCATTATGTTCTCATGAAGCACCTACACACTGCAGCCGACACACTCATGTGCCACAACACACAGTCTGGAAAGCTCTGAAGTAAACATTGATCTGTGCCCAGGACTCTCTCACATAGCCAGCATATGCATCGGCAGCATGGTTATGGGTTTTCAACACATGTATGATCATTCTTTCATCTTATGTAGAGATTAGAAGCTTTTCCAAGTGCAGATTCGCTGTGCTCATCGGGATGGTAGAACTAAGGAAAAAACTGTGATGGGGAAAGAGTGGGAAAATGAACATCTCAGATGGGTTTGGGCATTGAATTGAGATAGATAGTAACTGTGAACAGTACAACTAATAATATAGTTAGTAATAAGTGCTTAAGTTTCTTTCAAGAATTTCTTCCCCTGTACACCTGATTTATAATGTTTTAATGAAGGGAAGAATTAAGCTGCTTTTTTCCATGTGCAGTGACTGGAGGTTTGCTCTTGAAGATGAAACAAAATATAATCAGCTGAAATCATCTCAGTCAGCCTGTTTTTCATAGCTAACAAACTCCTGTCACTGTTCCAATAAGATTTTTAATTAACACACTTTATTGAGGTCAGGGAGAGCATCTTACTCTCTCGCTCTTCAGTGACACTGAGGCCTTATTGTGAATCTTTCATTGGCCTTGGGATCTCTTGCTTGTGAATTCTCTTTCTACACATAGATGGTGTGGTTTCTGATGTCTATCTGGATTTTCTCATTAAGCAAGGTAGCTGATATCCTTCCTAAACTGATTTTTTTTCTTTCTGAAGAGGTGAAATGAACAAACAGTTCTTAATTAGGTTTCAACAGATTCTTAGCTATATGTTTCTTGAGTTTCCCAAATTGTTTGAGTTATGCAGATCTTGAATCCCAAATTAAATTAGTGTTCTACTCAAAGTAGGACTTAATGCCAGATTCAAATATTTAGATTCCAAGAAGAGTCAACACACATGAAAACACCCCCAAACTCCTTCCACATTTTTTTGCAGTTTCTATATATAGGAAAAGTAAAAAACCTCCTCTGTCTCTAGAGGTTCTTCACTGGTGGTGGCTAAGCACTCCAGTAGCAGTGGCGAATTTGCTCTGGGTTTTAATTTGTACTTTAAATCAATTATTGAAGGTGCTGAACACATTCTTAGTTAATTGAGCCGCCTTGGAACCCATCCCATGAGAAAGGTCAGATATAAATTCAAGAAATAATTATCTTGGATATGAAACAAGATCTGGGCTCACTGCTTTAAAGTTCAGACTTAAACCTGGGATGGATTCAGCAATTCATTAACGTGGAAGATGCCAGCCACTTTAGGGATCTTTGCTAGAAAAGAAACCCACAGTCTACAGTCTGTTTCATAGAGGTATTGCACTCCGATATAGCTTTCCTCTAGCATTTAATGCCACTTTAGTTGCCATGACTTCATCCTAGAGAAACCTGGGATTTGTAGTTTCGTAAAGCCATGACAATGAAATTGGCACTGAGGTATTGTAACTGCATAGCGTGAAAGGCACCTTTACCTATAGCAGCAAACAGACAGCAGCTAAGTGCCTGAGTGCTCTCATCATTATCAGAAGAACTACTGAAAGAATAGAAGTAATATGTTTGCATTGCGCAACAGGTAAGATGTAGTCCAGCAATCTGGGCAAGCAAAATTTGCTCAAGATTAGGGATGGGACCAACTATATCATTTCACTCAACAGTCTCAGCAAAAGAAGCCTTTTCACACTTCCTAAGAGTCACTGTAAGAAGAAATAAATTTGCCATGAAAGCAAACACATTTGCAACCTACAAGGTGTTTAAAGAAATAAACTGTGTACAAACCATTGTAAAATGAGAGTGGCTAACATGGGTATAACAAAAAACATTGCACAAGCGTGCTTTATTCAGTGGAGGGAAACTGTGGATATTAGGTAACGTGAATAAATAAACATTAGAAAAAATGCATCAGAAGGCATATAAAAATTCAGTGGAGGAAGAAGTAGCAAAAGTCTGTCATTCCAGTATGAATCAAGGGAACAAGGATGGAAAGATTACAAATGGGATTTGGAGAAATGAAAGAAAAAAATGAATGGAAACTGGGTGGTATTCACATCTCTATCGACATACATAGACAAAGGCCATTTCCACACGGAGGACTTAAAAAGGCACAGTGCATCCTCTCACGGAGGTCGTCTGCACCTTGAAGTGGACTAGGTCCGGACTACTTACCTGAGATCCGCACCTCAGTCTGTTCCAAAATGCCCCCAACTGGTCCTCCAGTATGCTTTTTAAAGAACGAAAAAACAGGTTTTTCATTTTTCCGGAGCGCGCCATTTCGTATCTGCTCCCTTGTGCAGATTCGCAGGCTCACACCAATGTGAGCCTGAGATCTGCAGAGGGCGGGCTTTAGGTGTGGTGAGCGTCATGGTTGGTCAGGACCCACAAACAACCGGAAGCTGCCATTTTGGAAGCCAGAGCAGTGCGGATCTAAGACCTCTCACTGCTCTGATTCACTGTGGACAAGACAAGGAACCCTGTGGAAGGGCTTAAGGGACAGTCCACATTGGTCCATGCCCAGAAAGATCTGGTAAGTACGGCACAGAGCGATTCCCTCGCCTTGTGCAGAAATGGCCAAAGTAACTGTGGGAAGAAAGAGAAAAGTAAAAGTTTCAACAGCAGGAAGGGTGAAGAAGATAGATACATTTGCATGCTCAAGAGTGAGTCCTGCTCTGCTTGAAATAACACACCAACACTCATGGGTGTTGGAAACAGATAGGCCACAACTTTTACTGGTTACAACTGCACATAGGCTTGGCACCTACATGGGTCCAGACCAGGTACTGAACAACCTGCCTGTTGATTAATGAACCAAACTAACCAGCCCATTGCTGAAAACCACTGGGATGACAAGTGTGGGATCCACATGGGCAGACACTACTGCACGGTTCCCCCTGCCACCAGAGCATACAGAAAAACCATTTGCCCCTGAGACAGACATGACCATCTCCACCCACTCCGAGTTCCCTTTAAGAGACCTCATTCCTTACCAAGACTATGTAAAACCTGGAAGCCCATGTCCTGGATCTGGGACACATGCCAAATCTCCAAAAAAGTTGTTACAAGTAATTATAGAACATGTTATAGAATATTTGTCTTTTTTTTTTTTGGTTATTGTTTTCTATAGTTTAGATAGATCTGTTGTTAATTGGTCAATTTGTTAATCAGTTAATTACCTTAGATAGTTTAGATTAGTTTGTTTAGCTATTGTTAAAATTTGTAGATGTTTATTTGTATTGTGTATCGTGTGTTGACATTTTTTAAAAAAATATTCAGTAAAATATTATTTAAAAATGGCATCATATGTGTTACACAACAAACATAACACATCATAAAAGGAAGGTATGTGGGCTAGATGAAGCTCTCAGTAACAATCGGCCTGGTAAAGCCAGGAGCAGAATAAATACGCCCCACCTGACTGGAGTCAAACTAACATCCTGGTCATTCCAGTTGGACACATCAACCAATGAGTTCAAACCTAGGATTAAATCATTGGCTGGTGGTTCCTACCTCCCTAGAAGGCAAGGCCAAACCAAGTTGTATAGGCCCCTGGGAAGGTGATATGAGGTCACCTCCATGATAAGGGACGTGCAAATACTATGCCAAGCTCCAGAGCCACAAACTCATCACATAGTAAATCACACTCTTGCTCAAATAACCTCTGTCTCTTTTTGGCCTAGAACCTCCAGACTGTGAGGAAGGTAGTACTTTGTGGAGGAGAAGGGATGCCTGTATGATTTCTACCTTAGGTACCAAAATCACTTGGATAGTCTTGGCTGGAGTCTTCCATTGCACTGCAAGAGTGACTGCTATTCTTCTAGGGTTAAATAGCAGTAGTGTTTCTGGGCAGTTGCATAGAGACGGGGGCAGGGAGGACGGATTGCCCCACGCAGCAATGTTTTTGGATGTCCCGGCCCATAGCCACGCCCCCATGCACTGTAGCCATGCCCCCATGCACAGTGGCCACAGTCCTTGCACCGTAGCCCTGCCACCTCCACAAACTCCAAGGTCCACCACTGTTTCTGGGGCTGCACACAAGGCAGAGAAAATCTCCCAGGTTTAAGCAGCTTATTTGTCCAGTGCTTTATTTCCTTCATGAGCACTGCTTTTGCATCTTCCTTTCTTCCTTCTTTCACTGCCACCTACATGAGCTAGGATGGTTCATCAACAAGAGTCTCTCTCCATTGAATACTGAGCACCATGATAGGCAGAATGTCAGTTGCTGTCTTGGCAACATGCCTTAGAAGGGACTGGCCCATATATTTCACTAATTTAATCAAAACTCTTTTTTAAATACTTCCTGGATGCTGCTCAGGATATTAAAATTCCTCGGCCTGAGGTGAAGCATTCAAATTAGCTTCAGTTATTATTTTTTTTAAGCTGGCCTTATTATTGCAAGATGGTTGAAGGTGTTGTTTTTCTTTTTCTTTTTCCACATTTCTTTGTCACTGAAGCTTCAACCGCCTCAACCTTCTAATTTATAAAACTCTTGTGGGAGTTGTTTTCTAATAAAGTCTCTCTCTCTAGCCTTTAACTGAAGCGTGGGA
The DNA here is from genome assembly GCA_948472985.1 of Iguana delicatissima. NCBI lineage: Eukaryota > Metazoa > Chordata > Lepidosauria > Squamata > Iguanidae > Iguana > Iguana delicatissima. Next base: position 325,854 of record CAOKZL010000186.1, read on the forward strand.
AGCTGGGAAAACTGCAGACCAGTAGAGAAAAAAAGTGCTATGGAAGAAAGAGGATTTTCCTATCTTGAGCTATTTTATAACTTAAATAAGCCCAAGACTAAGGTAAACTAACTCATAACTGAAGTAGATCACCTCACAAGAATTTCTCCAAAATTGTGCTCTTTCTTTCAAAAAAAAAAAGAAAAAAGTTCAAAAAGAATTTATTTTCTTTAAGACTGAATGAGAATAATAATAAAAAAAATGGAACAGATTTTTGGCACAGCAACATTGGTTAATAATGTTTGCTTGAGGCTCAAAAGGAGAATAAAATTGCCACGTTGTTCTGTGTCTTATACTGAGAATGGATTTTAATAATGATGATGGTGATAAAAAAGTAAGGATCCATGAAACAGTTAATGTGACTATGTCAATACTCCTAATGAGTCTTTTTGTAACTAATGTCCTCATGAAATGATAGGGTCATTCAGATCTTTTCCCAAGCTATTATTCCACATCACATTCTCAGAAACCATTAAACAGCACAACCCCTGAGGTCAGTTTGTTAGAGGTTTTCTTGGAACCTTAAAAAGGCTAAAAATGTTAATTATTGTTAATGGAAGTTCTACATTATTCAGAAAACTATCAATCTGCTGGAGCTGATGTCGCTGTGTTTCAGCAAAAGAGCGTAGTCCCATTCTCAGGTTACTTTTCTCAGCTGTGGAACTTTTGTTTTTGTTCACGTTGTGTGGATGTCCATCTGTTTAGATTAAGCCCGACTTTGGCATTATGATGAAAGGGTAACCTGAAAGACAGTGTATGTGTACAGTGAAGCAGAGATCCTGACTAAGGAGCAAAGACACCAATAGCTTAGGGAAACTAAGGCTTTGCTATAAGAACTCCATTCTAAGGCCATTTCCGCACTAGCCTGTTATAGCGCGATGATTCCACTTTCAACATCCTCTGGTATGCTGGGGTTTGCCGTTTTGGGAGGGGCCAAGTGGCCCCTCCCGAAACGGCAAACCCCAGGATTCCAGAGGATGTTGAAAGTGGAATCATTGCGCTATAACAGGCTAGTGCGGAAATGGCCTAAAATAGGAAAGTTACTTGGTGCATTTTAGAGAAGAGCTAAAAAGAGAGTCATGGGAAGAGAAGAGGTAGGGAAAATACGCCTAAGAGTATCAGTTTACATAACAGAGGGGTCAGGATATGTAGAGGAAGGAGGACACTGTGGGTCATTCAAACTAACAAGTCTTATTACCACTGCCTACTCTGAGGTATTCTTGAAATTTTGGTGCTTTGTTTCACTTCTAACATAACTCACCATGAATATAGGGTATAGGGCCATGAGAAGTAGTGCCACAGTGACACCACAGGCATTACATTGGGTCTCCCCTCACATCTATATGTACAGCTTAAATGTCTTCTGAAGGGACTGAGTTTTATGTCTACAGCTGTGTATGTGATGTCTTCCACACGAGCCACAAACTGTTGTGCAGTATTCTGTTTCAATGCAAAGGACTTCACATGTTCAATTGCATGTGTTAAGATCTTCACCCAACATGTAAATCATTGTTTACTATATTTCATATTCACACATGAGAAAGAAACCAAACTTTTCTTCCCAGTTGGTGAGTTACCTGAGCTTTTGTTTTGTTTTGCATTTCAAGGTAAACTTTTTTTTGCACACATTTTATTATTTTTTTATTATTTTCTGAATTTCTTCCTTTTTGATAGATGCTTTGCTATTCCTAATGATATTAGGGGAAAAAGTGCTGGTCTTTTTGCTCTTGCATGGAGCACAAAGTCTCATAGCAGTTGGCAGTTTTTCCCATGAAATGTTTCAATGTGCTGACACACCATTTCTCACCGAGGATGGGATCACTTCTGAATAATCTTTACAATTATATTTCCACCTTACAGATTTTTGCACTGTCGATGCACACATTAGGGGAAGGATCATGTAATAAGATATGCCACGGCAGATTATAAGAGTTTTAAATTTAAAATATGCATGGAGGGGGTTATTCCACTCTTTGTCCCTGCCCCCAGTTACAACACAGCCCTCCCAAAGGTACCCAAAATTGAATTTTGCTATCAGGTATATATTTAATCCCAACTACTTTGGTGTAAATTCTATGTGCCAATTGTGAGTGATAGAGGCACATGTCATAAGCAAACACACATCTATATATCTGAGGCCATTTCCGCACTAGGCTGTTATAGTGTTATTATTCCACTTTCAACATCCTATGGAATCTTTGGGGTTTGTAGTTTAGGCAGGAGCCTCAAAGGAGCCTTTGAGGCCCCTCCCTAAACTGCAAACCCCAAGGATTCCATAGGATGTTGAAAGTGGAATAATAACACTATAACAGCCTAGTGCGGAAATGGCCTAATTTACCATTGCCTTTTCACAGCTTCAGAATTGAGAAAATACATGGTTCTGTTTTGATACAGCTCCACTAGTTCGATTTGGTCATAGCTGTGTGTGCATTTAGCAGACTGTCAATAGACAGTACACAATGAAAAGATTAAATGTCAGACTCATGAGTGATACAAAAAGGGTTTCCATGTTACCAGTCAGGAACTAGAATAAGGTGTCAGACTGACTTGAAAGCCTCTCACAAGGTGAAGAATTTAGTAACCCCTGCTCAATGGAACAAGGACAGAAATGTTTCATGCTGCTTACAATTATATCCTACAGAGTTTCTACTGGATAACACAGGAATGATCTATACAGAGATACTGATCCTTGTCAGCAGCTAAAGTTCTGTTGTAAGCAAAAGGCTGAAAAGAAAGGAAAAGAAGGCAGCTAAAGAAAGCACAAAGCTACATTGCTCAGAACTGATTGCAAATCATAAAAGCACCAGAGCAACTCAGCAATGAACAGAGCTTGGCAATGCTACCTTTGGTCACTATAGGTCTGCAGATTTTCCAGTTAGCATGGTTATGACAGCTAGACAATTCCAGGAGTTGTAATCCAAAAGATAACTATTCTAAGCTCTGGCAGTGAAACAATACACAAATTTAAAACTGCATCAAAATGCACTTTTAAACTAAAATGTAAACCAAGTATCTTACTGGCCTGAATCTAAATGACTAGTTTCAGCTATAGTAAACCCATTGAACCAATTGTTGAATGGTGAGTCAACACATAGCTTAATCCTACTGATTCCTGATTGGAAGTAGCAATCCAGTTCAGGGCACTGTCTCCTAAGGATGGAAAGACTTTTGAAATGCTCAGGGGAGGGTAACCGAATGAGGAGAATCATCCTGAAGTCCCTTTCCTCTTTATTATCTGCCCATTCCTTGAATAGTCTCACCTTCTATATCAAATGGTGAATGGGTACAAGAGAACTAGGAACGGATCCTACATGTTAAAAGGCTTCCAGATTTTCATCTGCCTTCTCCCCCATCTTCCAGATGTTACATTCCACAGGTGAGGCTAACCCTCCCAGCTCCGCAGGTGCTCTTTCGTCCAAATGTCAGTGGGGTGGGTGAGAGTTTCTTCTCACATAAACCTTTTCAAAAATTGCAGAATTTTCAGAGACACCCAGCAGTGGGGAGAAAATGGATTAGATTATTCATTCTCCCTTGACGATGAATGGATGATTTCACACATTACATCCCTTTTCCTAAAAAAGAAGGAACAGATCCTGACCATTTTAGGCAGATGCTCACAATTATGATTAGACATCTGTGGAGATTCATAAAAGGTATGTAATCATCTTCTTGAAAAATGTAATGGTTCACCCAGTCCACAGACCTGCAGACCTCTCCCTGGTGTAATCCACTGCTGGTCTATTGGACAACCACCTTCTCCAAACATACAGTGTGTAACTCCAGGATAAATGTCAGCCTTCTGGCTGCATTTCTTCTTGCTGCTGTTGCACCTGTGCCTCCTTAAATAAGCCACAGCTGGCCTAGTTAAGGCCTAATAACTGTCAAATGTCAGAAAGTTGCTGACACATTGAGCTCTTTTCTAGGTCTCTCTCTGATAAAGTCTGAAAAGGAGGGCAAATATTGCTCCTCTCCATCTCACTTATCAAAGACTGTACCGCAAGAGCCCAATAAATGAAGGGCTGGAGAATATTCTTCTGATTTGTGGAGATTTTTTTTTAAAAAAGGGTTTATTTAGCTTATATGCTGTTCCTAAGCAAATATCCTATGAATGAAAGTGTGAAAATAAGAAATGGCTCCCATTTATGGCTTTTTCTGCATTTTATATTTAAAACGGGGCAGCGCATCCTTCAGCGAGGATGTTTACACTTGGGGCGAACTGGGTCCAGACTACTTAATGTTTGTCCAGACTTCAGCCTGCTCCGGAATGCCCAGAACTGGTGGTTCCCCGTGCTATTGAAAGACCAGTTAAAAGAGGACTTTCAATAGCCCGGCGTGCCCCAGTCCATCACTGCTCTAAGTGTAGATTTGCAGGCTCACGCCAGCGCAAGGCTACAGATCGTCTGGGGGCAGGCTTCCGGCTAGCGAGCTTCTCTGGTTGGTGGAGAACCTCCGCCAACTGGAAGCCTCCATTTTCGTCTCCGGAGAGTGCGTAGCGCAGGCCCGTGCTGCTCCGGATCGTTGGGTGATCGTGGGGGAGCGTGCCAGTCCGGTGAGTAACGGACTCCTCCGTTTCCCCCTCAAAGTGCGGAAAAGCCCTATGCTATCACAGCTCTATGGTAGTCTGTGTGAGCTGGCTACCTCAGATGGTGGAGAGCCAACAGTGGTGAACTATGCAGTTCTTTCTAAGACACCAGATGCTATCTCCCCCTCCTCCCCAGCTTACCTCCTATGCCTCAGTCTGCAGCAGCTACTGGTGCCACAGCCACCTTGTCTTGCCCACCACAGCTACTGTCACTACTTTCCTGCCACTACTTCTAGCAAAGATAAGAAAGTTGTGGAAGCAAGGAGGCAGTGGCAGTAGCAGCAGAGAGGAGGCAGAAAGAAGGATACTTCCCACCTCAAACAGCAGGAGGGCACACTGGCTGACATTATGTAAATCCTTCCCATTCCAACCACCAAGGGCAGGCAGGGATATAAATCTTCACTTATCTTTTCTCAAAGATTTTCTCACTCCAAACAAGAGTATGCAAGGCTTTGCACATGTTTCAGTGATAGTTTCACAATGCTTTCATTGTGCAAAAAATCCAGAAGCTTGGTTTTTGCACAAAATGAAAACTTTTTCACAAAATAAGGATTGTTTTGTTGTTATTGTCAGTGGTGAAAAGTGGTCTTATCTTTCAACTCATGGAAAATCTCATGATGGTTGACAACATTTTTTGAGAGGGTTTCCCAATATGCCAAGTCAAACCTTTATGTCAAGAACAAGAAAATTGGAAAGTATTCATTATATTCATAGTGGAATAGAGAATAAAAACTCAGAAAAGCAAGTGTCCCATCTTCAACTTAACTAATTTACACCTGGTGAACCTAGGAATCCAAGCATATGGATTGTGTGCCTCACACCTTTCCTGCAGTGGTATTCTCAACGAAGTCAATATGTGAAACAATGAGAAACTGTTTACATATTTAGAGTGAGTCATCAATGTTGTAATAGTATTTGCAGTCCTTAGAAGAAATAGCTATTATAAAACTGAGGATGACTTGTAACAACATTTCCTTAGTTGCTTAGGGTAAGTAAGAATTTCTTCCACAAACCAAGCAAGAACAGTCACATAGGGACGTGGGGGGGGGGTGATGAGGGCGCCAATTTTTTTGAGAGTGCCATTGCTCCTTGCTTGCCTTCCTCCACGTGCTGTAGCCCAGCCCCCGTGCATCGTAGTCCCGTTCCATCTGTTGTAGCCATGTACACCATATGTACACCATAGCCATGCCCGTGTATACTGTAGCTCTGCCCCCGCACATTGTAGCCCCACCCTCACATGCCATAGCCCCACCCCCATGTGCTGTAGCGCCACCCCATGCCATAGCCTCCCCTCCACCTGCACCCCCTTCCATGCACTCCAAGCTCCACCACTGAGCAAGAAAGCTTTGTAATTGTTGGTTAGCATGGATCTAGTAAACATTTTTATAGACTAATCTGCAAGGCTGGTATAGCGTTTCGTATGTGAGCTGAAGCCCTGAGTTCTAGTCACTGATCACACATAAAGTTCACTGTATGTAATGATAGCAGGATATAACAGCAACTGATTTTAGAGGAGGAGGCAGAGAAAGGGAGGATTTGGCAAAGAAAAAGGCTTGACACTGCTCCCATTCACATTGTCCTGTTTTTGAATACAGAAAACTTCTAGTGGCAGTTTGTTCCTGATGGCACTGATTATCTTATAGTGAATTTTCAAGATTTGTTTACAGATATAAATGTTGAACAACAAGGAGCAGGTAGGCACCCAAAAAGCCACAAAAAAGACGTTTGGAAAAATGAAACAACATGAATTAACTCCATCTTACCACACACAAAAAACTACTTTTTTCCATTCAGTTACAAAACCCTAGTTTGATTTCTTTGCCTCCTACATTCCAACTGCTCTGCTGTTTTTTCCAGCTCTGGCTTCTAATTAAGTAATGAGATTTAATCCTGTAGTTGGTAGCCATCAACCTTCATTGCTCATTAAAAGAATATCCAGCCAGTGGTTTCATTTGTCCTCCAGATGATTTGGATTTTCATTCCTAGGAGCCTGAGTCAGCATGGCCAATGATCAGAGGTCCTATGTGTTGAAATCCCAAACATTTGAAAGATCAAAGGTTGAAACCCATTGGCCAGACACTGGGGAATGCTTAGCTAACAGCTAAGCAAAAGCGTAAAGAAAAGTCATCTCTTTATTCAGTAGCCATGACATGACTGATTGATTTATTATTCTGATTAATCCATCATCTACCTCCTTTTTTGCAGTATCATGCCTTTCATTTGAGCTGAGCATAAAAGAAGAAGAAGCCAATTTCAAGTTCCCTCTGAATATATATTAGCTAAATTATGCTTAGTTTCAGTAGATTGGAAAGATCAAATGAATTACAACATTTGTGCTAAACGATTTGAATGCATCAAGAAGCAGAAATGGACATCACAAATTCAATCTGCAGTGTTTTGAAGTCTTATCACAAAGTGGCAATCCTATCTAATGTACTGTTCAGAAAAAGGTAATTTTTGCACTGTGTGCTGGAGTAATGCACTCCCAACAGTAAGATGCTCTTTGTTCAACCCCAATCAAAATCAGCATGACAGTTAAAAGTGATTTGAACAAAAATAAATCAGTTAGAAATTCTAAAAAAGGTGAAATCTTCTACTTCTTAAATATGAATAAACTTTTAATGACTGTATCTTTCATGTACAGGTCATCATCTTTATTAAAAAAGTATGCTTTTTTATTATTATTATTATCACAAGCTGCACGTGTTCCATAGGTCTTTGCAAGGTTATAACTCAACTCAGGATCTGAAATATTGATGTGTGACCTCTATGTATAATGAAGGTGCCATGCAGGATGTATATTTCAGTCAATTTTTAAGAACTGAATAGACTCCCACAATTAATTGTCCCTGGTTTCTCAAGTTTCCAGATTGCTCTTATCTTATTAGAGGTAAAAGTCTCCTACATCTCTGAAACTTAAAGGCAAAGCAAAAAGGAAAACTGATAACTGCAGAAGAGGTAGGAGACCTAATACTGGAACTACTAAGCATAGAAAAACGTACAGAGCACAACATGCCTGCTGTTCCAGTGTGCCAGTAGGAGCCAATCTGATCCCTCAGTTTCCAACTTCCATGCAGTAAGTAGAACCTTATCCCAAGTGGTTCAGAATCCCAATGAAACAGAATTCCTGATCACACTGAGAGTTCTGGCCATGTTCAAGTGGAAGTTGACAGACTTGTTTCAGACCGTGCCACTCAACCTGGTGACATCAAAATCTAGAGGGCTTGGGCTAGTGACCCTGTGGGTAAGACCATGTTCATCTGTGCACAGTTTGGCAAAAATTCCCGAGCACAGCAGAATTCTTGCTAGTCATCATTCTGCTGCAGACTTCTAGTGGTGTGTTTAAATTTTATATTAGTTCTGTTATGAGTTTTTACAGAACTAGTTTTGAAACTTTGAGTTTTAATTAATAAGTGCAAAATAAACAAGGTACTTCTCTCCCCTCCCTTTTTATTTGGTGCTTGAATTGTGTCAGGATCATCTGATCAGACTCTCAGTACTTGAGTAACAACATTGTGAAAGACACACTTTTCTTCCCATTTTACAGGTGGAAATCAGAATCTGAAAGTATTTCCCCTAAGATCACACAAGTACCACAGTTGCAGGACTCTGGATCCCACAAGGAGGACTGAGTTCTTAAAATTTCTGCAATACTGAAATACACAGAAAAGTCCTTTTGTACATAAGGCTTCAAAGGCACAGCAGAGCCACCGAGTTTTCATGACTGTCCTATTTTTATCTCCCATTCCCCAGGTTTTTTCTCATATTCTGTCCCTCCCTCCCATTACTTTATTCACTGCTCTGTGCAGTCATAGTAATTTTAATCCTTTTTGTACTTTGTATTGATAAAGTGTGAAACCTAGACATTTCCAATTAAAATTAACAAACTTTTTTCCCAGAAGATATATAGCCTGTTGCATGTGGCATAAAGAAGGGGCTGAAATGTAATCCTTTTATCCTAATTATTGTAAATGCATTGGATTAGGTCATGATTTTGGAGAGTCATGTGTTGTTTATTTGCCTTGCTTTATTTGCACATTCCGTTCTCATCTGTGATGCCTCTGTGCTGGACAGGTACTGTCTGAATAATAGACAGATGGGATGGAGGAAGTACTTAGCCATTCTTGCTGAAAAGGGTGGTTTTGATTGCTTTCTGCTTGCCTGCCTGCCACCACACTGACAGTTTGGTTTTGCTGTTTGCCCACCTGACTTCTTTCTCAGTGCATCCATCCTATGCAGGTAGAATTAGCAGAGGCAGGAAAAGTGCCACAGAATTGGTTTGATTTAACCCTAAGCTTTGAATTGTTTTTTTCAATCCCTAAATTATCATTCACTAGATTCCCAGACTCCTCATGGCTGCTCACCTTAGTTATGCCCTCATTAATTTTTTGACCCCAAATCTGCAGAATGTATTTCTATTACCGTTTTTATTGTGAACTACCAAAATGGCCAGTAGGATACTTGAAGCATTACAGTTTGAAGCACTTAAACATTCCAGTAGTGTGTGGACATAGTAACGCATTTCCATCCCCTGCCATTTAGAATACTTTACATCCTATCTTTATACGGAAACTGTCATCAAGGCCAATTATAACCCATCAGATGCTTGGAAAGCCTTTTCAACCCCTTTTTTGCCTCAGTAATAACAGCACCAAAAAGAGAGATGTTTATTCCTGATAAACCACCAAAAATGATACTGTGCGGCTAAGTTTGATTTGATGTGTCAAAAGTTGAGGATGCCTGGGGACGATCTAACAAGGGTGGACAGACTGGCTCTGTGTTGTTATATGCCTTAAAGTCATTTCCAACTTATGGTAAACCTAAGGCAAAACTATCACGGGGTTTTCTGGGACTTTGAGTGTGTGACATGCCCAAATTCATCCAATGGGTTTCCATGGCTGAGCAGGGAATCAAATCCTGGTCTCCAGAGTCATAGTCCAATGTTCAAACCACTACCCTATGCAAAAACCCTCTTGCTTTTGGTGGAGAAAAAGCAGGGAAGTGTGTGTGTGTGTGTGTGTGTGTGTGTGTGTGTGTGTGTAAGTGAGAGGGAGAGAGAGACACACACACAGACACTCAGGTTGTAGAATGAGAGAGAGAAAATGACAGTCATATTCACCTTTTGTTCTGTTCTAACTAATCTTTAAGGATGAAAAAGAAACTTGTATTAATATCCTTTCACAAATTAGGCTAGCATTCCTTTTGATAACTGCTACCTGTTTTAGGTGTTCTCCATTTTGGGCTTCAGTTTTATAGACAACGTCCAGAAAAGAAGGGTCAGGAAAGCATCCAAAACATCTGGAGAGCACCAGGTCAGGGATGCGTGGTCTAAAGCTTGCAGTCTTCTTCTTTACCCCCTCAGAGAAGTTGCTCTGTGTTATAGATGGCATAAGGTATTCGTCAGATTACAAAAATGGCTGGATATTATGAATTTCGTCATCTTATAATTGCTTGGGCTGCCCCAAGACCTTTACATTAAAATGGTTTCAATTTCCAAAAAACATTTCACGTAGCCAAAAGGCATTCTAGAGCTTAGAGAGTAAAATGATTTCCTCATTTATTTTAGATTAGCAGATGAAAACGTTAGCTACAGTGTAATAACGACCATATTGCCAAGAAACCTGCTCACTGTGTGAAGCTTATAATGAGAATTATAATTGTGATGGTTTTATTTAAAAGTTTTTTTCTGAGGGATGTTCCTTTAAAAAGTGATGGATTGATTTGATTTTAAAAAAAACATGAAAAATGTATTGGGAAAATGGGAAATTTTCATAGTAATATAATTCAGTTTAAATGGGGAGGCATGACTACATTTTATAGAATGCAGACACATTTTACAGCTCTTTCAGAATACACTAATGTCTAGCTGGCCATACCGCAGGTTATAAAATCTTCTTTAATGTAATGTTGTCATATATAAAGAGAGATAAAAAGACAGAAAAAAATAGTTTTTTCCTACTCAGGTTACCTTGTTTTTGTTTAGGAAGGGTTTGGGGTTTTTTGCTCTTTTTTCCTTCATCATGATCATCATCATCTCAGAGGAACTGGCTACAGGCAAGCTTCAGTTAACAAAGCTTCTGAGAAAGAAGCTCCTTTGTACAAATTGTTTTTATGCTTGCCCAATCATGTACTTTTTCTTCTCCTCTGTCGAAGTAGAAGTCTTTTTAGTAGCATTGGCATGAGGAAGATGGCAAAGGAAGGCTGGAAAAACACAGACTTTCAGGGCTAGTTTGCAGCAGTGTGTCCAGTGACATCCTAATGGGGAGGAGGGGGCACTATGCTCCCAGGAAGCACAAAATAGGGGGGTTTGATGGTGGCTGTGCCTCCCTCCACCTACTCTCAGTGGGGCTCCAGAAAGGGGAAGCAGAGATTAGCTGCCAGAAACACTAGCTGACCAAGAGACACTCACAGTTTTCAGATAGTCAAGTCAATCTCTCCTCCCTCACCTGAAATGTGCTTGAGTATGGCCGAAGAGGAGGGAAGAGATGAGGGTAGAATGAAGGTAGTTGGAGCTTCCTTTTGAAAATGAAATTGGTAGAAAAACCAGGAGGGAAGGGGAGAATAATAGGAATCTAGCAGCCCCTTTAAGACTGATAGATATTTTTGCATGAGTATTTGTGGATATCAACCAGCCTTTCATTGTTGTAATATTCTTTTTATAAGATCATTTCCATACGACTCTTGTGAGTCATCCCGCCACAGTCTCAGTAGGGAAGGAAGTGTGATAGGAATGCTCCCCTCCACAAGCGTGATGGCCTTGCCTCTTCCTTCTGCAATGCAGCCAGGCATTTTCCAGGGTCTGCTGGGGAACAAAACATTGTCGTTGCACTTCCTGCCCTTTGGCAGGACAGGTATGTAAGGGAGCATTGCACAACTGAAAACACTAAATGGGAATACCCCATGAGCATGATGCATGGGGATGGGATAGTAGACAACATTGTATAGAAGCACAACCAGCTGACTGCTGCCATCCTATCCCCATAGAGGGATGGCCCTGTTATATGGAAATAGACTAAGTCTTTAGCCCACCTGGAAGCAGAAAATGAGGTCTCTCCAGCCTTGAGAGGGAAAGAGCTTGTTTTTGCTATGCAAAGCTTCCCAGGTGAATGTTGCAAGAGAACTGGTTTTCCTTTTCTTTTCTTTTTACAGAGCTATAAGTCTACCAACACACAGTACAAAAACAGGCAATCATTACAGGGTTTCTAGGATAATGTAGGCTCTTTTGTATTTTCCCCAGGCTTCTAGACAGCTGAACTAGATGCTCTCAGATGGAAAGGAGATGAGAGAAAGCCAGATCCAGGGCAGATAGACACTCATTGAGGAAGAGAGATGTTTACTGGGGATTTCAGATTTCTTGTAAGTCATTTCAAATACTAAATGAAGTTCTGTGGGAAGGGCTAATTCCATATTTCTTTGTCTTTGATGTATGTTAATAGTCTTTTGGACACTTTATTCAGACACATCAACCTCTAAGTTAAATAAGTCTTCAAAATAAAACAGATTTTTCAGGGACTAAGGCCATTTCCACATTATACTGTTATAGTGCTATTATTCCACTTTCAACATCCTGTGGAATTCTGGGGTTTGTAGTTTATTGAGGCCAAAGAGCTCTCAGGCTGAGAAATCTAAATGCTCTTCCCTAAACTGCAAACCCCAGGATTCCATAGGAGGTTGAAAGTGGAATAATAGCACTATGACAGTATTGTGCGGAAATGGCCTTAGTCATGTTAAGTCTTTTGCAGGAAAAATAACAAAAGTCTTGTGACAGCTTAAAGCTTAACACATTTTATTTGACATTATCCTTCATTGATGACACTGCCCTCAGCTGTCTCGTGCAAAGCGGATTCACCAGCCACACAAGACTAGGTGGGAGAAATGCCACAACCCATAAAAATTCCCCATAGGATACCTTTTTAAATCCATTCCATGCAAAACATCCAAAAAATGAACAATTTTCCAGGGAGCCAAGGATTAGATAAATCCTAAAAGTTGATCATTCATGTGATTGTTGCCAACGGCAGCCTTCTATTTCAAGGACTGTTCAGTCTACGGACAATTAAAAAATGAAGAACCACAAGGAGAGGCTCAACAGTCAGCACTTCCTTATTGTTGTTGTTATTAATTTTGTGCATGTATACATGTACACACATGTACACATATTAGGATTCACAAATTTTAAGCAAGTCTGTATTCTTGTTTGTAGTCTTCTTTGGTAATTAATTTCCTCTTTCGGGGTGATGCATTGTGACTGCTATACATAGCTAGAATGCAGCAAGTGCAGTTCTGCTTATGGCCTAGGCAAAGATGTGTCCAATCTAGACGCTTCATATTGCTTGCCAATCTTTGGAACACATTTGGATTTTTTCCTTCTTTTTTTTCTTTAAAAAAAATCAGTATGTAAGCTAATAGAACAAATATCCAAACAAGTAATCTAGTCAAAATAACATTTCTTTCTACACCCGCACCCCAACACATATGTATCCCACTCACCAAAGGTCTAGACATCAGTTGTGATTAAAACAAAGCAAGAGGTATAGCATGCATGTTCACCAAACAATGCTTCTGTTCGTTTTGTGACTGAAAAACAAGTCGCTGCTGCTGCTTATTACTAGTCATTGATATGGTTCTAGGTCAAATAAACAAACAAAACCAGAAACCATCTTGTGGTAATACCTTTACTAGACTAACCAAATGGTGCAAAACACACTACAATAGCTTTTGAAGTTTCACAGGTCTTTTAATCTCACAAAGGTGGTAAAATAGCTTATAGCGGGGGGGGAGTGACAGTACTATGGTCACAGTATTTACACTTTGCTTTAGATGATATAAGAATTAAGTATAGATGGGGGGGGCTCACTCTTTCTTTCATCCTCCCTTCCCTCTCCTTACTTGGCTAAACCCTTCTTTAGCAGCCAAACTACCCTTCCCCATACACACACACATAATTTCAGGACAATCAGTTCCATTCCCTTTATATACCTTTTCTGGGACAGGTCTGGGACAGGGTTTCCCATAAATTGTCTCCTTCCTTTGTCTTCCTTTTCTTCCTTTTCACTGTTATTAGGTCACTAACCACCTTTGTGCTTTCTCTCTCTTCCCAGTTCTCCCTCAGTGCTCTCATCCATCCTATGCCTCAGTCCCTTACACATTCCTTTTGCCCACTCTTTCAGAGCCTTTCAGGCAGATCCAAACCCTTTGCTCCCTGAAAATATGAAGAGAAAGAGGGGTCATAGTTATCATTTTGTGAGTGCACTGTCTTAAAAGACGCTTGAGCTTGTATGTGTCCAATTCAGTGCTCATTTGGAAGATTAACTATCTACTGTAGAGTAGTTTTTATGCTGAATTTCTCCATTGGGCATATTCAACTTTTTATTAATTCTTTTCCTTCAACTCTGGTTTTCTGTTATTTACTCTCTAAGATCTATTGAGTCATTAAGTTAAAGAAAGATTGAAACAACATCGAAACAACAATAATTTCATTCAAAGACATTTCCCACAGTACCTATCATGACTTCTTGACCAACATGACCTCTCTGTTTCTGACTCATGGATGCTTTCTCTCATGTCCAGGTATTGGGAAAAGGGGGTATGTAGTCTAGCTTCACTGACTGCTGCATCACTAGTGTTAAAAGTTCTAAGGGTAACAGCTGTGGCTTGAAAAGAATGTGTATAATAAAGCCCTGTTCTAAATATTTTAGAAATGCCTGTCACAGTTGACAAGGTAACATCAAAAACAACTCCAAAGTGTGGAAAAAAGGGAAACAAAATAAAAACCTTTTACTGAAATATTGTTTTCATTACATAGTTTCTGTAAAAGAAGCAGGTTCTGAAATAAAACATGAAGGCACAGGAAATGGTCTATTGTAAAGAAGAAAGAAGTTTACCCAAAGTATAGTGAAGTGAAGTGACAGATATGAGACATAACAGGGCAGATCATAGATGAACTTCTGTCAAAAGGAGGAAACATGGTAGAATACAAAAGACAATTAAGTGAGTACTGGTATATAATTTTTATGCAGCTAGAAAATGGTTGTGTAGTAAAGAAAAAAATGATCTCAATTTTCCCAAAAAATAATAAGTACTTAAAAACTGCTAAACAAAAAACAAAAACACCACATACTCTTTCCCAACTCCCAGAGGATTCCATCTGGAAAGCTTCTATCTCTTCAGGCATGCCTTTGGAAAATACATTAAGTAATGCAATACTGATTTAAAGTACATATACTTCCTCTGTTTGCTAGATGCTGTTTACAAAGTTCCTATCAATTGTGTAATGAAGTTGGATGGATTTACTGGTCTATTTTCATACTGGGGATGTTAATCTCCTGTTCTATTATCGAGTGAAATGAACTCTAACATGGCAAAAAATGGCAGACTTCATAAAAGTTTTATAGTTAACTATGATAATGATACACTAAATCCCAATACAAGGGCTCTGTTCAAGTGTGAAATATTCACCTGGCTTATCTATCATTGGATTCCTTTTACACCAAGGCCTAATTAGTCCTTACTTTAAAGAAAAAAAGTAGGCTTGACAAAAATCCCATTGCCTGTGGGGTTTCAAATCTTAATTATAGTTAGTCATTTAACAGATTATAGATTAGTCCTTAAGAGTTTATTTCACTCTTCCATTGGCCAGAAGTGGCGATTCTTACAAGTTCATTGAGAGAATAAGAAAATAATGTGGTTTCTTTTATGTACTTGCTTTAAAAATAAAAAGACTAACAATTGTAAGATGCTGATGATAAGAGAGTGTAACCATTACTTTGGCCATTTCCACACTAGCCTGTTATAGCGCTATTATTCCATTTTCAACATCCTATGGAATCCTGGTGTTTGCAGTTTAGGAAGCAGCCTTTGAGGCTGCTCCCTAAACTACACACCCCAGGATTCCATAGGATGTTGAAAGTGGAATAATAGTGCTATAACAGCCTAGTGTGGAAATGGCCTTTATCTTTTTGAGCTTCATAACCATGTAGTCCTTGTTTCCAAGTACATGGGTGGAATAACAGGTTACTCAAGCAGTTCTCCGTTTATGTAATAGGACTCTCTCCCTCTTTCCTCATCTTTGCCTCCTCAGATTTCCCTATTACCCTGGACCTTCCTTTCCCTTTGTTACCCCATATTGAAATATAAACAATAAGTACTTTTATACAGAGTCATATTTACATAATCTGAAAGAAATGTGTCAATAGCATGAAATAATGGTAAAGATTATGCATCATGAGACACAGCCAAATCTCCTAATGCTACCTCCAAAATATACCTTTTCAGCAGTGGAGCTCCCACACACATCCATAGCCTTTTCCATGTTGCTGGAAAATAGAAGAATAAGCGGCTGGATGCTTTCTACCTGCTCTCAGCAAGACAGAAAGGGCCATGCTGAGAGTCTACCATGCCAAAAAGGTGGGAGAAAGTTGCAAAGAGGTTTTTGGTCACTGCCCTCATAGTTTTATTTCCTGAGCAATTCATGATTGCCACAACAATTGCCACTTACTGCTTAATTATTCTGAATAATTATCAGCCAGTCTCCAAAATTCCATCTTGGGCCGTTGTTCTGGATCATGTGGTGGCCTCCCAGCTCCAAGAGTTTCTGGATGAGATGGATTATCAAGATCCATTTCAATCTGCCTTCAGGCATGCAAAGACAACTTTGGTCACCTTGGTGGATGACCTTCACAGGAAACTGGATAGAGGGAGCGTGTCCCTGTTGGTCATGTCCCTGCCCCAGGACCCAGACACGACTCTTCCCAACAGCCAAACCCTAGAGACCTGAGAGGGACAGTACTTACAGCAGCCAGTGCAGATGGAAAAGGAAGAGCTCATCATTTAAGCCACAGCTGGCCAGGATGCTGAGGCTATATGATCGAGGTCAGGACAGCAGAAAGCTACTGGAATCTACTGACTCCATTGGTGTGACAGCCTTGCTGATTCCTGCATTCTCTGCTTGCATTCTTTGTATCTTGGACCTTTGCCTGGACTATAGATTCTGCTCATGGACATTCCCTCTCTGGACACTTGGTAAATTAAGATTCAGTAGCTCTGGACTGCTTTAACAAATTGTGTTTGCTAGTTACTGCTGATTACACAGCTGTGAAGCCTTGGCAGGCTGCCAGCATAGGACAATTGGCTCTGCTGGACCTCTCAGTGGCTTTTGGCCATTGACCATGGTATCCTTCTAAGCCAACTGGCTGGCATGAGATATGGGGGCACTGTTATGCAGTTGTTCTAATCTTCCTTAGAGAGGCAAACTCAGAAGGTTGTGCTGGGGGACTCCTGTTTGTCCACTGGCTTGTGGGGTCCCTCAGGGTTCCACTTTGTCTTCTATGTTGTTTAACATCTACATGAAACCACTGGGAGAGGTCATCTGGAGTTTTGGGGTTCAGTGCCACCAATAGACTGATGACACCCAACTCTATCTCTCTTTTCTATCTCATTCCAAGGAAGCTATCTCAGTAGTGAACCAATGTCTGTTAGTAATGGACTGGATGAGGGCAAACAAACTAAAGCTTAATCCAGATAAGACGGAGATGCTCCTGGTCATCAAAAGGCAGATCAGGGAATAGGGACTCTGGCTGTACCAAATGAGTGTACATTCCCCCTGAAATCTCAGGCTCACATCTTGGGTTTTCTCCAGGTCTCAACCGTGGCCAGAAGTGTATTTGCACAGCTAAAATGTGTGCACTAGCTTCATCCATTCCTTTAGACATGAAACTTGGCAAACAGTGACACATGCCTTGGTTATATCTCATTTGAATTACTGCAGTGAACTCTGAATGGGGCTGCCTTTGGAAACTGTTCTGAAACTTCAGCAGGTTCAAAATGCAGCAGCCAGAATACAGACCAGGGCCAGTTATAGGGAACATATAACTCCCTTGTTAAACCAGTGTTGCTGGATATCGGTTCATTTCTGGGGACAATTTAAAGTGGTTACTGATTTGTTTTCAGTTTCAGACACAATTTAAAGTGTTGGTTATTACCTTTAAATCCCCATATGGCTTGGATCCAGACTGTCTGAAAGACACTGTCTCCCCATACAAGCTAACTGGAGGGGTTTTTTTTTAATGAAATAAAGTAAATAAGAAACAAAAAATACTTATTAGAATAGGAGAAATCTCTACAGACGAAGCCCAATAATGATACAATATAATCATAGGAGTATAGTAGTATTACATGACATATAACATAATTATACAAAGCTAAAACATACCTAACACACATTCATACTTCCTAACTTCAGTTCCAACCATTCCTCATCCCCTCTGGCTTCCCAACTAGATTGTCCTTAGGATACTAAATTAGCTAGATAAATGAGGATCTATTTCCTTCCTTTAAATACATCAGGGCTCTACTACTATTACCTCTTTTGTCATTGTAAGTCTTAAAGTTGATACTATATAGAGATAGTTTTATATTACAGATATTTAAAATGAACTGAGTAAAGTTCAACTGTATCTCTCGCTCCAATCAACAAAGCTCGCTATCATCAAGTCTCCCCATTTGATTTTACAGAATTGTATAACTGGATCCCATTTCTTACCAAACTTTCCAAGAGGGATCCCTCTTATTAACGTTGTCAGCTTATCCATAAGTGCCATATTAAATAATTTTATTTCCCAATCTTCTACGTTTGGTATGTCTGATTTTTTTCCAATTTTTGGCATAATTGATTCTTGCAGAGGCTATCATATAAAATAAGATTTCACCATGTTTCTTTTCCAATTCATCTTCTGGCATATCCAGTAGATACATTTGTGGTGACATGTGAAAATGTATGCCCAGAATTTTTTCAGTCTTCAAATGTATTTGCTTCCAATACTTCCTAGGTTTTGAACTTGTCCACCACATGTGGTTGTGTCATACTGGAATGGGGATTCCAGCGTTAAACTGAGGTTCATACCAGCCTCCAAGGTTGACTCTCATCCTTGGCAAAGGCTGGCAATACTCCCAGCATTATTAAACCTTGCTGCCACCACTCACTGAATTATGAATCATGGGACAGTACAGTGAGACACTGTCCCAAATTAACAATCTCTAAGCTTAAGGCTCTTTCCAACTCCCCTCTTCTGAGTGAGGGAAGTCCTAGCTAGCGTGTACCAAAGGCTGATGTGGGAATGGAGAGAAACAGAGGTTTTACAGAAAGTATTTAATCAGGCATGTAAATAAACAAAACAGTAATACACATGAGAGGCTCCCCCCTCCCAGGTACGCTTAGTTACAAGAAGTTACAAAAAACAGATATAAAAGCACAGATACATTCTTAAGATCAGCCAGTCTCCAAAATAATAAACAGCCCTAACGCGGCTAACTACTTTATTCTAGTACTCACAGATGTTCTTAGGAGAAAGAAGCCAGGAGGCAGGCATGCTTGCTTGCACAGAGATGTCTCTTTGTTCTCTCTTGGTTCTTCTCTTTTTCTTCCTGGCCACATGGCCTCCCAGAAGTTTTATAAAACTGTCCTTGGAAGGATCTCGAAGAATCTCCAAGATGCCCACCTACTTCTTTGTGGTTGGTCCGTTCTCACCCTGTGACCTGTGATGCTGACCCACCTAAAATGTAATCTAATCCCAAGACCTCATTAACCCTTGGTTTACCAGAAGAGGGAAGTATCTCCCTTTTTAAGCCTAGATAATGGGAAGCCCCATTATCACAGGTAGAAAGTGCCCTTCTTGCTTCCACACTTCCAACATTGCAATTATATATCTTTGCCAGTCTCTCAGGACGGAGATACCACTGTAAATGCATTTTATAAATATTTTCTTTTAAATTCTGGCAAGCTGTAAATTTCAATCTTCTCTTCCAAGATTTCAATCTTCTCTCAATTCACTAAGTCAATAGAATGGCCCAAATTTTGAGCCTAGTATATCATTGGCTCTTTAACAACCTCCTCTTCAGTGTCCCATTTTAACAAATTTTATATATTTCAGATATTATCTGGGATTCCTTCTCAAAAATTATCTCATCAAAGGCTGTCTTTTCTATTTGAAAACCATTTATTTTCATCTCCATTTTAAACTTCCCATTTAATTGTCTATATAATAACCAGTGACAGTTGATACCCTCTTTTCTTAATTCTTGCTGTGATTTTATTATAACAGAGTCACCATGAGTTTTTATTAAATTTTTATATCTTATCTATCTGTCTGGTAAAGTATTTTCTCTTTTATAAAAGGCTTCTTGTGGCGAAAGCCATAGCAGTGTTTTTGAGTATATCCTTAATCTATATTTTTCCCAAATTTTTAGTATTGGTAGTCGTATAAAGTGGTTATTAAAGTCACTATGGACTATATCTTTGTGGTATGCAATATACGCATGCCAGCCAAAAGCTAAGTTGGTACCTTCTATAGCCAGAAGTCTACTATGCGATAACCTTGCCCATTCTCAAAACCATTCTAAGCAGCATGCATGAAAATAAAGTTTCAAATTGGGGATTGATAATCCACCTCTCTCTTTAGTGTCACATAATATTTTATGTTTAATTCTTGGTTTCCTTCCATTCCATATGAAGCGTGAGATATCTCTTTGCCATTTTTTAAAAACACACTCATTACTGATTATATGAATGGTTTGAAATAGAAATAACAACTTTGGCAACACTGTCATTTTTACTGATGAGATATGCCCAAGGAGAGATATTTTCAGTTTTTTCCAAGTCTGGAAATCTTTGTTGATTTCTTTCCAGACCAGCTCATAATTGTTTTTGAACAAATCAGAGTTTTTCTTTGTTACATGCATGCCCAAGTATCTTATTTTGGAGTTTGTTGTGAAACCTGTATAGGCACCCAAGTTTTTTTCTTCATCTTTGCTTATATTCTTTGTGAAAATGTTAGATTTATCTTCGTTCACTTTCAGCTCAGAAGCTTCCACAATATCTTCTTTAAATTTTTAATTCCTCTAACTGGATCTTCTAATGTGACAACTGTATCGTCTGTGAAGGTGCATATTTTAAATTCATGGCCTCTTACTTTAGCTCCTTAAATTGAATTATCCAGTTTTATACACTTGATCAAGATTTCAATAGATAATATGAATAATAAAGGAGAGAGGGGGCATCCTTGACTTGTCCCTCTAAGAATTTCTATTCTTTCAGTTTTCTCTCCATTCACAATTATTTGAGCAGTTTGATTTCTATAGATTGTTTTTATATTGTTCAAAAATTTATCTCCAACTTGAAATTTGGATGTAACTTCAAGCATGAAATCCGAACTTAAGCTGTCGAAGGCTTTGTCAACATTCAGGAATGGAAGCGCTAATTTCCTCCCTGGTTGGTGTTCAAAATATTCAATCACATCCAGGATGCATCTCATATTGTCTTTAAGGTGTCTATTAGGCAAGAACCCAGCTTGTTCTTTTTCTATTACATCTTTCAATATGCTCTTTAATCTGTTCACTAATATTGAAGTGAATAGTTTGAAATCCACATTCAATAAGGATATTGGTCAATAGTTCTTAGATAAGAGGGGATCTCAATCTTCTTTCAGGATCAAAGTTATATAAGCTTCTCCCCAGGATTTAGGTACCTTCCCCTCAAACACTGCATTCATGGTCACTAGAAACAGCAAAATCAGCTCATCTTGAAGGACTTTGTAATACATTGCTGAAACACCATCTGGACCAGGAGTTTTATTCTTTTTAGTTAAATAGATTGCTTCAACAATTTCTGCCACTGTGATTGAATGGTTGAGTTTCTCTCTATGCCGCTTTGAGAGTTTCTCAATTTTTAATTCTGATAAAATTTCAGAGATGGCTTCTCTTTTGACTTGCTTATCTTTATATAATTTTGAGTAATATTTGAAAATTTTTTTTTTTATTTTCCCAAATTCTGTATATGTCTTTCCACCATCTGTGATTTTAAGAATGGACAATTTTTGTTTCTTCTTTCTCAAACGGAGTGCTAGCGACTTTCCTGGTTTGTTGGACCATTCAAAATTATTCTGTTTCCAAGACAGCAGTTTTTTGCTTATTTCTGTTGTCAAGTCAAGTTCTAATTGTTTTTGTAATGCAGTTATCTCTTTCAGGACAGCTTTGTCTGAAGGTCTTTCTTTAAGTTCTTCCTCTTTTTTCCTAATAAGATCATTAATTTTCTGAATTTTCTCTTTCTTTCTTCTATTCAAGATAGCATTTTGTTGTATGAAAAACCCACGCATTACTGCCTTTCCTGCGTCCCAAATGGTTTCAATGTCAGTTTCTCCTCGTTGATTTTCTGCAAAGTATAACCGTACTGTCTCTTTAGCTTTAGTTTCATCATGTAGGAACCTTTCATTCAAGCACCAACTGAAATCTTGGTTAGGTTTCCTAAGAAATAACAAAATACCATTATATTCTGACAAAGTTTTCAGAAGTATCTCCATTTTGGTGATCAATTTACACAAAGATTTCAAAGCAAAAACCTGTCAAGTCTTGAGTGTGAAGTATGTCTTTCCAAGAAAAAAGTGAATTCTTGAGAGTTCCCATATAAATAACACCAAATATCTATAGCCTCTATAAATTTTAACATTTCGCTGAATGATCTGGGTAATTTGCCTTGATTTTTCTTGATTACCTTATCTGATTTCCTTTCTAGGAGTGGGTGCATCATTCTGTTCCAATCTCTCATAAGAATTATTTGATCACAATCATGCTCTAATATTTGGGCTTCCAACTGCTTATAAAATTTATCTTTGCCATTATGTGGGCCATAAACATCCACCAAAAGTACTTTTTGATTCTGCCAGTCCATTTCCAATCCTATGTAGTGGCTGTCTTCATCATTAAATATCTCTTGCGCGTTGATATGTTCATTGACATATATTACAACACCTTTCTTTTTTTCCTCTGAGACTGATACAAATTATTTTCCAAGTCTTTTATTCCAAATCAAATTCACTTTTCTTTTTTTAATTCTGATTTCTTGCAAACATATTACATCATATTTTTCTTTGCCCAAATAATGGAATATTTTCCTCCTCTTCTCTGGAGTACTTATAACTTTAATATTCCAAGACAGGATTTTCAAATTTCTCATTTTTCTTTTATATTTGTTTGACAATAGTAATATTCTCTTCTCGTAGTTTTGATTTGCTCTCCACACTCTCTTGTTGTCTATCCTCTTTCTGCTTCTCTTCTCCCAATAATTTAACTTCCTCCTCTATATTATGATCTTCTTCTACATCTGTTTCTTTTCCATCTTCTTCAGAAGGAGGCTGCGAAATATTTCCTTCTTCTTCTGGCTCTCTTTCTTGGCTTTCTTTTTCCATTCTTTTTGCAGAGCTTTTAGAACTTCTAAGCTCTTGAAAGCTTCTTTCAAATCTTTTCAAAAATTCTTTTGCTTCTTGAACAGAATTGATATTGTAAGTTTTATTTCTGAAGCGAAAAGGTAATCCTTCCAGTCTAGCCCACATCTAGGAAATTCCTCTTCTTCTCAGCTGGACAGTCAGAAAATTGTAGTCCCTTCTTTTTCGGAGGATCTTCACTGGAACATCTTTATAAAGTAGAAGTTTATTATCTTCAATTTTAAAAGTTTTTCTCATGCTCTGTTGAATTATATTGTCTCTAGTGGACTTCTTCACATAGGCGATCACTATGTCTCTAGGGAAATCCCTTCCTTGTATTGTGAAGGATCCACAATGTCAATCTCCCATTCCATTTGTTGTTTTGACATTTCCATAAAATTTGCTAAGGTGGGTATTAAAATTTCATGTAAATTTTCATTTTTCTGCTTTTCGAGCCCTCTTATTTTCAAACAATTTTCTTGAATTTTAAGTTCTAAAAGGGCTCTTTCATCTAAATCTATTTCATGTTCAAATGATAGAGAATCACATGTTTCTTCCATCTTTTTAACTCCTTCTTCCAAATTTTTCACCTTTGCAGCTGTTCCTTTTAATTCCTGTTAATGTTTCCATAGATCTCTTTATATCTTTTAGCTCATTTTTAAAGTCCAGCTTCAATTCAGTTCTCAAATCTTTCATAGCCTTCTTCATCTGCATTCTCATCCTTCTAATTTCTTCCAACACCATATTTTGTTCTGATTGCTTTGGAGTAGTGGTTTGAGATGTTATTTTACTCTGATCAAAATGGTTTAGTCCAAGCTCTATTGAAGAGCTTCTCTGTTGCCTGGCTATGTTTGCTCTTTTCCTTGTTTCCATTGATTCACTACCTCAGCCACTATTATCTATGCTATCTCTTCAAATTATTATTACTTCAACACCTCAAATTCAAATATACATACTCTATGCACAATATACAATGTCTAAATATCTATACAGTATCTAAATTAGTACAAACATAACACATAAGTATAAATCAATTGTCTAAATCAGTGTATAAAATTAATTACTATATATGTGTTCTATCAATCAATTCCTCAGTTCTAAAATTTAGACTTCTATTATATATGTTTAAATGGTAAAAATATTAATACCTATAGATCAATTAATAATCACTTCAGGGATTTATATCAATTAATTAAAGAAGGGATACAGGAAAAGAGAAAATAATATATATGTATATGTGATATAAAGTGTCCAATTAATTGATGTGGGACACCTCAAGTAAATATAATTCTATATAAATCAATCTATATATGTCAAGATATATCCTACAGTAAGAGGTAGTTACATGTAAATATTTCCAGATGAATAATATACCCCAGTTCAATACTTAGACAAAATATATAATTAATAACCAGATTTAAATATACAAATAATATAAATAGCATTTATGACCTTGACAAAAAGGTCTGTATTTTAAATGCAAATGTACAGTTTAAGAAAGATCTGCAGATCCCTCCTCCTTCTTCTTCTTTGCAGTCACTATCTTCAGCTTAAGTTACTGTCTATAAGGCACTTTTAAATAATTATATAATGCTCGTTTTTGCTAACAAATGTTCAGAAATCTTACTTCTTCTATTCTATTCTTCTGTTTCTTCTTCTATTTCCTTTCCTCCACAATATAAATTTCATGATTTCCAGGGTATACAAGTCACAGTACTCCAGTATAGCAAGCAGATCAAAACAGTCTTCTTCAGTCTCAGCAGAATGCCTCAGAATGTCTTTCATCTCACCTCTTTCTCAGGACAATAACCATCGCCATCTTAACTTGTCCCCCAAACACACCATTTTTCTGGTAGAGCCAATCCACAAAAAGAAGAGGAAAGGGAACAGCCTTCCTGGAAAAAAAAAAAACAGTCACATTCCAAAGCAAAGAAAGAAGTCCAAAAAATTTGGAAGCCTCTTCTTCCAAATTTCTGGCAAGTCAGATCAGTCCAGTCACCCTTCCTCCAAACAAAAGAAGTAAGTCTACTGCAATTCTGTCTGTCGCTTTACTCACGCCATTCCATAAAAGTCCCGCTCCCAGTTACATTTCACCATGCAGATTCTTTCTTCTCATTAACTGTGAGTAAATTATTCTATCTCTCTAATAGATTTCAAATATAGTGGTTGTTTTGTTTTTCCTGTTAGCTGACGTTTATTTGTCCCCTTGGCTTGAAGTACAGTCAATTTACAAGTCTGATTGCTTCAAATGGTTCCAATTGATTTTATATTTTGCAAATGTGCCGCTTACCAGGATATTACCTTGATAGCTGATAAGTTTCTGTAGAATCCAATCTTAGTAGATCTCCTAAATCAAAGGTTTCAATCTAGTCTATTAAAAATTCTGTGGTGGGGCTTGTGCTGGAGTAAACCAGCTGCACTCGTGTGACAATGGCTGCCACGATCCCCTCTTCTTCTCCGCTCCGGAGCAGGCACCAACAGGTGTATTTTCTGAAGCCCAAAGAAGGCAATGGATTTCCGTAGCCCCAAATTCAATCTCACTATAACAAATAAGATTTTTGCGATCCATTAAATTATGGATCGACTCCTGTCACACGGTGCAAGAAACGTCTCAGATGCCGCTGTCGAGAAGTTTCACCTTATCCCACCATATGCAGAACTGGAAGTCCAAGCTAGCCAGAGTTTTGAGGTCAGCAGAGGAAGGCTTACTCTTTGTCCTGCCACCATCACAGGCTAACTTGGTGAGGACATGAGAGAGAGCCTTCTCAGTAACTGTTCCCACCATCTGGAACTTCCATTAAAGGCTAGGCTGGCCCTTTCTCTGCTTTCCTTTCACTGGCAGGCAAAGGCCTTTCTGTTGAAGTAGGCTTTTAATGTGTGAATAGAAGAACTCCTTATTGGGATGTTTTATTTACCTTTTGAAACTTTTGTGTGATTTAAAAATGATTTTATATCTCTTTTATGTGGCAATTTTAGTTGTTTCTAAGTTTATTGTGAATACTTTTTAATTCACTGTCTCTGAGAATCAGCTTGGGTCCCACTCTGAGAGAGATAAACTTACTATCCATGTTCTCTGTTGCTGAAATTTTAAGTAATGCTTTTTAAATCAGACATTTTAGATAGTTTGCATTATTAGAGAAATCAGGTGCTAGGTACAGAGGGTCATGATTTTTTTTAGAAAAATCAGAAATGTATTGAGTAGAATGATTTCCCCAGGACAGTACTGGTTCATTCATTCACCTCTCAAAACTCTTTCTTCCCTTTCTGTGATAGGCTACATTCAGATGAGAGTTTGCCTGCTACTATATGTTTCACCCTGTGCTTCATCCTTCAGTTTTTTAATACTAAATAGTTTCATAATGGCTGTCTGCTGTTTCCAGTGTCCAATAACTGGAATTTACAGTTATTGTATGTGTTTTCCCCTCAGCTGTTACCCTTTCCTCCTAATTCACAAATTAATATTGAAGGTGCATAGAACTGTGTTACTTTTTAATTGAACACCAATAATTTTCTTAAGTAATATCCGTTTATTCATTTGAAACATTTCTTTTTCTTTTCTTGAGGCAGTAGATAAAAATCATAAGACATTTGAAAATAAAAAGAATAAAAGCAGAAGACTAAAATAAGTATGTCTTCAAAATAGAAAAGCAAATACAATGGAATAAAAAACAATGAATTGGAGTCAGGCTTAATCAGAGTGGCCCCACTGAAATCAATAAGAAAGGAATTTTGATTTTGATATATATTTAGGATGACTATGTCTGGAGCCAGTCCATAAGGCTACAATCCTGTGTCCACTTATCAGGGAGGAGCAAACCTCATTGAAATCAATGAGGCTTATATCTTAATAGACTTGCATTGTAAAATGTAGTGAGCAGAGAGAAAAGTAGCATTAGGATTAAAACACTTAAAATACCAGCAGAGCTACAACAGGTTATAACCCTGAGGCACAGAGTGAGTAAGAGAGAGAGAAACATAAAAGTTCTTCTCCAGATGTTGTAACACTGTTCAAGAATGGAACTTTTCAATTAGGCTTTCCTCAGAAAGATGTTGCAAAACCTCAGCTAGAAAGTTTCCCTAGCTGCTTCACAAAAGAAGGTATGAAAAGCCCTGCAGGAACTAAAGCTACTAAAATTGTCCTCTCACTATTTCTAAGTAAATGAACCTTGGATCTTGAAAAGACTAAAGAGGGTCTCTGGTGACAATATTAGTAAAGAGAATGAGTAAAGACACTCTATCTGCTAATCTGGTTTGAAGATTAATCGAAGACTGGTTAGTTAGTGACTTGTTGGTTAATCACAAATAGAATAGACCTACTGAACCAACTGTTGCATGTTCAGTCAACACATAGGTAAGTGTAATTGATTCAGTGGTTCTCCTTCAGATAGTAGTAACAATATGGTTTAGGTCTCAGTTTTCTTCTGTGTTAGTTAACTTGTAAAAATTGCATGGCCATTCCATGTATACTGTTCTGTGCTCTGAAAGCACAGAAGTAAATTTAAGAATTGTTAGAGTGTAAAATGTAACAAAAATGTAAGAAATGCAAGGCTTACTGAACTTAACAGGAAAGCTTGAGCATTTACAGTGATCTCACATATTGAGAACACTGAGAATTAATTAATATCACAGTCTTATGCAAATTTACTTAGAAATAAGCCCCATTGGTTGAGTTTTTAAAAGTTGAATTTTTACTGTGTACAAATTTGTTAGCCATTTTGAACTTCTTAAGAAAGGCAGAGTAAAGATTACTCTGTTACTAAAACTGAGCCCAGTTTGGCTTATTTCTTAGCAGTTGTGTTTAAGATTGTAGTGAATTTATGTGCTCTTGCTTGGAAATAAGCTCTGTTGGGCTTATTTTGGAATAAATGTAGAATCAAGCTATGCACATTCCTAGCTTTGGCTAGTTAATAAAGGAAGAATGAAAAAAATATTGGTTTATCATGGAGTAAAATACATAGTGACTTGATTCTAAATAAATCTGTTATAAGTTCATAATTGCGTTTCATCTTTTTAAAGCCCTCAAAACATTTACCACATGGCTGTGGCAAAATTGCTTATGAGCAATCCCCGAAACTAGAGTTATGCCTATAACTGAGTGTAGTGATAGCTAAAATCTCCTTGGTGTAATAAAAATTGGCTGTATAATTATACGCTTTCTTTGCAAGCATATGTTTCTGAGCATTCTCAGTGAGCTGATTGTGTTGATATAGGCTCACATATGTAGCCACACACATCCTCGTGCTCATACTGTCCCCAGAGATTGTAGTTTCCAGAAATAGGCATGGTGGACAGGTCCTCAGAAATACAGTTCACCACCGCTCAAAACAATCACACCTGAATAGAGCAGAGAGATTTACATCTGGATACAGGACAAGAATGAAATTAAATATTTGCCAGAAATAATTGAGATAATTTACTCAAATAAAGACAGATCACCACCATACCAAAGAATGCTTCTTTAGGCACTCTCATTGTTATAGAGGTTACAAAAATCAATTAGATTTTCTACAACAGTTACTGGTTTTCATCTTAAAGAAACTCAGCATGTGTGCTTCTAAGGCAGCTGGTTGAGGGTACCTGTCTGCTAGGCTTGGGTTGCTGGAAGTGGCAGTTCAACACCATTAGGAGGGCTGCACAATTCCTACCACACTGTAAACCAAAAATGTTGCAATGACATTCACAGTTTATAATTAATCATGGGAAATAATCTAAGTTGCCCTTCTTGCTCTGGGCTGTTGGAAAGAGGGAAGAAGAAAGAAGGGATCCATTGATCACATGACTTTTCATTGCTGGATTGCTTCTAGTTTAGAGCAGGACAAGGCTTAGGCCCTCAGAAAAAGACAGTCATAAGTCTCCAAGTCTGGAAATCTAGAAAAGTTTAGCAGTCGTATGAGTGAGGAGACAGATTTGACATGAGAGACTTTAATTAATAGAATAGATTCTACAAAACATTGGAGCAGACTATTAAGGGCCGACCTAGTAAAATGAGAAAAGAAGACCAACAAGAGGTATGGTAAGATGGCATTTCAGCTTCTCACTGGATTAGTTCATATCAAGGGCACCCCAAGAGTAAGTTAAGGAAGAAATGAGACCAACATTTGGAGATCTGGGGTCAGATTGAACTTTTGTTCCAGGCCCATTGCTCCTTGGACTAAACCCTTTCAAAGATATACTTCAAAGTCACTTTTTGATGGTTTGGCTCAATAGCAACAGCAATAGCATGTGTACTTCTATACCACTTATTAGCTAAGTGCTCTCTAAATGGTTTACAACGTGTTAGCTAATTGCCCCCAACAAGCTGGGTTATTGTTTACCCACCTGTGGAAGCATGGAAGGCTGAGTCAACCTGGAGCCCGGCAGGATTGAACTAACAACCTTGTGGATGCAGTACCAGCATTTAACCACTGCACCACAGGGCTCGTCAATATGACGTTAATATACTTAATCAATAAAAGTGATTTTTGTCATTTTAGATATCCATCTTATGATTGGCATTCTTTTAGCAAGAAAAGAAACTGCTGACAATTCTGAATTATTATAAAATATTATAATAATGACAAGCTGATTTATTTTCTTATGAAGAGTATATGGAAGCCTATCAAAAATAGGTAAAGGTCTACAAAATCAAGAATTTTCCCTATAATATCAAATGGCTTCAAAAATATTTTCTTATCAAATATTTTCCCCTATTAAAAATAGGAAAAATCTTGAGACAGACTGCTTTCCTTCTCACCAGTCATTCAGAAGGCAGATAACGTAGCACAGTACCAGCTTCACAAAATATTGAGTTGACCAAGGTGGGTAACAATTTTTTTTTATTCCCAGAGTCTTCCACAAATTCTTCTTTCCCCCAAAAGAAGCCCCCTGCATGGTATTCAGTGACCTCTA
The DNA here is from genome assembly GCA_948472985.1 of Iguana delicatissima. NCBI lineage: Eukaryota > Metazoa > Chordata > Lepidosauria > Squamata > Iguanidae > Iguana > Iguana delicatissima. The sequence continues at coordinate 355,614 of CAOKZL010000186.1, forward strand.
GCCCTGTTCATTCATGCAGAAGGGTGAAGTTACAATGCTTTTCCTGGCACCACCTCACACTGGTGTCGGAGACTGGTCCATACCAATGCTTCCCCACAAAATACAAACCTTAGTTGCATGTAGAAATCTAGAAGAGCACATGGTCCTTTTCAGTATTGCATTTGAACAAACTCTTCAAGCTGCAGTAAAAACTTTAAAACTTTAGGTTGAATATAATCACTGATTGCAGCTAGAGTAAACCTATTGAATCATTGGGATAAACATTAGGTTGACCCAATCCCATTTATTTCCATGGCTGTACTCTATTTGGACCTGTAACTGGCTTTATCTCTTAATTTTTTAATTAATCTTCTTCTAGTTTAGACAAACGGTACACAAGAAATTGTGCTATTTGGGAGAATGTCCACCACATAAGATGTCATCTTTTTTGTAGGATTTCTTTTTAAAATACCAGCATTTACCATATCAGTTCATTTCTTTTGAAAAATCCTCATTATGATGATGTAAATTGAATTAGATTTGAGGCCCTCTACCAAAAATCTTAATGGTTTAGGCTTTTTGTACTAATATTTAAAGATCTGACTCCACCCTCTCCTGTAGCAGTACTTCTTATGCTCCAAAAGGTAGTCTGAAAGCAACTCCATGATTTTGTGAAAGGGATGCAGAAAGGGCCAAGAAAAGAGATGCTCTCACAAGTGCTATCTTCTCCAATGATTAATTTGTCAAAGGGAGTTAAATTTCACACAAGCAAGGGCTTGTAACTAGAGGTAGAAATTCATTCAGTTTTGATTTAGATATAAAGGTCTGCAGTAGACATAATCTTAGTTAACATATTGCAAGTCAGACTTATTCCTATCCACATTTACTATTTGGGACCATTGCCATTATTGTGAATGCCCTCCCCACATCCACCTTAAAAGCCAGTCAGATGTCTTTAGTGATGGAGTTCTGTGTTGCTGGCAAGCATGGTGCTGCAAGATGAAATTACTAGCTCCCTCCTCCCAGTGAGTGATGGTGTGTGGAGCAGACGTAGGAATCCTGTGAGGTCCTGTGGCAACTGTTCCTCAGCCCAGTGGGATGGAGCTGGTCATTTTATCCTGTAGCACTCCACTCATGAGATCTGCAGAACTCCATAGCTCAGGATGGCTGATGGGCTTTTAAAGTGGCTTTCGGGGGTCAGATCAGGAGATGAAGCATAGCTCCAATGTCATAGCAGTGCCTCTGATATAGGACCTCAGTCAACATTTGCAAGTCCAGACTTCCTAAGCCTGCACTCAGACAGTGTAATTTGTATTTTTATAAACTTTTTATATTTTATTTTTTACTTATATTTTTATAAACTTTCTAAATGTTATAAACAAACCTATGTAAATCTGAAAAAGTTCATGCAAAAATGCTGATTTTAAAAAGTACACTTGTTTAAAAAAAGTATATACAAAAGTTTGTGGAGATCAAAAAAAATAATTACAATAAAATGCTAAACTAACATGGAATGACCTTTTTAAAAATGAACATCTCTGCATAATAGAGTTTGGCAGTTTCATCCATCCCTCTCTGTAACACCAGTTCCTCCCACCGCATATTCCTAAGCAAGTGAAAATACGAGCAAACCTTCTCATTGAAATGAATGAAATCAGTCTTCTAATTTCTATGAAATGAAACAAATCCTTTGGCCAAGTAATCACTTAAATGTCAGAAGCTCACTCTAAGGCCAGGAACAAAGTGCTCTTTAACCCTCATCCCACCACAGCAATTTGAACAGCAACAGAACTTCTATCAGGGTTCTCGCCTTAAGTACCTCATCTTTGGATCTTGTGTGTATAGACTGTACAGAGAAATTTAAGATGTCTACATAAAAGAACCATAGTTCACACCAGGAGGGGTCAGTTTAACAATCCTATGTAGAAGTTAACAGTTTGCTGAATATTAAAGGGGTGCATTCTTGATTTCAGGAGTTTCCTGAGGGCCAGGTAGAAAGTTAATAGAGGCAGAACTGAGGTCCATGGCCCTCAGTTGGCTCTCAACCATCACAGCTAATATGTATATCTATATACAGCTAGTTGCATTGATCTGGGGAGCCTAACTACATCTTGGATAACAAAAAGGAACAAAGCAAACAAGGAAGGTAGTATAGGAGGTGTGCGTTAGAAATAAGTGCTTATGCACCTGAACCTTTTAAGACCTACAGCATGTGTAGAATTCACCACTTTCCTTAATGTCTTTATTTTCTTTGCTACCTTTTGCTGAAGTCCTTTTTTGAATTGCTTTTTCAGTTAAATAAAGCTGGCTTTGTCTGCAATTCACATTTTTACTATATACTGTTTCAAAGTTATGCAGTTTGTACATATTGTTCCATTTGAGAACTGCATCGCAGACTTATGAAGTATGAACAGATTTCAGTGCCAACTGCATTTTGTTTCTTGCATTATGGGAGGTATGAATTTAGTAAGTTCACATGGAAACCCCATCCTTGGTGTTTGAATTAAAGTAACCTGTACACCAAAGTTTACAATGCTATTGCCCAGTGCACACCCCTATTAAATGTGCATGTATGTTTAATGTTTTTTGTTGGGTACCAATATCCTTTTTTTTTTTTTAATTTCATGACATCAGTGTATCACATTCAAGTGAATCTATATTGACAGTGATAGCAATCTCAGTTATCGGTGAATTAAATGACATTTTGCACAAATGTGATGCTCTGATGTCAGTCTTTTACTTTTTAATCTTCCTATTTTTCCTTCTAGGCACTTGCTTTCTCAAGTCATTAATTTTCACAGTGTGCTTGGAGCTTTTGGCATCTGCTTGTTTCTCATAATAAAACAGACTTTATCCACAATAATCTATAGCTCTTGAGTATGCTGAAATGGAAAGCTAGGTTTTTTTCTTCCCTGAAAATAATAACAAATATTACACTGATCTGCACCAGAAAAATTAACTTAGGAGAGCCACTGTTTAGGAATTCTTTTTGTCCTCATCATTATTGCTCTTAAACTGTTCATTTATTCATTTATTATTCATATTCATTTATTATAAATAATATGACAATAAAATATCCAGAAACTTAACTTTATGTGATTGAGTTAAACCGAAGGAACTAAAAGGAACTATGTGGAGAAAACTTCTTTCTTCAAAATGGACATGATTTCCTTTAAAGATATGCATTTAAAAGTCCCATTGACCTCACTGGGGGAAATTCATAGATTTGCCAGAGGAAGATTCATAGATGTTTACTTAAAATAATTCCTCTTAAATTCAGGGCAAAATAAGTGAGTATAGAATTGCAGTCTTGAACACATAATTCACTCTCCCACAGAAATTTTTTGGGGAAAAAATTGCTGAACATTGAACAGCTCTTCTTTTTTGTGGTAGAAGAAATTATACCTGTTCTTTCCATATTATTTCTAACTCTTGTACCAAAGTTTCTGTTAAGGATACAAAGCCCGGGAACATCTACTTTGTTAACTGAGATATACCTGTATCTGTATTTTCATCATGAACATATTTAAAACAGAGCTGGCTTAAATAAAATAAATGAATAAAATGCTTCCAGTTTAACTTTTCCTTCACTCAGTAAAATAGTTTTTTTTCTTATACTAGCTACATTATTTGGTGTGTGTGTCTGTGTCTGTGTATGCATGCATGTGCATGTGACTTCAAGTCACCTGTCAGCTTATGACAACCACATGAATTTCATAGTATCTCCTTAGGCAAGGCATACTCAGAGATGGTTTTGCCAGTTCCTTCCTCTTAAATATAGCCTACAGCACCTGATACACCATACTGATCATAGAATCATAGAGTTGGAAGAGACCACAGGGGCCATCCTGTCCAATACCCTGCTATGCAGGAACACCCATCAAAGCATTCCCAAAAGATGGTCATCCAGCCGCTGCCTAAAAACCTCCAAAGAAGGAGACTCCGCCACACTTCAAGACAGCATATTCCACTGCCAGACAGCTCTAACCGTAAGGAAGTTCTTCCTCAGATTCAGGTGAAATCTTCTTTCCTACAGCTTGAATCCATTGCTCCTTGTCCTAGTCTCTGGAGCAGCAGAAAACGCCTGCTTCCTCCTCAACATGACATCCCTTCAAATATTTAAACATGGCTATCACATCCCCTCTTAACCTTCTCTTCTGCAGACTAAACATACCCAGCTCCCTAAGCTGCTCCTTCTAGGGCATGGCTTCCAGACCCTTCACCATTTTGGTCACCCTCCTCTGGACACGTTTCAGCTTGTCAATATCCTTCTTGAATTGAAGTGCCCAGAACTGGACACAGCATTCCAAATGAGGCCTAGCCAATGCAGAATAGAGTGGTAGCACTACCTCCCTTGATCTAGACACTATACTTCTATTGATGCAATCAAGAATCACGTTGGCTTTCTTGGCTGCCGTATCACATTGCTGACTCATGTTCAACTTATGATCTACCAAGACTCCTAGATCCCTTTTACATGTACTATTATCCAGCCACATGTCCCCCAACACCATTTGCACTCATTTATGGTTTTAGTGACATTTAGTCCTTGTTGGAACAAATTTTAACACACTAGGGAAATGCATTCAAAAGTAATGTTTTGATTCCAGGAAACATAATTGGAGTAGCTGAGATTAGTTGTGGACATTTTCCCATCCCTGAGTATTACCAGTCAAGCTACCAATCAGGCAGTGTTACCCCAAAACATGGGGGGGCAGTACTCGAGCCTCAGTGAAAAGATGGGGAATTAATTAGGAGGTATGCAAGAGGTAGGGTAGCCTAGTGAGACCTTTCCACCAAAGTTTACAGGGAACATGCAGGAAGAACCAGCCAGAGATTCAAAAGTAAACTGAGATGTGTTTTACTGGGAGAATTCAATCATGCAAACACACTAGGTTCAGACATTCACACACTCACACAAGAGCTTACCAAAGGAAAGGAAGGAAAGATTGATAGCAACACTTCAGGGAATGGGCAATATTTACTAATCCAGAAAAGTGGTGAAGAAACAGCTATATGGCTTAAACTTGTGCTTAACGGTAGTACAAATCAGGATTCATGTACTATGTCTGAGCTAGTGAAAATGTGAGTTTAAGTACTCTCTTTCTGCCTGGAGGGTGAATATGTTAACAACTCTCCAGCAACATGGGCAATGGAGTCTGGAATGAACTGATGACTTTAGCATGTAGATGACAAAGAATTAATGGCTGATTTGATAGTTCTATGCTATTGGGCAGGCATGGGACAAAGAAAGAGACTCGGAAGGTGAGAGGTAATAGGAATAGAACAATCAATATTTCCATGTGAACATTGGAGACTCATTGTCTCAGTAGAGGCTAGCTGGAAGCTTCTTAGTACTTGAAAGCTTCTGGTGACCTGCCTACAACCTGACTATGCTTATGAGAGTCTCTTAATGTCACTTACGTATCCAATCAACTTATCTCTTATCCAGCAAAGCTTCCAGCCATAGCAGTGTATCAGATTATCAAATGAACCATATCAAAGTGCAGGAGTGTACAGCTACTAACAGAACATTTACTTCATCTAGCAAAACCTCAACTTTGCCTGGATTCAAGTTCGAATTCAGTTTGATTATTCTTCCCCTCAACCACTTTTTTCCTCTCTAGTGTTCTGTTCCTCCATTCCTATACTTCTTAGCCTCTTCCAGCCTTCAGCTGGATGACAAACTCCTTAATGTCTCCTCCCCAGTGCCTTTTCCTTTCTTTCTGCTCTCTCTCTTCTCCACCGCATCTCTTTCTTAAGTGCTGGTCAATCTCCTAGGGATGTTTCTTCACCTTTCTCCAGTTCTAACCCTCCATCTTGTTCTTACTAGGTACCAAGAGCTTCTCCCTCCCTTCTTCCCTCTCACCTTCTCTCTAGAGGATCACATCCCATGGAAGTGAAAGGGATGAGCTGAGGGTGGGTTTTGTTAGTGACCTGCTTTGAGGAAGGGATAGCTGATTCTAGAGTCAGTCTTCTTTTCCTTCCCTCCCAACATCCTACATCAATGCACGACAATGTCAGAACTATGCATCAAAATTATTTTCCAAACTGTCATAACAAAATTGATAAATGTTGCCTATTAAGGAAACCCTTTAGGTGTATCTGTGATGATGTTCTGAGGATATAGATATCTGAAGTGCCAAATCAGCCAGGAAGCAGGTTGCTAGGCAATCAGAATAGCATCTCAGGAGAAAAAACCAGCCCAGTAGTGTGAGGAGGGGCTTGTGACTGAGTTATATAAATCCAAGTACCTGTGGATATTTTGAATTACTTCAGTGAGAGCCTAGCAAGGAACTAAGGAACAGAGTCCCTCAGTTAGCCAGAGTGTGTGGCTGTTTTGGGAGGTTTAATTCTCAGTGGAAGCCTAGTGAGAGGCGGAAGAGTAGTTAAGCTCTAGTAGGATCTGGTCAGATAGTGTGAACTAGATTGGAGGTTGAATTCTTGGTGGAAGTCTAACCAAGGTGCTGTTATATGATAATCGTGCCTTTTATGAAAATTTATGAACATATAATTGAACTGTTTCTGAGTAGGGAGTTGCCTGTTATGTTGTCTGAAAAGTGCACTGACAAAATGTATCAACATTGATCTGCATATGAAATTTACCTTATTCTTATTGTTATCTCAATAAATGGTACAATTTATCCTTGTAAACACTGACTTGGCTTGAGTTGTATGTAATATATAAAGCAGAGGTTTCCAAACTGTGTGTCATGACATATTAGTGTGTCGGCTGCAACGTGTAGATGTGTTGAGTGAAAGTAATAAGTGGAGGGACTGCTTCTCTCACTGCCACCATCCCGGGCCAAGGAAAACCCCAGCGAGGACAGTGGTGGGCAGGCCCAGGTGGAGGGGCTGCCACTGCCCCAGGCTGAGGAAAATCCCAGCAAGGGCAGTGGCAGCAAGTCAGGCTCAGGCTGCCTCTTCTGCCACCATGACAGCCGCTCCAGGCTAAGGAAGACCCTAGTGAGTGTGACAATGGTGGCAGGCCAGGTTCAGCCGACTGGGCTGTCTCCACTTACTGAATTATTTACTGAATTACTGTGTCGCGAAATGATGTCTAAAAAGTGTGTCACCAACATGAAAAGTTTGGAAAGCTCTGATATAAAGTAACACAGAAAACACACTGCCATAAAACTATTAAGTGGTTCTAAATAAACATTGAAAACTTTCTCTTTTACACAAAGTATTATAAGGGGGGAGGTACTGCTGAGTGGTAAAGACAGGTTCCCTGATCAGATTAGGAATCACCACATCAATCTGGGAGAAGGGAGGGTCTGTCACAGTATTACAATAGAAAAACATGGTGTTAGGGTCATACTTAAAATCCTAGTGCTGATTTATCTTTCCCATGTACAGCAGGGTGGAGAGCTGGAAACCAGAAACACTAATGCCAGCATACCACCTGGGCTTGGCAAGGCATTTAGTGAAATTTACCTGTGATGTGCTTTGTTTAGCATGGCTTCGTATCAAATCTTTCACTGGGATTGTTTGCTCTTGCTTGGGTAATACAAATTGTTTGTGAAGCTTGCCCATACTCATACATTTTCCTATCAGACCTGCAATTGCTTCTGATCTCTTGGGAACTCAGCCAGGCAGGCATTTTGTCTTTATTTTATTAACCACTCATTCATTCAGCCTGTGGGCTTACGCACTCATAGATGAAATATAGATAGAATCTTGCACTTAGATATTTTGTTTTTCTATCAATAAACAGGGCATACTTGTAATTATTAATAAATAGCTCTTTCTTCCCACTGGCATACAAAAGTAGCATAGAATTGAGGTAAAGCATTAGACTGTCACTAAGAGCAGGCTCTGGGATTTTGTGGATGTGTGGTTCATCCCCTCCACACTACATGCATATACATGGAGGGAGCTACTCTCAGAATAGATGTGGATGAGATCCTGCTCTATGAGGAGGTCTTGCAGCAAGATGGGATATATGAGAGACAAGGGACAGATCTTACCTCCCTCAAAATATCTTTCCAAGAATCAAAGGAACATGTCCAGAAGATACCAGGATCCACCAACTCCCAGAGCCTGAATCAGATTCTCCTTGGAAGCATCAGATCCTTTCAGTAAAACTATCTAAGTCAATGCTGGGGCCAATTGAAATGCCCCCAAGCCAAGATCCATGAAGAATCCATTCAAGAAGATCTACTACCATCCTATAGTGAAGCAATAAACTGTTAAATTTGATCAAACACTGAGTGGGCAAATGAGCAACCACAGTGATAAAACAGAAGAAGTAGAGCTATAAGGGCTTTGCTTCAGAGAGCTTTGTGGACAGTAATATCCTAACACCTGGAGCAAATGATGAGTCTTCTTTCCCAGCTGAACAGCTCTCCCATCTCACCTTCATGTCTATGACTCTAAGCCCATGTGATGTTCAGTTAGCTGGAAGAGGAAAATAGAACATCGTCTAATCAGAATTAATTCTTCATCTATATTTTATAATGGAATGACCTTCAAGAAAACAGAAGCACGATGAATATGTGCTTCTGCTTTTCCTTTCCTATCTGTCTATATTTTCTCTGTTTCTCTGGCTAGCTGCTAATGTTCCAGAAGCAGCAATGTTTCAGATTTTTATTTTTTATTTGCAAATCCCGGCATAAATTTACCTAATCTGCACTTCCATTATCACTGAACGGATCAAAATGCCATTATTCTGTGAATTTTACATCTCTGAATTTCACAATGCAGTTATCTGTTCAAAGAATGTACTAAAATGTGTATAAAAATATGTATTTCAGGACAATAAATGTTTAGAAATGCCTACTTAGAAATGTATGTAGACATGTGTATTCCATGAGAAAAGTTGGTTCAAAACATTTAAATATGAATTTTCATGTAGATTATTATTTCAAAAAAACTAATCTCAGAGTAATACAGAAACAGGATTAAAGAAACTAGCAGATTAATAAATGTCAAAATGACATAGACTGGAGATAAGCTGATCTGTCCACCTCTACTTCGAAGTGAGCCACAGATCTGGAGAAGCTACAGGTGCAAAGATCAGAGCATCTGCAGAAAAGCTGAGTCTATAATAGGTTGGAAACAGCTCTGTTCCAAGTAGACACTGACTTCTCCATTTCCTATGTGCGGCTGGAAGGTGAGGAAATAGCAGGAATGGAAGGGATGGAATGAGGTTTACATTAAGCAGATGGAGCCAGGTAGATCTATGATATTGCTTCATTTTACCTACAGCTGGGCCAAGCATCTATTCTGCATCATCCTCAAATAAATTTCATGGCATCTCACATGCAATTCTTTTAAGCAAAATTAATTAGCTGTCAGTCATAAAATTGACTAATTAAATAATGTGCATATGTGCATGTATGAGCCAGCTTGTAGATGAACACTTTCTAACATCCTATTAATTTCAGCTGTATGCATTTTAGAATTTGACTGAGGTTCATATATAAAACTACATTAATTCATGTATAGGATATAAGTGGGTAAAGCATATTTAACTGAAAGAGAAATCAATGTAGAAAACTAATAATATTGTGATTTTAAAAAATAATAACAATACTAAACACCTTTTGATTCATTTTGTTTGTTTTTTTCTCAAAATAAATTAATAGATAAAGAGTAGTCATTGGGAGAAATTTCACAGAACTAGGAATTTGGTAAGAGCTCCCAAATTTCTAGACTAGTGACACAAACTTCTAAGCAATTCACAGCAAAATTCACAGCAAAAATATTTAATAGCTGTAAATGACTGGTTACTTGAAGTTCAACTAATCCAGGAAGGAAACCAGTTTTGAGTATTATCATCAAACCACTATTCTATTCAATTTAATGTTTATTGCCTTTACAAACTGTGTACACCCTTTTTTGGTAGTCATATTAATATAATTTTTACCAGACTGTGTGCGTTTGATGGCATGTTTTAATGTTTCAGTGGTCTGCTCAAGAGAAGAAGGAAGAAAGGGAGAGACAGAGAAGAGGAAAAAGAAGAGGAAGATTAGGAAAGAAAAAGACAAGAAGAAATTTTGTTGTTGTTGTTCCAGGGAGCTGAAGATTTTTATGGTCATTAAAAGATGGTTGACGCAAAAGCATCATCTATGTAGCCTTGGGAACTGAGATGGTATGCTGCTGTGCTACATGCTGCAAAGAGAGCATTGGCCAGAATGTGTCTTTGAACACTCATTGGAATGTCTATCTCAGGAACCCTGATCCTTTGGTCTTTTATACCACAGGAGTTTTTCCGTTAATTAAAGTACCTTCATGCTATAAGATGATCCCACTAACAAGAAAATAGGAAATTATTTTCATCCTCACTTTAAGAATATCTTCACTTCCACTGTTTCAGACTCCTCTTTGTAATCATCTAGAGCAAATTTTTCATGTGCACAGGCGGTCTTCATGGGGAAGGGATATCAGCTAAATTTACTGATACCTGTTGTTCCTGTTAACAGGAATTCCCTTTTCATTTCATAGGTGCAACTCTATTCAAAGCTCACTGAATGTAACACATTGCCTTTCTGCGCTATTATATTGTAGTTAGATCTACATCAGGGTTCACAGTAGGGCTGTGAAAATCTGTCAGTTTTGGTTTTGTTGTGTTCCAGAGAACCTCACCAGCATTCACATCATATCATAGTTCCGTATTGGGTTGTGGAAAATTCTTCTCTTACACAGAAATTTATGCATATTTTGGTACATAATATGTATTAATTTTCCTTAATGTAAATATCTCCCCATGGACTAAAGCATATGTTGTTAAGCATATACATTTGAGTCATGCAAATTTTAGGTATGCATTGTTTTGTACATGTTCCTTCATTGCCGAAAAGCTTTGGCAACCTCAGAAATGTACAGATTTCCAAAGCAAGATGTGCTTTATCCTGTTGCCAGTCTCTGAGAGTGCAAAATGGATTGTTTAGTGAAATGGAAATCCAATTAATTTATTTTCCATCCCTGCTCTACATTAAGGGCAACACAGCTTGCCTTGTCACACTATGAAGCTAAATCTAGTTGGCTACCTGGATCTTTAGCATAATCATATTGACTACATGATCCCTGTTTGGCTCCCCATAGTTGAACATGAAGAAGCCCAGTTAAAATGTTAAAAGTGATGCTGCACAGGAGAATTGGCTTGTGTCGATATTTATAAGTAAATAACCGTTTACCTTCAAGTTACATTAGGCACATCTTGAAAACTACTCTTTTTCTCCAAAATGTCTGGTGATGAAAATGTGTCATCTTCGACACTACCATTACAATTCTGTCAACTACTATATTTAGTCTCATTAACTTTTTTAAAAAAAATGCACATATCTACTAGTTGTCTGGTTCTGGTCTCATTAAGAGCTGTTCTCAGAAGGAAGAAGTTCAAGCATGAGGAGTACAGCACTGTGCTCAGCATGAGTTTTCATGCACAGATGGTGTCAATTAGTCTACACAAGCACTGGGCCTTACCTTTGAACTTCAGGAATTGAGAGAATGATACAAAACCCTTATTTCACGATTTAAATGAGTTCATGATTCTTTTGTGTTCATTAAGGGAGACACTGCTCTGCCTTTATTTTTTTATTTTATTTGCTTTGCTTTCGGTCTTTGACAAGACAGCACATATTTTTTTAAAAAACTTTCTGGCATCTGGTGCAGAGTAGTGTTTGCTGCATGAGCTATAGATAGAGTGATCATAATCTAGATGAAAGATGCTCAGCGTAAAGACCTGCAGCCGCATATGAGCCCTTAGAGCAGTTTTTGTGGCCCTCAACTTCTTCAGACTTCCTGGACTGTGCTTTCTCTGCCCTCCTGCAATGCATCTATGTGAATCTTCTAGGTGTGGCAATTCACCTATTGAATGATTTCAAGCTTCCCAGATCAGATTGACATCAAATCAAAATGAACCGGTTTCTAAAATCAGAAGTGGATCCCTGGCGACTTCTAGCTGGGAGGGAGCATTTTGGACAGTTTGTGCATCCTTCAGAGTGTCACAGGAACAGAATATTGACCCCAAGGAAGAATATTTGAAAAAATATTTGACAATATTCAAAAGGTGGTTGAAATCTGTATTTCTCAATTCTCAATTTTCAGAGACACCTGACAAGGAGAATTCTGGACTGGTAAGAATCTTTGCCATTTGAGACTTATTCTACATAGAATTCCTACTTTTTTGTGTAGTAAACAGTCTTTTTTGTGTTTTCTTCTTGAAAAACCATGAGTGAATTTTGCATAGAAAATATCCCCAACTACTGCACAGAAAATACTGTTTTCCTTGAAAAAAAAAGTGAGAAATTTTACACATAATAAGTTCTGAACTATGAATAGTCTTCAAAAATTGCACAGTTTTCAAAAAAAATTTTACAACAGGAATAACATTGCTAAAATTACTTGTAGCTTCAAGAACAAAATCAGTAAAGATTGACTTCCCTACCTCTGGACCTACCTTTAATCTAGTAGTATGCTAAAGAAATCCAAACTTTACTTCACTAGGTATCTATTTGCATCTTGGAACTCCGAAAAGATCTAAACTTTAAAGCTGCTGGGGTACAGTCAGCAGAGTACTGCAGCCCTACAGCTTCTAGTTCAATGCAATTAAGGTGAGCATACGTTTTAATTCTGCTGCCACTTACATTAAGTATATACATTATATAACTTATAACTATATAAATCTTACATTCTAACTATAAGATCAACGTAATTTTTCCCATGTCCTGATATCATGCTCTACACAGTGACTTCAGAACACATGGTACATCGATGATAAGTTGGATAAAATGAGAAATTCTTTTCTTTTGGCAGCAGCAATATTATCTTCATAATGTCTAAGCCCACCTTAAATCTGTGCAACAGAGATTCACATAAAACTTTTATCAAAATAGGACCAAATCCAACTAATAGCAAAATCCCATATATTCCTACTATTAAGTTCTGCTGCTCCATAGCTAAGTTTGGAGTAGATATTACACTCCTTTCCATTAAACCTGATCTCCAAAGAGGAAATATTTGCAATATGCTAGAAAAATGGTAGAATTAGATTTTATGAGGAAATAGATTGTTTCCATCTGTATTGTTCTCCTTGGAAGGCAAATGGCAGGCCCACTGGTGGTTTTGAGGAAATCTTTGACAAAAGCTTTTACATCAGCTGCACCCATTTCTTGAGACATCAGATCTGACTACAGTGGAACATGCCTTAGTTACACTGTGGTTGGATTATTGCAATGTACTCTATGTGGGGCTTCTTTTGAAGAGTGTTCAGAAACTTCAACTGGCCCAAAGAGCTGCAGCCAGGTTGCTAACTGGGACTAGCTATAGGGAGCACACAACTCCCTGGTTGCAACATCTCGACTGGCTGCTGGTCCATTTCTGGCATAGTTAAAAATGTTGGATTTAACCTCTAAAGCTTGATAAAATCATCCCCTCCCATACCAACTCTGGCCTCTTGGGGAGAAAACAGCAGCCAACATTTGTTTGACTTAATCTCCTCTGTCACTGCCATCCCATTTTTCCTTTTGTTTCACATCTTTTTAGACTGTAAACCTGAGGGCAAGGAATTGTTTTGGTTTAAGGGCTGGGTATAAAATACTCTAAATAAATTAATAAAATAAAATCTATAGTTCAGATCCAGGTTATCTGAAGGACCTTACTCTTTCTTACAACCTCCTGTCTGTGCTTTGAGATCTGATAGGGAGGCCCTTCTCTCTGTTCCACCACCCCGCAGATACTTCTGGTAAGAACATAGGAGAGGGCCTTCCCAGTGGCTTCTCAGATGCTGGAACTCCCTTCCCCAAGAAGTTACATTGGCATCCTTCCTACTTTATTTTCATAGACAAGTACAAAGTTTTATGTTTTGATAGACTTTTGATGATTTTATCCCACTTAAACAATATACAAGATTTTTCTATTTGTTGTACTGGTTTGTGAACATGTGTTTTTAATGATTTCTTTTATTGTTTAATTTTTTAAAAAAAAAATGTATTTTGCTACCTTGAGTTCTAAACTGGGAGAAAGGTGGGACATGAGGAGGAGGAAGAAGAAGAAAAGGGCAGCTGCCACTTTCTAAAAGTGGCTCCTCAGTCAAAGTCTTATCTGAGTCAGCAGTGGGAAATTTAAATTGCCTCTGGGGCACTGTGGGGCATTTAAAATGGCAGCTAACAAGGCAAGATAGGCATCAGTCTTCCAGCTTGCCACAGCCAGTACTGAGAGTTAGCCTGATAACAAGCACTTTGAAAGGGAAAATCAGTAATAGAGGTGGTATTAAAGCTTTGTCCACACCATTACCTCTTTCCTTTAACCTACATGTATTAGAAAGGTGCATTTTGGTCCCCCAAAGTTAGGTTTTGCTGCAAAAGCTACCCAGAAATTGACCTAAAATAGAAGCACTCTGTAAAATTGTCACCTGGACAGTTTATAATCTTAGACAGTTGCCATGTATTTTTTTTTTAAACCCAGGTAGCATAAATGATCATTGTGCAATAAAGCTGTTGATTTCCCTGCCCCCCCCCATTGGAACTCCATTTTTTTCTGTCACAGTCAACATAACACATTGGGGAAAAAATAGTCAGTGCCATCTTTCAGCAGCATGATGCAATGAACCAGAAGAGATATGGTTAGTAAATTAGCACCATTCAATGGAAACTGAAATTTCTGCCACTGCAGGGAGGATCTGAATTTTAATTACGGTCAGGGATAAAGACCCTACTTTACAAGAATTGCATGCTATACTGTGACCTTGATTCTGACTTAATGTATTGGAATTTTCATTGGAATCAAATGTTCCTTCAGCTCGTAGGGATGGAAGGAATATTGTGGAAACAGTTTTTGAGAAACTCCAGTGAGAATGTTCATAGTTTGAAACTTATTTTGCCCAAAATGTACACATTTCTTGTGCAGAAAATAGCATTTTCTGTGTAGAAAATAATATTTTTGTTCAGACAAAGGTTTCCTGTGCATAAAATGCTTTTTTTCCTGCACGCACACACACACACACACACACACACACAAATCCTCATGTGGATTTTGTCCAGAATAAGTTTCAAACTGTGAATAATTTTTAAAAACTGTGCAGCATTCAAAGACTTTTTTACAGCAGGAGGAAAATTGCTAAAATTAAACAAAGAATGACATCCCTGCAGCTGACACAATGCAAGTGCTTGAAGGTTAAATGTGATTTTTTTAAAAAAACCTTCTATACTCCAAGAGAATCAATGGGCATGGCAGAAAATAAGCATCCAGGCCTCCCACCCATTGAACATCTCCATCAAGTATCTCCACTTTGTTGAGGATGTGTCCTTACATTTGTGTCATCATGGCAGAAATGAAGATTGGGGATATTGTTTTGTTACAATTAACACGGAATTAGTTCTTCATCAACACACCATCTACCAAGCATGTCTTCCAGATGGCTTTTTCAGTGGGCTTGTGTACATTGGTGTGCAGGTGACAGTCTTTACAAGCTTTGGAGATTGCAATGGGGCTTATGGGAGGAGAACAGTGTTGGTCTAATGCTGAGAGGAAGTCCTGTATAGAATGAAGGGCAAAAAAGATTTACTTATCCCAGTTCCTGACAATATAAAAAACATATTGTCATTAGTGAGCATAAATCCTATTTGTTCAGGAAAATCTATGAATGCCTTCCTCCTTCAACCCACCCAGTTTGTTTTTCCTCTTACTTGGTCTGCCTTTTTGTATTTGATAAATGAGGACTGTGTGACCCTGAAAGCTGCTGTATTCAAATTGCGCTCTTGAAAATGAAAAATTAACTCCACAGCTAATGCATCTATTTTTCAAGGATCAATATGTCTACAAGACACTTTAGCATTCGATTTTAAACTCAAGAGCTTCCATAAATATTCTTCAGTGATCCCTATAACAGGACTTTGCTCGCCATTAAAGACACCTGCAGGATCCTTGCCATTTCTTCTTACAAATTCCCATGTTGAAATACTCTGCAGTTTTGTTCAAAGGTGAAACACTGTCTCTGCTTGATTAGCCTATAATTCTGAACTGCCAATACATCAATTCATCATTGGAAGCAATATACTTGCTGTAGTACACCTGAAAACTCCAGATGATCTTAAGTATGGCATCAACAAGAAATCAGCAGGAGGTTGGAATCCACTTGTTTAGTTGCAACTAGAGCAGACGCATTCAATCAACTGCGCAATAGTGAGTCGACACATAGTTAAATGATTCAATGGCTCTATTCTGTCTGGGACTAACAATAGGATTTAGGCCATTGGTTTGGCTTCCCTAGGGAAGGAGAAAGTCTTGCATATATTTTGATTCTTTTCAGGCTGAGCCTAATAAATTCATGAGGTAAAACAAGTATATTAGTGATTTCCTTCTCCAGCTTGAAAGTAAACAGAATCAATGTTGACATGTACACATTTATCATTAAAAGTTTGCAGTCAGAAAGAATGACTCGTCTGTGTGAATAGACTGTCACAGAAAAAAACCACTCATATTATTTCACAGTGGCATACCATTGCAACATTTTTCACTAATATCAAGCTCATACATTCAGGTGCCAGTCATTAAGACCTAAATCCAGTTGATAGTAGAGCATATCCATTGATTCAGTTGTTGAATTTGCATAGGTCAACAGTTATGTAAATCCCATGTTTCCAATAGTTTTGCTTCATCTGGAGTTACCAATGAACATCATACCTAAGTACAGTGAAATCATGTGACCTAGGGATGCATGAATGAGGCAATCTACACCCTTTAAAATATTCTTTTGCCCTGAAGATATAGAATCCTGGATTAGAAAAGTTTATAAAGTGCCTAGAACTATTCTTCTGACCTACAGTAACAAAGCAGACATAGATACCATTGCATTCATCATGGTTTATCATAGCATATTTACCCAGCGTTGCCCAGGATTTTATTTTCTCATAGGTAATACATGTTAGAAATACCTTAGGAATTACCTTACCTTAGGAATTAGATGTGGTTGAAATACACAGATTTGATGTCTTGTGTCTCTAATTCCCCAAACTGCCTTGTCCAGTACCTGTAACTTTTCCCCATAGTCCCCAATCCAATCTGTGTTCAGAGTTGTTTACAGAGGTTAGTTTCTGAGGGCATACACTGGCCTTCTCCTTGCTGCTAGGCCTCATCTCCATAGCAACGAGACAGGTCCAAGAGCTTTCTGGCTGAGAATTCTAAAGACCCTTCCCTAAACTGCAAATCCCAAGATTCCATAGAATCTTCACAGGCAGTCAATCATATGAGGTCTACTCACTTGACACAGAAAAACTCACAGATTTACAAACTTTTACTTTTATATATTAGATAAGGGGGCATCTAGGAAGTCATAATGCTGTTTCTTATATAGTTATACCTTTTGTTGTGTTCCAATAGATCAAAATACTCTTCAACAATCATGTGCCTTGGAACTGTGGATGACTTATTTTGATAAGACACCAAAATTGATTCTTTCTCACACTTCCTCTTTTTCATAATGCACATGCACAAAACCAGCACTGCTTTAGAAGTAGGGAGACCACACAAGCTGTACTAAATTTTATAATACTTAAGATTTTTTTTAAGCCTGCTTAAATAAAAAAAATTCACTGAAATCCTAGATTAACTGCTTAGTTATGCTGCATAACTAAGTGACATTTCCTGGCCTGGTCCCCTCCCAGCTCACCTTAAGCACTATCAGCCAGATCAAGTGAAAGGAGTCCATGCACCTTCCAATCAGGATGCAAGGCTAATGATGCTTCCACCCCGTCCCACAAGGAAGTGAGATTGTGAAAAGGACTTGTGACAGGGGTCCTGCTTGTGATTTCCATGCTTGCAGATGGGAACCTCTAAATATCATCCTCCTTGCATCCTAATGGGAAATTGAAAGGACCTCCTTCAGTCAATCCATCTGCTGGCTCTTAAGGTGGTCTGCAGTGGCACTTACATAGGTCCTTTCCACAGGAGGCTCTCATCCCAGCATGGGGACAGGAGAGGAGCAGGATTGCAATGACACATCTGCAAGATGTTGTTGCAGTTCTGTCCTTCTCCCATCACCAGCTGGCATATCACAGAGTAAATCATTGATGGGTTTTCCCACAATCACATGACTGTCCAGCACTTACCTGCCCTGCGGTAAGCCTGGAAGCATGATGAAGGCATTTCCTGTCCCACTGCAGCATGAGAAAGTGTCTGGCTGCACTGTGGAAGGAAGAGGCACATCCATCATGCTCTCTTCTGCAGAGAGTCAGTTTGATGTTGAAGAGAGCATTCCCATCACGCTCCCTTCCTGGTAGAGGCGCTGCTGGGATTGTGATCGGAGGAATATGCAAGAAGGTAAGGTGCAGAAAGTGCCATAGACTATATAGTCTTATTGAATAAAGATCAGTTACAGATCTGTAACTCTAAGTTATGAATATGTAATTGCAATATTGAATACCAGCCAGCTTTAACATCCCATATAAATGGTCTTACCTCTCAAAATGTGGTGAATCTAAAATGGCAATCAAACCAATCAGTGTAGATAGATTAAAAAATTATTTTTTATTCTTTATTTTATTCCTGCACCACCCTTTAGGAGAGCTGAATCTAGACTTTTAAAAGAGCATCTGCAACAGTGATTTATTATTGTGCTTTGATGGTTGAGGCAATATATAATAGGAATAAGTAGAAAAATAAGAACTATTAACTTGAAAAGGACAGAAGCAAATTGATTGAGCTCTTGCAGGGCTGGTTATATGATGCTGGAGGCTAATGTCCATTACTGGTTTCCTGGACACATTTTGCTCTCACTGAAGTTTTCCCACTGTGTTGAGGAATCAAGCAATGTAATTTGGATATAGGATATCACTATTATTCAGTTGAGTGGCATGCACAATAATGGTAAAACCTCATGCAAATAGCTGTCTCTGAACAAACAAATTCATAGTCCTGAGAACAGTGAGGAAAATCTAAGGAGTGATCCCAAACTAACAAGTGACAAGCCTGTTTTTTTAGGAAATTTGGTGAAGCTTTTCAACTTTCATTATGGAGCTTCATTGCTTTTTAAAATTATTGTCCTGTAATATTTTTGTATCCACTGAAACACTGAAGGAAGCAAAAGGTATTACATTCAATCCCTGGTGTGGGTGTTTTTAACTTTCAAAGACAAAACATAGCTTTTCTGTACAGGAAGCATTTTCTGTGCATAAAATGTTTTCTATGCTGGAAATAAAATGTGAATAAAATGTCATTTTCTTTATTAGGGTTTTCTGACACTCAAAAATTCAATTTTTTACCCATTTTTTGAATATTTTTTAATATTCTTCCTATCCCTAGGGTAGGAGAAGATTGGGGAAGGAACACACATACATGCCAATGGAAATGTGCTCATCTTAGGACAATGAATCATCCACAGTTTTGTAATTTTCATTAGTGAGAAGGGCAATATCTGGAAGCGGCATAAGAATTGAATAGGACATTTTCTGTCATTTTCAATTTATTCTGTTTCTACGGCATCTTTAAGAACTGAAATAAACACATAATCCAAAATAGTAAAGTAAGCTGTAATGGTATTTGACTCTTGTACCAACTTTCAGTCAGCAAGTCATTTGTTTTGATAAACTTTCCTTGCTTTCCCCATAGTATTAAAATTATGCACCATAATAGTGCCTTCATTTGGACGAAGAGTTGCGCCATCTATAGAACCTGCAGGAGGTGTTAATATTTTAAAATCTTCTTGTTGGTGTCAACACATACACGCACACATGCACATACATTGCTAATGAGTAGTATAGCAAGGTTGTTGTTTTTTCCTATCAGTGCTTTCAACATTTATGGCAATATTATTATGTAATGCCATTTATACACAAGTTAGTGACATTTCCCTGAGGAACCTTTTTGGGCCATAGTGTTTATGATGGAAATGATTGCAAATGTAATATAGCACAGTAAGTGTGACGCAGGCAAACAGGTGGGAAATTAAATTTCTCATTAGGAAAGCACTTTTGTTTAATTTGAATGCTGTAAAAATATTTTTAAAGGATTTATGGGAATTGTCATCCTAGTACCTTAGCACTTATTACTAAATTGTTGTTTAGATTCTGGCATTTCAGGCAGAAATAACAGAAGGCATAAAGATTTCTAACAAATGTACTGTGTATCCCTTATTGAAATTAGGTGTATATTCTTTTTGCTTATTTGTCCACAGGTATATGAAGAAGTGGAATAACAGATAGCATTACCTATGATAGGTAAAAGAGTGCATAGCAAGGCCAAATATTGATGTTTTCCTCCGCTGTCCATCTCAAAATGGTGACAAAAAGTGATACAAGGACTTTAGATCTTATGGTCATCAACTTTTGCTATTTTATTTTGATATGGCCCTCTCTTTGATTTTTAAACAACCATATCATATTACAGCATACTGAAACAAAGGAACAATTTTAAAACAAGAGTAATTTCTAAAGTTTTTTTTCTGGGTTTATTCCATACTTAATTTGGGGGGGGGGCACTCAACCTAGATGTTTATAAATTAGTATTAGCAACTCCCTATAGAAAGTTTAGCCCTCTTGTCTAGATTCCAGGTAGATACTGTCTACTAGAACTAAAGTTTCTTCTATAATGCTGAGACAGAAATTTCTTCAGGTAAGATGAAATAAACACACACACACACACACACACAATCTGAACATTTCAGCATTTTCTAGAAGTATGAACACCTGTAAAGTCTGAATTCACCAACATTTTCTCTTTTCTTCCTCCACTTCCATCTATTCCCAGTTCCACCAGTTCTGCTGTTGTTTCAGCATGAGATCTTACCCTTTCTTCAGTTATTTGTTTTTAAATGCACTCATTCTTGAAATTATACGAATTGTTTGAACCCCTCCCAAACACAAGCACATTGATAAATGCATATTTAAGCAATGGCTTGTATGCCTTTGCAATGTGCTCATTTTTAATGTGCACATTACAAATGTGCAGGGGAGGGGTTTCCAGATGTGTTTGTTGCTGTCCATCCACATGAGGAATCCAAAATGCAAATTTTGGCTGTCCTAGAACAAGAGATTTAGACATGTAGGGACAAGGGGGCAATGGGAGCAGTGTGCCCCCAGTGGCAATTTTTGGAGGGTGCCACAGCTCCTTGCTTGCCCTACTCCACGCACTATAGCCCCACCCCACAAATTGTAGCTCCACCCCATTCACCATAGCCCTGCCTCCACACACTGCAGCCCTATTTTGTGTGCCATAGCCATGCCCATGCCCCTGTGCCCACCTGCCCCTCCATGCGCTCCAAGCTCTGCCACTGTAGACAAGTCTTTTGACCCTCTGTACAAAATCAGATTCCTCACACATCCATAGTTCTATCTGATCCTTATTACTAAAGTTAATTATTAGTGTATAGTAAGGGTGTTAATATTTGACTGTTTCATCTTTGCAAGGGAAAATCAGTAATTTCCACCATTTTCTTACCAGTGCAAAGAAAACAAGTATTGCTGCACAGTTCTCACTCAGTTCTCACCAATAGTTCACATTCTGAAGTGTTTCAGGAAATTATTCTGCACAGAAATACAGATGAATTTTTCCATGAGAGTTGTGAAGGTTTATGGTGGGAGGACACTATTTCCCGAAAGCCGTGTATGTGTGTTGTGCAAGATTCCTTTTATCTTCTGAAAAAAAAAACTTTGCCCAACAAAAATCTTGCACAAAAAAACTTTCACAACAGCAGCAACAGCAACAAAACATGCACAGAAAACAGCAACCTTGCATAACACAACCATTGGTTATAATTTGTGTCTGTGTGTCTGTCTCTGTGTGTGAAAGAGTCTTAAGTTTTGTGCAAGATTATTTTGTGTAAGATTTTTGTTGGGCAAAGCTGTTGTTGTTTTTCAATTTGTACAGCAGGGCAAAGGCTACAAAAAATTCAGTAGGAACAAACTTTATCCCCTGTGCCTGTTAAACATGAAGTTTGAGAGGGTTTTCTTTCCCTGTATAGAAAAATATCTTCCCATCTTTAGGTGAGTATGAACAACTGAACCCTTCCAAATGTTGTTCAGCTGCTGCTTCCAGCATCTTATACCACTGGGTTGATGAGAGTTTCAGTCCAACATCTGGAAGGCCACATGTTATCCATGTGTGGTGTGTTAAAGTGTCCTTTTTTCTGCTACAGGAGGATCAAATATATTTTAAATAAGAATGGAAAAGTCCAGAATCATCCAAGAAGATCTTAGCATAGAAAGTTACCAGACCATTAATGAGTAGTGTGATTATACAAATCAATATTTCATTGCCAGTTTCTCACTTAATTATCCAGCTTCATCTCTGGCAGACGTTCTCACACACTTTGCTGCATTTCACACCTATTTATAGATTTATTTGTACTTGTTTGTTTGGAAGGAGAGATTGAGAAAACTGGTTTATAATTGCCAATTGCTGCAAAGGAATTGTTCGCTGATGGAATTAGTTGTACCAAAGGGTGAATCTAGTAAAAAAATGATAAAGGGAATATACATAGGTACTAAAATATATAAACTTGGCATTGGTGCAACATCAGTAAGTCCATTTACAACACATAGTGACATCAAATTAAACAAAGGAAATTTTCTATTACATCATTTCTACTAAGCATGCATTCATGGTAGTATTTAGAAGATGAAAATTCCTCAAATAGACTCAGGCTTCATTTTCAAGCCTGTGAAAATGTGAAGTCTTTCAAGTATTTCATAGAGAGCAGGCTTCAAATGGCCACACAAGCATGTAGTATGCTTTCAGCCAAGCAAAGTTATACATCTGCATTAGCCATACAGAGTCATGGATCTATACTTCTTTTTGCATTGATTCCTCAAATCAAATAATAATTTTGCAGTTTTACAGACTCCCAATAAATTCACACCTTGATTAAGCACATGCCTATTGAACAGAGCATTTAAGCAGCATGTTTCAAATATCGCTGATTTAAAATTATTCTAAAATCATGAAACCACTGGTTTCTGAATAGTCCTATTAGTATCAATACATGAATCATTTCTCAAGCTCATTAAGCAAGAGCTTCAACCATAGAAATACCTGCTGTAAATTTCTTGCCACCATGCTTCCAATTTGCTTGCCTGATAAAGTTAAATCTGTTTGAAATGCAGACAGATAAACCTATTTATATGCTCTCTTTTTATTTTGAATACATAGACTATAGGTCCAAAAATCTGAGAGTGTACACACTGAATATCTCTGAAAAACAATTGCAAATCATATTTTGTATTTAAGCCTATACAGCTGGAGTGCAAAGCCTGTGAGACTTTGGTGTCAAGCCACCCTTGGTCATTTGTTCTGAAGCCTCAAAAGTAGCAGAGGTGATACTTGCCTATTTTTTCTCATTAGTAGGGGTGGGAAAACAGCACTACTGGTAGTGATTCTTGTGGGATGAGAGATGATCTTAAACCTCTCCTTCTGCATCCTGGAGTATGTAGGATCATGTAAAAGAAGTGTGTTGGGTTGTGCATGCATTCATACATGTATGTATGTGTTGAAAAACCTGCCAGAGGCATTTTTGCCATCAATAGGAAAAACATCACAGCCAACACGAGGCAGCAGGCTAACAGTCTTTGTTGCGGGCAATAGATGAAGTAGCAGACTATTAAGTTACAGCGCAGCGAGCCATCTCCTCGCCCAGAGCAGAAGGGAAAGGAAACAAGAAAAAGGCACAGCCTGTTCAAAAGCCGTGTTTTTAAGTATACGTATTCAATAACAAGGTGTTTCCTTAACCATAACAAAGTTGCAGCTGCAGGCAGCAGAAGACCTTGAATATGTTTAGGTTTCACACGGGAAGCGTTCACAGAAAGCTAGACTAAACAACTACAAGCAGCTTTGCGTTCTCACCCTCTAGTGGTGGGAAAATATGAAGCCAGGAGTAACAACAGGTCCCATCATGCTTCTCAACCTGTGACACTCCCCTACTCCTTGCGAAATATTTTCAGCTACCTTGCATTGGAGACTCCATCAACCCCAGTTTGCTAACGTGCTGACCAAATGCATTAGCAGGAAGTGGCTTGGTAAACACATCAGCCACGTTTTCTTCTGAAGACACATAGGTAAGGGACACTTTTCCTTCTTGTACATATTGTTTCACATTGTGAAATTTGATGTCAATGTGTTTTGATCGAGAAAACACCCGGTCAGACACTGCCATTTGAATGCAGGCTTGTGAATCACAACATATTTGTATTGGTAATGGCAGAGACACATGCAGGTCTTGTAGCAACTGCAAGAACCAAACCAACTCAGTACAGAGCGCAGATAGGCTCACAAACTCTGCCTCTGCAGTTGACAAAGCAAGACAAGACTGTTTTTTTGCCTTCCAGTCGATTGCTACACCACTGTATTTGACAAGAAAACCAGTTGCGCTTTTGCAGTCCACAGTATCCTCAGCGAAATCACTGTCTGATGAACAGACAAGGTTTGGCATCTGATCAGGACAAATGCTTAGGCAATAATCAAGGGAACCTTTTAGGTACCTGAGTACACTTTTCACACCCTGCCAATGATACTGGGTTGGCTTAGCACACGCTCTGCCCAGAATGTTGACACTTAAAGCAATATCAGGCCGGCTAGTACCAGCTAAGTACAAAAGGCTCCCAATGACAGACTGATATAGGTGTATATCAGGAAATAATTCCTCACAGGTATTTTTCAAAAAACCTGGCACCATTGGAGTTTGTACCGGTTTGCAGTCAGACATTTGACACAATTCTAACAATTTTACAATCTTTTGTTTCTGACACAGCAGAATACCTTTTTCAGTTCTCTGTACTTCAATTCCAAGAAAGCTCTGTACTGGGCCTAGGTTTTTCACCTGAAACCTTTTCCCCAGCTCTTTCTCAAACACTTGCACTTGTTTTTGTGTAGCACTGACCAAGCACAGATCATCCACATATGCAAGGAGAATTTCCAAACTCTCCCCTTTCCCTCGAACATATACACAGGGATCAGCAAGGCTTTGTATGAACCCACACCCTTGCAGGGCATTGTGTAAACAAATATTCCAACACCTGGCAGATTGCCGTAATCCGTAAAGCGCTTTCCTCAAAAACCAAACTTGGTTTTCTCTCCCCCTCTACTACAAACCCATCAGGCTGAAGCATGTACACTTTTCCCTCTAAATCAGCATTAAGATAAGCAGTAGAAATGTCAAAGTGAGTAATAACAGCTTTTCTCTGAGCTGCTATGGCAAACACCAATCTGATGGACTGTGCTTTCACAGTCGGGGAGTAAATCTGATCCAGATCACTGGTATCTTGCAAGAACCCGCGTGCCACTAGGCGCGCTTTATATTTCACATGCCCATCAGCAGTGGGTTTCAACTTGTAGACCCATTTGCTGTCAATTGGCTTCACACCCTTGGGCAAATTACAAAGAGAATACACATCATGCTGAATAATGGAATCCATTTCACTCTGCATTGCATCCCACCAGGGTTCTGCCTGTTGCTCAGGCATTTTCACAACATCAGCAAAGCACTGAGGCTCACAGTTTACAGCGCACACACGAACTGCAAGAGACTCAGGGAAAACGTTTAGGTGGAATGCCTTTCGTTTTTCTTTGAGACCGTCTGGGGATGGGACGATCCTGCAAAGGTTCGTCCCTGTCCTCAGCACTGCGAGACCTTTTCACTGAGCCCTCGCGTTCTCTCTCTCCTGTGCAAGATCTTCGCACATCACTTACAGCTCTTCTCCTCCACGCGCCTCTCTCCTCTTCTGTTTCAACCCTTGAGGAACTGGGAGCGGAGGCTGGGAGTGGAGCAGAGACTGAAGGCTGCAGTGGCTGAGAAGCTGGCAGACCAGCCACGGGGAGAAAAACTTCAGACGCTGCCTGAACACGCGACCAATTAGCGTGTTCCTCAAAAGAGGCATTCCTAGACACCACACAGGAATTGCCACCAGCGTAAAAACGATACCCCTTGCAGTTGGGCTCATAGCCAACAAAACGCATACGCTGGGCCTTAGGCTCCCCCTTCCTTCTTTGCCCCTTGGGGATGTGCACCCAAGCAAAACTCCCAAAGACTCTCAGATGTGCAATGGAAGGTTGTTTACCAAACAAACACTCATAGGGAGTAGTATTAACCACAGAACTCCACAGCCTGTTGTGTATGTAACAGGCAGTCAGAATTGCCTCACCCCAAAAACTCAGAGGCAGATCTGCATCAAGCAGCAAACTATGCATTCGAGTCTGCAGAACTCCTGCATTCCGCTCAGCCACTCCATTCTGATGAGGAGAATAGCCGGCAGTCGCCCTGTGCACTATACCCTGTTTTTTGATCCATTGTTGCAAGTTCTCCGACAGGAATTCCATTCCTCTGTCGGTTTGAAGCTTTTGCAGGGAATAACCAAATTGGCTTTCAACCAAGGAACACCAGTTCTTGAGAACTTGACACACATCAGACTTTTGTTTCAACAAATAGCAGAAAATGAACCTGCTAAAATCGTCTACGAGAATGACGAAATATCTAGCTCCCCCTAGGGAAGGTTTACTCATAGGACCCACAATATCACAGTGTACCAACTGAAATGGGGCGGTTGGTACACGAAAACTAACTCTCGGTGCTGGGAGTTGTTTAGATTTAGCTTACTTGCAAATAGCACAGTCAAGAAAGACATTACAAGGCTTCAAAGTACACCCTTTACAACAACCAGCAAGCCTCTTTAACACAGGAAAGCTTGCATGCGCTGCGCGCCGGTGGAGGAGATGAAGGCACTCATCATGTTGTGGGACATTGCCATACACATTACACACAGTGTGTCGTGGCTCAAGAAAGAACAGCCTCCCTTCTCGTGTAGCCACAGCACATACCACCCCATCTTTGAGGATTTTACCTTGCTTCCCATAGAACTCAACCTTGAACCCTGACTCTGTTAGTTGCCCCACAGAAAGCAAACAGAAATCAAGAGAGGGAACAAACAAAACATTTTTCAAACCCATGTCAAGGGCAGGGACAAAAGCTACACCTTCGCCACAAACTTTAGCCTTTGTCCCATCAGCTAATGTCACAGAGGAAACACTGGCAGAATCCAAACAGTCAAATAAATCTTCAGAATTGACCAGGTGCTGGGAACAGCCGCTGTCTAGAAGCCAAACGGAATCACCTGCCTCCTCAGAATCCGAAACAGTGTCCGCAACAGCATCTCCCACGGCAACAGCAACTCTCAGCCGTCCTCTGGCCCGACCTCCTCTGCCTCCTCTGCCACGGCCCCTGGCACCGGCGCCTGTGAAGCTTTGCTCCCCTTGCTTCAGGAGCGGGCAATCACGCTTCAGATGAGAAGCAGACCCACAGCGAAAGCACCTTCGCACAGCATGGGCTCTCACCAGCCCCTCCTGCCTCGCCTCAGCAGCCGGAGAACTTTTTCTCCCAGCACAGGCCTCTGCAGCTGGAGCCGGCTGTGTGGGAGTCTCTGCATTCCTTGCGCGCTTTTCCTCTTCTTCCAGCAGACGAGCAGAAACCAAAGGAACGGTTAACTCCTTCTCTGGCATGGATTGAAGAGAGGACACCACCAGATTCCAGGAACTATCAAGAGAATTCAAGATGCAAAATACCTTGTCACTTTCAGGCAACACTTTGCCTCTCTCCCGAAGTGACGAAAACAGCTCCAACATCTCAGCCAAATGCTGCCTCACCGGAACACCGGGGGCCAGTTTCATCCCATATAAACGGGCGCACAGGGCGTACTTGGTGGCTGCTGATTGACTCAAAAACAACTCCCGCAGCCTCGCCCAGGCCTCACGAGGGGTGGCAAGATCCCTGATATGCGTGAGCTGGTCATCCTCCACAGCCAGAAAGAGGACAGACATGGCACGCCTCGTTGCCGCTGCTATCTCCGCAGCAGTCTCCTGCAGAGTCGGGGGGGCTGTGAAAGCACCCCACAGCCCCTCAGCTTGCAAATACTTTTCCATGCGAGCTGACCATGCCAAGTAATTAGTTGCATTTAGCTTAACGAGAGGCAGGCCCCCAGGCACCACATGAGCCATTGTAAAAACACCTCAAAAAACACCTCTCAAAACCATCCTCTGCTACCATGTTGAATAACCCGCCAGAGGCATTTTTGCCATCAATAGGAAAAACATCACAGCCAACACGAGGCAGCAGGCTAACAGTCTTTATTGCAGGCAATAGATGAAGTAGCAGACTATTAAGTTACAGCGCAGCGAGCCATCTCCTCGCCCAGAGCAGAAGGGAAAGGAAACAAGAAAAAGGCACAGCCTGTTCAAAAGCCGTGTTTTTAAGTATACGTATTCAATAACAAGGCGTTTCCTTAACCATAACAAAGTTGCAGCTGCAGGCAGCAGAAGACCTTGAATACGTTTAGGTTTCACACGGGAAGCGTTCACAGAAAGCTAGACTAAACAACTACAAGCAGCTTTGCGTTCTCACCCTCTAGTGGTGGGAAAATATGAAGCCAGGAGTAACAACAGGTCCCATCATGCTTCTCAACCTGTGACAGTATGCATATGAATGTCCATATGTACATGTGTAGATGGGGCATCTTCCCTGCCCATTTCACACCAGATGTTATTTTCACATCCAAAAAGGTTGTGCATTTCAGCTTTTGAGAGAACACAACTCAGAGGAAGTTCCCATGCTTTAGTCTTCAACATCTCCAGTTAAGGCAGTGGTTCTCAACCTGTGGGTCCCCAGATGTTTGTGGACTTTAGCTCCCAGAAGCCCCAGCCACTATGGTCAATGCTCAGGGCTTCTGGGAGCTGAAGTCCAAAAACATCTGGGGACCCACAGGTTGAGAAACACTGAGTTAAAGGATGTCGGATAAAGGCCCTTTCCGCACAAGGAGAGGGAATCGCTCCATGCCGTTACCGACCACTTCTTCTGGGGTCCGAAGCAACGCGGACTCTCCTTGAGGCCCTTCCACAGGCCTCCTCCTTGGTCCAAGGTGAATCAGAGCAGTGAGAGGTCTGTAGATCCGCACTGCTCCGGCTTCCAAAATGGCGGCTTCCAGCTTCCAAAATGGAGGCTTCTGGCTTCCAAAATGGTGGCTTCCGGTTGGTCGTGATTCCTGTCCAACAGCTGAAGCTTGCTACGCCTAAAGCCCACCCTCCGCAGATTGCAGGCTTGCATTGGTGTGAGCCTGCGAATCTGCAGAAGGGAGCAGGAACACAATCCGCGTTCCAGGAAAATAAAGACCTGTTTTTTGTGGTCTTTAGAAAACACGCTGGAGGACCACTTGGGGTCATTTTGGAGCAGACTGAGGTGTGGATCTCCGGTAGTAGTCCGCTCCTAGTCCGCTCCAAAGTGCAGACAACCTCCGTGAGAGGACGCACTGCCCTGTTCTAATTGCCTGGTGTGGAAAGGGCCAAAGTGACCTTGCCTTGATCAAATAGGGTTTCTGAAAAAATGCTGCTGGTGGTTCCACATGGGTTCAGACTCCATTTGGAGGTCCCCATGAGTATAGGTATATATTACCTGCATTCCTTTGGAATGTCTTTTGAAAAAAAGATAGTATTGTGCATATGCCATTTTGGTTTTGGTCCATGCTAAAGGCTTTTTTTCTTTTTAAGACGAGTATTTCCTGAATAATAAATCCAGGTCAGTGTTGTATTTATGCATTTGTTCTTGTTGTATTTGTTGTAACTTACCATACACTGGGGTGGGAAACTGTGGAAGGCTGACTATGAGGTCACATCATCCTCCCAGAAGAGAAACGCAAGTTACTTTTGATTTCATTTTTGGATGCTCATCAGCTGATTTTCAGGGAGGGTGACTATTCTGGAAGTTTAAGGGTAAAAGACAGTCCCACAGTCCTCTGCTGTTGGTCACCCTTACTTCCACCCAGTTAAGAAATTATATATACATGTGAGTATATACCCAATTATTAATTTCGACATCAACTCTTTCAATATCCAAATGAGTATTGCAATTTTTCTTTATTTTACTACCTGACTAGAAGGGACAATCATTAGAAATATATTCATTTAAAAGAAAAGATTAACAGTCTTCTTCCAAATACTCCTTCTCCTGTTGCTGATATTGCAGTCATCAAGCAAGAGCTGAAGAAGCCACTATCATTTAGTCTTGGAATTAAAAAAAAAAAAAGCCTATTATTCTAGTCTAAAACAGCATACTTTTATAACCAGGAAAGGGAATATCCAGTGGGAAAATGCAAGTCTTGCAACTACTCAATATAAATGGCCATGCGTACAGACATAAGCTTCCCAGGCAATGTAAAGTAACATTTTAAGGCACGCCTTCCTCAAAGTAACTGTTTTCATCTAGATTAATTTTGGTTTCAATATAACAAAGAAAAAAGTTTTTGGCTTTTTAAAATGTATTATGAATTTGAAATGCCTTTCCTAATTTTGTTTTGGGATTTATATCTTTATCTTTTTTTTCTGTCAGAAAGAAATGGAAGAAAATCATGGAGAATTTTGTAAGAAGAAGAGATAGAGAAGAAGAGCTGAATGGCCACAGAGCAACACTCGCTAAAGAAAGCAGCAGACAATAGAATGCCAGATGAAATGTCTATTTCTTCAAAATATTTCTCATTACAAATAAAACAAATTTTCTGGTTGGTTGTTGTTTTTAATAGTGATAGCTATGCGTAAGGTTTTGTGTAAGGTTTTGATTTTTAATTGTTGATGGGAGTGGAATGGGTCTGAATTGTAGTTTATAATTATTGATAAAGGACTTTCTTTTTGTGCTTGTTTCCTGTATCCTTCCTGTGTGTAAACATCTCCTTTCAAATGTATACATAATGGACATGAGGGGTGGGGTTTTTTTGGTTTTTGGTTTTAGCGTTTTCAGTGTAAACGTAATATAGTGGCACTTTCTAATCTCTCAGCAATACTAAGCTTGTATTCTGGTGTGCTTTAGAACATACTCTTCTCCTTTTTCCTATTTCCAGATGCAAAATTACATGAAATTCTAAGCACACCTGACCGGTAGAATTTTATGAATACCACTATGAATATGATCTGATCAACACAATATGTATATTGAGCAATTTGTAATTATTGCCTTTCAAATTGGTTTCTACTTCAGATTGTGTCCAACAATATATGACAGTCTGCCTCCTATCAAAGTCAGACCCTGTGTCATATCAGAGCTTGAAACTGGGCCATATCTTTTGGACTACTTTTTGGACTACATCTCTCAGAATTATCATCCAGCCAGTATGGCCAATGGCCATGTTAGCTGGAGGTTCTGAGTTTTTTTTCTTCAAAAGAGTAACTTTTCTAAGCTCTACTCAGGTACTGTCTATTTTCATTGACAAGAGCTCACCAAGTCTTTCCCCATTTAACTGGAGATTCCTTACTGAACCTAAGACCTTCTACCCACAGAACATGAACTCTAGGACTGGGCTATATCCCTTCTATACAAAGTTTATTAAGTACAAGTCTGGCTGTCACGAGTTCGCCAAAGAAATCTGAAAACTCTAGAATGGGCAAAGTGCTAGGAATTATTTCTCTGAAACCTCAAGCTCCCTCACAGACCCATAACTCTGAGGGTTCCTTCAGGAGTGAAAATGAATTTTAAACCAGTTTAAATCCTGTACAGAGTACCCAAAGAAACAGATGTAGACTTCACACCAGCCATTAAGCTAACTATTCCCCTAGGAGTTTTACACAGAAACTTGGATTTTATACATGATTCCTTTTTGCTGTGCTACATTAGGAATAGTTGCAGAGGTATAAAATGTTCATGCAAATTATGTGCTGTGTTTCCCATCTGTGCAAGTATAAAATGTATTGCAAGTGCCGGAGAAAACTCGTTCTCATTATTATTTTTTTAAATCCAATGTGCAGGCAGAGTGGATAATAATATTTGAATTGATTTTTGTAGCTATTCATTTTTTTAAAAAATGCATCAGTCAACCCCTTCATTTGGATTTATTAGCCGATTTTAATTATTTTATAATATTATGCATAGCCTGATAAGAACAGATGAAATTAATGGAAATGCCTTTCCAAATTTTCATCAGTCACTAATCTGTAGATGAACTTTATGCATATAGCCATACACTACTATATTGTTCATTTGTTCTGATTACTTTGGGGGAAAAGATGCTGGACTGTCACCTGTCATTCTTGAAGATCTTGGTAAATTGCTTCTAAACATACAATTTTACACTTCCAATATTCTTCACACAGCTTTCCATTTTTTAAAAAAAATCAATAATTTGTGCAGAAACTCTCTAGATAGTCTTTCTATCCCCATCCATTTTCTTTTCTCCATAAATGCAGTATAAACAAATGTAACTTCTCTTTGAACCATTTCTTCGATATGCTCCATTGAGTTCATTCATCTCAGCATAACGGTCTAAGTTCATGGGATGCTATTACAAACAAAAGTTTTACAAGTTTTCTACCATATAGCATAGCTGGCAGGTTGTCCACTCAAATTATTTTGTTATTTCTTTTGTGCCTTTCTTTCGCCTTTAGGCCACCCAATAGTCAGAGCTCCATGTGGAAGGGGCAAGTACAATGACTTAAAAACAGAAAATACAAAGACGATAACAAAAAAGTGAATGAGAAGAGCTGAAAATGAAGGACATGTAAAACCAACAGGAAAGTAGAACAGAACTAATATCTAAAATGAGATCCTGTGTAGAGTAGTGGTTTTAATGCTAGAACAGAACTTCAGGAAATCAGAGACCTACTGGGTGACCTTTGGCAGCCATAGTCCTTCAGCCTTAGAGGAAAGGCAATAAAAAATCTCCTTGTAATAAGTCTGAGACAGAAAGCCCTGTGACAGGTTTGTCTTAGGTTCAACCTAAGTCAGAAATGACATACCACAGTTACAAATTTCTAAAAAAAAGAGAGAGAGACAGGCAAGAGTGGCCTACGGACAGCAGGCCCCTCCCCAAGCCCTTATTTGCCCTGCTGCCTTTGGCGTGCTCCTAGTGCTCATCAGATTTTCACTTTAAAAAAAAAAGTTACTCTGGTTTATGGCTACAATTCAGTGGCAAACCTCTATGTACAACAGTGTGTGAGGAAAGGAATAAGATTGACTACGATATTGTCTATGGTATTGACTATGATATTAATAATAAGCTTCATAGTCAATATCATATTCAGTCATCAACTTTGATATTGCCTGCTGAATGCGCTATTGAAATGAATGTAGACACATTTAAGATTCTCTTATATATAAAATTATATATATGATAATAACTAGTCAAGCATGAGTGGGGGATTTTATTTGTCAATAATGCAAGGAGGAAATTGATATGCTACCAGTGCACCATAAACATATAAAATAAAAATGGAAAAGTAAAGGATTTTATCTATTTCATGTATTGTTTTCAGTTTTAAAAAATTCTGAGTTCTTCCCTTTTCCAGTAAAATAGGTCCCTTAGGCATGTGATCCCCTAAGCACTTGCCTAATCTAAGAAGAGGTACTCAAGGAAATTGCACACTCCTGGTCCAAAGTACTTTTTAAAAGTTCTTAAAATGGTTGGAAGAATTTATTTATTTATTTATTAAAAAACAATGTTCACTGATGCCAAAATGGCCATGAAGGAGGCATCAGGCAAGTTTTTCTAGAGAGCACATTTCTTAAACAGGGTTTCCATACATTCCATAATGCTGGGTATGTAAAAGCTTATGGTGAAACAGAGTTATCTAACTTCTGGGAGAAGAGAGCTAAAGAAATCAGTCAAAATGACTTTGTGTTTGATCCCAGAGTCTATATTTGGGATTCCTTTCCACTTATACTTTAGAAGAAAAGAATCAGCTGTTTCAGCAACACCACTATAATCTGTAAAAAATGTGTAAAATGTTACCGCAAAATGTAGTTGCCACAAGGGCCAGCCCGCAATGCCAGTATCTCCTTGCAAAGGTGGGGAATTAATTAGCTCAAAATCATGAAGCTTATGGGGGGAGCAACTTAGTGAGATCTTATTATCTATGTTTACAGGCTTACACAGGAAAAGAACCAGCCAGAGATTCAAAAATAAGCTAAAAATGTGTTTTATTGTTTTATTGAGGGGAATTTACTCATGCATGCACATAAGATACACACAATCACACATTCACACAAGAGCTAAATGAAGGGGAAAGGGAGGAAAAAAATTATGTATAGAGAGGCTGAGGGGTATTGGGGGATTTATAATTACCAGCCCAGAAGGATAATGAAGAAGTTGAAATGTGACTTAGACTTCTAAGGGCAGACAGATCAAGATTCAGAGTGACATAGTGGGGTCCAGCATTTCATCTGATTGTATCTGACTTCTCAAAACCAAGGGTTTATATAGTCTATTTTTCTCCCTGAAGGGGTGCAAGTTGATTGCTCTCCCAGCCTAGTGGACAATGGGAGTTGCAACACAGACAGTGGGGTCTGGAATAGACTGATTGGTTTCAATGTCTTGGTAGAGTGGGGTTTCTGGGCCAGGCTCAGTAGGAAATGCACACAGGAGGATTCCTGGCCTCTGCATCTGGGCACCTTATTGTGTTCTGAGTTTGGCAGTTGATAGCTCAGAGCCATTCAGTCAGGCTTTCTTGGCAAATTTCAGTGAACTTTTGACCTGTCCATGCTGGGGTCACCTACTCCCAGCCAGTGTCCCTTTCTTCCACATGGTCTTGCCAGCCATTAGTATAATTTATATTTTATGCCAATTAATCTATTTTGCCAATTAGACCATATCAAGATGTGGGGGTGTACGGCCTAGTAACAAAAAATGCACACATGTCATGTTAACATAGGCGCCTGATCCAGTCAAGACCCAATGAAGATACAGAGGCTATCAACATGAAATACAACCACTTTTGTGAGGGAATAACTTGAAGTTCATTTGTTACACCATTGAAATATGTACACCAAATATAGACAATAAATACAAAAGAAAGTTTACACACAAGTAAAAACTATACAAGAGCATTAAGAAAAGTATAAATAGAAAATTTAAAATACAATTAAACCATTTATAAAGTTAAAACATTAAATATTAAAATATTAACATTGATTAAAAAACCTAAATAAAAATCTTAAAAGCAGCACTCCACAGTATTAAAAGCCCAACCCTAGTTAGTTTGTAAAAGCCTGGTGGCAGAGAAATATTTTGACCTGTCAACAGAAGGAAAGTAAGGATAAGTCCATCCTGGTCTCTCTAGAGAGGAAGTTCCAAAGTCCGGGAGAAGCCACCAAGAAAGCTTTCTCACTTTTCCCTACCAATAGAAAACTCTAATGGGCTCATAAAGGGAGATATAGTTCTTCAGATGACATAGTTCCAAGCCATATAGGATTTTATATGTCAAAAAGAGCACTTTGAGTTGTGCTCAAAAATGGGTCAGCAGCCAGTGGAACTGTTGCAACAAGAGAGTTGTGTGCTCCCTGTAGCTTGCCCCAGTTAACAATCTAACTGCAGCTTTTTTGGACTACATCTCAAAGGCAGCCCCACACAGAGTGCATTAAAGTAATCCAAATGGGATGTAACCAAGGCATGTACCACCACAGACAGATCCAGCTCCAGTGGTTCGCACACAAGCTTTCACTGTTCAAAAGTATTCGTGGTCACTGCTGTAACCTGGGCCTCCAGGTCACAGCTGAATCCAAGAACCCACAAAATGCAAACCTTCATTTTCAGGGGAAGTGTAACCTCATCTAACACAGGTTGAATCCCTATTCCCAGATATGTATTTCAACTGACCAGGAGCACCTCTGTCTTGCTTGGATTAAACTTCCATTTGTCTACCTTCATCCAATCTATTACACCTGTCAGGCACTAACTTGGCAGAGGAATAGCTTCCTTGGAATTAGATGGAAAGGAGTAATAGAGATGAAAATTATTAGCATAACAGTGACACTTGAACCCAGAACTCTGGACAATCTGTCCCAGAGGTTTCAGGGAGATGTTAAATAACATACAGGAAAAGACAAACTGAGGGATGCCTCACATTAATGGCCAAAGGGTCAACCAGGAATTCCTCAGCACCACCCTCTGAGAACACTCTCAGAAAATAATAGAGCCATCCTGCATATCCTATACATGGATGAAGACATGAACATTTCTGAGGTCTTTTTCTACTGGTGAAATTCTTGAAACAGTCACATCCTTAGGAGCTATAGTTCAATGTAGTTTTGGAGAAAGCAGTTGACATGACTGCTTTGGAGAAACCAGGTTGACATTCCTGAAGAATTGACTTATGTGGCCAGCAGGCATGTTGGTGAAAAAAAAAATCTTATATTGTAATTGTCACTCCCCACTATCAAAGATGCCATATGGAACAACGAACACATAAATGTTGTTTATGTCTGATTTCAAATATTTGGCAGAGGTGTTTTGTTTTTGTTTTTTAATTTGTGGCAAATTTATTTTTAAGCCCAGTCCTGGGCTTAAACAGTGGTATTTAACAGTGTTGTTCTGTTCAAGACAATATTTATATATTGTACTGTTATTTTTTTTTATTGACACAGTTGAAACATACTTTTTAATACAATGTGCTTTCCTTAACTATAGGATTTCATTAAGGTGGTAAGTGCATGAAAGAAGTTTCTAGCACAGTTTTCTGATATGTAAACCAACAGACAGAATAAGTAAGCATTGGTGGGCATTTTTTTTTTTAAAAAAAAAGAAGCTTTTGATTATTTGCTTTTCCTTTCTTTCTTTATTATATTTTACTAGCTGACAGCATCCAAGGTCAGGCCAAATGAGAGACAATCTTATACCAGATAAGAGTTGACAGAAAATGTAGGCAAAGTAAATAATAATCTCTGACTGCTGATAATGGAAATGTCACTGAACTACGAATTACTGTATATGTGAAGGATCTCCTTCCTCCCCCACTGTCCAACCCATCACCAGTTCCGGCCCCTTCTAAAAAGTAAAACAATCTAGCATGCTCAAATGATAGATTTAAAAAATCTTTGGAAATAACAAGAGCATGTTGTAGCTGGAAAAATATATCCCAGCCATTAACTGCTTCAGTGATTACATCAACAGGGCCTATCCATTTTAGATATTAGAAAAGAGAAGCACCAATGTCATTTTTGAGAAGAAGAGTTTCTGTTTCAAAGACAATTAACCCTTCAGTCTGCTCATCTCACTGCATTTTAACAAATGCAAAAAAGGTACACTTTTTTTGCATGTTCAATTTCTTAATCAGTTGTTTACATGTAGAAATTACTGTAGGTATTATATTAAAAAATAATATTTTATCTGCATTTGGTTAGTTTTGTTTGATTGATTTCTGACCCTTCCTCTCAAAGTGCCCTGGGCAGCTAACAACCCACATAAAACAGAAAAGATGCAAAGGATACAGCACAGCGAAGCACAGCAAAGTATGGGAAAGGAGGGACATATGTTCCCAGCTGTCCCTGTTTAACAGTCAGAGTCCCTATTTTTAGATTCCTGTCTCTGGTAAAATGCCCAACTTGTCCTTTGGAGAAAAATATTATAAGAGTGCTTTTTCAGCAGCAACTCTATAATTCCTTGGTGGGCATTCCTGAAGGCCACAAGATGGCAAGGGAGCTCCCT
Source organism: Iguana delicatissima (assembly GCA_948472985.1). NCBI lineage: Eukaryota > Metazoa > Chordata > Lepidosauria > Squamata > Iguanidae > Iguana > Iguana delicatissima. Next base: position 392,966 of record CAOKZL010000186.1, read on the forward strand.
AAACAGAGACACCCCCCTCTTCAGTCCTCCCCTTGTTGACATGCAAACCTCTGTCACACTTGATTCTATATCCACTGCTGTTGTGTGCCATCAAACATTTCCAGCTTATGATGGTCCAATGGTAAAGGTGTCATGGGGTTTTCTTGGCAAGATTGTTTCAGAGAGGGTTTGCCATTGCCATCCTCTGAGGCTATGAAAGTATGACTTGTCCAAGGCCAGCCAGCAGATTTCTGTAGCCAAGCAAGGATTCAAATCCTGTTCTACCAGAATCCTAGCAGAGCACTCAGAATGAATGGTATTCCACTACTGGGGCTCTGACCACTGGTGGTATGCCAGGGACGCGTTGCATACATTGCACCCAAAACCCTCTCATATCCCTAATGGAGAAGAGGGGACACATGCCAACCATGGAGCTAGCATAGGCCAAGATGCTATCCCTCTGCCAGTGCAGTTATATCTAAGATGGAGAAGAAGACAGTGGTGGCAGCAGTGGCAAGAAGAAAAAGTTGCAGCCACTGGCCCCAAGGAAAGAAACCCAAATAGTTGGTGGAAGCAGTGATGTAGGAAAAAGGTGACTGTCTTCCAAGAACTCTTCTGCCTGAAGCCTGACTTTCAGGGAACAGCCAGCTCAGAGGTTCCACTCTACCATTGCCACTGTCTCCAACACAAATACTTGCTGCTCTGAAAACAAAGAAAATGTCAAAGTGACTGTATAATGGACCATTGCCTAAATGGTTTCCACTGTAGTATCACAGCTATATTTACCTTTTCTCCAAACCAGTACAAACAGGCCCCCAGGAATCCATTGAAAGTGGAATAATAGCCCTATAGTATGGAAATGGCCATAGATTCCACATACACAGAACAACCTTGAATAACAACCAAATAATGATCATGATAAATCAGTTAGGACTATTTAGTGTGAGTATAGGGGTGCTGTGAGTTCACAAGAACATTCCTAATTCCAACTGTGAAATATTGGGAAGCTGTTAACAACATACTGCTTATGGAATAATTGGAAAATTACTTTTTATTTAATATTCTTATGTTTTCTTTATATCCACACTTAATGGTTACATTCTGCTCCTGTAGTATTTCTGAGATTAAAGTCTCACTGCATTGCCAGACCTGTCCCATAAGGAGAATTAACCACTAGAAAGAGAGAAATGAGAAATGTTTTGAGTTTTGCAGCTCTCAGAATGAAGTTTCCTTAACAGGAAGCAATATATTCAGTGACAAATGAAAATATGCTTAGCATCAGTTTCCTTTGAATTCTCTTAACCAATGTATCTCATTTTCCCCCAGCTCCATTCAGACCTAGACAGTTACAGGGTACAGAAGTATCATTACAGGTTTCATCAGACAGATTATGACTTCCAAAGCTCAAGTTATTTGCTCAGCAGGTATCATTTTCATAAGCAATAGAATGTTGATGTATAAATGGAAGGATATTTTCCCCCAAATTTACACCCAAGAGGGAGTGGGTAGGAATGTTATCCAGAGTTTAACACGAGCAAAGTGGATAGGACTATGATCACCCCTGATTTCCATTAGCCTAAAGAAAATATATAGGGATCTTGAGATGAACTGAGAGAAAGATATTTGTGTATAATCTTTTGTAGACTCTATCTATGTCATCACATGCAAGTGCTACAAGATCCCTTTGTATACTGATACAGACAACCAGAGCTGTGTCTTTGAATATGACCTAGGCAAAATAGCAGAGTAATATTGCAAAGAAAAGCCAATAATACTAGGTACTAGTGGCACGTGATGACTTCCATGTTGGTGGGTTAATGAATGCACCCCAGGTTTTAGTGTGAATTATGAAAGAGCCATGCAAGGTGATAAACCTATTTCGATATGGAATTCAGCACCTGCTACAGATGGTTTAAAATTCGGATTAAACACAGAGCAGATTCACACACACACACCAACATGGTATCAAACATCTAATTTTCCAAACATTCCTTTCACCTTTGTGTTGGATACAGCCTTCCTACACTGATGTTCAAAGGAGATACTGGTGAATTGCATACCTATCCTACTTAATAGATCCTCAATGATACTGACTGCCATTGTTTAGAAACAGAAACACCTGTGTGCAGCTAGTATTGCTAAGTGGGTTGTGTGCTGTCATTAAGTGTGCAAAATCAAACTTTTAACATATTTGGTAACTACAGTTGTTGTGCAGTCCCGCCAGTGAATGATAGCTTACTTAAAGATGTGCAGCAACAGGGATAATAGGTACACAAAGTCTGCCAAACTGATATTAAAATAAGACTTATTGCACTCTGTTTAGATAATTCAGTATGTGTATTATACTTAATACAGGGTGAGAGAGGAATTGAGAAAGAGAGAGGGAGATCCCTGTACAGGAAACAGAGCATACTAAATGGCTGCTTGGGTCCATTTGTTCCCTTAACTGTTGATTTTATGAATGTAGTCAACTGGTGAGCTCACAGATTTTGTGGGTGTAATTTAGGCACACGAGATTTGAAAACTTAGTTTCCATGTATTTTAACTGAAATCTGTTTTCAGAATGGTCAGGGCTGTTTGGTTTAATGAAGCATACACAATGAAGATAAAGCTTTGGACCTAACAACTTTGCTTTATCTAGTAAGCTGCCAATAAATAATATTGCTTGAAAATAGTGCTGCCATTTGAAAACATTACTTTTTTGGGGACAACAGCTTCTAGAATCCCCCAGCCAGCCTAGCCAGTGGCCAGGGAATTTCAGGAACTACAGTCCAAAAAGCACTCTCCAAGCAATGCCACTTACATTTTGCAGTAAAAATACAATTGTAAAAAAAAAAAGTATGTGAAAAATCCTCCATCTGCAAACACTATTTTCCTCATTTCTCCAGTCCCCGTAGGATCAAATTTCCCAAGGTTCTGTTTCTTGTCTGGAGTCTATCAATTATCTGATGAACCATTTTGATTGCAGCTATAAACTCACTCTAGAATGTCTTGGGAAAATCTCAGTATGGAGTTCTGCTTGCATAATATCACTTGGGAAAAGATAGCCTGATTAATGGGACATGCTTTCCTATTAGCAGATGGTGAAATTCACACTCTGTGTTTTCATCAGTTTTATTTTGATATGATAAAAGTCCAGGTAGCTGTCTGCTTCAGTGGAACTGCCCAAGGCAGGGGCAGGAATTATTTTGGCCCTGGGGGATTGGGTGCACACTAGGACCAACATAGTGAGCTGGATGGCACTGGGGGTGTGGTTCTTTGTTTGTTGTAAGTTGTAGAGATGATTGATTCTTCCAGAAACAAAGCCCCCTCTGAATTTTGTCAGGTATACAAACCATAATCTCATTAAATAATGAGAAAACAACTCAGCCAAGTTCTATATTGTTTCATATCATTACTCAACCAGGAATAAAAATAAGTTCCACAGTTCAGTGTACACAAATATATAGGCTGCCTACCAAAGAAACCATGATAGTATGTTCAAAGAGAACAGCAATAATCCAAGGAGCTGACAATCTCCATAATTATAACCCAAGAAATATCTATCTGCTTCAGTTTTATCCTATATTCTATTAGTTGGGATTTTCTGTTAAAGTTATCAGATCTCCTCAGAAATAATCCCCATTGAATTAAATTAGACATATGCCCTAGTAAATATATGTAACATTGCACCCAGCATTAATGAACGCAACAGAACCTATGAATAAAGGTGTGAAGAATGTATAGGTGCCCACTAACTGGATACCTTATTTGTGATCCCACTGAGAGAAAGGAGCTAGGAGAGGGAAGCTGCCTTACCTATGAGTGGCTACAGCAGTGGTTCTCAACCTGTGGGTCCCCAGATGTTTGTAGACTTCAGCTCCCAGAAGCCCCAGCCACTATGGTCAATGCTCAGGGCTTCTGGGAGGTGAAGTCCAAACACATCTGGGGACCCACAGGTTGAGAACCACTGGGCTACAGTCTCAGGAACACTGCTGGGTGCAGTGGGGTTTCCAGGATTCTTCAACCAGTCAGAAGCCTCTGTTGTCCTGTGGAGGCAGAACTTTTAGTGGGGATCTGATTACCGTCAATCTGTCTGGTCTATTCTTCAACTACAAGTATAAAGGGGCAGCAGCCATGCAAACCTGGCCCTCTACTTGAGCAGCTTCTCCACCTACCTTTTCTGTGTTCTGTTTAGAGGCAGTGTTATAGATAGACTCGGTCTTCCATTTAATGAACCAGGAATAAATTTTTACCCGCCAAGTAACTGGCCTGGCTTGCCACAGTTTTCCTTGGCTCTTAATGTCAGGCTCTTCTTCTTAATGTTCCACTGCCTTTATTATGCTTGTGCTTCATTAAATTATTCAGTCCCAATATTTATGGGATGTTGGAGGCATGCAAGAGGACCTGTGTTAAGGAGGACTGGATGTGGGGCATACCACTCCTTGAAAGGAATTTCTGGGATGGTACTGGATAGAGACTGTTTGGCCACAGCCCTTTCAGGGATTGCTGGCTTGTCTGACACCAGGTGGCAAGATGGAACTTCATGGTTAGTGTCATCCCCCAGCATGCAGGCTAGGGGGACAGAGGATGAACCAGGCCAATGATGGACTGCCTGACTCTTGGATCCCTACTATACTAAACTGTGTGTACTGTAGCCAATAAAGATTGTCAAAGTCTTTCTGACCCATAAGTCAATTTCCTGTGTTTTCATTTAGCTGTCAGTCTTCCTCCTTTTCCCAGTGGAGCTGCAAGAGCAACAGTGATTCTGTAACCTACAGTTATAATAGGCTTTTATCTTTTAACTGGAAAAGAAAAGATGATTGAGTGAATCTACTATAAAAAGCTAGAAGTGTTTAAATCCAATAAATCCAAATGGCTTATGCATGCTTAATGTTGTGTTTCCTTTTGACCCATGCTTATGTGTAGGTGTGCTGAAAAGGACCCAATTCAATGCAGTTTTGATAGTAGTCCTTTTTAAAAAATATTTCATGATTCGAAGGAACATTTTAATGAATTTTGAAATGTCACTTCACTCATCTTACTGCCCTCATCCATTAATCTGTTGCAGACCAAGGGTACTGCAATATTGAACTCTACTGGACATAAACTATACTGAAGAATACACCAGTTAACTATAAAACTGACTGAGTGATTACGAAGCATGAGGCTTCTAAAGGTGAAGCAGCCAGCAATTTGCAGTTAGAACGAGAAGGTCTGTGTGGAATTGTTTTATATGCAAAAGAAATTACAATCTCAAAAGAAGAAAGTAAGAACATTAACAGGAACCTTTTTGGATCATTCCAAATACCTATTGAGACCCATTCTTTTCATAGTGGCCAACCAAGTGTCTATGGGATATCCACAAACAGGACTTAAGCGAAACAGAATCAATGTTAAAATGTCTTACTGTTAGAATACACAATAAATCCCTTGTTACTGTTTTCCTTTAAATATATGTTGATATCTTTTCAATTTATTTTTAATATACATTGGCAAGAACTAGGCAAGAATTACACTAGGTATAACATATACTTAATAAGATGCTTTAAGTAAGAAAAGTGTTAACCTAGTAGGATGTGCAGGTTGTTGTTTTTTTTCACTCATCTCCATCTCGTCCTCCTCCTCCTCCTCCTGCTCCTCCTCCTAGATGAAACAATACTCAGGTAAACATAGAACCATGAGTAATTAATACCTGTCACAGCTAGACATAGTCAGACTTAAAGTCTTTAATTTTGGAAACTGAGTTAATAATACAGGTGTATGGTGAGGATTAAAGGCCTCTGGGATGTCCTAGATACTCTATTATATCTTTAATCCATCAAATATATAGACATTGATTGATTTGACTCAAAAATCTAGAATAAATTGCCAAAGACTCTACTCTCGCAAATGTGATGTAAAAATGGGGTTCAACAGGACTTTGCTGCCAACGTAGGCCCTTCCCGCACCAGGCTAGTAAAACAGTGCAGAACGACCTCCGACGGAGGTCTTCTGCACCGTAGAGTGGACTGGGGCAGACTACTTTTTGTAGTTCCATACCTCAGTCCACTCTGGAGTGACCGGAACTGGTCATGCAGTGTGTTTTTTAAAAACCTCTTTTTAGAGGTTTTTAAAAAGCACGGAGCGCGCGACTCTGTGCCGCTCCATCGCCCAGCTCCGGAGCAGATTTGCAGGCATGCGCAAGTGCGTGCCTGCGAATCTTCCGGGGGCGGGCTTTTGGCTGGCGAGCTTCTCCAGTTGGTGGAGAGCCTCCACCAACTGGAAGCCGCCATTTTGGACGCCGGAAGAGTGCGAAGCAATGAGCTCACACTCTTCCTCATCCCGACAGACTCACCCAGACGGAGAAGAAAGCCGGTGAGTCCAGTTTTTGCTCATTTATTTTTACACATGCAGAAAGGGCCACAGCATGCATATGCTCCAACTGTCCTGATTTGGCAAGAACAGTCTCGGTTAATCCCCTGTCATCCCACTTTTCCAGCCGCTTTTAAAATATCCCAGTTTCTCTGTCCTACTTTCACTTCCTCTTTTTGTCCTCAGCTGACTTCAATAGCTACAAGCTGAGTTCAAAGTGCAAAAGTAGTTTGTGCTCAAACTACTCAGCAAAGGGGAGAAAAGAGGATGGGGAGGAATCCTGCCTTTTCTAGTAGGCTCAACTGTGGCATCTCCTAGCTTGCGTGTTCTTCCTCATTAATCACTTTTACCATCTTGAGCACACTCTAATGTTGTCTGGCAACATATGCCCGAGTTTTCATCTGTGAAATTCTGAAGGGTAAAAAAGTGTAGCCTTTAGTAATCTTGTCTGACCAGTCCATGAAAACTGGAAGTGTCACAACCTGTCACCAAAACCAGTTGTTGAAGTTTGTTAAGCATGCTGTCTCTGTGAAGAGAGTGTATTCCTGATTCATTTCTTTATTTTTCCTTTTCTGTCTCAGTGGCTGCTCTCAAGGCCTTTCCTCCCTACGGTGTTATAATGCCATTATTCCAGTTTCAACATCCTATGGAATTCTGAAGTTTGTAGTTTAGTGACACCAAAGAGCTCTCTGGCTAAGAATTCTAAATGCTCCTCCCTGAACTGCAAATCCTAGGATTCCATAGGATGTTGAAGGTGGAATAATAACACTATAACAGTGTAGTGTGGAAATGGTCTTTGACTGTGGAGCTCCCTTCCAAAGGTGGCTGCTCTGTCCCCCCTCCTCCATTGGCATGCATATATCTTTTTATTTAAGCAGGTTTTCTGCAATTAGCTGGCTGCTGAGAAAGAATGAATCAGTGCTGTCCTGTGTTGTGTTTATAAAATACTTTTTAAATCAACTGTGTTTTCATATTATAACTTGTTTAATTGTGTTTCACCCTTCTAACTTTTTGTGGTTTTATTTGTACTTGTTTTTAATCTTGTTGCAAGCCAGTTTGAGTCCCAGTTCTGGGGGAAAGGCAAAATATAAAGTCAAATAAATAAATGTATGAAGCTGAGTAGAGAATTAATTTTCATGGATCAGACACAGAGTTATATGCAGTAGTTTCATTCCGCCGAAACACAGCTTCTCCCACTTGTGGTAAAACCCTGCTTTCATTTTTGCACAAGAATCAAACCCAAATTTTTTATCTGTCGACATTCATTAAAATTTCATTCTTCTAAGAGTTCTTGTGCTGGTTACACTGCTAGTACTTGAACAACAGCTAATGGAACAACAACATCTCTTGTCCACTAGTGTTACTTTGGAAACAACACAAAGACTGGAATATCTCATCCAATGGTTTTTTTTTCCAGCCATGATTTATGACAAGTATATCCTGACTTGCAAGAGTTTGGAACAATTTATATATTGTATAACTGAACATAGGTTACATCTGGAGATGGGCAAAAAGGTATTTATTTAAAATATCTGGAACTTTTATTTAAACTGGGATTGTTTTGATCTAGCATTAGAAAGAATGGTTGTTCCATCAGAATGTCCCTGCAGAATTCTTTAGAGGAAATTACATGATAGGATCTGATATGATAAATCAACCTGATGGCCTAAGTCTTTTGTTTAGTCCTGGTTAAAGCAGACCCATTGAATCAATCAATGGGATTTACCTCCATGTTAAATTCACCATTTAACAATTGAGTCAAAAGGTGTACTGAGGTTAGATTTAATCTACAGGATTCAAGCTGATATCTACAATCTGCTAGATATCAATTATTGCTGTATTTTTGTGATTATGAGCAGTTGACTTTTTCCCCTTTTCTTGGTTTAATTTATAATAGGCTTGCAAGCTTTGAAAACACACTGTGGATAATTTGAAGTAATCATTTTAATCAGATTGAACAATAAGTGCAACAATTAAAATCTTTTTAAAACACATCTCCAGACATCAGATATGCTAGTTATCATTTTGATCAATTATGCATATGTTTTTCTTTGTCACGTCTATATTGTAAGATGAAATGATTATTCATAATAAAAAAAACTAAAAATGAATATATCCAACATCTTTCAGATAATGAAGCCTGCACTGTTGAAACCAAGAAGAATGCAGATTCCCCCCCCCCAAAAAAAAGTTCCAAACTTTGCTGTGCTTGGGGGACTTTAGCACTCTCACTGATTTTTTTCCTAGTTCACCCAATTATACCAATGTATATGTAGAAAATAGGTTAAGGGAATCATACTTCAAAAGGCTGGATAAAAGATGCCAAGTCCAAATGGGAGGAAAAATAGGCTAGTCTAAAATTCACATAAAGTAGGCAAAAAATCAAAAGGAAAGTTTAAAAAATACAATATTTTAGGCCAATGAGAAAGAAACTATAGTACAATATATAGCACACGTGACTACAGGAAGAACAATATCATGATCCTATGCATTTGCATTGAGAAGTGCAGAGGAAATATTCCAAGTGTTTACAATGAAACTAGAACCAATGTGTGGGAATTCCCCATCCAGCAATATATTTTTTTTCTGCAGACTCCTTCCCTTGTCTCTTCATTAGCAAAATCTATCTTCTTGTCTCCAGTCACCTGGGGGAGGACTCTGTTCAGGGGAACCTCACCTTGATCAATGTTCAGAAATAAAAGCACCAAATTTAAAGCATTTAAAATTTAAAATGTCTTTTTGTTTGAACACCTTTCATTGCATAGCTTTGAGATGTGTTTTTCATACATAACTTCTGTTATGTTGAAACTTACAACCCTGCAGTTATGCACAGACTATGGTGCTATGCGAAAGTTGTTGCCCTGGGGTTTACTTTTGAGTTCAGCTGTGTTTTGGATGCTTGGTGGGAAAATGTTCCAAACTTATCAGGACTATATCTTGCCCAGCCCATTTTCTTTTGATCTCATTTGCTCTATCAGTGGCCTGCCCACTGTATTCATAGCATCAGAGGTGACTTTGGGTGCAAGTACAAATGGTGGTGGCGGTTTACCTCACAATGGAGAGGTGAGATGCTGCCCTTGCTCAAACCTTGAACACTACACACAGCTGGAATGCCGCTGCCAAGACCCCTCTCGAATCGGAATGCCTTGATCCAAAAATGGTTCTCCATTCATAATATATAGGATGCAGCCTAAGATTTTCAAGAGCCTAACCATGAAAAAGATTTGCCTTCTCCTTTAAGAAAAGAAAGGAAGAAAAACTTTGTTATCCTAATAGCCACATATAGAAAAACAATATGAGGGTTATTCAAATATTCACCTCATGTGTAACCTCTGTACACAAGAAAACAAGGAGAAAGAAACATGAATGTGGAAAGAATGGTTTTGCAAATAGTAATAAAAGTGCTGGAGAATTAATCAGATGTTATTTTTATGTAATTATTATATTGATGTTTGGACTTGCTGCAACAATAATCTGACTTTATAATTCATTTAGTTCAGAGTATTTCACTTGCATTCATGTTAAATAATAATCAAATGTCAGGTTTTGCTTTCATATCATAGAAAACAAAGAGTAAGACACAAAAAGTCAAGGGTAGTCTTTGTTTTTGCTATTGCTCCAATTAAAGTTGGATAAGCAACATAATTTCATATTTTTGACCCACCAGTTAATTACAATGCCCTGATTGTCTTACTCACAGAATCACTGATGTTGTGAGTGGTATGAATTTATGCGAAATTTTAAAATGGAGGAATTATCAAGAGCTGGAACTGTGTTGTGAAACCATGTTACCATGTTTCCGCAAAAATAAGACACTGTCTTATATTTATTTTTCCTCAAGAAGACACAGTATGGCTTATTGTCAGGGGATATCTTATTTTTATTAAGTATGGTACAACAACCTACATTTATTCAAATATAGTTAAGTCAGAGGTTTTTAACAACCAGCGAGAGCACAACCCCTTGCTGCTCCATCGCCTGGCTTAGAAGCAGATTTGCAGGCGTGTGCAAGTGCGTGCCTGCAGATCTGCCGGGGGCAGGCTTTTCGCTGGTGAGCTTCTCCGGTTGGTGGAGAGCCTCCACCAACCGGAAGCCACCATTTGGGATGCTGGAGGAATGTGGAGCAGCGAGCTCGCGCTCCTCTGCTTGGCAACGGACTCGCTCAGCTGCTGATAAGCTCCGTTTTTGGGCTTTTTCGCCGTACCCCCCCCACACACACGTGGAAAGGGCCTATGCCTCCCTCTATGCCTCAACTTGCAGCACGCACAGAACGACCGGGACCTGACAGGAGGAGCCGACCTTGTTGATGGGGCTGCCCGCACCTGTCCGGTCAACTCCGAGATAACAGCTGTCAAGATGGGGCAGATGAGAAGGGCTGCCCGTCTTCTTTACCGCTCCACGCCGGTACACTGCATAGCCACGCTTATCACTATATCTTATTTTCGGGGTATGGCTTATATTGAGCAAATGCTTAGAAATCCTGCTATGGCTTATTTTATGGGTATGTCTTATTTTCGGGGAAACAGGGTATATACTTTTCTTACTATAGTGTGCAAAGGGATCTTGTAGCACCCTTGAGATGAGAGAAAGAAGTTTTTAGCATAAGCTTTTGTAGATTGTGTCTACTTCATCAGTTGCATCAGATGAAGTAAACCCAATCTACAAAAGCTTAGGTTACAAACTTCTGTCTCTCAGGGCCTTTCTTTCAACTTCCTGTGCAGTTCTGGGCTTTCTTGTTTACTGAGGCCAAAGACCCCCCCCCCAAAATTACAAACCCCAGGATTCCATTGCATGTTGAGAGTGGAATAATAGCACTATAACAGTGTAGTGGGGAAAGGCCCTCAGTCTCAAAGGTGCTAAATACTGATACAGACTAACACGGCTATGTCTTTAAATATTACCAAAATATTCAAAGACATAACCAAAATTCTATACCTTTCAACCTAATTCATTTTACTGCAAAATAATTAAGCTCATGATTGATACTCTCTTGGACAGGGCAATCATATCTGCCAATTTTGAGCGCTTTGTGATCAGAATCACTGATATACCCAAGTCCCGAAGGATGGAACAGGGGAGAGATTATTATTTTTAACAATTTGCTTTCATAGCAAATTCCAGGGCTGGTTTCCTCCCATGTCAGAGTGGACTGGGAAAAGCCTGTCCTGATACTTCCAGGGTCTGGTTGCCAAACTGCCTTCTTCTGCCCTTTCCTCAATTAGACCTCTGATGGAAGACAATTAAGGGCTACAGAACTTCTGCAAGTAGACCTTCTGCTCGAAGGGTGGTCCTCTGCTTTGAGGGGGAGATCCTCTCAGGGACCACAAAGTGCATGGTAAATGAAAACTTAGAAGTATTTTTTTGGGTGAAACTTAAAAACTTATAGATGAGATCCTGCATCATCAAAGGTAGCTATGATGGCAGATCTCTGTCATTGTAGCTAATTCTGCCAATTCCACCTCCCAAAAACCTGTCTTTATGCCAAACACCACTCCAACTTAAGGGTTTCTGAAGCATTACAGATTGGGGCATTGGGAAATTATCACTGCAGTGCTCTCCTGCTCATGGTGTGCATTGAGATGGGCAGTTAAGAGATCCTTCAAGGTCCTCAATGCACCCCCATGACCAGAAGAGCCCTGCAGTTATGCAACATCTCAAGCTGCGGCATCTCAGAAATTTGTAGATGGAGAAGATAGCAGTTTCACTGCTATAGTTCAGGGAAGTGCGCTGGAGAATTCCAACAAGGTCATCAGGCTAACACATCTCAGAATTCCATGTGATGGAACCATGGCTACCAAATAACTTTAAGGTGTTACCAAAGCAAAGTGCTATAACTGCGAAATCTATTTTTTACTGCCACAATGCAAATTCCAAGATCCTCTGCTTCATAATGATATCATAGTGAAATTCTCAACAGCAACAAAATTTACTTGATTTAAAAATTGGGATGGGTGAACTAGCAGTCTTATCATTTATCTAATGATATGTAAAAGACTGAAAGGCCATTGTGAATTATTTCACAGCAGTCCAAGGACCAGCAGAAGAGATTTTGCTGTCCAAGGAAGAGCAACAAGCTACACCCCATCACAAACTGAAGTGCATAATGTCCAATACCAGTCAGATTATTTCAGCAACTGTGTCAGAACATCTTATGAACACCTACTCCCCTGCCCTGGAAATTATGAAACAGAAATAATTAGGGATGAAATTCTTCATTAATTTTTCTTTGGAAAGAAGTAACAAGTAATTTTAGCAATATTCTTCTCACTGTGGGTATTCAAAAACAGCATAGTTTTTGAAGACCATTCACAGTCTGAGACATATTCTACATATAATTCACACAGAAAACTGCATTGTCAGCACAGGAACCAGCATTTTCCTCACAGAAAATACTTTCTGCACAAAAAATAAAAGCTTCATGGAAAATATTTTACAGAAAATACTGTTGCGCAAAAATATTACATGCAGATTTTGCATAAGTAAGTCCCCAACTGTTCAGATTTTTGTCAGTCAAGGATTCTTCTTCTGAGAGTTTTTCAACATTCAAAAAGCATGTCTTTGACCATTTTTGGAATGTTTTCCAACTATCTTACTGTCCCAGGTAATAACAAATTAAATAATCTTTGCTGTCCTTTCATGACTCTCCAAAGGATCTGCCATGTCTAATGTTAACTTTGTCAAGTCACAGTTCAAGGGAGACAAATATTTGCTTTTACTTGTCTCCAGTTTGAGACAAACGCAGTGACCCTCCAAGGAAGATTTCAGGCCATTTTACTCACCGCTAGGTTTTGTATATGCAAAGCCCAAGTAAGAGAAGACTTGGCACATTATCTACTCAAGTGTCATTAATATTCAAGCTGTAGGGAGAATTATCTGGTCTCCTTTCTGACCTGCATCAGAAACTGGTCTGTGGCAATGAAACTCACATTCTTTTTGAGTGGTTGTAACCATTGTGTGTCCCAAAGGGTTGCCCTCTTTGCATCCAAGCCTGCCAACTTTTAAAAGAGAAAGTGAGAGAGAGATGGAAAGAAGAGAAACTTTACTTTACTGGATCGGTTATTTTTATTTTGGCTCAATGTAACCTTACCATAATGTGACATGGCAGCATTTTTATTGTAACAGTATTGCAATGTTTACCATTCTATTGTTTTATCACTTGTAATTGTTTTAAATGGTGAGAAGATTAATTCAATAAAATGATCTATCTATCCGTTGAGGTTGGGGTTTGTGTGATATCATTTTGACTTATATCATTAAGTTTCTTTAATAGTGATGTCTTCGGATTATATATAAACATTATTTTTTCTGTGTTCTTACACTGGTCTATTCTAATACTCATGTCTAGACAATCAGTTTTCCTTAATTAGGGTAGATACACCTAAGCAATTCTGAGGAAATATAATTGGGATATATGAAAGACAGTAAGTATATCCCTCCAAGCAGAGTAATTGATCAGTGAGGCAGAAGCTGAAGAACTACCAGACTACTACCCCACACACAGGGTCCAGCAGAGAAAGGAAGAAATTTATCTTCTCTGAATATATATAATTTTATATATTATATGATGTGATGTTATATATAAAATATATTTTAGAGAACATATTTATATAATGTAATTTTATGACCTTATATAATAATAGCTCTACCTAGGCATAAGCACAACTGTTCTACGTTCCTGAGAGGAATAAAAAGAAGGACAGTTGCTACATGGTATGAGAAAATTTGGAGCTTCTCACAGAACAGGGGCTTTTTTCACACATCCTCATATAGTGGCAAAAGATAAAGAAGGTGAGAACAGCAGTGAGATTCAAAGAACGAAGGAAGCCTATATGATGCAAGGAAAGAGTGAGTGTGGGAGAAAATGAACCTGTGCCTAAATTCTTATAGAATAATGTGCAAAATTTCTGTAGCATCTGATAAGCATAGGTATACAGTAGAGTCTCGGTTATCCGACCTAAATGGGTGGGAGGAGGGTCGGATAACCAAAATGTCAGATTAGCCGGAGGCTTGTGGCGGCCGCCATTTTGGGGGCGTGTCTTAGGCGTGTCTGGGCGTGTCTGGGGGCGCGGAAATGCCTACAGCCACACCCCCAGGCAGCCGCGACGTCGGTTAATCCGGAAGGTCAGATAACTGCATGTCGGATAACCGGAACTCTACTATACAAAGTTTGTCAAACTACAATTTAATGTTGATTAATGGTCAATTCCCTGTATCTGTCAGCATCTGCTAGCTTCCTCCTTTATATGATGGAGAAATGGGGACACCTAAACAATTCTGTCAGAATAAGGATACTTTTGGTACCAGTTTCTGTTATAGCAACTATCCTGCCAACTACAGCATACATAAAATTCCAAATCAGAGTATAGGTATGCTTCCTATTTAACCTCAGCTTGGAGGCACAGCTAAAGTATAGTCTTGAAAATGAAGTATAAAGCCTTCTTTACCTTTCCTCAAATGAATTTGGGACTGATTCAGTCATATATATGGCATCATTTGACTCCTTGTTGCTATTTGGGGTTAAAGATAACTTGTTAATAAAATTATTATTAACAAAGAAGTGGCATTAACTGGCTGTGCTACACTAGGCATGCTCTTTTCATGCTAGATCAGCAGGTATTTCGTACCATTACTGCAGCCATACCATAAGAAAATAGCTATAGTTTTCCCCTTTGTTTATGCCAGAGTTATCTGGGTGCCTAATGACATGTGGAACAAAATCTGATCCTGTCTAATGGAAGATAATGGGAAGTGTGGGCATTAAAAGAGAAATCAGATTTCATTGTGTGATACCAAATGTGCTTCACTACACTTTATCACGTTCAGTAGGATAGTTTTAAGAAATCTGACGGCGTGAGGAAAAATGGGTTTACATTAGCCATGAACATTAGCATGTCTCCAACATGCTAGGAGCATTGTCTGAGGCACATAAATGTAAGAACCAATAGGTTCTTCTGAAGAAGATGGCTAACCACACAGTACAACAGTAGTTATACAAATAAAACTGTGTTAAGTTGTGGGATGCCAAGCCAACACCACTGTTTACAGTAATGATCTGCTTGAAACTCATACATACTGGACCTATTCTGCTCCCTCTAGTGGCTAATTTTTAAAACATTATTTCTGAGCTATGAGGAAAACCTCTATCAGTTTTGGGTTCACTACAGTTTTCATTTCTCCAAACTTAAACTCATTTTATCCTCTCCCCACATCAATTTGCCAATTTGTTTTAAGTCCACATGATAATTCACATGCATTTACTTGGACATTTTTCCTTATACATGTTTGTATGCAGTTTTGCCCATTGTACATACTTCGGGCAGTAGTTACTCCCAATCATATACATTCCTGGAATTTCCCCCCATTGTTCTGTACATATTTATGCATACTTTTCATTAGTGGATTTCATCATAAAATTTGGAGAACTGTGAATATCAAAGTACAACGCAATTTCAGGGTGGATATTGGTTTGGAAAATGTGAAATAAATAATTTCCCCCAATATTTGGCTCAAATGAATTTTGCCTCCATCCCTACAACAAGCATCATCCATATCATGCTATCATAGATATAAGGCTGGGAGAGTGTGAGAGAGAGAGTTATATTTTGTCATTTCTTATACTTGTGCTGAAATAAATTTTTGCATCACCTTTCATATGGAAAAGGGTACATACTTTTCTCCCAAATGCTCTTCACACAGCATAACTGTATTCTATGAAGTACTTTACAGACATCTTTAAATAGAAAGGATTTATCTGACATTATTGTAAAATCAGCAGCTAATAGAACCTGCCCAGTAATCCTCAAAATGTTTGCTTTATCAAATAAGCTTGTGATTTATTCATTTTTTTACCAAAAAAAAAAAAAACACCTGCCCTCTAGATGTCCCATATATTTATAAATTGTAGTCACTTTATGGTCAGAGTGATTGAAAGAGAGGACTGTCTTTTCTCTAACATTAATCACAGAGTTTAGTGAAGTTCTGGTAAAACCTCATCCACGCACTAAGATTGCCTGTCAAAAGCAGCCTGCTTAATATTTTTTTACAACCCATTGCAAGATTCCAAGGCCAGCTTAGGAGGATTAAAATCATACTTCTGGTTTATATTTTTCCTTATCCTTTCTTAAGGCTTGTATCTACAAACATTTGGTCCCCCCCCCCGACAAGAAAAAAGAGTGTTATCCAAAGTTTTCTATAGCACAGACTCCAACAGAAAACATCTAGCAGTATGCAGTATGTTTCACAAATAGTTAAAGATGTTCTGTTGAACTGGTATCATCAGCCCCTCCCTTTCCTTGTGTCCTTGCGAAAGATAAAAGTGTAAACTTATGACTTTTATTTTTCAGACCCCATAGAGTGAGACTGATTTGTGTAAGGAAATTGTAGGCTTTGGCAGTATGTTTTGATAGTATCGTATTCAGAGTGTTGTTTTGCATGGATTTTTATATATCCTGTTCTTTTCAGACTTACCAGATCAACGGTGCCCTCCTTAAGTAGGGGTAATGTTCAGCCATATAGCTTGTCCTTTTGGGTTACTATATAGGACATACATATTCAACACCACTGTCATGGTTTTTGCTCTCATTTCTCCTTGGACTATTGTGGGCTGCAAACATTTTTGCACTCATAAATTTATGTTCTTCAAAATGTCTGGCTTTGCTTAGAACAGCTCTTTAGACTTATGACTAACTCCAGCAATTCTGCTATGTATATATTGCAGAGATAATATCTCTATGCTCAAATTAGGATTGATATTTCATTTTAAAACATTCCTCAGTGAGAGAATGTGGAAATTCTTACCAGAAGCCACTGGCTGCTGTTGGCCAAAATACAATGAGCATTAATGGCCAAGAAAAGTTGCTGTCTGAGGCAAAGCAACAATTCCTTTCCCTTTACTCAAGGCAAATTGTTTAATATTCTCAAACCAGTTATATTAATAGGGCACACATACCCTTCCATTGTTGCAGTTTGGCAGGGACAGTCCCAATTAATCTTCCGTCACCCCAGTTTTTCAGCTGGTTTCAAAATGTTCCAGCTTCTCTCTCCCTTTCTCTCTCTGTCTCTCTCTCATTCCCTCATTCTCTCTTTCTCTGTCTCCTACCCAAACTTCCCTCTACTTTCTCAGTTTTCTATAATTTTGTCAACTGACTTCAAAGTGCAAAAGTAGTTTGCACTCAGGGAACTGATCAAGGATGAGAGGAGAAGAGCAGGCAAGATCTTGCCCTTCCCAGTGGGTTCAGGCCAGAGCAGCCTCTCCTATCTTGTGTGTTCTTCCTCATTAATACGATTTGTCAACTTGCCCATACTCTGATGTTGCTTGGCCACATGTGTCCCCATTTGCACCTGTGAAATGTTGGAGGATATGGGTAGAAAGCATCTCTCCAATATCTGACTGGAAAAAAAAAATCAGTTAGGGAATAACTTGTTGCTCTTTCATGATACTCCAAATATGCCACCTAAAGTAACTGCCTCATTCTGCCTAAGGGCAGAGCCAGCTCTGTGTTGGGACTAGAGACAGGATCCAATCAGTGCTGGACTTCAATTGGTGGGCCAATAGAATCCACTGGAAGTGGGAGGGACTTCTTCCCATTCCACTCCAACCCCCCTGTACACCCACTAGACCTTCTCAGAGCTTGGCTTTAGCCAGGTCTAATAGCTGCAAAGGGGAAGAAATGGAACCTGCCTGTAACCAATCTACGTGGCATTCACGCAAATTTACTCACAATTGTAGCAAAACATTCTGGAAATATAAAAGCCAGTGGATAAGCCAGTTTCAATCCCCACATACGTCTGGGAGATGTGGATCAGCTCAGTTCATGTCATAATTCACAAAGATCAGAGTTGTCAAACATCGTTCTTTCAGACCTGATATCTTACTACTCAGGATGCTGACGAAATTTTTTCCCATTGAATTATCATCTCTTCTTCAGCCTCAGGGAGTTCCAAAGAGTGTCACAAAGAAAGTCAGTTAATCTACTGTTCATCTGTTTGTGTTTCGTTTCAGTACACAGACTGCTGTGCATGCAATGATTGCCTGCATTTTCATTTTCCTTTCCCTTTACTTACTAGTTACAGAGGTGTTTGAATATGCCTGCAGCAGTGATGTTTCTATTGCTTAATTTACAGTATATCACCATTCCTTCGTATATGGCATGCTTTCCGCTCTTCTTGACAATGTCTTTGCTATAAATGGTTCCCAGTGCATTCCTAATCTCAAAATATACTATGTCTAGCTGAGAGGAAAAGCAAAGTGTATTCTGTTAATAAAAGTTCAAGGAAAATCATACAAAAAGTATGCGTGGAAGGAAGTTAAAGGAAGCTCCTTGCAGATAAGAAATTTTTCTTATATAAGAACAATTTTTAAAAATTACTTCCTATCTTATGAAATTATCAAAATAAAAAAAAACCAGCAAAATATAATATTATGGTGTCTATCTTATGGCTACTTATTATTGTTGTTTGTGTTTCTTTAAGTTGTCTCCAATTTAGCGTGACCCTATCATAGAGTTTTCTTAGCAAGATTTATTTAGAGGAGGTTTGCCATTGCCTTCTTGGGCTGATAAGTCTTGCCCAAGGTCACGCAGTGGGTTTCTGTGATTGAACAAGAATTCAGATCCTGCTCTCACAGAGCTTTATCACACCTGTGACAGCCTGTGGTTTGTCAGCAATCATGCTATTTAAGCAAATGGAAACATACTGGGGAAGAAACAATCACTATTACATTGTCTTTTCAGTAACACTATGCTGCCGGTTTGGTGATGCACATTCCCAAAATCAATCATCCGCACCACCTTGTTGACCCCCCCTTTTCTGTGTCCATGCTACCTAGTGCATGTGCTATATTTTTTTTTCTTTTGATGAAACTGAGCAATTTCACAATTTCAACACAGCATGAGACTTCTACCGATCATTTCAGCACTGTTTTTCCTGTCCTGCCATTACTGAAGCATTTTGTTCTTCTGGAGTCACAGGGCCTTTCCATCCTACACTATTATAGTGCTATTATTCCATTTTCAAAATCCTGTGGAATTCTGGGGTTTGTAGTTTACTGAGGCCAAACAGCTCTCTGGCTGAGAATTCTCCCCCCTTTTTTTTAAATTATTTTTATGTACAAAATTATAACAGCAAAGAATAAACAAAACATAGACAAACACTACAAAAACATCATAAACATCAAAGCATTGCTAAAATTCACTAACAATCTCATTCTCATTCTGGATGAGAATTCTAAATACCCCTCCCTAAAGTGCAAACTCCAAGATTCCATAAGATGTTGAAAGTGGGATAATAGCACTATTCCAGTGTAGTGTGGGAAGGCCCACGGTTTTCCTGTCCTGGCACCATTTTGGCCTTTTTCCTCTTCTAGAGCCACAATTACACCAAAAGTTTTTTAAAATTAAAAATATATATATACCAGGGAGTAAAAGCAGCATTGTTCACCTGCTTACTCTGCTTGAGGATAGGGAGAGGGGAGGGAAGAACACCCACTGACACCACAAGACTGCCACAATATCAGAACTGCAGTGGAATGAAAGGATCACACGAATAGGTAATAGTGGAAAGATGACATTATTGCAGCCATTAACACATATTTTCCATGCAGGAAAAGAGGTAACCTAATAAAGGGAATGCAGTCCAACAGAGGGATAGTGATGATGTCATGTGATAAAGAAGAGATCAAACACAGAACTAAACCAGTGCAATTGTGCAATAAACCCAGCATGTGATAATACTCAAACCACTACACCATGCTGACTCTCTCATTAACGTAGCTTGTAAGGAGAGACATATAGAATTCCAATGAAATCCTTAAGATACTTTCCTGGGTATAAATCTATTTTCATTCAATAGAACTTACTTCTGAATACACATGTGCAGAATTGCACTGTTAGTTTTCTGCTTCAAACCTCTGGGGATACCAGCTGGGTTTCCATTTTAATTTCAAGATTGATGGTATTTCCTTATTGAATTTCTAATGCTTACATTTCAAGCATGAGTATTTGAAGCTTTTTGCATTTCATATGATTTAATTGTAACTAATGTGGGCTGTCTAAAAATACAAATTAAAAAAAAAATTGGCATAGACAACATCTACTCTGGTTCTCCCCTCCCACAGAAAAAAAGTAGGGCAAACTAACCCAAATGGGGAGAAGGTTGAGAGCAGAGCTACCTGAAGGAAACTCATGTTAACAAGTTAGAGTCTAAGGCTGTAATCTACTTAATTGAGAGTAACTCCCATCAAACGTAATGAGACTTGCTTCTGTATACACACAAGGGAGTGCAGAGAGCTAAACATCTGCCAAACAGAACCAAAAGGACCTCAACCTGTGTTTCTGTCGCTACCACTGATTCTTGGGGAGGGGCTGCTAAACTTGGTTATCTTGGAACCTTCCCTGCAGCTGCATTAAATTGACTACTGCAATCAGTCACAGCGCATTGACTGTATTTCTTAATGTCCCATTCAGCTCCAAAGGCACAGCAAGCCTCATCATTATATCCATCTAAACCACATTTGGAAGGAGGTACTGAAAGTTTCTCCTCTGTTGCATTGTTTCTTTAGGAAGGAAGCCAACAGGGGTCAGGTGAAACTCATTCATGTTTATGTCTCAGTTTTATCAATTTCTCCCAATCCCATCTGCATTTGTGTCCCATCCTTTTTCTGTATCAGATTGTGATGCTTTTCTTTTTCTTCCCATGTAGAAATCTATTGCTCTTTCTAAAGACATTTTCACATTGACTAATTTAGGAAATGCAAATCCTTGACAATTTTGTCCTTGCATGTAAAGTTGAATAACTGCCCTTTCTCTCTGCTATGGGAGGAAAAGAACATTCCTCTGCAGTATTTTCCTCACATTTGAACATCCTGAAGTGTAGAAGAGGAGTTATTCTGCTCAGAAAAAAAATTGTGGGGTTTTTTTGCAGGAAAAAAAACTGTTTTGAATGCAGGAAAAAAATGTTTTCCTGCATAGGAAACAGTGTGTTCTGTACAGAAAACAGAGCTTTGGGGGAGGGGGGAACCTGAGAAGTATTATTATGATGATGATGATTATTATCATTATCATCACTATAATCATAATCATTTAACAATGTATTTGGAATTTACTTAGAGTTTATTTTGAATATTACTATTTAATTCAGAAATTTTATTTTACTTATTTTATTACTTTGTGCAGAATAATTCCTGCACAACACTTTGGGACTTCTGAATAAATTGTGTGAGAGATTCTGGCTGGTCCATAATTCTTCTCAGTGGATTTCCCAGCTGGTGGGAACTTTTTTTCTCAATGGAAAAAAAATGAACAGTTTTTAAATGTTAAAAGATGGCAAGACTCATGGAAAGATACTCAAAAATTAATCAAAACTATGGGTATAAGAGAAAATTATTATGAAATTCTCCACAGATGGTGTTATACACCAGTACAAATTACAAAAATTACAAAAAATACTAAAAATGTATGTTGGAAATGTGATCAGAAAGGAATGCTATACCATCTGTGGTGGACATGGATAGAAACAAAAAAAATCTGGGAGAAAGTCTATGAAAGAATCATCAAAATATGGCAAATAAATTTTTCAATGACACCAGAGATATACTTGTTAAATACGGCTGATGAGTTCAAACAGCTCAAGAAAACACAGAAAAAACTGTAACTTTTCATGATCACAGAGACTAGAATGATATGCTAAAATATGGAAACAGAAAGCGGAACCAAATATAGAGGAATGGTGAATGAAACTGTATGATCTGATGGAAATGGACAGATTGACGTTTATGGTACCAGATAATTCGATAAAAAGATTTAAAGAAGTTTGGAACCTGATGTTATTGGCACTAGAGGAAAATTGGGGTGAAATAGCAATAATGAGGATAAAGAATGAATTCTCTATGGAAAAGGAAAGACAGAGATATTAGAAATATAAATAGGTATATAAAACTAAAGAGGAAAATTAAAAATCTTGAAGAATTATAGTAAGGGATACAAATAATTAAAGATATTATGGGTAGCCTCTATAAAGAGGTCTTAAGGTTAGAGCTTATATAGATTTAAGACTGATAAAGATAAAGTCATGAAAAATCTGAGAATGAATGGAAAAACAGAGGAGTAGGAAAATTATACATAAATATGAACCACTCGGAAATGAAAAGAGGAATGACAGAAAATGAAACCTTGAGTTGAAAGTGATCATTTAAAAAACTAAGAAATTATAAGGATAGACAAAAGTGGCATTTTTTTCTAGTTTTTTAAAATATTGTCTAAATTTGCTAAATTGTTGGTAAGCGCTAACTAGAGAATCACTGAGGAAAACAGGAAAGGAGAATAAGGGAAGACATTAAATTTTAAATATTTTTGGAAACATTGTTTTGTATTTGTGATGCTGGGTAGGGAGTGTGTGTTGTCTATGTCTATCTGGTTGTAAACAGACTTAGGTAAGGAACATTATGTGAAATAGGAAAAAGCTGGGGTGTATAGATATTTTCTTTTAGTGTATTGTATTATTCTAATGTCTTATATGCTTTGTTTTTTATGTTGTTTGATCGAATAAAAAGAATAATAAAAAGAAAGGGAAAAAATGATTTTTTTTTCATTCCTAGACTAAAGTGTGGTTAGGTGTAATCTTCAACAGTACACATTTGTAGCTGTCCACATTTTTAAACTGTGTGCATGATTTTCTGTGCATCTTATTTCTCCAAATTGCAGTGGAATCTCAGGGCATGCTTAATTGACACATATTTCTTAAATTGAGAAGCTCAACTCCAACAAATACTTATTCCATCCTGAGCAGATAGTAATAAATAAAATAGTTCTAAAATGTAAAAATAGTAATAATCATAATCAAATATCAAAAATAATAATAATTAAATGTAATATCACATGAGTACATGAATACTGCACTAATAGAGCGGTTTGATAACACTTTAACTGCCATGGCTTCATCCTGTAGAATCATGGGATTTGTAACTTGGTAATGGTAACTAAGGCCATTTCTGCACTATACTGTTACAATGCTATTATTCCACTTTCAACATCCTATGGCATTTAGAATTCTCAGCCAGAAGCTCTTTGGCCTCAGTAAACCACAAACTCCAACATTCCATAGGATGCTGAAACTGGAATAATAGCACTATACAGTATAGGGTGGAAATGGCCTTAGAATTTTGTAGTCTACTCCCCTGAACTCTGGAACTAGATCTCTCTCATGCAGAATTCCAAACACTTCACTAAATTTCAAATCCTAGCCTTCTATAGAATGGGGACGTGCTAGTTAAAGTGTTGTTAGAGTGCTTTAACTGTATAAGGTGGATATCCCCTTTTTTGTTTTGTTTTTTTAAAGATCTTTCTCATATTCAAGAATGAAATAAACAAAAGATTTCCATTCCTGCTTTTAGACTATGGCCTTTAGACTATGGCTGCAATCCATTGAGCCCTGATGAAACATAAAGCTCTGCTTCTACAAAGGCCCAAAGTGTAAAAAGATGAAAGGAGCCATTGCGGGCAGAGCAGACTGGTATTCAAGCAAACAACCAGAAGGGATGCTGGCTAATATGTTTCTGGAAAGCTTCTTTTTAATGAATCTAATAGTTAGACCAGAGGAAAATCACTCACTAGCACAAGTGACAGTTTTGCCAGTGTACTGGCACAAGACTCAACAATTATGCTACCTTTGCATGATGGTAGGATTGCATGTTCCTATGAGGAACAATGCTGATAGTAGGAGTGCTACTGGTACAGTCTCCCATGTCAGACAGGCTTTGCTAAGAAGCCAAGCTAAATACACCAAAGGGCTACTGGCTAGCAGCAGAGGTGGGGGTGACACTGGTGGATGATCTCTTAGAGATGACAGTGACACCACAGCTAACACTTGTTAGTAGTGCACAGAAGGATGCATATTAAACCCCTTTTGAATGTATTTTACCATGAAAACTCTATCGTGGTGTTACCCTGTGAACTGGGGGGCCCGGGAGGGGTGCCCAAATAACCAAACAACAAAAAGATGGGGAAATTAACTGGAGCACTCGCTTTAAGCTAACGAGAGGCAAGGTAACTTAGCGGGGATCTTGTAACCCTATGTATACGTGGTCAGGTCAGTCAAGAAGCACACCTAAAATATGAGATTAACAGTGATTTTATTAAATACAGGCAAACAGTGTATCCAACACATTCACACAAGTAACTATGGAAAATAAAAGGGTTAGCAGGATAGCAGGATTTTGAGAGGGGTTGTGGAAGTGGGGGATACTACACCTGTCCGAAGCCCAGGGTAGATCAATGAAGAAGTCCATAGATGCACAGTCTCATATGGAGACCGAGGGGGAAAACTCAGTGGACACAGCGGCAGCAAGGAGGAGTGGAAGTTCAGAGCGGTCCAAGGAAGTTCTCGGAACCAGGGGGTTACATAGGGAAAGTATTGTTACCCTGTGAATTGGAGGTCCTGGGAGGGGCGCCCAAATAACCAAATCAAACCAAGCAAAGATGGGGAAATTAGTGGGAGCACTCTCTTAAGCTAGCGAGAGGCAGGGTAACTTAGCGGCAATCTTTTACCCTATGTATACAGGTTCAGGTCAGTGAGCAGTCAGACAGTTAAAGTAGCAACAATGATATTTATTAAAAAGTAGACAAGTTATTAAGAAAACACAACCACACAGCTAACTAGAAATAGGAAATGAGAGTTTTGGGGGGAAATGGGTGATATGACAGCTTTCTCGTAGTCCTGGAGAAGTACAATTAAAGAGAGGAAGCTCGGCGTGGCAGCCGAGGGGAATTCACTGAACAGAGAGACAGCAAGGCTGGATGGAAGTCTGGAGCGATTGAGGAACTCTCAGAACTGGGGGTTTTTATTAGGGAAAGAATGACTATGGGCTAGTCTGTACTTGGGCGAGAACAATGAGTTCTGGGCAAGAGACAATGTCTCCGAAAGGTCAGAATTTTACATGACTGAGTTAGGTTTGAATTGACAATAGTATAGCCAGTATACAGATGCAGCTTGCTTGAAAGTTGAGCGCCCAGCTCGCCAGGGTGCCTGCTCAGGGCAGGGGTCTCTTTGTGTTGGCGTGCATCTTTAATTAAGGTGTTTGTTTCGGGAGGTCTCCTAAGCAGATCTGGCAGTTTCTGGCTTACCTTGGTGTCAGCATATAATAGCCATGCCTAGCTGGGTGCTTGTTCGGTGGCCTCACAAACACGTGGCTGAGGGTGGCAAAACAGGGCCGAATTGTGATATCAAAAATGATATCTAAGGTTTACCAAAGGCCAGGCCAGTTCATGGTGATAACAGTATGACCGTGGGCTAGTCTGTACTTGGGAGAGAACAATGAGTTTTGAGCGAGAGACAATGTCTCCGAAAGGTCAGAATTGAACATGATTGAGTTAAGTCCGAATTGACAATGAAATAACCAGTATGCAGATGCAGCTTGCCTGGGCAGTTGAACTTCTAGCTCATCAGGGTGCCTGCTCGGGGCAGGGGGTCTTTGTGTTAGCGTGCATCCTTAATGAAGTGTTTGTCTGGGGAGGTCTCCTAAAGCAAGATCTGGCTGTGTCTGGCTTGCCTAGGTGGAGAAAGGAATGTTTCAGCAATTAATAGCCATGCCTAGATCCGTGCTTGGTCGGGGGCCTCACAAACACTTGGCCAAGGGTGGCAAAATAAGACCGAATTATGATATCAAACTGATATCTAGTATCTACCGAAGCCAGGCCAGTTCACAGTGATAACAGTGGGAAAGTCCAAAATTAAACAAGAGATAGTGCCGGAGGATGACACCTCCAGATCAGATGGCACTCAGTGAGTAACTGGGGTATAAGCAGTGGACAACTATGAGTAGCACTGTTTAAAGAAAAAAAAACTATATGGTTATCTATAAAGCAGTTTTGAAACAAGAGGTTTTGAGTGGCAAATCAGTAATATGTTTTTGTATGTGTGCATGTGTATATGTGGAAGTGTGCATCAATCACTTGTGCATCAGTCCTATTCCTACTACATCAGTCCTTTTCCTAATGACCACATGATTTGTATACAAAGCAAATAATTTTCATACCATGCAAATGAGTTGCCCACATTTAGAGAATTAAAATATGGCAATTCTAGTGACAGTGGAAAAGGAACAAAGATTCAAAAAAATTTCCCTCCTTGTTTACTTTCCCCTGTCCACATCTATTTGGTGTCCTGTGTTTTCACAGGAAACACTGGGCTGTCAATGAGTGACCCATAGACCATCTAAGAGGGAGAGAGAAAAACATACTGGCTAAATTGAGCCAAGGACAGACCCAGCAAATGGGCAGCCAGAGTAGTGATGAGGAAAAGATGGAAAATCTCACAAAGCTGCCCCTAAGAGAACATGCTAAGGTCCATCTCAACCCAAGAACCAACATATACAAGAGAAGTCATCACGTGCTTCTCTTCTAAAATACAGCAGCCTTCAAAATTTAATCTTGGAGTGCTGTTTTAATCAATTTTTTATATGTTACAGACCTGTAGAAAGCAGTTTGTTATTTGGTCCATTGGGTTCTCCTTATATTTTTCTAGAAGTATGTTTGCTGCAGGTAAGAACTCACATTTCTCCTATAATTGTATTGGCTTTATTCCAGACCTCTCAGAATTTTTAGCACCTCACCAGATAGCAATTCTCAATCGCTTCCCTTCATCCATGTTATCTTTACTTTTTAGAGAAAGGTGTTTTTGTGGTTCACTTCATCCCATAATCCTCTAACGCACATTCATGCATAGCTGAGTGAATGGCACACAATCTGGATTTTTTGAGGCAGACCCCTGAAAAATGATGTTACTGTCTACACTTGTTAAAATTGAAGTCTGTGCTGCATTTCTCCATTAACAGAATCCTACAGCTAAGAAACTGGCTTATTGGTTCAGCTCCGTATGTGAAATTCAGCCCTCTACCAATCCAATACAAAATGGATTCAGATTTCTTCTTAAACCTGCTAACTCTTAAGTCTCACAGTGGGTAATAGTTCCATTTGGATTACTACAATGCATTACATATAGGACTGCTTTTGAAAATGGTCCAGAAAGTTTGGTTAATTCAAAAGCAGGCTGCTAGACTGAGGCCGTATTCCACTTTCAACTTCCTGTGGAATTTTAGGACTTGTGGTTTACTGAGGCCAAAGAACTCCTTGGCTGAAAATTCTAAATGCCCCTCTCTAAGTGGCAAACCACAGGATTCCATAGAATGTTGAAAGTGGAATAATAGCATTATAACAGTGTAGTGTGGAAAGGGCCTCAGAGAGTCTAATGTGGTCATATTAGGCCAGTGTCCTGTTATCTCGTGGTTTTAAATTTTAGGACATCTGAAGGAGCATCTCCTCTCTATAGTCAGCCTCATGCTGTTCCTGACAAATGAGTGGGTGGGTCTTGTCAGCAATTGTCCTCATCTGTGGAATAGCCTCTCCACGTGGAAAGCTTATTTGGCACCTACACCATAATCTTTTCAGTACCTGGTGAAGGTCTTTTTAATGTCCCATACTTTCTCAGAATTGCTTTACTGCTTTAGATTTTGTGTGTGCATGTGCGTGTGCATTTCTTAAAAAAAATGCTTCTTCTCTTAATTTAATTATATCCTGCACTGTTTTCATCCCCTGCCGCTGATTTTACTTCCTGTTACTTCAGGTTTAGTTCTCCAGATGTGTGGGACTTTCAGCTCCCAGAATTCCTGACCACTAGTCAAGCTGGCTGTGCCTTTGGGGAGCTGAAGTCCAAAATATCTGACCAAGGTTTGAAAATCACCATTACTTTACCTTGTACTTTTTATTATTTTATTGTGATTTTATATTTTATGTTTTTTCATTTACTTATACAGAGCTCTGAGAACTATGAAAAGATGGGTAGACAAATGGATAAGCAGGTAGCAATCAGTTCCTCTGTCAATCATATTCACAAAAAAATGCATGAGGTACATGCAGTTTTTTCAATCAAGACTGTAATCTTTTGCTTACTTACCTTTGCATATGACCCATTGGCCCTTAATCGGATTTATATCTGAGTAGACATGTAAAGATTTTCATAGTAAGATAACACTGATGTGACAACAACATGCCATGAAATATACAGAATGGTTTCCCAGCTTCTGTGCATTTCAGGGGTAGGCATAACATCTGAATCCTTGGGTGGCAATTGGTAAGCATTGTTGATAGCAGAGGCTAACCAAATTCAGATACTCAGAGAAAAACAGAAATAGATAAATCTTTTTAGATAAATAATATGAGAAGTATCATGAAATGTTTCAGAAATATCTACCTGTGGTTGGTATAGGTCTAACGGATGTAATCTTGGCACCTGCTTGTCCTGTACTATTGGATACTTTTCAGTTTGTGTAGAATGAGAATGTAGGCAAGATCCTTGGACAGTTGGTGGGGACACAAGAGAGAGCCTTCTTGGTGGCTATTCCTAGGCTACTAAGCTTTGGTTCTTTCCTCCTCGCTACAAGAGATTTAATCTGCCCCCATTCTGTTGTCTTTTTGCCAGCAGGCGAAGATCTTCTTTAAACAGGTCTTCATCCTTAGCTGACCAGGATAGAGTAATGTGTAACTGGGTGTGCTGTTTTCATTTTCATCTTCTATTTTGATTGTTTTAAATGTTAATGTTTTAAAAATAGTGTTTTAATTTAATTGTATCATTCAATGCTTTTTAAAAAACTTTTGTACTTCATACTGTTTTAACAGCTAAGCCAGTTGGAACCCTATTCAGGAGAAAAGCAAGCTACAGATAAAATAGATGACTGTGGCAGTGGTTGTGATGATAATGATGACAGTGATGATCATTACCTACTTTAACCTTTGTTCTGGTTTAATTAGTATTGTGTGGAATGGAGGAATTCTGAAATGCCAGTTGATCACATAGACAGCCAAACAGTGGTTCCCAAGATGTTTTGGCCTTCAGCTCCCAATGTCCCAGTCAACATGGCCAATGATCCGGAATTTGGGGAGCCAACGTCCAAAGCTTCTGTCAGACCAACATTTTTTTAAATGTTTTTAAAGACTTTTAAACAGTACAATGATCAACTGCATAAAGACTAGAAAAACCACAGTATAACCAAATAAGACGCAGCATCTTGAGGAACCCCAGTACTAATCAGAACATACCTGCATTATGTGGAAGTCTCCAAATGTCTGCCGGTAATAGCATTTCTACATAGAAGAACATTAAAAAGATGTTCACCATCTGTTATGGTGGGCCAAAAGGAGAATCTTTGTATTTGAATAAACAATAAATGGCTCTCTGGAAGCATGTAGCCTTTATGAATTATCCTATATCATATACTTCTGCCATGCTTCTTGTCTGATAGTAGAGAGATGTGTCCTTTCAAAGTATTTTTACTAGTCTCTTGTCTTATCCTGTCCACATGAAATCTCAGAAAGAATGATTCTGTTTCTGCTGAGTAACTAAGTAACCACCTAACCACCTTCTTAAATGTTCACCATACCAATGTGTCAAGCAAAGATCAACAATACAAATAGTACCAAATATCAGAAAAACTGAGGGCAAAAATTTGTACTTCCATATCTGCTAGAAAAGATTTACAGAAATGGGCTGCTTCACCAGCCCTTTCTTTATTAGTGATGTAGGAGGAACAAAAAGATAAAGTGATATTAAAGGATAAACTGTTTTTACACTGATGGTAGCTCACACAGCAATAACAAAATGCTGGAAAATTGAAAAAAAGGTTAACAGAAATTTTCAGTATATACAGCTAACAGCCATTCCCCCCCCCCCAAAAAAATGATACAACTTTAAAAGTAAAGCTGAAATACTAGATTTCTATGAAAATGGCATTGGCTTTTGTTTTTATATACAAATCAGAACATCAATTCAAGTTATTAACTGATTTACTTTATATCTGTAATTAAAGAGAAAAATGTATTAAACTCTTGTCTTTCAGCTTTCTGTATTTTCTTTTATTTTCATCTTTCCAGTTGCTTGTTTTGATTCTGGCTTTGGAAAATTAATGTATTTTAAAATAAAAACTGTTCAAAAAAATTTCTACTGAATGTATTTTACATACGTATATATTTCAATGAAAAGTATAAAAAATAGTGAGTTTTCTTCAAATCCATTAATTTTCTATATATTTTTAAAATGGATAAATTCCTATAAACGGCTCCCCACAAGGTTTGTTAGACTGTTACTGCTAAGATATTTGACCATTGATCGGGTTGGATGGGGCTTTTGGAGCCAAACTCATGTGGGGATCCAAAATTGGAAATCATCACTATGAATTCCTCCCTGCAGTCTGAAGTGGCATACCAGAGACAAAGGTGAATGTCTTCCTTCTTACCTCTCAGGGAAGGGACTTGCTTGAGCCAGAACTAATCTGTGGTCCTTCTCAAGTATTTCTTGAGTTTTTCAGCTTTCAGGCTACAGCTCTCTAGTTCTTGCATTATTGCACTGTTCATACATACACACACTTACTTCTTAGCTGCTTGCATGTTTGTTTTTTACAGTTTACATTCGCTGGATGTCAGCTGTGATCTGGCAATAGAGTTGGGTGTTTGGAAATGACTTGCTTAGCATATGTAGCTTCCAGAGCATATGAGAGCACAGCAGTTGAAAACTCCATTTGGATGTAGATAGCAATGAGCTTGTTTGAATTTTAGGAACAGCCAACCAGTGATGCTTGCCCATGTGTCTGCTTCTCTCCCTATAAAACCTGTTCATCTTGTAAATTCATAAATAAAGAGATGATGGCACAGAATGCTAACGCTGTTATACTGTTTGAAATACTATACACTAACAAAGAGACAATCTCCCAGATCCGGTCTATTTTGGACAGATCCTGCTCAGGACTGAATTAGATAGTCCAAATTAGGTCAGGATGACTTTAAGAAATCCAGGTAGTTTTTTTAAGAAAAAGAAAAAAGAACCTACCAAGGTTGAGAGAAAGAAGAAGGGAGTACAGGATTTATTAACTGACAGCTCTTGCTTCCAATGTGGGCCAAAAATTGTAGCAGTGCTCTCCAGTCACAATGCTCAGGGTAGTGGGACAGAGAAGACTGTTATTTTGATAACTCCTGTTATCAGAGGAAAAAGCTTTTCTTTTCTAAACAGGCTTTGTTGGATCTTGGTAGTAGTACCATGTTTTCCTTCCTTCATCCTACCACTGCCAGCCTCAATACTCCTTTCTAAATCTCTTCCATAATAATCCAGTCCTTTCCCTTGTTATTCTTTATATGTTGTTTGTTTGAATATACAGCATGCGTGTGTTGGTCTTAATGTTGTTTTCATAATAAATAGTGGCCCATTACGGTCACCACATTTTTAGGTTAGACGCAGGTTTTATCTCAATCTATGTTGTTTTTAGTGTGTTCTATTGAAAAACAAAGTACCTGCATGTGTTGAGTGCATGTATGTGTTAGTTGTGTTCATAGAACATATCTTAGCACATAAGTAGAATGTATATAACACAGATGCTGCCATAGTGCAAAAAAAAAATACAAATGAGCAAACTTTAAACATATTAAAATAAACTTTGAAGGTGATTATTATAACCCCCCTGGACCTAACCATAGGCAATTTGTTAGGGCTTACTTCCCTCTGATTGTGCTTTTAAATGTCATATACTCATATGAAAAGAAAAAAAAGTAATTATTGTTTCCCAGTGCAAATCAATGGGCTGCATGAACATTAGGTTTTCCCCATTTTGATTGAGATTTGGATCCAAATCACAACAGATTCCAAATTTCTAAATCAAATGCTTGCTAGGGAAGAGAATGAAACAACTGTATTTTGGAATGTGTTGAAATTACAGCTTAGCTTGTGATGCATTTGATTTCTGTGCTTTGAAATATGCAGAGGTCTTCATTTATGTCAGGGGGAAGTCAGCAACCTTATGAAAGTGACTAGTCTATAGTGGTTATTCTTTCTGGAAGCTAAATCTAGTTAGAGTTTCTCTCATGAGGACAAATGGATATTTTGTAAGTTGTTTTACAGCTGGGAAAACAGTAGCAGGTGGACTGAAGCTGCACAAGGAGGTATATAGTGTTACAACGTCATCCACTGAGAATAAAAACAGGTTCCACTGTCCTAAAAAAAACACAACAAAGCTGCATGTTCAGGAAATTTCACAAGCACTGAAAAATCATGTCCTCGATAATAAACCTATGGAGACCTTGAAATATTTCTCTTGCGTTAAGAGGGCTGACCTATTTTCTTTTACTTTAGAGAGGAAACACAATAAAAGAATGCCTACAAACTTCTTCAGTGAGACAGAAAATTCAGCATCACCAGCTTCCCACCTGGCCCTTGCCCTGCTGTTAAAGGCTGTCCCTTTAACAATGGTCAGAAGCAAAGTTTGTAAAAGTTACCATTTTGGACTACAGCTTCCAGAACCCCATATCCCCATAAGCCTGGGAGATTGTGGAAAGTCCAGTCCAAAAACTTTTCCAAGGTTTGGTTGAGTCTCACAAAGGCAGGATATAAATCAAAATAAATAAAACAGATAGCTCTATTACCAGGCACTGGCTGCACATTTACCTAACAGGGGTTTTCTCCTTGCTGTGATTAAATTTCTTTTACAATTTCTGCAGAGCAAGCTGATTTTTGAGGTACAAGAGCAGACCACATCCTGGTCAGCTGGCAGACCTAGGATCAATTGTGCAATGTTCTGTGAGGGTTAACAAAGAATGAGAAGAAATTCAGAGCAAATGATCCCTGGCTAGTTCTTTGCTTCTCAGGTGAAGATGTATCACTTTAATTTGGTTGCATTAAAGGCTTGAAATATTAAAAGTAAATCTAATAGGGCCAATTGAGGGCAGCATATTGTGACATTTACGTCCTTGTTCAGAAGATGAAATGCACAATCTGCTCCATCGTGGAAGGTAACTTTGTACAAAAGAAAGGACATAACATTTTTTTGGAGCAAGGAAAGAAAGCCTTGCATGAACTATTCCAAGAAAACTTAACAACTTCCAAAACATACATTATTAATAACATCAAATTGCTGTGTTGGTCAAGGATACC
The DNA here is from genome assembly GCA_948472985.1 of Iguana delicatissima. NCBI lineage: Eukaryota > Metazoa > Chordata > Lepidosauria > Squamata > Iguanidae > Iguana > Iguana delicatissima. The sequence continues at coordinate 426,236 of CAOKZL010000186.1, forward strand.
TTCTGGGGATTCACCTAAGTTGTCAGCACAGTTTGGGAAAATTACTTTTTGGTCCACCACTTTCGGTGTGGCCATGCTGGCTAAGGAATTCTGAAAACTATAGTTCCCAAAAGTAACTTTCTCTAAGTTCTTCCTGTCAATGGGGGTATAAGGATCACTCTAACTTTTCCATTTTGCATATGTTCAGTTGTCAGTCCATTCTGTCCTGTTTCTACACAACTCACAAGTTTAAAATTAAAAGCCTGAACAAAAAAGTTTCATGTAAATACTTAGCTAAATTTGGATTTAATTTATGTTTACATATAGAAGTCTGGACACAATTGATGTTGAAATATGCATTTTTGTATACATTTCATCCTAAAATATATAGTGCTGCATGCATTTTAGTCTTTTTTTAAAAGCTATTGACTGTTCCATAAAGCTTAGAGAACAGAAAAACTGAAAAGATAATGGCATGCCAATGCATGTATTAATCCAAAAAGGAGCAAATCCAGTCAAATTGCTTTACATTGTGGTCTGCACAAAATCTTCAAGCATCCCTACTTGTCCATTTGATGCAAGTGAGAATTTGACAAAATGGCAATGACAAAGAGCCACCGGCAAAGATCACCCCCTCCTAAAACATTCTTTTAAAGAGTCATGAATGAGCCTTTTCTTCTTCAAACATGCTGTCTCAAGGGCAGCCTCATAGCTGTCTTCCTTCTTAATAAGAAATCAAGGCTATGAAGCCCTCCTTCTCTGCCCTTTGGCTGACCATACAAAAAGAGAAGAGCAGTGGAAGAGGGAGGAGACAGCATCCTTCAGCTCCCAACTTTCAGTTAAAACTTCACAAGTCAAAGCACGTCTTAGCTCTGGCTTTTCTCTTCTGGCAGATGAACATATGCCATACTTCTTCTCTTTTTTTTAAGATATAAATATAGAAATAGGTGATATAGACAGATATAGATAGGTATAGTTATATTCACATTCAAGGGGAATCTAAGTTATATACAACAATGTTCCAATATAACAAAAGGGAGATCCAATGTGGTGTAGTGGTTTGAGCATTTGACTATGGCACTGGAGACCAAGGTTTGATTCCCCACTGAGCCATGGAAACCCACTGGGTGACCTTGGAGACATCAAGCCTGTCTGCACTAGACTGTTATAGCACTATTATTCCACTTTCAACATTCTATGGAATCTTGGAGTCTGCAGTTACGGAAGGGGCCGGCCGTCCAATGCTGCAAACCCCAGAATTCCATAGAATGTTGAAAGTGGAATAATAGCACTATAACAGTCTAATGCAGAAAGGCTCATCGTATACTCCCAGCCCCAGAAAACCCTGTGGTGACCATAAATTGAAAACAACGTGAAGACCACACAAAAAGAACAACATAGCAAAAGAATGAAAATAGAAACATGGAACCAGGAAAAACAACCACATTAGTCATAAGTTTCTATAAATGCTGACCAAATGTCCAAATATAAGTCCATTTGTAAATTTCATCTACACATCATTCCTTCAAAAGTATATTTAGATCCTATGGGTAACAGATAAATTAAAATTCTATTTCCAATAATGTAGTATCAATCTTTTAGCAGGCAAAAGGGCATGAGAATCCACCAGTGTTGGCCATTTGTTAATATCTAAGAAACAGGTAAATAATTCAAAAGAACATGTACATCTCTGAATATCAAGGAACTTTCCAAAACCAAGTTTACTCACGTAATTACTTCCTCTCAAAATTGTAGCTACTATGGGACAACTTAAAACATATGTACTAAGGAAGCATTCTCAGTGTTACATCCCCAACAGTCTGCTGATTTGGAAAGCCCTTTCTTGTGTTGACCAATAGACCCAAAAGAGGAATTTCTGCTGTACAAGATACAGGCCATTTCCACATGACAATGCTTTTGCGCATTGTCGAGCTGCAATTCACGTCCAGAAAGGAGCACCTGCTCACTCCCTGAGGAAGGAAGTGCAATGGCTCTGCCTTCTGCAGCGCAGCTGGGCACTTGCCATTGCTGCACTGGGGCAGGAAGTGTCACAATCACGCTTCCGTGGCTTCAGCACAATGGTAAAGATGGGAGCACTGTGCGACTGGAGATGTAAAACAGATTTTTTCCATTTTGTAAATACTGCGTGTGTACAATGCTTTGCGACGGGATGCCAACAGGATGGCGACGATGTCATGGGGAACTGTGATCTGCCAACCGCTGCCATCCCGCCCCAGAAGCGGCACAGCGACATTGTGCAGAAAGAGATATATTGTTGTTATGTGCCCTCAAGTCATTTCCAACCTACGGCAAACCTAAGGCAAATTTGTCATGGGGCTTTCTGGAAGCTGAGAGTCTTGATGTGCCCAAGGTCACCCAGTGAGTTTCCATGGCCAAGCGGGGAACTGAACCTTGGTCTCCACGGTTGTAGTGCAATGCTCAAACATCTACATCAAGGACATATTAATTATAAATGTTGAAACTGATGGCCATTGATTAGTCAGAACTGGATATTCCAATTCTCTATTCAATTCTTTTTATAAACCTCCCTTGCCATATTTATTTATAGATAACAGAAATTTATACACATGAATCAGCGGTTTGGATATTTGCTGGCTTCAGTTAATGTCTCTAATAGTAAGGGAACCTTGGATACACTTAAAACTGCAGGGACAAATCTGGATTGTAACAAATGTGTTTTTTTGAAATTTAGGTCATACTGATGGAGGGAATATTCACAGCTGCAAACTCAATGTTAGCACACTGAGTGTTATCAAAAGGACTGATGAATGCATTATAAACCACAATGGACTTTGTGATCAAACCAGGGCTAAAACAGGGAAAACGATTGTATAATAACAAATTTTGTTTAGTATTGTTGTTCCTTTTAAGTGCCTTGCAGAGAATAAATATGGTTATTACTGCTAGCAAAATGCCTGCCATTAGGATGGTCCAGGACTTTTACAACATCTTCTCAGGTGAGACATTCCTACACTGAAACTCTCCCAGCTATGAGTTTTTTTGGTGGAATCATCATCAGCGAGTGAGGAATTCAATTCCCACAATGCCCTGTTCCCACAGTGCCTTTATTTAACACTTCTAAGGCACTGCTGAAAATTTCACCATATAGCTTCACAAGTTCATCCACCTCACATGGCACAGCAATGCTAATATCAGCCCTGTTGGAGATTCCTTGGGGGCACAGTGGGCACTTTTGCAGGGACATGAGATATCTTTAGCACAGAAGAAGGTGCACCTTCTATTCAGAATCAGAGGTAGTGGAGGCTTCTCTTGCTTCTACCACAATGGCATTCCCAAATACACTCTATCTTTCAGTGCTTTACTTTTCACACAGGAGTACATTTCATTCATTCATTCATTCATTCATTCATTCATTCATTCATTCTTTCATTCATTCTATTTGTGTGCTGCCTTGTCTCCCAGAATTTAAAACATTTAAAACATTATAAAATAATTAAGAATATTAGAAACATATAAATGATTTAAAAAATTATACCAAAGTGCAATTTTAAAAACAGGTTAATGAATAAATAAAAACCTCCCCAGTTCACATAAAAGCCTGCTTAAGAGAAATATTTTTGTCTGCTGGTGAAAGGAGAGCAGGGAGGGGGTCAGCCCAGTCTTCCATGGAAGAGCATTCCACAGGGCAGGAGTAGCCACTGAGAAGGCTCTCTCTCATGTCCTCATCGGGTGAGCCTGGGACAGTGGTAGGACTGAGAGAAAGCCTTTCCCTCCGGATCTTAGGGATTTCAGTGCTCTAACAGGTTTGTATAGGGAGATACAGTCTTTCAAATAGTACAGGAAAAGTATTCACTTTTATTGGTGTACGCAAAGAAAAAATATTTCAGGATACAATTGGGTTGACAACCAAACCTACTTCCTGGCTTTGGACACTCTGCCCAATAAGAATCAAACACATTTACATTTTCACATGTCTGCCCCAATGTGGTTAATTTAAATATCCTTATCCTGGTTGCTGTTTTGTTAGTCTGTTTTTTCAATCACTCAGAATAAGACTCAAGGTTATGCAAGTGTAGGAAATATTGACAACTAGATTACACAAATAGATAATGTCCTGACAAGCCCTAAGGTTTAAAAAAAATACATGAAGGAGTAACAGATATACTGCTGTGATGCCAGTTTTATCACAGCAATATATCTGTTACTCCTTCATGCATTTTTTAAAAAAAGTTAGGGCATGTCAGGCTGACATCTATTTACCTGTTACTTCTTCACAAAGTCTCCAAATCTACAGTCAACAAACACCTAGATGGGTGGAAGGAGGTGACAGATCTACTTGGAATGAAGCTCAGCTCAGGGATCAGAATGTTCACCTTGGCATTAAGAGAACTAATACAAACTGCTGACATCCATATCCTAAGCCCTGGAGAGAAGGGGAAAAAATTGCAGGTATAGCCATCTTGACCATAAAACAGAATTCAAGACTATTATTGTGCCAATAAAGAGGTCAACCAAAAGGCATAAAATACATTGCATAATATATTTTACACCTTTTGGCTGGCCTAATAAAGGTATCTCCGCACTACCACCAGCAGATAAAATATTGCATTATCAAATTTGAATCTTCTTTGTAATCTCCTACTTAAGCACCACCATTTGCTCCCAAGCCCATACCCCTCAGTCAATTTGTAAGTATGCTTAGCAAACCTAATTGCTCTTTTTTAAAAGGAAGAACACTCTTGATTTATTTTGAACTCAAGTTGTGAAGTAAAATTGGACCCTATAATGGTCCTCTTGACATCAATAGGAATGCAACAGACTACAGTTCCTCCCTCTTGCCTGATGGCAGTAATTGTTTCTCTTGCAGCAGCAGGATATAGAAAGGGCTTCACCCCTTCCCTTCTTTTTCACCATGACATGGGGACAGATGTCCTGGAAAAATTATATTTCTCAGGGTTCCTGGTGCCATAGCCACTGCTATGGCAGCTAGGTAGAGCCAATGATCTTAGCAAAGAGGTGGACCATACTAAAATGGTAAGTTGCAGCATCCACCCAAGTTGAACCATGAACCACCAGAGGTGGCAGCATCTCTTGTGCTGGACATCTGAGGATGGAAGAAGGATGGAAAGATCTCCCTTCTTCTCATGCCCATTGCTACCAGAGATACATGTAGATGGATGGGAGGTGGTAACACATTAACTGTGAATGAAATCTGAAGATCATCGCAGAGGTCAGAATGTTCACCTTGTCTTTAATATAGCTAATACAAATCACTAACATTCATATAGGCAATATATAATTTCAGTCCTACAGGAACTCTCTCTCTGTGTGTGTGTGTGTGTCTCTGAAGGTACCTTCAAGTCACTTATCAACTTATGGTGACCCCATACTTTCATAGGGTTTTCTTTCACCATTCCACTGCTTGATTTCCAAAATCCTCAAACTGATGGATAAGTTTCAAATTCAAACAAAACAAAGTAGACTACAAATTCATGTAAAACTGTACAAACCAACTCTGTGTGTCTGTATACGTCTGCATGCCTTCAAGTTGCCTGTTGACTTATGATGACCTCATGAATTTCTTTGGGTTTTCTTAGGCAAAGAATACTCAGAGGTAGTTTTGCCAATTTCTTCCTCTCCCAATGAAGCCCTCCTTAGTTTCCAAGATCAGATAGGATCTGGTACCTTTAGGGTATTTAGGCCCCTTACAGAAACTGTGCTGGCTGCCAATTCATGTCCAGTCTGAATTCAAGGTGTTCATGATGACATTTAAAGCTTTAACTATTTGGGAACTCTTTTGCAGAAGGAGCATCTCTTCCTATATGTATCTGTCCAAGAACTGAAATCTGCAGGAGGGACCCCCCTCTCTCTGTTACACAAGTTGGGGTAATATGAAGAGGGAGAACATGAGAGATGGCCCTTTCAGCTGTGTCACCCCAATTGTGAATACACTCCCCTTGGAAATCCAACTGTACCAATGCTGACTTCTTTCAGGCCAAGCTAAAATATTACTTTCAAGGACTAATATATTTCAAGTCTATAAGTACATAGTTTTAAATTGTTGCTTTTAAGTGGTTTTAACTGTTGCTTTTAAAGTGGTTTTAAATGTTTTGTATGTTTTTACTTTGTTCAAATTATTTATATTTTTAATCTGGAAATGTTTTAAATTGTTTATTGTGTCACCCTGAGATCCTGTGATAAAACGCAAGATAGAATGCTTTAATAAAATAAATATCCTAAACTCTGAAATCATAAATTTTGGAACCATCACTAGTACCTACCTGGAACATGCAGCTCTTTATCAACCTTAAGAAAAGTCACCAGTCGAAACAAAATTCTTCCTCCTCCTGCTCCACTTCTGTTCTTCAGCTGGTTCAGCTGAGAAATAATATCCACACTTTTCTCAAAATTCAATGCAACTTCAGTATGGGTGCTCTTAATTCTGATTTGCAGCATAAACAAGAAGATACCACCAGAATTCTTCTTCACTAGCCATACTTCTGAATTCTGGTCCAAAAGCATATTAGGAAGTATTTAAATCTGAACCCACTACAAACAATCATGCAACCCATTCAACATCAAGGGGGGAAATAAAGCAGCCATCCATACTCAAGGCATCAATCTGCATTCAGTTTGTATTTAGGAGTTTTGCATATTCCTGAGTAGCTCATAAACTAGAGAGTTTTACGTGCTAAAAAAAGTAACAGTTTTCTTATTTTAAAATCTCAGACCAAATATCCCACACTATTTTGGAATTAGTCTGCCATCTACAGGGGGAAAATGATCACAAGACGAATTAGTTTAGAGATTAATATGAACTGTGATCCTTTAAATGAACATATTTGGAAGTAATAGCCTTGCAAAGTCTTAAAAAGTGAGGGAACCCCTTGCCAAAACTTTATTAGATGTTCTAGAGAAGAAGCAAATTTATCCTCAAAAGTTCGTGGTCAAATGCAAGGCTATTAGACCACCAAATCAACAAAATTTAGCATATATTTAATAACCTTCCCTCTAGGTGACCAAAACATTATGTATAATGACATTTTAAGCCCAGCACAAAAAAGCTATATATAATGTCATCTATTTATTGAGTATAATTTACTGAGCAGAAACAGTGTTTCTTGTTAATATCATTGAAAAAAACTTGATCCAAGAACAAAGAAATGTAGGAAATGAAGATGAAATATATCACAAACTGGGTTCTCCAACCGAGTGTCATTTGATTTGGTTGAGCTATAACTCCCATCATCCTGAGGCAGCATTGCCATGATGCTTGGGGGCCATGGGAGATGTAGTCCAATGGTACTTAAACTGTGGCCAACATATGACGTCAGCAGTCTGAACATAGTTCCAATCAACACATATTTGATTCTTTCATAGCTGAAATCACACTTGATAGGACACACTTGATAGGACACAGTGGTTTGCTTGGTTGTCGTCAATGTGTTTCTGTGTGTTTGCTTCCTTATTTAAGATAGTGTCCCCACATTTCAGTTTAGTTTAATAAGAAAAAGGTAATCATAAGGTGTCTTCCATATTATACACAGTGATGCATTTTATGTTTTCATAAAATTCAAGGGGAACACCAGTAAAACCACAACAGCAGCAGGATAAAAACTAGGGCTTTAAGAGAGTGGATTGGATCCAGACTGAGGTGCATTTTACTGGGTTGGTGGAAGTGGGTTCCCCTTTCTCCTCTTCTAAGAAGAAGGCTCTCCATATTTAAGAGGGGGAAAAATCTCACATAGAGTTGTTCTTGTTGAGTGAATTAGGCCGTGGTGTAGGTAAAAGGGGCAATCCTCAAAAGATTTATGTTATATTTGTGGGAAATAGAACTGAACAGTCGCACAATGTCTATATTCAGCAAGGAGCTGTGATGATGTTAATATGTAGGGGAGCCATCAAAGTGACTAATGTGCAATGGGACCCATGCCCAGCAGAACCAATGTGCATCTGGACAAGAGCCAGGGAGTGCTGATGTGCATTGGCACTGTCCGACGTACATAATAAGGACAATATTGCTAGCATCCCATTACATATCTTTGCAATTCACTAACAGGGCTCCTTAGCATCTCTGCTAGGTTGCTAAGTACATGTAAAGTTACACAACATAGGCCATGGTAGAGAATTCCAACCAGTACTTTTAAGGGACTGGAGGGACTTCTATGTAAAAAAAACAGACAGAGAAGTCCATTTGTGCCAGCCCGATGGCGTGCACCCAAATCTGAATTTAACCCAATAGCAGTCAGATGCTATACCAACAAAAAAGAACATTGCTTCTATTTGTTAAAAGCATGAAGAGGAAGACTTGCCATCTAACAGAGCTGGCACCAGCAGACCTCTTGAGGGAAAACTCCACAAACAAGGTGCTACCCTGAATATTCGTTAGGTTGGAAAAAGCACCCAAACACTGAAGAATGTGTGTGTAAATAAAGTGGTTTCTCAAGAGGTCAGAGGAGAAACTTGTAAATTTCTGACCTTAATGTACCCCTAAAATCCTGCATCAAAGCTAATTAAGAAAGTCCTCCCACCAAGAGTCATAATTTTCCTGTGCACCCCCTTGACACAGTCCTGTAGATACCAGGAGAGGTCAAGGAGCAGCTAAGATTCACCCAGCAACAATGCAGGAATCTTCCAGCAACTCCCAGAGGACAATGCTATTGTCGTGCACCAGCTATCAGAACATAGCCAGATATCCTCAGCTACCTCCTATCAGCCACTACATGGCCACGTTGAAAGGGAACTCAGGAATATGGTGAGCCTGGAGGGAAAGTTTCTCCTAGCTGCAAGAATGTTTTTGAAAACTATAGTTTTCCAAGACATTCTTGTAGCAGAGAGAAAACTGAATAAATTATTGATTTCCCCCTGCAGGAACTAATTTACTGAATAATCACATTTCTAATTTTCATCCATGCTAATGGTGCTGAATTGAGGTTACCAGTGGGGTTTGGGGTGCATTTTTGATTTGTTTGTTTCTTTGCTTGACAGTATCTTAACAGCTGTGTAACAAACAATTACCAGGGGGAAAAAATGCACCATACTGAAAGTGGCTGTATGTATTAAATTTGGCCAATATACATGGATAAGAATCATGCCTGGTTTTGCTCATTTTTTCATAGTTAATTTTGATAATAGTAAAGCTTTGCAAATTCAATAGAAAAGACTTGAGACATTAGCTACTTAAACCTGGAAAAAGGAAAGTAAACAAATCCACCCATTCCAAATGATCAGCAGTGTCTGCAGATATGAAACTGATCATGGATTGTGTTGATATCTTGCTGTATGACTGATCGCATGAACACTATCACATCCCACAATCTATGCCAAAGAAACCCTTAATTTATATGGAATTATTCCAACACTGTAAAAATTGAAACAAGCTAATAGGTGGGATAGGCCTATATTTGACATGGTTAACAGTGTGTCATTAACACAAAGTTAAAAAATATATGGACTGTGTTGGAAATACAGATGTGTACCTAGTGATAGGTGAACAACACATACTTAATTCTTAGCATTATAATTCATACAGTTCTTTAATTCTTACAGGTCTTAAATTATCTATTTAAAATGAGTTAAAGTGCACTTTTAATCCCAGGAGCCGTAAAGATACAGTGGATCTTCCACTCCATGAGCAACGTAAGAGATTTGTCCTGAAAGAGGGAAAGCTACGCTCACATCTTTCCCCAAAGCAAATTGCTATTGCTCCTCCACCATCAGTGGCCTGATAGAGGAGTTCCAGGGGACAAAGGCAGGCTTCCAGGAGTAAAATAGTGAATGCTTTGGGTACATGAGATCCAAATTCTTCTTATTCTGTCTCTGGAAGAGTGGAAAGTATGTCAAGCTGAAGCTAATATACTTATTTTCACTCCCGTGATGATCAGTCAGAGGGAAAATGGAAAGAAGAGGGAGGAAAAAAGCTGCTAATGAAACATAAAAATATTTAACATAAAATTTAAAATATTTTTATAACATAAAAATGCTTCTCTCCCATTTTTGGGAAGTGGCATTTCATTGACTAAGGATTTTTGGACTCAATGGATTGTTCTGATCAAAAATATCCATAGTACATCCGAAATTCATCACCTGTGTACTTATTTGATTACTGAATGCTACATTTCAGGCCCAAGGCCTCCCAAAGCAGATTGTATCAACTTATTAAACATCAATATAAAACTTATCATACACTTAAACAATTGCGGCCCTACATAATTATAGTGCTATGATTCTACTTTAGTTAGCCAGCATGCTGTAGTGGTGTGAACATTGGACTACGACTGTGGACACCAAGGTTTAAATCTATGCTCAGCCATGGAAACCCACTGGGTGACCTTGGAAAAGTCACATTCCTCTCTCAACGTCAGAGGAAAGCAAAGGAAAATCCCCTCTTAACAGATTTTGCTAAGAAAACTCCATGATAGATTCACCCTATGGCCACCATAAGTCAGAAAAGACTTGAAGACACACAGCAACAATAACAACAGCAACAGCAATTCTACTTAGCTGACATGGTTACATCCTATGGAATCCTGGGATCTGCCATTTAGGGACAGGCATTTAGAATTCCCAGCCATAGTGCCTTATCAAATTACAAACCACAGGATTCCACAGGATTGCAAGCAGAGCAATTAAAACTCTTGTTGTTGTTGTGTGCCTTCAAGTCTTTTCTGAGTTATGGTGACCATAGGGTGACCAACATGATGGGGAGGGGGGTTATTATGATCCTTCTGTTTTGTAAGCTTTCCAGAAACTGTAACTAGAACCTTATGGGCAAATCTTATGTTCTTATAAGGATGCTCCATTTTGCCATTTAAATTGGGTAATTTTGTATCCAAGTTCAACAAACTGAAGTGTGAAATGCCCCCTTAGCCTTCCCTTTCACTGTAATTATTTTCAGGGTGTTCTGTTCCATTCAAACAAGCTTAGGTCTGTGGTACCAGTTCATTATCTCTTTGTCAAAAAGAAATTATTTTTGGTAAAGCATATAGCAACCAATTGACTTTTCACATTTCTGTGCATTATGATGAAAGGAAAAAAAATTAGGGAGATAATTTTTTAAAAATCCAGCAGCATGCAAAAGGCATTTAATTGCATTAATTAATTTGTCTATGCAACCCTGTGTACTTTCCAGTGGCTTTTAGATTGAAAAGAAATGCCTTGCTAAACCTTAAATGTTGCAGCCAGAGAAAACAAATTTCCACAGAATAATAGCACTTAGGAGAGACAATGAAGAGGGTGTGAAGGGGCCACATCTTCAAGCCTTAAAAGAAAATCAAAGCCTTTGGAAACAATGGCAAGGTATAGCTGTGAACTCATCTTACTGGCAGGTAGATGGCATAACAACCCAGAAAACATTGGATTCAATTATTAGAATATCCCATTCGGACACCTTTTCTTTTCTAGATGACTAATGTGAATATTTTAAATGCCAACCATTTTGCATGTAAAATGAACAAAAGCCCGGGGAAAGCAGATATGAATTTATATTAACATTCCACCATAGTCCTTTCTAGTATTATTACTAATATGGAGGGGAACAACTCAAAATGGGTCAGTAAGCCATGAAAAGTTTACCAATAAGAAAACATTTTTTGCTAAAGGCAACTGGACTGTATTCAAGGCAAAGGCAACAGCATTTGTTCCATAGAATTTGCCTGGGGAACCCATGAAACAGAGATAATTTATTTATTTGATATATTTGGAATGTTTTTAATTCAGTTTTTCAGTCAAGAAGACCCTCAAAAGCACTAACGATAAAATAATAAGTCAAGCAAGTATTTTGAAAAAAAAAAACAAGACAACAAAAATGAACCATAAAGGAACCACTGAATCCTAAAGATGCTAACATGTAACCCAAATGTCTTGCTGAAAAAAAGCCACTTCATGAATCCTTGCTGAAAGACAGTGATGAAATCCATCTCTGACAGAAAAGAATTCCACAGCTCAGGGGCCATGATTAAAAAGTCCTTGTGTATAGGAGGGGAGGAGGAAAGAAGTGCATTGCCAAAACAGAAGAGTCAGATTTCCGTAAAATGCACATAAGCTAATTTTTTTAAATTTTTTTTTAACATTTTCCAAAGGACACTGAAAAACACTACAATTACATAAAAGAATTTCTATAAAGAAAAGGAAAAAATCCAGGAAAACATAAAAACGTGCAAATTAGAAGTTAAAGGATAAGAAGGAAGGAAGGAAGGAAGGAAGGAAGGAAGGAAGCTAGCTAGCTAGCTAGCTGACTTCCTCCCTCCCTTTGAATAGATTATAGCCTATGAATTGATACAAGCCTCTCAAAAACAGAAATATCCAACTTTTGTCTTATTCCCATCCCCTAATTTGTGTTTCAAGAAAAACATGTGAACTTTCCCCCTTATTAACATATTAAGCATAACCCCATACTTCTACTACATTCTATTACCGTTTACTTGCATGGTAAATAAAATTACATAGCAAATAACACTAACACTAACCTTAATGTTAATCTTAACATTAATAATTTTTCTAAATATTGCTTACTGACTTAATTACATCGTATTGTCACTAGTAAAGAGTATAAATCTATTGAATACAGTCCACATTACAATACACTTTTAATACCGTCCTCTGTCTTTAAATGTTCCAGAGTTAACAATTCACTTCCCTAGAGTCTGGCCAGAAGCTACCAACAATACAACATGCAACAGATATTGTCTGTAGTTTCTCACGCTGTGATTTCTCCTCATCAAAATCCAATTCCTTTTTATGAATAAAATGTAATTCAATCTATTCACAAAGTCTATGCATTTAAATTTTTAATTCTTCTCTTTTAAAGTGTCAGCCTCCAGTTTTCTAATTCAACTCTCCTGCTCTTGTGGGGCAAACAGGCTTACTCAGCACTTAACTGCAGAAAGAAGGAAGCTGTAAAAGCTTCTCTGCTCCATCTTAGTCAGAAGGGTTCTTCACACTTATGACTTCCAAAGTTAATTAGTTCTTCTTTTAAAAAGCAGGTTGCCAGCATAGGACAGTCAGATCTTCTGATCTGAATGGCTTTGTTTCACGGTAAGGGTGTGATGTTACTCCTCCAGTCTTTCCCATTTACAACATGTTATTAAAAAGTAAATGCATATAATGGGAATTCTGAAGCCAAATGGGTAATCCTCCACTCCCCTTTTATTGGGCAGAGGGGATAGCACTCCAGCCAGAGACCTCTCTGCCTGGTACTTTTACCATGAAATCTCTTCTTGCTGCAAAGCTGCAGCAGGAACCTCTGGCTGGCCAGCCCTCCAGAAGTCAAGTCTAATTTATATGTCTAAATACAAATTCAGAATAGTTACTAACCTCTTTAAATAGAAATACAATACATCTCACCATAATTAGGAAGATCAATCTGGTGATCTGTGTTATCTGCTCAGTCTGTTGTCCAGGTGCTTTTTACTAGTCACTTCAACAAAGTTGCTGCTCTCCCTGCTTATTGTGGATCTTCACCTTTAACTCAGGTGGGAATTGGACAGCCTTTCCAGCAGAAGATATGTTCAAACAGAAGCTGTTCTCTGACAGCTTCTCACACAGAGGTCTATTGAACTAGTGCCCTTATGCCTCAGATAGCAGCAGAAAGCAGAAAGAGACTCTGATGTTGATCTAGGCATGCAAGTAGATTATCTTGGGAGGAGGAAGCACTTCAAAATCTTCCTCTTGAAGATTTTATAAGACTTTTGGTGTCAGCACCAGAACAGGTTTACTGCCCCAAAATTAACAAGGGGCAGTAAACCTGGTACCTGATTGGCATTATCATATGGCACAGAGTGCAACTGGTTATTAATCTGATTATTAATTTGGCATTTGCATTTGAGCTAACCAGACACTTGAACTAAACAAAAGAGGCTGTAGTTTCCAGGCACCTATGAAAGTTTAGGATGTATTATGATAATCCAGTCTGAACATTACTAGAAATATACCTTGCACGAAGGCTGGGGACTGGTCCACCTACATCAGTACTATTTATAGGAGATGTGGCAGTTGTGTGGTCCTCCAGATGTTATTGGAGTGCAATTCACAACAGTCCTGGCCAATGGTGCAATGGAATTGCAGTTCAGCATCTGATAGGCCCCATGATTCTCATTTCCATTATCTTCTTGGAATGAAACTCCCAGTAACCTTAAACAGCATAGCCAAGGGTACAGAATGCTGGAAATTGTAGTTGGACAGCATTTGGAAGACCACACCATGCTCATGCTTGATCCACACTGACAGGCAGTGGCTCTCCAAGATTTCAGACAGAAACCGTTTCTACCTGTTCCTCATGACCATGATTGAACCCTAACTTTTGCCCATGCATACCATGGGATCTGCCATTCAGACACAGTCCTCAAGCAACATTTGGCAGCGTTGGTGAAAAATGCTCCTAGTAGACACCACTATCTTCATAGTACCAGATTCAGGATGCAGTTTATAAGAAAACTAAAGGGGAAAAACATTTTAAAAATCACAGGATCTACTTTCCTTTAAACCACAAAATATCTGAACAGAAACCTAATGAGTTCCCTCAAAGCATACCTATAGGGTCTCAAATGGTATTCAAAAGAACTTGTATGTGGCCTTGGACACATCAGGGAGGCTCATGAAAGCAATTCCTCACATAGTTGGTGGCAGTTCAAGATACAAGAGGTGTTAGTAATACAACAGATTAAACTACGAGCTCAAAGAGACATCATGGGGTTTTGTATCTGGTCTTAAAGACAGTTAAAAGTGAGAAATCTTTGGACTTTGGTATACTAGAGCCCTTAGCTGGATTTTAAATTGGACTGAGGAATGAATTTTGCCCTTAGTAAATAAAAAAGAAATCAATAGAGAAAGGAGTAGCTTTATTTTGTTTTATCTTCAGTGCCATTGAAGGATGTTTACTCTAAGGAGAAAAGAAATTATTTTTGAGGGTTTTTTTAGCAGAGTTTTGTTTGGGCACTAAGGTTTTTTATATATATAAGGTCTTTTTTACATTTTATATAGGTATGTCTATGTGTATGTATGTACACATCGATTGTTAAACTGAAGTGTCTATCATCACAAGAGTCCAAGATCTAGAGGGCCACATATTGTTTTCCAGAAGCAAAATAATCAAATTATCTAAAATGAAATGTTGCTAGTTAATTGTTACTGCCAGCACCTCCCCACAAAAAAATCAATCAGTACTTACTGTATGATATATTAAGACTATGGTCATTTCCATCCTACACTGTTATAGTGCTATTATCCCACTTCCAACATCGTGCACAATTCTGAGATTTGTAGTTTACTAAGGCCAGAATTCTGGCTCAGAATTCTAAATGCCCTTCTCCAAAGTGCAGATCCCAGGATTCCACAGGATATTGAAAGTGGAATAATAACACAATAATAACACCATAACAGTGTAGTGTGGAAACAGCCACAGTTCATATATATTCACAATGAGTTTATTTTAGCTGTTCCATATGCCTGTAAAAGAGCAACATTTGCTATTTAGAAAGAAACTTTTTTTGTTATTCCTTATTTAAATATTTATATTTATTTTTTACATTATTGTTATTTTTCAAGATAGAAATATGGATAGGTGATAGAAACATAGACTCTATATGGAAGGATGTTAAAACTCAATGGAACTTACCTATGAGTTAAAATCATGCAATAAATTCACCATAAAAAATGAGGAACTTTCTGAATTAATTTGTTGACACAACTGTCAGAAAAGGATAAATTCAGATTTAAATAAGAATATCTGGGGTGTGGCTTAGGAAGGGAACAGCTGGCACTATTCTCCCCTCCTCGCCACATACACAAACAAATTGTTATTATAGACCATAAAGGATGATTCCTCAAAACAATTCTTTTACTATGCAGTTTATCTTCATATCATAAACAAGATCACATCCCAATTTATTTTAAAAGCAAATGCTCTTAAAATGAATGGACTTTTTGGACTTAGTTTCAGAGGGACCGGATTCAGATTTATGTATGTGCAATTAGCTTGGCAGAAGTGAATTTGTCTGATTCTTCCTCCTGCAAACAGAGCCAATCCCTCTCTACCACTTAAAAAAATCTACAAAGATTCTGATGAATTCTGGTGGATGCTATCCAAAAATAGGGTTGTGTGGGTAATATCTCTAAAATTCTCCAAACATTTGAGTGCTCCAGGACATTTCATGAGTCTGGCCATTGTAGCAGTAAGTGAAGAAGGAAGATTCTAGAATAGCAGGAGTAAGAACTTTTATGCCGTGGAGTCCTTCTATGAATTAAGGGCAGACTATTGATCTAACCCAAATATTCAACAACAGAATTCTTAAACCACCTGAATTTTGTCCTAATCTTGCTCCCCACACCTTTATGGGGACCTAAAATAATTCTCTGAAGCATTTACTTTGGTGAAGGGAAGCTACCAGGAGATTTTACTAGGAGGGTGGTTTGTGTATTTTGAACCAGCTAAATGCTTTGTTGGCCACGATCATAAGGAAACACCATGTCATATTTTTTAATTAAAGAGTTCATGCTTACAATAAATAAGATAGCTGTTGGTGGAAGCAGCCAAACAAAGTAGTACTGTCTATGCATAGACATCAGCTTTTCAAAGGAAGGAAGGAAGGAAGGAAGGAAGGAAGGAAGGAAGGAAGGAAGGAAGGAAGGAAGGAAGGAAGGAAGGGGCAAAAGGGTGGGGGGAGGGAGGAAGGAAGGAAGTAGGTAGGTAGGTAGGTGTGGGGGAGAGGGAGAGAAAAAAGCCATGACTTATGGCTATGATTTGTCTATTGCAAAAGATGAGTCTCTTGTTTGCCTTTCACAATACACATGGCCTGGTATCCTCTTTATGAATTATAATGAAAAAAGTCTGATTCACACCATTGCAACTCACTTCTATGGTCTTTGTGTGGGTCAGACCATGCAGTGACCAAAGGTCATTCCCCCCAAAAAACAAGACACTTTCTTTTAAGCAATGCATTTCTGTTGGCCTCAAAGTTTTAACCCTAGGTGTCCTATCACTCCGCTTGCCCTTTCACCCCTTGGACCCCTCCTTGAGTTTGTTACTTGAACCTTGGGTGACTACTATACTGGACAACTAGCTGTGTTGATCAGTGGGTTTAATGTGGTAAAGAGTAATGAGTTTCACATATCAGTTTTATCAGTTAATAAAGCACTAAATATTTATTATATAAAAGATAAGTTAAACATGAACTCCCTGAACTCTTTGCACATTCCCTGCTCCCCAAATCCTATTCAGTTCTCCACCCTGCCTCTGTCTGTCCTAAGTCTGTTTCATCCTTTCCCTATCTGGCTCTTTCACAAACCAGCCTCAGATTTGTATTGTTCTCTCCAACAGGCCTCCCCTTCACAGTATTCTCTGAGCTTTGATTGGCTGGCTCTAATCCGGCTCGCCCACCTTCGCTCTTCATGTCTAACTTTTAAACAAAGCAACTCCCCATCACCAACAACATGGCCGTTTCTATGTTGCCAGTGCGCAGGGGGGTAAGCATGGATGTGTTCAGGTCTTTTCACGTAGCTGGACACACAGATACCTATTACTGAAAAGGTAGTTTTGGGGGTAGCTTTGGGAGATACAACTGTGGAGACAAAGTTACATGGACCACAGACATGGATGGAAGTTATGTGGACAAAAGGAAGAAGAACTAATTGGGAGCAAGAAAACAGCATGCGCCAGCATGTGAATGAATATAGTCGTTGATGCATCTGCTTCCAACTAGAAATAGATATTTGCTGAATATTTTATTTAGATCCTGAACAGGCCTGCAAAGGGATATGAGTGAATGCACGCATGCACACACACACACACATTTTAATTCCCCTTCCATCATATAATTGATAAATCTCTATATAAGATGTTCATGCTATACATATATGATTCTGCATTCCCATGTTCTGGAGTTATCTCTGGTATATTTTGAAATTTTGACATGCAAGCTTTCATCACAATTGTCCCCATAGCAACACACACTAAGAAGTGTCCAAAAATGCAGGGGGCTGTATCAAACCATAACAAGTAACCAGTTCTACCAGTTGTTGCCTCCATCAGGAAGGGATCCTTTATAAGACCAAGTGATTCCAATATACTTTGGACTGCAATAGAGGCAGCTCATAATAATAAATTGTTGCTGAATAAATCCCTTCTAACCCTGGTATCCAAGCTACTGTGTAGATTGCAAGGAAGCTCAGAGGGGATGGGGAAGTTAGAGAGGAGGGTGGAAGATCAGCATTCCTGTTGATTAAAAAGTTCCAAATGCTGTGACTGTGCTGTCCTGGCTCCACTACATTGATGGCATTATGTCGACTCAATGATCTATGAAAAAAATTAATGAAGTAAAACACTCTGGGTGTTGTGCAAAGTGTCTGCTTGTTCAAGAAGTTTTTAATATGGGGATTGCTCTCTGAATATACAAAATATGTTCTCTCTAGCTCCCAGTTGTGCCTCATATGCTCATAGCCACAGATGCAATCTTGTCATCATTTGTGTGTGAATGACACTGATTTCCCAAAGGATGTATGTGTGAATCATCCATTCCATATTCATATTGTCTTTTGTGATATTCCAGTTTCTCTAAAGAGCAGCTGAATTGCCTACCTTAACCCTCAGGTCATAGGCATAAATGCCATCCACAGAATATCTACAGAGAAATTGGGATCAAATTCATTTATAATAAGATTAAACTATTATAGTGCCTTTCCAAAATACCTGCAGGTTGGAACCAGCATTATTTCAGGTTCAACAAGAAAAGTGTTTTTATCACCTCTTACCAGTTCAGATGAAACAACTAGGTAGATATTGGAAGCATTGCTCTAGAGACATGATGTTTGATATATTTGATTACTCTCAGACAATACATAAAAGAATTCACTGTACTGGGCAACGGTAAGACCAGTTTCTGGAGGAAAATATATCCAAACACATAGTGATTTGTACCAAAGATCAGCCTTTATTTTGCTGCTTTATACAACTATATCCACAGGGAGTCAGCACAGAGTTGCGTTCTGTGTATGATCTGTGCTACCATGATCCTCCGAGAGCAGCTGCTTACTGCACAAGACTGTCAAAATCTACAGATCCTTGGTATATGGAGGTCAGTAGTGAAAAAATATCTCACACAGTTTTGTCTTTTTTTTTTTTTCAGATTCTACCTACGTTCTTTTCTTTTCGCTTGTTTGATTTATAGCAGGGTTTGTTTTTGCAACTTCCCTTGCAAGGGAATTTATACTTTTTTTAAGGCATACATTTTTGTGCATATTTTGAGGTAAACATTATTATATTCATTTTCCATACCGAAAAGTATGTGTACATATTATTTTTTCATTATTGACCTTTTGGCTTGCTCATGTTTTTCAAATGTACAGACATTTTTCTGCTTATTATATTTCTCCAAAACACCTCAGGAGGCCCATGAATGTGAAGATTTCTGAGACAAAGTCACTTTGTCCAATCACAAATCCCAGGAGGAGCAAAATAATCTATGCTTCCACATTCCCCCCATTTCCATGTAAAAATGGAAAAGGTGAAGGCATCAAGGAATCAAGTAGCATTGTTACTATGCCATATACCCTCAGTCTATGATACAGCTGTGATACAGCTATAAATATTGTTTAATTAGCATGAAATAAATATAAATCTTGCACTTATGGCTGAAAAGCCATGTGGAAACAAAGGACTCTGACTGGAAGCTTCCTAAAGCTAAGACAAAGCCTTAGCATGGCCAAATCATAGGTTTAGAAGAATCAATTGGAAAAACTTAACCTGATGGGTTTTAAGTGGTTCTCTAACATACCCAAGCCAAAAGAAAATAGCAAACAAAGCTCCTAGAAGGCTCACATCCCACTACCTTTTTTCTTATGGAAACAGTCCTTTTGTTCTTCCACCTTTCCAGTAATTAAGAAGCTATCGTGATTTCCTTTGATGTTTTGTCACTTGGCTGCAAAAGCAGTCAGAATCTTCCAGACCCCTTTGTCAGCTCTACCACAGAGCAATTCACACATTTCTCTCAGGGCAGAAAAAAATGGTATTTACATCCTGGATCAGCCATTGGTTGCTTGCCGACACTTTGAACACATGTGGTATGTTATGTTACATGAGGGTCCCCTGGCAGATTTCAGTTCATTCGACAACCTTCAGGCTCCCCCAGTCTGAGAAAGCTTGCTTCAACCTTCCACTGCTTCAGGATTGGTAAATACCTCCCGTTTCATCCTAACTCCTCGCTATCTAACTTTTCCTCCCTTTCTTTCAGTTAGTCTTGTATGGTTGCAAGATTTCTTGATTGCTTACATGTGTTTTGTGAATTGCCCCCAGTGAAGACATTCCTTTTCTTTTTTTAAATTTCCAATTGGTATCTTATAGTTAGTATTGGTATATGCTGGTGAAAAGATCCCGTAAGATTACCCCACCTGACAGAGGCCTCCCCTTTGAGCTATATTTCCTCATTTTTTCATGGAGGCACAGGTACTGTTGAAGACCTCAATGTCCCCCACCTTTTGGCATAACAGCATCTTGGAGACTGATTTATTTTAGCATGAGCAATTCTGGATAGCAATCCACTTCTTCAGGTGCACTAAAATTAGTCTCAAATGTGTTGCTTGATTCATTCATCTTCCCCTCTACTTTCCATTTTATGACAGAACAGACTAATACAGCTATCTGTTTTGTGGGGGAGGGTGGAACCTTTTATTAAAAATCTTAAACTTAAGGAAATTGTGTTGTTTTGAGCTCATAAATTAGTCCTTCCTTGTTCTCAGGAAGTATGCAAAATATATCAAACACAGAACCATACATCTCTTGGGGTTTTTACATAGGCTTCTAGTTAAACCGTCAGTCCTGTTGTTTAGGTGCTTGCATAAGGAGGTATCTGATATAGCATCATACATATGGTTTCTCATTCATTCTCAACACAATGGTGTACAGATACAGCAGTGCAGTGCCCCTCCATCCCACAACTGGGACAGCCACTGGAATGTTCCTGCAATGGCCACTCAAATGGATGGGAAGCTACCCGTCACATGACCAGTCTGTGATCATCACCACTTTCTGAGTAAGCTTCATGCTCTTGGAATCTTCCTATTTTTTAAGCTCAGCCTAATAGCCATTGATAGATGTATCATTTGTGAGCTTGTCTGTCTATGTAACATTTGGGTCAGACATTTCCCATTATCATCTCAATACATTTCCTTCCCTTTGAGCCAGCAATACTGAATCCTGAATTCTATCTGCCTTTTGGAATGGCCATCCTATTTTTGTTACTATTGATCTGTCTGAGATGAAACAGAAAATAGTATGTAATCATCGAGGACCTCCCCTCCTCTTGCTTTACATTTTCCAAAGTTTCTAATTAATGCATATAGTTGAGAGATTAGCGTAAATTACAAATCCATGATCACTGACTAGATAGACAAGCATTTCAAATGTTATACTGTCTTTAGAAATGTACCTTATTTTCAACTGTTTGTTCACAATAGACCTCAAATGACAAAAGGTGATGCAGCTACATTTTAATCTTTATTTTTTTTAAAAAAAAAAAACTGATTTGTGGTTCAGTTCCAAAAGTGGTGTGTGTGTGTGTGTGTGTGTGTACCTATCAACTTATGGCAGTCCCCTGAATTCCATAAGGCTTTATTGTTTGATTTTGCCAGCTTTTTCTCTGAAATGATAGCCTGCAACACTTGATATTCATAGACAGTCTCCCATTCAAGTATTAACCAGAACTGACCCTGATTAGCTTCTAAGATCAAATGAGATTTGGTGCCTTTAGGGTATTTAGGCAGTACTCCCTCCAAAAAAGTGGAGGCATTCTTTCTCCAATGGAGTAAGTCTTCTTCAAATAAGTACAGGGTCTTCTGTTGAAGAGAGAAACTTCTGCATCCAACCCTACATATTTAACAACTAAAATGCATTAAATGCCAGGATTTAAACAATATCCCTTTTCTCTTTTTCCTCCTTCTAGCACAAATGTTAGTGGTTTTTAAAAAAATCTGAATGTTACATTCCTGTGTCAGAGGGAGAAACTCCCTCTGTCTTTATTAGCTGACTTCAGTACCAATTTTTCCAAGTGAATTTAACACAAGTCCAAACAGAAGATTTACCACTCCACCTGTAATTTCAACAGATTTATTCTCTTTTGGGTAAATAAATATCAATTAACTTAGAAAGGCTATTCATGGGGATCTAATACATAAAATTACGTCTTCATTGAGAGGTCCTGTGAATGAGCTCAAATCCCTAAACAGTACCCTAGTAGAGAGCATAACCCAGGCCATCCAGATGTACTGGACTACAAAACATTTCAGATATTTAAAGACCATAGTGAAAGTACTCATCTGTAGTGAGTCATGTGTCATTTATCAGCTTGAACGAAGGGGGAGACCCTCAGCAGATATACTTCTTCCTGTCATACAGGAAAAAGAAATACCAGATATGACACAAAAAAATTCTAGAAATCAGTATATCTTAACTTTTAGAACTGTATGTATTTTTAATTCATTTCTTTAACAATTTAATCATTTCTGTGATTCACACCTATTACCACAAGATGTCTCTCTTTGTTAAGTTTTCATCTGTAGTCTTCCATTATGTTTTGTCCAGCATTGTTTGGATTCAGTCTGAAAACTTCCAACACCTAAACTGTTTGGTTTGTGTGATCAAGAGGAAAGAAGTTTTTAGAATGGATTGGAAATCTACCCAGAAATCCTCCAGTCAATCCCAATCTACTTTTCTGCCTACACATGATTTAGTCATGGGCATAGAAGCAAACCAAAAAGCTAGTGGTATAGGGATGGTAAGCTTGAGGAAGATCAGAAGTTTTAGCAATGTTGGAGTTAAAGAAAAAAGTGAGTCAGAGGGAGAACAAAGTACTAAAAAACTGGTGATGCTAAAACTGAAAAACCTTTAGCAAAGAACAAAGAATTACATTCCTTGTTGATATTATTGGACTGTTATTCCCATCAGCCATTGCCAGCAAAGCCATTAGTAAGGGACTATGGGAGTTATATTCCAGCAACATTTGGAGAGCCAAATATTTTCAATATCTGTCTTACTATATGGGGAGAGTAGCACAGTTAGGTAGACTCCAGTCTTATTATCCCTTTAGATGATAGTATGTATTGACTCACTTAGACATTTCCATCCGGCACTGTTATAGTGCTATTATTCCACTTTCAACACCCTGTGGAATTCTGGGGTTTGTAGTTTACTGAAGCCAAAGAGATCTCTGCCTGAGGATTCTAAAGGCCTCTCCCTAAACTGCAAACCCCAGGAAATGGCCCTGAAATGGCTTCAGATTCTGATATTTTGAGGCCCAGCACTGAGCTGAAAGGGGTCCTGAGACAGCAGCGCTTTATGAGAAACAGCAGTCATTCGCTATTGCTTACCGGTAGAAGTTATGAACAGATGTTGCACAAGAAAGGCCAGCTTTAAAGGGGAGTTTAAAGTTTGGTTTTTAACAATGTTCATTTGCTTTGAACAATATCTTAAGATGCATATTTTAAAGAGAAAAAAAGGGATAAATATATAGCAAGACACATTAATTGCTTCAAAGCTGAATGGTCTTTGAGACCTATAAAGCATCTAATGTCCATGCAGTTGTTTCAGAAAATTTAAAGATGTATTTGGTTTTTCCACTGAAATTTTGCTAGGAAGTTTCATGTCTGGTTGGCATCATACAGTCAAGAAAAAGAAGTTTATATTTAATCCCATGGAAGTCAACAAAAGTTAGTTGTTCCAGAGTGCTGTTGAAACCAATGGAAAATGAACTTGCAGCAAGCTAAAATCTGGTACCTATGCAAATTTGAGACTGGTGACTTTGTCTAATGATGAAATAAGTCCCAGTGGGATTAATGGGCTTACTCTTGATGAAAAGTTTGCATATCTACAGACTTTGTAACTTCTAAGCTAAGCTGGGTGGAAACCATGAATTTTTGTTTAAAGCATAACAAATATCTTTAAAAAAAAACAACTAAGTTTAAATATACCAAAAAAAAAAAACCATTTAAGGGAACAAAAAACAGATGACAAACAAAAAACGATACAGAACAACTAAATAAACTATATAATATATAAAAAAAAAGAGCTACCATATATACTTGTGTATAAATCCACCTCATGTATAAGTCAAGGGCAGGTTTGGGGGCTAAAATTATTTGATTTGACCAGTGGATAAGCCGAGGGTCATTCCACAAAGAGGGAAAACCTCAGGGGGCCAACTGCCCCTGGCCACCACCACCATTTTCCCACTCAGGCATTCAAAAATACATTTTGCCACATTGCTCCGAGAAGGGGATGGTTCTTTTTTTTAGAAAAGTTAAGGTACACTATTAACTCTTATAAAAAAAGGAACCATCCCCTTCTCTGAGTAAAGCGGCAAAAGGCGATTGCTCAGTTTGTCCCAGGAGAACCTAGAGAAAATACCCAACCCCTTTACTCTCTGGGTTCTTCTTTGAGGGGAAGCACCAAAGAGCCACTACCACCATTTTCCTACCCAGATATTCAAAAAGACCAAAAGCAGCACTGTGGTGGAGACAGTAAAGGGAGCCAGTAGTTCTTTTAGGTTCTGCTGGGAAGGACTAAGCTTTCACCTTTCACCACTCTACTCAGAGAAGTAGATAGTTCCTCTTTTGATAGGAGTTACAGTACAGTACTTATACTGACTTGTGGATAAGTCGACCCAGCTTTTTTGGGTTAATTTTTGACTAAAATTTCAAGACTTATACATAAATATACACAATACCTAACCTAAAAAGGGAAAAAAAATACTAGTAAACAGGGCCAGAAGGACAGACATATGACTTCCAGCCTCTCAGCTGTTGATTACAAGATAAAATACTGAATCTTCAACATTAAATAACTAAAATATACTTCTACATATTTGCAAAAACTACTAATCTTCAAAATCCAGAACTGAAGTTCTCCCCTGGTGCTTTCTCAAATATGCCATAGTCATGTCCCAATCTTTCTTGAAATCTACTCAGTGGTTCTTCTTTAATCAAAATAGTCAGTTTGTCCATTACTGCCAGATCATACAATTTCATCAACTAATCTTTTGCGATGGGATAGCTAAATTTTCCCACTCTGAGCAAAAAACAGTCTGGCAGCTATAATCATATACTGAATAATTCTTCCATGTTTGTTGTCTATTTGATCATTTATCAGTCCAAGCAAGAAGAGTTCTGATTTCATTTGAATCTTCAACATCAAAATATTTTCCATCAGTTGATGAATCTGCACTTTTTATGAATCTGCACTTTTTTTGTCCTCACAAGTCCATGAAAAAGGGCTTTTCTTTCTGCTTACATTTCCAAAAAGCATTAGTAAACCTTTCTACATTTTAGATAATCTTTCTGGTGTTAGGTACCATCTACATATCTACTATATAAAAGTCAAAGTTTGTCTGTGAGTTTATTTGTCTGAGTCAGGCAGGCGAGCACCTCGTACGATTGGCTGTGTGAGGCGAGAAGATCTCATATGATTGGCTGGCTGTGAAGATTCTATGGAATCCTGGGATTGGCAGGTCAGGGAGGGGCCTTTAGAATTCTCAGTCAGAGAGCTCTTGGGCCTCAGGCCGGTTGCTATGGAGATGAGGCCTAGCAGTAAGAAGAAGGGCAGTGTATTCCCTCAGAAACCAAATCTGTTATTTTTTAAAAAATAATTTTATTGAATTAATACATGCTTACAAAAAAGAAAAAGAAAATTGACAAAGAAAAAAAAGAAACAGAGCAAAGAAAGAAGAAAGAAAGAAAAAAAGAAATTAGCAAAAACGACAGTTACAATAACACAGTTACGATATAATAACACAATTACAATAACACAGATCAAAGTAATATATCATGATAAAGATTATACAAACCAAAAAAAACCAAAAAAAACAAGGGGTCTAAAAAAGGAGAGTATTAACATATCAATTAAATTCCTTCCCACTTCTTCATCAATTGGTTTTACTCCATTTTTTTTACACACTCTTCCTATTATAAATCTAAATTTGAACATACATATTAATAGGTATATTAATATATATTTATATTTAATATATAATTAATATAAATACTTCTAAGGTGAACACTATGACTATGTCACTCATCCCATTACCCCCTAATATCAATCTTGTTTCTTACAAATCAAATCCACCAATCGATAAGTCCCCTTTTTATTTCTTCATATCCATAAAAGGTTTCCATTTTTTTAGAAAGGGTTTCTTTGAATTCTTCTTCAATAATGTTGTTAATTTATCCATTTCAGCTAATTCCATTACTTTGTTTAACCATTCACTTTTTATTCCTTATTTTTCCAATATCTCACATATACAATCCTAGCCGCTGTCAGCATATATCTTATCAAGTTTTTATGTTGTTTTTTTAATATCTGTTTGTCTATCATGTTAAGAAGAAAGAGTTCTGGTTAAATACAATTCCCATCGTTAAGCCCTTTTTGAATATTTTTTAAAAATGGTTAACCAGAATTTCTTTGCTTTCTGACATTGCCACCACATATGATAGTGGGACCCCTCATAGTGTATACCTTTCCAACATCTATTTTTCTTTTTTCCATACATTTTAGCCAATTTACTTGGTGTTAAATGCCATTTATATATCATTTTATAAAGATTTTTTTTAAGATCATTGCAGCTGGTAAATTTTAATCCTTTCCTCCAAATTTCCTCCCACTGGTCTAATTTATAGTATGTCCAACAGTTGTGCCCAATATATCATACTCTCCTTTATTTGCTCCTCCTCTGTATTCATCTTTAACAGAAATTTTATTATTTGGAAATTAAATGAGATTCTTCTGCAAGTAACAATTTTTCAAATTCATTTTTATTGTTTCCAAAACCATGGTTTTTCCTGTTTTTTAAATGTCTGTCTTAATTGATAATATGTTAACCATTGTACTTTATGTCCTTGTATCTCTAAACTTTGTATATCTTTGATATTCCAGCTGTCTCCATTCTCCTTTAACATATCACTGTACCTTAACCAAATATCTAGACTACCCATTTCCCTTCTATAAAATGCCTCTTGTGGCGATAAACATCCTGGAATTTTGGCTCCAAATCTTTTTTTGTATTTCTCCCAAATTTTGAAAATTGATGTTCTCACTACATGATTCTTAAACCTGCATTCACTTTTACTTTTCCATACCACAAAAAAGCATGCCAGCCAAATTTTAGTTTATGGCCTTCAATTCTAGTAATCTCTTATTTTCTAACATAATCCACTCTCTAAGCCAGGCTAGACATGCAGCCTCAAAGTAAATTTTAAGATCTGAACCCCTACCCTCCTGCTCTTTAGCATCTATTAAAATTTTCCATTTTAACCTGGGTTTCCTTCCTGCCCATAAAAAATTTGATATTTCCTTTTGCCATTTGTAAAGGGGGGTTTTTAAATAATTGGAATTGTCTGGAACAAGTACATTAATTTGGGTAGGACCATGATTTTAATTATTGTTCTTTTCACTTTTTAAAAGTTGTCTTTATATTTTCCAGGTTTTCACGTAATTGTTTTCAAACAATTGTTATTTTTGTTGTGAATTCTATCCCTAGGTATTTAACTTTTTTCACAATTTCAAAACCATTTTTCCTATGTAACTCCTCTTCCTCTTCCTTACTCATATTCTTCATTAATATCTTTGTTTTATCTTTGTTAATCTTAACCAGAAGCATTGCCAAGTTCTTTTATCGTTAACCATAATGGTTCTACGCTACTGTTTGGATCTTCTAAATAAAAACTATGTCATCCACAAATGTTTTAAATTTTAAAATTTCTGCCCCTCATCCTTATTCCTTTTATATCTTTATTGCTTCTAATTGATCTGTTTAAACATTCTAATAGACAAATAAATAACAGTGGCGAGAGAGGATACCCTTGTCTTGTCCCTTTCTCTATATTAATATATTCTGTTAAATTTCCATTTATTCTTTTAGCTTTCTGTAATAAATATATTGCCTTAACCCCCTTCACAAAGTTACTTCCTAGGTCTATTGTTTCTAATATTTTAATTAAGAATTCCCAATTAACATTATCAAAAGTCTTTTCAGCATCTAAGAATATTAATGCTCCTTTAATTTGGTTATAAATTCCCAAATATTCTATTACATCCAATACTGTTCTGGTATTATATCTAATTTGCCGTTTTGGTAAAAATCCATTCTGGTCCTTTTAATAATCCTTCAGGCATGTTTTCAACTTATTTGCTAGAATCAACACAAATATTTTATAATCTTTATTTAATAAGGAGATGGGCCTGTAATTTTTAATGGATGACAAATCTTTATCTTCCTTTTTAACAGCACTATATTTGCTTCCTTCCAGCTTTCAGCAATTTTTTGGGTACCTAAAATACCATTCAATACTCTTTGGAGTGGTTTTTCCAATTCATCACTAAATATTTTATAGTACAGGGCTGTCAGCATCTGTACCAGAGGTTTTACCTCTTTTTAATTGTTAATGGCATTCCTAATTTTTTCAGTTGATATTACCTTATTTAATTTTCTCTTTGTTTATCTGTAAATTTCAAAATATCATGCTCTTGTATATATTTATTTATTTATTTGTAATTATTTTACTTCTTGTTTTTTATATAGCACTTGAAAATAGTTATGAAATATTTTATGTAATTCTTTTTTATTAGTTACTGTTCTGTCCCCCTTTTTTCGATTCTGTGATCCTTCTTTTAGCTTTTTGTTTTCCCAAGCCTATATAACAGCCATCTCCCTGGTTTATTCCCATATTCGAATTTTTTTTGTTTTAAATAGTCTAATTTCCTTTTTTATCTCATCCATCAGCATCATTGTTGTTTGTTTTTGTAGCAGTTTTATTTGTTCTAAAATTTTATTATTTGTTGGGTTTTTTACTAACCCAAGTCTTTTTTTTTAAACTCTTTAAAATTTCAGTTATTTTCTCATCTCTTTCTTTTCCACTCCATATTTTAATTTTTAAATTCCCCCCAATTTCCCTTTTTCCCGCAACCATACCAATACATCCCCCGCCCCTTTATCCTGATTTAAATTAAAATATTCTATAAGTATTTCTTTGCAATATTTTATCACTTCCTCTTTGTATAATAAAACCTCATTATTCTCCACCTATAATTTTGGGTTCTTCTCTTAATAGTTAGTCTAATAGGATTGTAGTCTAACATTGTTCTAGATGATTTTTTTTCCCCAAATTATTCCTATTTTTGGAAACCGAGATCATGTCAATTCTGGATAGGGAATTATGAACGTCTGAATAAAAAGTAAATTCCCTCCATTCTCTTTTTTTAATCTCCAAGAGTTACTAGGTATAGTTCATCAATTATTTCAAAAAAATCTTTTGCTAGTTTACCTTGATTTTTCTTAATTTTTTTTTGGTCAATAATCTGTCTATTTGTGGATTTACCACCCCCTTAAAATACCCATTAGGCACCAATATTCATAGTCCTGTCCTATTATTTTTTTTTTTCAGTTCCCTATAAAATGTGCTTTTCTCAGTTACCAGTGCATAAATTCCAACCACTAACATTTTGCCTTTATTAATCTTAATTTCCACCCCTACAAACCTTCCCTTATTATCTATAAACATCAAGTTGGGCTCCAAATAAAATTTCATACAAAACTACCTTTTTTTTTTTTTGGCCAGCTGACACAAATTCTTTTCCTAATTTCTCCTGGGTTAACAATTTGATGTATTTGTTCTTAAATCTAACTTCTTGAAGACACATTAGGACTAATTTTTTTTTGTAAGTAATGAAATATTAACTTCTGCTTTTTAAATGAGTTTATACCTTTTACATGCCATGTAAGACACTCCATTTCATTATAAATACATTTACATTTTCTTCCACTTACATCAAAATACATTCCAGTATATAAAGAGTTTTTTAACCTACTTGCTTTTTATAGTTCTATAGTATCTTATCTTTATAACCTCCCCTTTCTATTTTCTCTTCCCTTGCTCTTACTCTATTTCCACTCCTTCTACCCCTCTACTCCTCTTATCTTATTAATAATTACCTTTAATTTCTTTCTTTATCTCTCTATTCCTTATCTGAAAAAAAGTTCCAGCAGGCTCATTCTTCTTGACATCTCCTTTTTCCTCTCTCTTTTCTTTTTATCTTTCCTTCAGGTTTCCTCTTCTCTTTGGTCTAAGTCTTCTTGCTGAGCACCACTGTCCCCCCGGTGTGTAACGTTTCCTCTTGACTTTTGGCTGTCTTTTGAAATTCTTTCCTGTTCTTTTTTAAAAAGTCTGTGGCTTTCTCAATTGAGTTAATTCTATATTTTTTTTTTTTGTAGGTAAAGTTGACTCTCTCAATTTTTCCCAACTGAAGGGGATTCCTTCCTTCTTCAACACCTCCACCAAGAAAGAATAATCTTTTCTCTTCCTCAGAAGTCATGCGGGGGGTTTCTTTTAGTATTATTATTAGCTTCCCATCAATTTGAATCCCTTTATTGTAGTACACTTCCAGAATGTGGCTCTTTTGTCTTCTGCACACACTGCACAATTAGATCTCTTGGGAGGTTTTGCTTTTTAGCTGTCAAAGGGGTTTAAATCAATATACATGGTCCACCTCAATTTCCAAAAATTCTTCAGTACTTTCCAGATTCTTCACCGATTCTTCAATTATTTTCTTTCTTATATTCTCGTTCAGAGATTCCATAAACCCTCTAAATCTCAGCCACAATTCTTTTTCTTTGCTCCATTATGCTTTGATTACTTGTTCTCCAATTTTGGTTAGGTCTTGTGTATCACTTTTCAAAATTTTATTTTTTCTCTTTTTCCTTTACATCCTTCTTGACTTGGAGCATCATTCCTTGCATAGCGTTAAATTTGGTTTTCAGATCATCCAACACTTGTCCTGTCTCTTTTCTAAAGGCTCTCATTTTCTCCATAAATTTTACTATATAGATGGGTACACCCTCATCTATGGATGTTCTTTTTTTGTGTGCTGTTAATTTCATGGGTTTTAAATCTTGTCTTTACACCAGTCATTTTTTTCTTCCTCCTTTTTTTGTTTCTCTTCCTCCCCCCTTTCCCTTTCCCTTTTCTCCTTCAATTTCTGCTCCTACTTCTCCCTTTCCTTTCTTTCCTCCTTCCTCTCTTCACCTCCCTTTCCTTCCTGTTAATGTATCAGACTTCCAACTTACTCATACCTTCTTCACATACTTTTACCTTCTTTCCCCCCCTTTCTCATTCTTTCTTTCCCCACAATCTCCTTTCCTTTTACCTTTTCCTCCTCTCCTCTATCCCCTTCTTCTCTTCCTTTCTCCTTCTAGATCTTATTCCCGTTTTCTTATTATAAAAAAAAAGGGAAGAAATGTGTGTGTGTGTGTGTGTGTGTGTGTAAAGAAAAAAGGGAAAAAATTGAAAAAAAAATTTAAAAAGAAAAATGGGGATATTTGGGGAGAGGAAAAAAAACCCAAAAAAAGTTAGACCAAAAAGGGAAAAAAAGAGGGGGGGGGAAAAAGAAAAGAAAATCCAAAAATCAAATATCAGAGGTAAACAGCCAAAAAACCAAAAATCCAAAAAAGGGACAGAAATTTTTGTTATGTTGTCTTAAGAGGTGATACAGTTTATGTTGCTTTCCAAAAAAAAAAAGGGGGAAGCGTTCTTTAGGCTGTTGGCATTTCCAAGGTCATTATCTCTCATTAGCCACAAGACAAGAATGGCTTCTTTGCTGACTGGGAGATTCTAGTTAGGTGTTAAGCAACAGGGCAATACAACAAGTTTGGGGGTCCCGACTAACTTCAAAATGTCTTATCTTCAAATCTGATTAGCGTTATTAACCTTCCTCCTTTAATCAGCAAGTCCAGTTTGTTCAAGCTGTTGTCAACAAGTTCACAGCAAGGGAGTACATACGCAGCAAGTGAGAGAAAAAAAAGGGAAAACAAAAAAAACAAAAAGGAGCTCCGCAGTTCTCAGATCAAGCAGGAAATTAGAATATTTATATTCTGGGACCTAAATTTAGGTATTGGACTCATTAAAAAAAAAAAAAACAAAACACAAACAAGAGGGACTCAGCCCTAAGGCTGGTGAACCTCAAGACAAGTTGGGGAAATCCAATCAGAAAAATTATCGGAAAACTTTTAAAGAGATGTTTCCCCCAAATTTATGGTGAAATCTTCTTGATTTTAAGCGATTCAATTCATGTTACAAATTTCAAGAGTTCTGATGGATCAGTTGTGGTGCAGGTAAGGGAAAGGAGAGTTTCTTCTCCCGCTTGACAGTGTTGCGGGTCCACTTCTGTGACCGTGGCCGTTCACCGTTGTCATTCCTTTCAAGCGACAGCTTGCTAGGACTCTTGCACTTAAACCAGAGATCTTCAGGGGCTCCCACCTGCAGACTTTAGAGCAATTATAAGCCTGCGGATCACTACTGCTTTCTCAGTTGGAGATCAGATTGCGATTTCCCCCCGTCTTCGCCCATTCAACACCAAACCAGAAGTCCAAACCTCTGTTATTTTTAACAACTTTCAATACAGATTGGATTGAGGAATATGGGGGAAAGTTACAGATACTGGAATAGGCCTGTTGCTATGGTAATGAGGCCTTCCAGCAAGGAAGAGGGCAGTGTATTCCCTCAGAAACCCAACCTCTGTATGTTAACAACTCTGAATACATATTGGATTGGGGAATATGGGGGAAAGTTACAGAAAATGGAGAAAACAGTTTGGTGAGTTCTTAGGAGGAAGAGAAAAACCCCCAGGCAAAGCCGGGTAAATAAACTAGTTATTTTATAAAATTTTTCTCTAAGTAAACTTTAAACCTCTTAACCATGTCTTTTCCCATTGTTCCATCTGTACATTTTAGCCCACATTTTGTGCCCACTTAATCAGTCTTTTATTTGTCTATGCTCCATATCCAATCTCAACAGTAATTTATACATTTTAGCTATTAAATGTTCATCATCAGTGCACAATCGTCCTTCAAACTCTGATTTTGTTATTTCAAAACCAAGCAGATTTATTTTATCCATTTTAAAATGTTCAGATAACTGTCTATGAGCAAACCACTGAATATTATAACCTTCTTGAGCCAATTCTTCCCTTGTTTTCTCAAGAATCTTTTTCCTCTTTTCTGCTAAAATTAATGTAAAAATCTTAATCAATATTCAAAAGAGAGATGGGCCTATAATTTTTTTGGCTCTGTTGCACCTCCCTCTTTTGGTATCAGAGTTATGTTAGCATTGCACCAAGTATTTGGAATCTTTCTTGTGGTTAAAATTGAATTCACCAATTCTTGAAATGGCAGAAACAACTGTTCCTCCAAGCTGTTATAGTAAATCACTGAAAGGCCATCTGGCTGGGGGGCTTTCACCATTTCCACCACTGTCATGGTAGCATTAAGTCCTATTCTTTGATTATCAGAAATCATTGGTAAATTCTGTAAGTCCAAATATTTTTCAAGTTTTTTCCATCAAAACATATTGTTCCTTACAAAGAGCAGGAAAAATGTGGGGAAAAAATCCTTTAACTTACCATTGCCATCTGCCATCTCAGGTCTTCAAAATCAGCTTCTTCTCTCTTATCTTTTCTTAGCTTATATGCAAACCATTTTCCAGGTTTATTGGCAAATTCAAAAAGCTTTTGCTTAGCATTTCTCTTTTTTCTCTCAGTTTCTTGAACCATACTCATAGACACTTTTTTGTGTAAGATTTTATTACCTACAGCAATTATAACAGTTGGATTTTTCTTCAACTCTTTTTCTTTTTCTTGATCTCATCCTAAATACTTTGGTTATTTCTTTTCCTTTTAATTCTGTATCCTGTTATACGGAAAAAAAAACCTTCTCATGACTGCTTTACTAGTGTTCCTCTATTCTAATGTCAGTATCTTCAAAAAATTTTGTTTAAAGTCTTTTTAGCTTTATTTAGAATTTCCTCATTTCTTAACAATGCATCATTCAATCACCAATTAAACCGGCTATGCCTATTTTTAAGAGTTAACATTACCAGATTATGATCCTTAATTCTGCTATTTATTTATTTAGATGTCAGAAACATGCCAATTCTTGAAAAGGATTTTTGCCTCTCTGAGAAAAAAAGTACATTCTCATGCATCACCATATTTTGATCCCTAATAATTCCAAATTATCCATCAAGTCAAAAAAGGATTTTGACAGTTTCTCTCAATCCTGCCTTTTTTCAAACAATCTATCAATACAAGGATTGATTATGCCACTACAATCTCCTAGAAAAACCCACCACTCAAAAATCTTTTCCAACAATTCTTCAAAAAAAAAAGGGCCTTAGAGTATTTTCAGAAGTTAGCATAGACACCAACAGTCAAAGTTTTGAATTTGAATCTCCACTCCTATACAAAAATCATGTGGGTCTTTGAAAACTTTCCCTGGAGCCAGTTTTGGGTTCATAAACATCATCTTTTTCTTCTTTTCTGTAAATTATATTAATTCCTTCCCCAATTTAGAATTTAATAAGTATTTACTATCTTTTTTTTCCTAATATGTGTTTCTTGTTAGCAAATCAAATTCAAACTTTGACTTTGCTTATAATGAAATATCCTTTTCTTCTTGATGGGTCAATGTGTCCCTCTTATATTCCAGAGAGATATTTTAAAGCTATTTTTAGGCCTTGACATCATCAGAGTCTATATCCACTTTGCTCTGTGCCTGTGGGTTTTTCCCCTCATCACTTCCACTACTCTCCCCTTCAGAACTTTGTTCAGGAACTTTCCAAGAAGCCTTTAGCCTTTTGAATTGTATTAAGATGAAATCTTCCCTGTTTATAATAGAAAATGACCCCTTTGAGTTCCTCCACTTGAAGGTGATCTTTTGTTCCTCCCTCCTGCTTTTCAAAATTTGAACCAGGATGTCTTGAAAAATTATAATTTGTTTTCTATGGGTCTGCAATTTGTATAACAAGTGCTGCTTAAGAACTTGATCTCTCATCTGTCTTCTCACAAAGTTAACAATCACAAGATAGCTTTCTGTGCCACATCATGCAGGAGTCTAATTGGTATACTTTGTCCAGTTCTCAAAAAAGTCTTCTCTCTTTCATTCCAGGAGATCAGCCAAGGCATCAAGCATTCTTGCATATATATCTTCATTTTGCATCTCCAATATTAATCTGAGGCATCTCTCCCTCTCCTTGAGGTCAAACAAAGTCATCACATCTAAACTCTGTTGTTGGTCCATAGATAATTTCTCAGTGACTTCTTCCAATGTCTGTGTCTTATCTTCTAGTAATTACATTTTTCATTCATCTATTTGATCTCAGTTGATATCTTAGGCAAAGATTATTTTATACCCTTGAGTTCAGCCTTCAAATTTTGTTTAATCTAATTTGGTTCATATCCCCTCTCATCTGATTCACATCTGCTCTCATTTATTTAATCTCTTCCAAAATATTTGGATCAACATCCATAGATTGATCAATTGACACTCTTCTTTGCACATGTACTGCTTGTGTCTCAGTCTTGAAACCATTTTGACAGCTGTTCAACTTTTCACTTAAAAAAAAGCAATAATAGTTATTCCACTCCACCTCTAGAGGTCAATGCATCTTCTCCATTCTATTCTTTCTAGCTGCAATACAAAACTCACTCTCCAGAAAAGTGAAAGTCAGGTCCAGATTTTACATTCAGTTCATTTCCTGTTTTCCATTTGGCAGCAGCATCTTTGAATTTATCAGCAAAAGATAAACAACTTCCTCCCACAGTTAGAACTTATTTAGAGACTTTTAAACTTTAAATCCTTTAAATTAAAAAGAGATCATCGAAAAGTATTTTAAAAAATATAAAAAATTATGTTTAATTCAGATGATTTCACTCATGTAGGGATTGCATAAGTAATAGTGATGAAGTTATATGCTCCCATCAACTGGAGAGATTCTTTAGATGTACAATCTTGCAATTATTATGAGTTTAAGAAAGTTGGTTCTGTGGTGCTAGTTCCAAAAAACAGCTGCTAGTACACAGCTGGGCCCACTCTCCTCTGATCCACCTGCACTTTCAGAGGTGCTTTCTGTGTCACCCAGCTCTTAGGACTGGGAATCCAGATGATGCGGATGATCTTCTGAGTCTCCCATGCCAAGGAGGCAATTTGAGCTGGTTTCCAATGTGTCAAACCAGGTCTGACCTGGCAACTTTAGCTTCAATACTTTTGTACTTACAGCAATCAGTAAAAAGAAACATGCATGAAAGCTAGTGTGGTTCAGCAGTTAGAATACTGAACTAAAAATGGAGAGATAAGAATTCAGATCTACTCTGCATGTCCTTAGATTTTTCTTTCTCCTCCAAACCTACCTCACTGGCTTCTTTTGATGACAATATAGGGCATGGGAAGGCAGAATCATGTTACCACCCAGAAGTAGATAAAATGGTCACACCAACAGTCATTATTACTTTGCTGAGACATTACACCCAAAATAGGCCTTGCAGGGATGAGCATTACAACTTAAAAACAAAAAACAAAACACAATATATGTATGTTTTGCTTGCAGCTTGAAAATCATTTGCTCTTGTGTAAGAGCAAATCTGTGTAAGATTATAGATGTTACTGGAATTATCCAGCGGTACTTCCAGCAGTCAAATAATAAATCCAACTGAATGTGGACTGTTGCCATGCATAGCATGGCATATCCTCCAATGTTTCACAGATGAAAGCTGGGACACATGTCACCAAGCAACTTCAGAATGTGGTCAAGATGGCAAAAGTTATTAAAGAAGATGAACACACAAGCTAGAAGAAGCTGTGGAAGTTTGCTTTTATCTGAGCTTACTGAAAACAGCAAGATTCTTTCCCCTTTTCTCCTCTCTTGATTACTGAGTTGAGTGTTGCACTTTGTAGCAACAGAAGTAAGTAAAGGGGAAAGGGGGAAAGTGGGAGGAGGAGAGAGAAAATGGAACAGTTTAAAAGCAGCTGAAAAAGTAGGACAACAGAGGATTAATCAGGACTGTCTCTGTCAAATCAAGACAGTTGGAGAGTATAGCATAGTCACTCCTAGTTCTGAAGATATCCAGGTATGTGATCCACATAGCTCCAGCATGGGAAATTGGAGCCTTTGGGCTCTGGATTCTCTGTAGTTTCATACTGCTGTATTAATCAAATAAGACAGGTAAAGACCACCTTTTCCTGGCTGAACATCCCCCCAAAACACACACACACACACACACACTTCTTGCCTCTCTAGACCAATTTGAGGCATCATTTCACCATATGGTAACCATATTTTAATAATATAGGGTGAGTGAAATGGAGCTAGGTTTCTTCATCAGAGGCCAAGCACTCCCTCCCTTCCCCTTTGAGCAGTAAGCCCACTGTGGAGGAATCCAAAAAAAAGGGGAGTGGTGTGGTGCCAAGCATTAGAATTCATGAAAGTTTTAATACTTGCTGCAGTGTTTGTCTAATAAGGAAAGGAGGGGATTTCATTGCAGAAAAACATGATGTATAGGTAATCAAAAGAATACCCATAGCAACAACAATAATTAACACACAATCCATTCCTTAGAGCAGCCAAAAGTCTTGCATGAGCTGTACAGTATTCCCTCTTGACTCATGGCGCTAAAATGTTTCATACTCCTAAAACCAGAATGACTATTTGAAATGTTCTCATACATTTTTTTCCTCCTGCAGAGAAATGCAAGTTCTTAAATATCTTAACTGAAGCAAATGAATGTAATCGCCTGTGAATTTATCCAAACCTCCAGATATTTCAGGAAGAATTTTGGCACATGGCACAACCAGAATACAACACTGAACACTCTGAATAGGATGATTATCTTATTAACCTGGAATCCCAGATTCATGATAGAGTCTGCTCCCAAAGGGGCCTGACTTCATTGGAACTATGTCCATTTGAGTGATAAGCACTGCCTCACTCCCCAATACTTGGAATCCAAACTGAGATAAATTCTACTCCCTCTGCTTACTGTTATGAAGGGTTTATCTTGCAAAACAGAAATGAATATATTTCATTTCATTTCATATAAAATCTGAAAACACCAGTGGTTTTGTTGCCCAGAGAATTACAGTTCTGCTTTGAAATAAATTAAAGGAGGACTGGGCTGTCCATAACTACTAGTCATGAAGACTATGTGCTACCTTCAGGATCAGATGCAGCTTTCTTTGAATGCCAGTTACCAGAAATGACACTAAGATAAGACTATTTTCCCTTTTGGTTTTCCCAAGAGGTATCTAACTTCCCTATGTGGGAGTTAAAACATTGTCCCCTAGACAGGCCAGGGCTTGGAAACTTCTGTCTATTCAGATGTTAGTGGACTACTGTTTCAATAATCATTGATCAAACTGGCTGGAACTGATGGGGACAGGAGTCCATCAACATCTGTGATAGCTAGGAGTTCCTTACCTCCAAAAGAGACATTTTTGTCTGATTCAGCAGAAGTGTTCTTGCATTCTTATCAGGGATTTATTCCAGTTGGCCTATGGATACCTGTCAAATGTTATTAATGAACCAGCTGTGGAATACAGTCAACTATTATCAGATGTTCCAGTGAAGCAGGATATTCTAATGTAAACGGAAGTCTTTTTTTTTTCAATTGAAAAGATACATCATCTGATAACAGTCTGAGGATTCCTGGCTGCCTCATTTTCCATAATTCATTGTTAATGAGAAATCTTCTCAGACACTCAGAATCCATGGATATGGGATACATATATCTCAAGGAAGTTCCCATTTGTGTGCTTTTGTATGAACTTCTATTACAGAGCCCACCAAAGGAATATTTGAAAATATTTGAAAAATGATAAAAAAAAATGTGTTTCTTAAAAGTGGGGAAACCCTGACAAAGAGAATACTAGGCTGTTGAGAATCTTCACAGTTCAGGACTTATTCTTCACACAATTCACACTTTTTGTGGAAAAAATGGCATTTTCTGTGCAGGAAACAGAAATAGAAAATCCTATTTCCTATGTAGAACATGCTGTTTCCTGCATACAAAAATCCACATGAAAATGTTGCACAGAATGAGTCCTGATGGGCAAATAGTCTTTGAAAGCTACACAGCAAATGAATGAAAATTGCTAAAATTATTTGTTGCTGCCTTCGAAAATAAAATTAGGAAAGTCTGCAACCCTAACTTACCATGATTACAGCTGTAGACTCAGGAATCCCCTATGGTCATTTAAACAAATATATGGAAACATGGAGTACTTAGATGGTTACGTGGCCATGTCATTACTACACACAAAAGCCACCTGATCTCAAGTGTTTTAAAATACCTTCCCTTCTCTTTCAGGAAACCACATTGTCCAGCTTGTCCTAATGTGTTGTAGCAGCATAGCAACGTCAGTGTTCAGGAAGATGAGGAGTCACCACAATGGCATAATTCACACTTTGCCCAGTATCTTGAAATAAAAGCAAGTCCATTAATGGGCTGGCCCAATCATTAGGCAGGGTGATGGAGCTTCCTCAAATGGTAGATGCTGGGAGGCAGCTATAGCATTCTTTTGGCTCTTCTTTCTTAGCATCCATTCACATTCCTCTATGTGTGCTTTACAGTCTGTGATATTCTCCTGAAGTATCCACATATTTTATGGAAAATTCTTCTTCATTCCAATTCAGTTCTCAGTGCGGAATTTCTTTAATTTTTAATTATATTTTTTTATTTTTTTTTAAATTACAACAATACAACACCTTGTCCCATCACCATTCACTTTTCACAATTCACTACACAATTCACAGACAAAACAAAAAAAAAGAAAAGAACAACACCACCAACCCAACTTTAAATTTTATTACCCTACATCTAATTCCCAACACATAACATATAAAACCTCCAATATGAGAGGTGATAATATCTTAAAAATTTAGGTCTTAATCCACCATTTTTCTCTTTAAATATTATAAATATCTGTAAACTAATATACTAATACAAACTAATAATCTAATATATGCAAAATGGTTATTCATTTTAAACTGTATATCATATCCCCATTTCCCCTTTCCCCCCCTTAATCCCCTCCCACTGAAACTCCGTAAGCACATATTTTCTTATCTGTAATTACCTTCTAATCTCACATACCCTTCAATACCTTAAATTTTTTTGTTTTTTTTTTTAAAAATATGAATAACATTATAAAAAAATATTTATAAAAATTATAATTTTATAATATTTGTAATATTTGTCAATATATCAACATTTTATAAACACATTAAATTTATTTACATAGATGTCAATTAAACAAATAAATTATATCACAAACCATCAATTTAGCTTAATCTAATACACCTTTTTTCCCATCATTATATTCTCTATTAAAAAAAAAGCTCCTTGAACTATAATTTATATAATATATATTTATATAATTTGATTTATATGATTATTTTTATTTGATTCTTCAATTTTAAGAAAGAAAATTAATGGCATTTTTCCCCAGTATTTTTCCATAAAGGAGACAATATCTTCCACTCATTTAAATTTTCCCTTTTTTCCCCCTATTTTAAGGACCCTGTTACAATATCAGCTTCCACTATATCCAACAATTTTAGCAACCAGTCTTTTATTTTTGGGAACCCTTTATGTTCCAGACCTGTGCATAGCATAGCCTTGCAGCTGTTATCATGTATAAAAGTATTTTCTTTTTTGAGTTATTCATATGAAAATTTTCTACCATAAAGAAGATATTTTTTTGGAGAAACAAAACTTAATTTTAAATACGTCTTGTACTTTTTTGTTTTTCATCCAAAAGTTTTTTGCTATTTTAAATGCCACCACATATGATACAATGTCCCCTTCTTTCCACATTTCCAACAGAGGTCACTAAAAATTTTTTGCATCTTTGAAATTTGTACCGGAGTAGTATACCACCTGTGGAGCATTTTAACATAGTTTTTTTCAAATTTATGGCTTGACAATTTCCAAGATTTATCCATGATTTTTCCCCTCTTCCAAAACAATTACTTGTTTCAAATTTGGCCCTTTTTATCATTGTGACTTTGATAACTTCCGTCTCATTTAATAACCTCAAAAGAATACTATATATTAAGCTTATCTTATGTTTAGAATGGGGTTTAAGTCGTTGTAAAGTCTTTTTTTTAGTTTCAAAACCTTCAGCTACTCTATCCTTTTTATATTTTTCTTTTAATTGAATAAATAATAACCAATGTGTCTGCCAGCCCTGAGAATATAATTCTTCTTTTGATTTAAAAGTAATATTTTCACCCTTCACATTTAATAGATCTTTGTATGTAATCCAAGTATTTAATTTGGGGATTCTTTTTTATAAAAGGCCTAGAGACGAGACCCAAAGTGGAATTTTTAAGTATAAATTTTTTTATATTTTAACCACACTGTAATTAAGGACCTTCTTAGGAGAGGGATTAAATTCTTTATCTATAAAGGATTTGCCATACCAAAAATAGGCATGATCCGAAGTATAACTCCCCATTAAAGTTAATTCTCTTTTTTTAAAAAATATTCAGATATCCACTCTAAACAATTTGAGTAGTAATATAATTTTAAATTTGGCATCC
This sequence comes from Iguana delicatissima, assembly GCA_948472985.1. Lineage (NCBI taxonomy): Eukaryota > Metazoa > Chordata > Lepidosauria > Squamata > Iguanidae > Iguana > Iguana delicatissima. The sequence continues at coordinate 467,594 of CAOKZL010000186.1, forward strand.
TAATCTTCCCCTCTTTTACTATCTTCTAAAATCCTATATTTTACCCGGGCCGTTTCCCTTCCATACAAACTGTGGATTTGAATTATTCCTCAAAGGGTTTTTCATTTAAAATTATCAGGAGATTTTGAAACAGAAAATTAAATTTTGGAAAAAAAGACTTTTTAACTACAGCTATCCTCCCATTAAAATAATTCCAAATTTTGCCACCTCTCAAGTTCCTTTTAAGTTCATTCCAAATCCTTTTATAATTATTATCAAATAGGTCCACATTTTCTTTGTAATGACTATTCCAAAATATTTACCCGCTTGGCCAACATAAATCCTGTTGCATTTAATAATTCCTGTTCTTCTTGTGGTGATATTTTTTTTGTCATTATTTTTTTTTTCTGCATATTTATTTTATAACCTGATAATATCCCAAAATTTCCATAATCTACCCCTTTAAATTTCTACACTAACAATGGGATCTTCTAATGTAATAACAAATCGTCTGCGTAACACTGATTTTATACTCCTGATTTTTTTTGACACCATGAATTTGCTTTTTTTGCCTCAATTTATTAAAAATACTTCTAAAACCAATAAGATAAAAGCGGTGCCAAAGGACATCCCTGTCTACCCCCCTATTTATATTTATATTCCGAGGGTTTCTCCATTTACTATTATTGTAGTTTTTTGGTAGTATAAATTGCCATTACCCATTTGTATATTGCCATCCCAAATTTATAACATTTAATGTTTGTTCTAAGAAAGCCCAATTGACTCTATCAAAGGTTTTTTTCAGCACCAAGAAAGTATAAAGCCATTTTCTTTTCATTATGCTTATGAAAATGCTCAATTATATTCAAAACTGTCCTAATATTATTTTTTAACATCCTACCTGGTAAAAAGCCATTTTGATCTAGTGAATTATTTTTAAAAACTTTTTTTAACCTTTCAGTTAGGACAGTAGCAAATATTTTATAATCTACGTTTAGGAGGGAAATAGGTCTATAATTACCTAAATCATTAAGGTCTTTGCCCTCTTTATGAATCAAAGTTATGTTTTTTCCCCCCCATGATGGGGGCGTGTATTTTTACTATTCTCTTCACAATCTCATGCAATGGACTTATTAATTAATCTTGAAATGTTTTAATAAAGAGCAGTAAAACCATCTGGTCCCGGTGTTTTACCTAATTTTTGTTTCTGAATCCAGAAAATTTCCTCTTTTGTTATAGGGTTATTTAGTTTTTTTATGCTCATTCTTTTTAAATTTCCCCCATCTCCTAAATTTTTCTATTATTTCTCTTTTTTGGCCCATTCCAGGGTCAGCATATAAATAAAAAACCTTTCAAATGCATTCTTAATGTCCTCTTGTTTAACTAATATCCTTTTGTTCTCGTTTATTGGTTATCAATCTTTTCTCCCTTTCTTTTCTAATTTTATAAGCTAACCACTTGTTCGCTTTATTTGAAAAAAAAAAAAAAAAAATTTTCCTCGTAAATTTCAGTTTTTTTTTATTTTATAAGTGTCCTGTATTGATATTTGTTTCTGTAACACCCTAATCTGATCTGCAATTTTAGTATTGCGGGGAAATTTTTCAAAATTTTTTTAACTTTGTTTTCCTCCTCAATACCTGGACCTTTTTCCTTTTCCTCTTTCTTAAGCTTTATTTTCCTTTTTTAAGAATCCTGAATTACCATTTTCCCCAGCTTCCCACACAATTTCATTGGATACATCCTTATTCAAATTTTTTCAAAATATTTTAATTCTTCTTTACCCTTCCTAATTACTTCCTCATCTTTCAACAAGTTTTTTTAATTTCCATTAAATCGATTTCCATCCTAATGTTTTCCCAAGGGGGCATATTGATCAAATTTCTTGGACCAATTTCCATTTTTTTTATTTGTTTAATGATCATTTTTGTAGTCCAAATTTATCTATTTGGCCCAAATTTTTTTTCTGAGAAATAGGTATATTCAGTTTGATCACCATAAAGACTTCTCCATATATCCACTAACATTAACTCGTCTGTCATATCAAAGAAAGTTTTTGGGAAATTTCCCCTCATTCTTCTTTTTCCTATTTAAAGTGGACCTATCTAATTTAGGATGGGGGACTCCGTCCAAACTCCCATAATCATGACATTTTGGGACCCAACCTCCCTTATTTCCCTTAATAATTTCAAATAAAACTCACTTTTCTTTTTTCCCAAAGGGGCATAAATCCCACCACCAATAATTTCTTCCTACCATCTTAATCTCTACTCCTAATATTCCCATTTTCATCATTCATAATTTCCCTTGCCTCATATTTAGGATTCACGTATAAAGCTACGCCCCCTTTTTTTTTTATCTGCACTTGAAGAAAATACTACTCCCAATTTACTGTTATTTAACATTTGTTTTCCTTTTTTTGTTATATGGGTTTCTTGTATACAGCAGATATGCTTTTTTTCTTTTCTAAATAATGAAAAATCGTTTCCCTTTTTTTATAAAATTTATTCCCCTAACATTCCAATTTAATAATTTAACCCTCATTTTGCTTTAAAATTAAATCAAATTTACTTTTTTCTATTATCTCTGATTCCAATGATAATTCCTCTTCTCCCTCTTATCTAGCTCTTCTTACTTTTCCCGTATTGCTTCTTTCCCGCCTTTTTCTTGTTCTGGGTATTCTTCTAAGCATTCCGCCTGGCCTATCAAATCATCTTTCTATCTACATTTCCTTTCTTCCCCTTTGCTTCTTCTGTTTTGGGTTTTTTTCCTTGATTTCTCTTATCATCTTCTTTCAATCTTTTCAAAAATTCTTAGCTTTAAATATAGAATTAATTACATGCTTCCTTTTATTATAGGTAACTTGCCCCCCCAGCTTCCCCTATCTTAGGTGATATCTTTCTTTAATTTCCCGGATCAAAAAGTTATAATCTTTCCCTTTTTTAAAACTTTGATGGTACATCTTTGAAAATTTTTAATTTATCCCTTCAACAACCAGTTTACTCCGGTAACTTTGATGAATTATCAACTCCTTCACCCTCTCACGTACCAAGTAGACCACAATGTCCGGGGCTTTTCCTTTCGGGCTTTTAAGAATTAATTCTAATATTCATATTTCAACGCCATTTTCCTAGGCCAATAATAAACTTTCTAAAGCTGGAACGATTCTTTTAAAGGTCTTCCTCCTCCAATTTTCAAACCTCTGATCTTAATACACTTTTCCCTATATTTCATTTCCACCAATATATTTTGTCTTTTTCTTTATAAACCCTGCCTTTCCAAAAGTAGTTTTTTTAAATCCTTTGTTTTCTCCTGTACTTCTTCCACACTTTTATTCACACTTCTCACATCTTTTATCACCGTTTCCAATTTAGATGTCAAACTTTCCAATTCTTTCTTCATTTCCTTTACTTCTTTTTAAATTCCATTGTAGTTTTCCCTTTATCTCTGAGTGCATATTATGTATCTTCTTGACCTCTTCTAATAGTAATTGCTGCGGATCCATCTCCCTTGAAGACCTCCTTTAAAAAAGTGTACGTATTTAGTTTTGGGCCACTCTTTTTCTTCCCCCTCCCTTTTAGGTTAACCAAACTGTTTTTTTTGTTTATATTGAAATCAAATAAAATCTACACACTTCTTGTTATATCTATTCTATTTAGTAACTATTTTTATTTATTTATTTATTTTTCCTCTCCTTCTTCCTTTCCCTTCCTCTTCTTTTTATCTTCCTATCTTTTCCTATCTTCCCTTCTTCTCTATCCCTAATTTATTTCTTTTATATATATTTTAATTTTAATTAATAATTATTTTTAATTGTCTAATTCCCAAATTTATTATTATTACTTACTATTTATTACCTATGTAACTAATTCACCTTAACTTAACTGTTAGTCAAATTTTATTAATTCCTAATTAAATGATTTACTAAGTTAGGGAATTCTGCTAAGCCAGTTTTAATATAATTCATGTTTCCTCTCAACTATATTAATTCAACTTAAGGTATAAGCAAAAACCCCGCAAATTTTAAATATTTTAATACCTCTATACTACTATCTTATATGTATTTCTTTTTATCTATTTTTATATGGTTATAATATTATACAATTAATTTAGGGAGCTTTCCTTTACTTCCACTAGATGGAACTAAATTCACGTTATAACACTATAACTCTATAGCTTACACACAAACTCCCCTTCTTTGTGCTATTGAGTTAATTCAGTTAGTCCAACCAAGGACACCAAGAAATATAAACAATAGAAGCGGTCTTAAACAAAAAAAAATTCCAGCCACTTTTATCTAGTAACCTTGAACACTGTCTTCAGCTTAAATATAACACAAATTAAGACAAAGAAAGAAAACAGCTCTGAATAGACCCCTAAATTATACTATAGAATATATAAACAAATATAAACAAACAGGAAAAAAAAAGGTGTTATCAAATTATCAATTTTTACCACCCACTTTATAATGTAATATAATAGATATAACAAATTTGTTTAAAATTTTTCTGTCACCACCGTCTCTCTCCCCTTCTCTTAAAGGGAAACTCCAGAAGGCAGCTCCAAGTTCTGATTCCCTGTCCCTTATCTTCCTTTCTTTAACCCTTTTGTTCACTTCCAACAAATTCACGTTTCTTTCAACTTTCCCCCTTTTAACTGCTTTCGACTCCTTACACCCTTCACTTTTCACTTTGTCCTTCCGTCTATCCGTCCAAATGCCCTGTCTTCCAAAGATCACCTTAAATTCAGTACCTCTTATCAATATTATCCCGGGAAAACCCTCATTTAAAGTCTTCAGACTTAAATGTAGATCAAGAGCAGTAGAGAAAATGAAATCAATAATGTATCTTAGAGCCAGTAATAAAGTAACCATATAATCCAATTACTGTTAGAGGATACCAAGTTTACAAAGTTAATACACCTTTTCCCCGATTCCGTAGAAAAAAAAAAAGGAAAAAAAATCCGTAAATGCTCCTAAAAATTAGTCAAAGAAAACCCAAAGAAAAAATTTAAAATTTAAAGTTGCGTGTATTTTCTGTCCATGGAGGGAAAAAAAATTCTCTAACCACCAATTATAAAATGATAAATACTATCATTGCGCCATCCCCAAATCACTGATTGAAGTCATCCAAATAGTTTCCACGACTCTTTTATATTACTTAGTGTCCATTACTTATATGTACAGTCCTTAATTATAATTATATCTTATGTTCTTTTTTGATTCTTATATTTATATTTAAATTATATATTGAAAAGTGCTATCAAAGAGAAGGAGAACTTTCAGAGGGGAAAGGGTATAGATGCCATCTGATTTTCACCTAGGCAGCAAAATGCCTTGCTCAGGCCCTAAACCATATATTTGTTTAAAACCACCTCCCTATCATCTGAACTGATGCTCATATCTGACCTGCCCTTGATGGGGAATTTACCATATATTTAGCCAACTAAATCCTAAACCAAAACTATGTAAATTTTTCTGGGAAAATCACCCTAGGTCAATAAGAACTTGTCTGGGGGATTTTGGGGAAATTAAGAAAAAAAAAATAACATTTCTGAGCTATGCAAAAATTTCACACCAGGAGGTATGGGAATGATATGAAACTACACTGTGTTGTATAGTTCTGTGACATCTTGAGAAGACAGCTAACAGAGAACGCACACTTATTCAAGGCTGTTCATACATTCACAAGACTAAAATGTGGAACCCAAAAGAGACTGGCCAAATCCAACGAAACCCCAAATATCTGTCTCCTAGTCTATATATTTCTACAGTTACTCAATGATCTTCATAAATGTGTCATCTGGCTGTTGGTAAACTTACTATCAATTGCTGCAAAGTAAAAGATAGTGTAAAGAGACTCTAGTGTTTGATATCAGGGTTTAAAAGAATACAAACATTTATGTTTATAGCACTAAATATTTAAAATGCCTTCTCCTTTGCAAATTTATTTTCCCCTTTTCTTTAAAACAGTAGGTTTGTAGATCCTAAAATGGAATTTATGCCTTTTTTAGATCATTTTAAGATTCCTTATATTCAAAATAGAACCCTGCAGTACTGTTGAAATCAAGATGTGGCGTATGCTTTGTTGACCATCTGGCAGAAAAGATTCCTTTGGGGAACTGAAAGAAATGTAAAGTCTTATGTGAAAATCAATTTGGCATACACAACCACAAATAAAGAGGCAAAATTAAAATAGCAGATGAATAGACAAATTCCCGATGTCTGCACACAACATAACCATGCTTTAACATCTTTAGCTATTAAAAAAAAAACCCTAACAAACCTTGAGAGGAAGCCAAATAAATACTAAACATAATTGTATACTCCTTTCAGAAACACAAATGTTTCCATTGTTCTGAGCCACAGTGTGGGCATGGGTGGATGAATACATACATTTACGAGTGTATATATCATTTCACATTCTTTTTCTTTTGCTGTAGATGACTACTTGATACATATAGCCTAATTAATCAACTATTGTACAACTGCAGTATCAGTTGTAGGATCCATTTAATCAAGCATGGTACAGATTTTGGGAAGCTGCTTTTGCAAAGAAGGAAAATAATGGCATGCCAGAACAATCCATAACTAAACAATGGTTAAAATTATGTCCACAATCCAACTGTCTTGCCCGATCATGCTGTGTGAAATCCTTCTCAGGATCGGGGCAAGACTCATACACATGCTCAGCCGAAGGTCTGCAGGGAAGGGAGAGAGGGAAGACAAATTTTTATTTGTCATCATGGTACCACTAAAACTATGGCCCTTTCCACACGGGCATATTGCCCGCGCTAGGGCAACCTCCCCAGGGGGTCTTCTACACCGCGAGGCGCGCGAGGAAGGTTTGCAAATGGGAGGTTCTAAACCTCAAACCGCCCTCATGCGGCCGCAGGGGTGGCACTGCGAGTCTTATAAAAACCATTTCTCAAGTGGTTTTTATGTGACTTGTGCGCGTTGCCCTGTCGCTGTGCCCCGTTTAGAACTGCAGGGACGCATTAGCGCGTCTCTGCAGAGCTGCCCGGGGGCAGGCTTCCGGCTGGCGCGCTGCCCTGATTGGCGGAGCACCGCTGGAAGCCAGCAGCCGCCATTTTGGGCGCCGCCAAATGCCGCCGAAATTCACTGCCGTTTGGAGCGGCGAACGTGCGCTCCCTGCGGGGACAGAGCAACCCGTTTTGTGGTAAGATCCGTCCCTGCGTGCACCCCCTCGTTTACCCACCCCGCGTGTGGAAAGGGCCTATGTGTGTGATGTTTGTTTTCAAGTTATTTCTGATTTGACCCTAAAGCAAACCAGTCATGGAGTTTTCTTGGTAAGATTTGTTTAGAATGGGTTTTGCTTTTGACTTCCTCTGCAAATGAGGGAGTATGATTTGCTGAAGACCAGTCAGTGGGTTCATACAGATGATCAGGGATTCAAACCCTATTTTCCAGAGTCATAGTCCAATGCTCAAACTACAACAAGCTGGCTTTCATACTGTCTTATTGTGCATATATAAATCTAATCCAAGTGCAAAAATATAATCATGTCATATCTTTCTGTAAGTGTTGTCCAGAGCTCAGAAAAGTTACACAGTATTCCAGAAGAGCTACTTTTTTGGACTACAGATCCCAGAATCCCCCTACTAGCTAGGAAATTCCAGACATTGTAGTTCAATGTTACACCAACAGAGTCAAAAGCCCTTAAGTGAGATTGCAAGCTTTTCAACTGCCTGAGAAGGAGGACAGCGCTGGCTATCCTGATGGAAGCACAGCAGCAGTTCCAATATCTGCCAGTCCCACACACACACACACACACATACACACACACCCCAGAACATAGTAACCATCTTGTCTTGTGGGAGGAGCATGACAGCTGACTTGTTGTGCTGGCTAGGCAAACACAGGAAAACTCTTGCACAGGAGCATCCTTACACAAAAGGACAAGCACTCATCCAGACAGAATTTGTGCAAGCCTGTTGTCAGTTCCCCAATAGTAACTTTTTCCAAGCTCTGACATTTATCCCCATTGAAAGCTATCTAAACTAGTAGCCAGCACCCCAACATGAGGTAGTAAATTCTCTGTAACCACATTTACCATGAAGAACTTCTTGAAGCTGGCTATTAGTATGCCAAAATCTTAAGCCCCTTGCCAAGGCCACCTTATCCATTAAGCACTTTAGGCACAATGCCTAGGTTCTGCAAAAATTCTGAGGTCTACAAAAATATCCCCAGTGGTACATCAAGGCAAGGTGGGGAGTTGAATACAGGAGTGCCTACGGCCTACAAAAACTTTAATGCAATTCTGTCCCCTGCCCTAGAGAAAGGCAGGCCTAGTACTTTCCAGAAAGAAAAAAAAGACAGAAATGAAAAGTCAATAGTAAATTCTGTGCTCCAGCATGTAAGTTTGCAAACATCAAAATCTCATGATTTGTGATGTGGTGTATTCTTTTGAAGCTCTCCATTGGCATTGCAGCAGGTCATGGGACTGGAGTGCCAATTATGCACAGCTATTTATTCTGCCATAGCCCTTTCATTAAAGTCGCCAGCAGACAAAATATTTTCCACAGTAGCCTGCATGACTTGAAATTTCCTTCCTTGTACAATAAACTGAGAAACAGATCCTGCGACAGACTATACTGTTAAGCACAAGGCTGATTTTCCATTTCTAGGCTCACAAGGGGTGGGCCATGGGTCAAAACCCCTGCCACCATGATCGATGTTAGATGAGAATTTGGAAAAAAAGGTGGGGAGCAACTGTTTTATATGACTGCGGCAGCAAGAATGATATTAGCATTTAGATGGAAAGGAGAAAGAATACCCACAATTGAAGAATGGGAAATGAAATTATATGATTTGATACAAATGGATAAACTGACATATATATTAAAAGGTGAAAATAAAGGAAAATACATAAAACAATGGGATAAGATATTTCAATATTATAAGAACTCATGGTATGATAATAACATGGTGATTATAGATTTTTGAATAAATATTTTTCAGGATAAAGAGGGAAAAATTAGAAAGTGTGATGACCAAGTATACAAGATAATTTAAAAAAAAAAAGAATCTTTAATGCCAATGCCAGAAGTACATGGGAAGAGCTACTAAATGAATAGTAGAATAAGCAATATATGTAGATTATGTAATTTGTAATATGTATGTAATTTGTATGTGGTAGGTTATTTTGTGTTGTGTAGTTTTTAATTAGTTAAGTTTAAAAAAAATTGTGTTTTTTTTGTATTTGTTTTGTTTTTCTTGTATGTCATATGTTGATTTATGTATGTTTTTTAAGAAATAAAATTATATATATAAAAAAAACCTCTGCCACCAGGAAGCCTTATCTTCACAGCATAGGCAGACAATCTGTGACCTGCAAAAGTTCCATGTGCAACCCAAAAAGGTCCTGATCCAGACTGTGTATCTTCTCCCAAACCACTATTGCAATGACAGCTGAGCAGAGACTGTTCTCTCCAATCAATTATCAGAGGTAACAATGAGGATTTTCATGTGTGACTCAGTAGGTACTTAGAAGAACACTACTTACTGCCCCGATCAAGACAAGTGACACATAATTCAGCCAGCCCTCGAAAGAGTTGCTGCTTCAGCCAGCTTTCAACTTCCTTTCTCTGCATAGATATACTGCTCAGTTCCCCTCTTCTGCACAGACAAAGGTTATGCAATTGTGATTTAGGCATGAACTTTGAGCACTAGATATCCCTTTGTGATATCAAATAATTTGACCTTTCCATGCACCCTGGCTATGTTTGCCAGGATCCTGAGAAATACACAGGCACAAGGAGCAGCTGGTTAATGATGGGAATTCCAACTTCCCCTCTCTTAGGCGGGCATTTCAAAGCTTTGACTGTTGATTTGGGATCTGGCCTGTCATCTCACAAGATACCTGATTCGCGCCCATAAATAAAAAGTGTCCATTGATTGACACTTGGGCTGCATGATTGATATGTTTTGATCCACTTCTAAGCCTTTTGGTGCATTTCAAAGTTAACTTTGTTCTCAAAGTTTATGACATGAATCACAGGCACAACTTTGTTATAAAACCCCCTGGTTTTGATAGTTCAGGGAGCCGCTTTTTCAGTTTCACCTCGTCTTGCTGCCAGTTTGCACAGTGAGCTCCCAAGGAAGTTTCATTTTCTTTCCAGCTGCTCAGGACTACGTGATCAGGTCGTATTGCTTACTCCTGAATTCATTTCTATTTTCCTATTTCTTATTTAGTTAGTGGTGTGATTGTTGTCTTATTTGTTTACTTTTCAATAAAATATTAATTGGTTCATTCTGAATTTGTTTGGCTCACTAATTTGACTCTGTAGACATAGAACAAAAGGTCCTGCGGAGGTTACCCTGCCTCTTGTGACGCTAAAGCAGTGCTCTGAGCTGATTTTCCCAATTTTGTGTTAATATTTGGGCATCCTTCTCAGGACCCCAGAGAAACAGGGTAACAGATATTTCCATATGACATCGCTATCCCGCAACAGCAGCAGTTTGTTTCCAGATCAGAAGTTGTGCTACTGCACAATGACATCACTAGCCAGTTGCTTTCCCATCCCCAAGCACTGCAAAACCACCTTATACTATTTCTGTGAAAAAAGAAATCTGCTAAGCGCCTCCTTTAGCACTTCAATCCCAACAGCTGACTCTGTGCAATACAGTAATAACACTTGATAGCACTTCCTGTCCTCCTGGATCCAGGAATGGGCAGAAGTGGGCATCCCCAGCTTGTCCCTCCCTCAGAGACTCCCATTACATTACATTACATTACATTACATTACATGCCATTACAATATTGCTGCACTAGTACAACTTCCAAAAAAATTCCCAACCAATCAGGGGCAGTGGGGGGGTGAAAGTGGGGAAAGGGAGTGACCAAGGATACTGAAGTGAGGAAGGAAGATCAGTGACAATACCACTATTCATCCACTTAAGGCAGAAGGGTGCAGAAGAGAGCATTTCCAACCTGCTTCCATCATGCAAATGGCAACACTGGGATTGTAAGAGAAGAATGCACTTATGGAGTATGGTGTAAAAAGGGCCAAAGGTAAAATACCTGCCAAGGTGGGATTTGATGGTATCAAGGGAAAGGTTTCATATTCACAAACCATCCTGATTTGTCAGGGTCAGTCCCAATTAACTGTCTGTTGTCCCACTTTTTCAGCTGCTTTTAAAATGTCCCAATTTTTCTTTCCTCCTCAGGTTACTTCAGTTGGTGCAAACTGAGTTCAAATTGCAAAAGTCAATTAACTCAGCAGGAAGGAGAGGAGGAAACAGAACCTTGCCCTTCCCAGTAAGCAAACTGCTGCAGCTTCTTCTAGCTTGCGTGTTTCTCCTCATTAATGTCTTTGCCACCTTGACCACACTCTTATATTGCTTGGCCAAACATGTCCTAACTTTCATCTATGAAATGTTGGAGGGGATGAAGTTTGAGAGAAGTATTATCCAGGTAGCCAGATTGCTTCCTGGTGGAAGTCTCTTCCCACTCATCAGTAAATCTAATTACTTACTCCTGACTTCAAGAAACTGCTATGGTGAGGTGATAACCTCCTTTTGACTCTTTATGCAGTGGTCAAGCCACCACCTGTTCATATGCTGTGAGAGAGGATGCACCAGTTCTTTGATGACCAAGAATGCTGAGCCACCCAAAGGTCCTTGTAAACACAAGTATTTCTGACTGTGCAACTCTTTTCACCATCCCATCTAGTGCATAGTTCCTCACCCACTTGTCCCTGCAGCAGTTGCAAGGGACTGTTAAAGGGGAAATTGGGTAGATACATCAGCTTTAGGCATCCTAATTGCATATGTCAAAATTTAGATCCAACCGAATGTCTTATATTCTCATACCTATAGAACAAACTTGTGCTAAATTGTGAGAAGTCATTACAAAAAGTCCTTGTTTGAGAACCCAATGAAATTTTGGTGGTGACATCTTTAGGCCTATGTCAGAACACAATATGAAGAAAGAGAATGATTTCGAACTCACAAGGGAGCCAGACAAGATTGCATTTTATCGCAGTCTCTGTTTAATTTATACACACAACATATAATGTGGAAACCAGGATCAGACTCAGGCTGAAGTGTCCCCAGAAGCTGGTCCAGAGGAAGTTAATACACAACAACAACAAGGGCCTGAGCCAGGGGAACAAATAGAGGAAGACAAAGTTGACACACCTACCTTGCAGCAGAGATGTCTTGAAAGGGAGGGCTTGTGTCGCTCGGGCTGTTTAAATAGTAAACGAGCCCTAATGAGGGAACACTTGTGGTGGCAGCAGCCATAGACAAAAGAAGGCTCCACCTGGCCTTTCCTCCCAGGGTCAGCAACTGGTCTCTTTGGCCCTGAAACCCTGTGCTATGCTCTTAGATCTGGTTGTCTTGGAACTCTGTCTGTTTGGACTACAGTTTGGATTTGCCCCTTCAGATTTTTTTGCTTTTGGCTGCCTTTCTGTTTGGATGTTCTCTGCTTCTCACCTCACGCATAGGAGCTGTGCTGTTTGTGAGTAACTGCCTGCACTGCTGCAAACATGACAAGAGGAAGGAAGCATGACAATTAGGGGAAGTAACGTCAATAATTTAAGAGATGCAGATGACATCTTATCATTGCAGAAAACAGCAAAGACTTAGAATGACTATTGGTGGAAGTTAAGGAAAAAGGTGAAGAAGCAGGCATATAGTTGAATATTAAGAAAATGAAAATAATAATCATAGATGATTTACATAACTTTAAAGTGGATAATTAATACTCGGCATTAAGCCAAATAGAGACTGTAATCAAGAAATCAGAAGAAGACCAAAATTTGGAAAGAGCTAGATAATATCCTCAAGTATAAAGATACATCATCACTAAATACCAAAATCAGAATCACCATTTATATAGTATGTCTGATATGGCTGTAAGATTGGGACAGTAAAGAATGCTAACAAGAAGAAGATCAACTCATTTGAAATGTAGTGCTGGAAGAGAGTTCTGAAGATACCATGGACTACCAAAAAGACAAATGAATTTGTCTTACAGAAAATCAGGCCTTAACTCTCCTTGGAAACCAAGATGACTAAACTGAGGCTGTCATACTTTGGACACAATATGAGACTGAGGAATGCAGCGCCTGGAGATTCCTTATTCAGAGGGTTGCCATAATTCAAAGTTGACTTGACAGCAAACGACAACAGTTTTTTAGGATCTCCCTACTATATTGTAGGTCCTTTTTCCCCCCACCTCTAAACAGAAGTTCAGTTATTGTATTTTCTCTTATGTATGAACCTCATTTTACTGAAAGGATAATTCTATCCTTCACATTCATGTTGTGACAATTTAGTACATTTGAAGCCTGAGAAATTTCCAGTGTACTCAGAAAAACGTAAAATAAATAGAAGTCTTAACCTCCTCTGATGAAATTTTGTTTCTCAGAAGAACCTGGAGGTTTGTTGTACTGTCATATTTGATTACATTTGCTTGTATTGGTTACATGTATATTTACTATTGTATGTTGTTTGTCTTCTTTTTTGTCCTTTCTGTTTTGTATGTTCAAAAATAAATATTAAAAAAAAGAACCTGGAGGTGACTAAAAGTATCCAAAAATTATGTAAAGTGAGTCATAAAAGTCTGGAAATGATTCCAATTAAGCACTTAATTTTTAGTGACCAAAATGAAGAGATAGGTCATTTCCACACTACAGTGGAGAAGCGTTTCACCGCGTTTTATGAGCAGTGTTTTTCACTCCAACTTACCCTGATTCCTATCTGCATGGCCTCCAGTTTCTGTAGAAGTAAAGTGGAAAAAATCATTTGCAACGTCCGCATCATCAGTTCCCCTGGAACTCCTATTCCCCTCCCTCCTCTACTCTGCTGCCGCTGATTGGTCAATTTAACGCCCACTTCTGTGGTGTGAATCAATATAAAGCTTCCACATGTAGGAAAAAATGCAGTAGCACCATTGTAGTTGGTTTGCATGGGAGTTTTTCCGTTTTTATATTACACCGGTTTCACAATGATGTGAACTGCACTAGGAGCTGATGCGTGTGGAACAAACTACGACAGAACACCATCAAACCAGTTTGATGCACAGATGTATTTGTGATGCAATGATGCTACAGAGATGTATCTCCCTTGTGTAGAAAAGGCCATAATTATAGGGGGTGAGGTTGGAGAAAGGTTTAAGATCTCACTAAGTCTCAAATTAGAAGCACTACTGGACTGCATACAACATCTAGGCAGAAATTAGTGACCTGAAATCCCCATGGTTAAATCTGGAACTTCATGACTTGTAGTGATGGGTTTGATCTATGAAAATCAAAATGATTAATATTCTTTAACCATCTTTTTCAGTGAAGAAAAACCATCTTTTTCTTAATGCTAGATTTGAAGTCCTAGATAAATGCTGATGTTTATAGAGCTGTGGAAAAACACTAGAATTAAATAAGATACAACAAAAGGTATATGATGTAATTTAGCAAGCACAGGTTTCTGCTTTTAGTTTCTTTGCTTGTTTTACCTTATATATTCAGTTATAAATGAATATACAGATATTTTCTTTTCCTCCCTCTAGTTCCCATTTGTCTTTTTTTTTAATGTTCTTTGTATTGCCAGATGTACAGCAGAGCTTTCCAGACTTTTCATGTTGGTGACACACTTTTTAGACATGCATCATTTCATGACCCAGTAATTCAGTAAGTAATTCAGTAATTCACGCTAACATGTCACAACACACAGTTTGCAAAGCTCTGATGTGCAGGATGGTTACAGTGATCTTCTTGGGGCATGGACTGGTTCTTTTTGCTGAAATCAACATGCACTATATAAATAATTGTCAAGGCAGAGTCAGTGTTCTTAACTAAATAACTCCCTGCTGGCCTGACCCTCCACCCAAAAGATGACAGAACCATCATTTACCCATGCTCCATTTGCCAGCAAAATGGACCTCCATCTCTCCATGCACCTGATGTCTGGTAAAGTAGGTTGGGGAGAAGTTACAATTGTGGCAATAGTGTCACAATTCTGACTAAGTAGCCACTAAGTAGTTATCAGATGACTTAATACAGATGGGTATTTACAATTGTTACTTGGTCATGATTGCCAAGTAATCTGCCACAATCATAATCTCCTCCCAACCTATTTTACCAGGTATCAGTTGCATGGCGAGAAGGAGGTCTATTCTGTCACCAATTAGAGCATGAGTGAATGATGTTTCCATCAGATTTATTGGGGGGGGGGCTTCCTGGCCAAGAGAGGTTATTCACTTAAGTACACTTAATTAAACAGCTGATATAGAATACTGGCCATAATAATTATTTCATTTGTGCATTTGAAAGCAGAATATGCTTTTTAAAAAAATCCTGGAGAGTAAACTGATGGGAAAGGGCGGCTAATTTCTGTAGAAACTCTGCATGCATGCATGCATGCACAAACACACATTCTCTCCCTTTGTAATTCCTCTTTTGTACAGCACTTTTAATTAACTATTGAGAAAATAGCTTTGCATTTCATCATATGACATATGAAACCCAGGTGCTTTTGTTGAATGAACTCTCATTAATTTAAGTCTGAGGGTTTATTTTTCTTGTAGTTGTATGGTATGGTATGCATGTGTGTTTCTTTCTTTCTTTCTTTCTTTCTTTCTTTCTTTCTTTCTTTCTTTCTTTCTTTCTTTCTTTCTAAACAATTTAAGTTATTTTGTTCACAGTGAATATTGATTAACAGCTTGGAAACTCCTTTAGCAGAAGAGAAGGAGAACATTTAAAGTGAAGAGAAAACTGCATTATGCATATACAATCCTGCTAGAGTGGGTCACAGCATCTCCATTTGTCATCCATCATTGAGAGGTGCCAGTGCAGTCTGAAGCCAAAATGCAAAGGGATAATTCTGCTAATGAAACAGATTCCATCGAAAAAACCTGGAAAACAGTAATCTAAGCAGTCAGTAGGCCAGCCCAATGCACCCCCCCAAAAAAAAACTGCTGTGAAGAAATGGTCTTAAACTGGTTACAGGATGGCACGAAGGGCTACAATAATGTTCTGTCGTTCTGATGCCAATAGTGCCTATGGAATTAGTTTGGAATGTTCACAAGTTTCTTCACCAGTCCGGCTTATTCTAAGTAAGCTTTCTCTGCTTTTTACTCACTTTTTGTAGATGTTGTTGGGAGAAATATCCCCCACAACCCATCTACCTGCCTGATAACCTTAGTAGAAACTATACACCATTACTCAGAGAAAGTCCAAAGCCTCTGCCTTGTATCAAAAATGTTACCGGAAATGAGCTTCACATTTTACAGTCAACATTTTTTATTGTCAGAGCAATCTACAGAGAAAAAGAAGACCCTGAAAATTAGAGCCTTAGTACTGGCGTGTGGTTGTCTGGATCAGCTCCAGAAACAACCAGAATAGCTCTGTGTGATGGTGTGGTTGTCTATGCTTATCAACCTATGATGGCCCCCAGAATCACATAGGATTTTCTTAGGCAAGGAATACTCACAGTAGTATCCATAAATTCTGCTAGTGTACAGAATTTCATTTCTGATTTTTTAAAAAAACAGATTTTTAAGAAATCAGAAAATAGATCTTAATTTACATGAGAATAATGCTTCCTGGACTGTGCTAGGACTATGAAAGACCTTCATTTGACCCTCTTTATACTAAATTTTCTACAGAGGGCAATGGTGGGAGCTCCAGGTGCCATAAAAATGGATACAGGTGCATGATGTTGTCCATGCTTGGAAGAGGCTATCTATGCCATCTATCTATTCATATATTGACCATCTGGGGCTCTTCTTAACCAGTTCTATGAATTATCAAGTTGCATGTATGAAGAAGTCTTTCCTAATGAAACACTATGGAAAAATGGGAAATGTATAGACTTGTTATTATCTATACCACCAGAACCACTAACCTGTGGAAACAGCAGAAAGAAGTGCCGCAATGGTCTTCTCATTAACATTATTCCAGGCCTATATATCACTCAACAAACTTTGTGTTAGTGGATAAGATCAAAACAAATATTCTAATAAGGTTTTGGAAGAAATCCATCAATTTCCTTGGGTACCCCCTCAACAAACACTTTGGAATTCTATGTTTTTCTCTAACATGAACATTCACAAACTGATTTTAGTGTAACTTATTCTTAGTCTGATGTCAAACATTTTCATGTACATTTAAAACCAACTGAAAGACTTTTAACTGTTTTCAGAAAATTTGGTAGGTTTAGTCTGATTTGCAGGAAACTTGGTGTGAAGCAAATTTTAAGGACTGCAGCTGCTGTCAGTCAAACTTTAGCTTCATTGAAATCATAGACAAAATCATCAACATTAACCAAGACAATGGCAGGTAAATTTCCTGTTTATAGAGAAGCAGAACCAACTTTTATTTTCCAACTTTCCTGTTTCTTCACAAGCAGCAAGAAATACAGCTGGTTCATATGCTGCTAAAATAATCACTTCCAGCATCTTTGTGCTTGTTGTGACCAGAAGTCAGTAAAAGAGTGGGAAAAAATGCCAACGTGGAATTTGTGGGCTCAGAGGCTATTAAAAAAAAAAATTCACACCATTAACAAGAATTGCTGTTGGAAAATTCCAGCATAAGTGGCCTGGGTCCTCATTACGTACACCATGCTACCACTTGCACTGGAATACAAGCAGAAGCTGCTGGACCTATCTACAGCTGACCAATATGGTAAACCACTAAACTGTAGTTGGCAGCTTCTCAAGTGGAGAATTTTCAAGCCCTAGACTGACATTACCCACTCAAGCTAGTCGCTGAATCTTACAAGCACAGATAGGAGAAGAGGGATCTATGTTCCTAGTTTTTCTGTTCATGTTCAAGTTCAATTCCTCCTTGACCAGAAAGGTCTTCCTGAGTTCTTATGTGGTTACCTTTAGTCCTGGCTTGTTACTTCAGCCTGTCTCCTGGGTTTGTTCTCCAGTTCTGACTTACTATTTAATCATGGCTTCTCAACTGATCTTTGGTCTTGACTTATCCTTTGCTCCTAACCTTTGGCTTGTTCCTTGATCCTGTCCCTGCTTTGTCTTTTTTTCCTGACAAGCTCTGTAGCAACAACTTCTCACTTGCTTCTCTACTTCTCTTATGTTAAAGTTCCCACAATGTTTGTCTTCAGTTCTGACTACCGGTTTGGCCTTACATCTACCAGTTTCTGGCTTCTAACTAACCTCGGGCTACTTTCCAGATCAAATATACATCTAACCTGACGGATTTAACATTTTCACTTTCGCTTTCACCACCATAAAGCTTTCCAACAGAGGCAGTGAAACAAAACTGGTTCCTGTTAGATTTTCCACTATCCCATTGTTATGGCCACTAAATGTGATGATTTTCACTAATCCCTCTGCTGCCACCAAATGTGATGGCTTTTAGTTATCCTAATCACTATCCTAACCACTGCCACCAAATGTGAGGGTCTTCTGCTTATTTACTCCACCTCTGCTAACAACTGCAAGGGTCCCTTCCTGTCCCATCACTACAGCATCAAATGTGAGGACCGTTTAGATACCCTCGTGGTTCCCTCACTGGACACTGCCACCCTGCATTTACTGCTGCCACCACAGACACCAGGTCTGAACTCAGGCTTTCCAGTAGGTAGTGTTATTGGAAGCTCAAGTGATTTATTAAATGGAAATTGAACATAACATTACAAATTAATTAATGTATGTATATCCAGACTGACATTAACTCTTACAGACATTTCATCTTAATTTAGCTAATAAATGCAACAACATTCTCCTCCACAACAAAAAAGCTCAGAGCATCACAGTTCCTTACTTCTATCTCTTTAGACTGATGGATTGAGGTTCTATACCATTTGTCAGTTAATTTGTATCTGTTTAGAGGTCCCTTTTATCACCATCTAGTTGTTTGGGTTTCCAACTTGTAACCAACAATAAAATCCAGATAGGCAGAATTAAGTATAAATACTTACTTCTTAAATGTTGGAGTCTCAGGAAATACATATAGGAGTAAGTAGGCTCTCTGTTAGTCTCTTAGGCTGTTGATTCTAGGAGTAGATATATAAACACAAACTCTACCCTTGGGGAGAAATATAGATATGTCAATGTCTAGGCACATTACTTTCATTACCTTGTATTGCATATAAGGCATTATACCATCATTACATTACAGTATGTGGCAGATAAGGAGTTACACTTTCATAAAGACTAAAACTTTATATCAATGGTTTCCAAACTTTGGTCCCTCAGGTGTTTTGGGCTTCGATTTCCAGAAGCTCCACCTAGCTAAGCCAACTGTCAGGTATTCTAGGAGCTGAAGTTCAAAATATCTGGATGACTAAATTATAAGAACTATTTATTTATACCATCTGCATCTCCTTACAAACATGTCTATATTTACATTTATAGGAACATTACCATGTTAAACAATATAACTTTGTTACTTATCCACTAAAAGAATACAATCCCAACTGTTGAGGAACTATACATCTCTAAACAGTCCTCTCTGGAAAAAAGCACCCAGGAATCCAGATTGATATCTCTGGGCACTGATATTTACATAGGTACACCCACTATAATCAGAACATATCTATTTAGTATAGTCCAGTTGAGATCAAAAATATGGTCTCTTATCAATATGGTTGTCATTATTAGTATGGTCTAGGCAGTTGTCAGTTAGGAACAGTGTATTCCTAGTGCCTTTATTTATGATGGAGGCCAACACTTTGTCAGTCTGGCTTTTATCTCTTCTTGGTCTGTTTTATATTTTTCCCTGTTCAATCAGCTAACAGATCTCATCTGACTGGATAAAAACAATCACTATACCCTACTTATGTAAACATCACTCTCTTGTCCAATCAAGTTCTTAGAAGTGAAGAAACACACAAGGTAGATTTAGCTGACACTAGATTACACTAATCAACCATTGCATCACCTATTTCTTTTAATGCAACACTTGTCTTGGGTTCATTTATAGGTCACTGTTTCCCCACTACCTTATTATTGCTTATAGTTAGGATGGCTTCATGCCTGGAACTAGGCCCTCCATCACACACACACACGCACGCACACACACAGAGAGAGAGAGAGAGAGTCCACAAAACGCAGAACTTCTGCTTTATAAACACACTCTTTACATTTGCAAGTCTTCAGTTTTGCAACCAATAACCCAAATCAGCCTGTATCAGCAGTTAAGTTGAGATCAAATACTGTATATGAATGTATGAAGCAACCCAAGTAACAAAAGTCCATTTCACACATTTGGTATAATCAATGAATTTCCTTCTCATGGTTCCTGTGGCTCAGAGATGATCATGCTTAGTCAATATTTTCCCACGAGGCGACATATGTGCAAGCTTTACATATACATTATAGTTCATAGTTCATAGGACAAGAGTAATTCTTATTAAAATACAAGCCCAGTACCACAGCTGTAAACACAGAATTAGGCATCACTGAGATCTCATGAATTAGTTTTCATATGTACTCCATTAAATGTTGCATCATGTAATGATAAACTTTTAAGCATAACCTAAGGCATGATATTTTCAAAGATATATATGTAGTATAAGGAAAAGCAGAAAGATACAGTTCTTCAGTAAATGTTAATTTTGGGACAGATTTAACCATTTTAAGATGAAGCATTTTAATAAGTACTAGTTTCATTCCATAAACTTTTAATTTCAGTATTGGCTTTGTCAGTTAAGTTCAGGTATGTTCCAGTCTGCTCCTTTATTTTATTTCTCGTGACTTTCTTCCAACATGGGTCCCAAGGAAAGTGTTTCCTAATCACACTATGGCTTGAATCCAATAGCTAGTCCAATAGCTAGTACTGAATCAATGGCTGCATGGTGAATCAAAAATTATGTAAATCCCATTAATTTAGTAAGTCTACTCTAGTTGGGACTACAAAGAGTATTCCATCCAAAATGTGTTTGCATACAATACTTAAAGCAGCTCATGCTTCGGTCGCAATATGCAAAACCAACCCTACTAATGTTAGATAACTCTCTCATGTTAAAATGTAATCGAAGCAGGAAAACTAGACAAAATAAACTATATTGAGAAGTGTGCTCAATACTTTTATAACCACCTTTTCCTACTCCTTTTGCTTCTGCACGCCCAACAATCAGGTAGCTTAGATCCTGACTGTCTGAAATACCGTAGCCTGCTTGAGTCTTAACTCCCTTACAAGAAGGCTGTCTCTTGCTCCAGCTGCTGTCACAGGCATGCTTGGTAAGGACACAGGAGGCAGCCTTCTCAGTGTCTGCTCTCAGGCTTTGGAACTCTCTCCTAAGAAACTTGGCTGGTCCTCTTTCTGGTCACATTATATTGACAGGCAAATATCTTTTTATTTGAACAGGCATTTGGTGGCTAACTGGCTGTGCAGAAAAGTCTTTTAAAGGGGTATGCACTGTGTATTTTTATTATTATTATTGTCATGTTTTTCAAATTATTTTATCCTGTATTTATTTACTTATTTACAGCTACCTTTCTTCCAAGTTCAGGACTCAAGGCAGGTTACAACAGATTAAAGAATGTAATTGTTACTGCGGTGATAAAGTAAAACTTGTATCTTCTTTATCGCACTTCATAATGGAGATGAATGGTCATATGACTGAGTGCTGCTTCATACAAAAGATGATACATGAAAACCTACCATTGGTGTAGTAACTAGTTTCTATGTGTATAGATTTTGATTTTTATTGTTTATGTAGAGGAACTTTGACTCCTAACAGTCTAAAATGGTGCTGAATCACTGGGGCCCTTTCACACTACACAATTATAGCACTATGATTCCACTTTAACTGCCACAACCGCAACATATGGGATCTTGGGCTCTGTAATTTAGTGAGGTGTTAGAACTCTCTGGCTGACAATTCTACAGATACCTCCCTAACTGCAACTGGCAGTAAAAGTGGAATCATAGCACTATAACTTTGTAGTATGAAAGAGCTGCTAGTTTGCTGCCTCACTGAAAATGACACCTTACCAAGGGGTATTGTTGGGTTATACTTCCAGAATCCATTTTCCACGCCACTACCAGTACTTAACATTTTAAAAACCTATGTTTGATGTGCTCAGAACATATTCCATTTGTTTTAGCCTAATGTATTTACAGATGAGATATGCGCCAGCCACTAATGGATGCATTGCCCCTAACTACTGCTAAATGGAAGAGAAAAATGGTCAGATTCGGTAGCTCTTGAACAGTAACTAAGAATAGAGCTGCATATAATTTATTTACATTGAGAAAAATGACCCCTAGCAGTAATGTTATTACCTCTTAGAGCAATCTGGAAAATAGAAAGGGAGGAGAGAGGACAGCTAGACAGTAATTTAATACATGCACTATGAAAATCTCAAGGATGAAGCTGTTCTCCACCATTTAGGAGAGCTATACAAGAAGGTCTTAAATTAAAATAGTATGGCTGATCGGAAAAAGAATTAGATTATTGGAGCTAACCTGTTTTAATGGTTTGATGTAGTGAAGCAAAAGCCTGTTACACTAGCTTAAAGTAATTAAGGTGGGTTTTGTATGAAGAAACATGTTTTGTTCAGAACAATATTAAGGAATACATTGTAAATGTAGCTAATGCATATTATAGGGAGCAAGGACACCTAAAAAGAATTAGAAGAAAGCTATCTATTGTTTAGCAAGTATTTCATACCAATGGTAGGAGATATAAGCCATGAGAAGAAATGTCCATAAGTGCTGCCCCCTTCTTCCTTTCAAATCTTAATAACATAAGAACGGCCATCTAGTATAATTCATTTCCCTACAATAGCTAACAAGCTTTTTTTCACAAGTAAAGCTTAATGGAAAGGACTGAGGGGAATTTTTTTTCTGTGCTCTGAATTTCTAAGAAAACAGGTCTGATGTGAATTTCCTGGATTAGTGTGTTGATTGGAACCTATTCTTCTTTGGCTCGTTCACTATTTCTAATTTTGTGGTGATGTTCTTGGCCCTACCCAGTATACAAAAATTATATTTAATCAAAAAACCTGTGTACAAAAAAGTTTATATTAGGCAAAGTGTATATTGGGGAAGTTACATGTGAAATACAAGATTTGTGCCTTTAAAAAAAATTAAGACTGATATAGAAAGTAGACAGATTAAAACCAAGACTGAATGTAAGAGAAGGTAACACAGATCATAAATAGACTGATTTCACCCATCAGTACTTGAAGGTGAAGTTATCACTTTGCTGATGTTGCATATCTATGTATTATCCCATCTTTGTCCTGACATGGGACATAAAGCCAGGTCAAAGTAAGATAAAGCTAATAATGAAATGTTAATAAAGTCAAAGCACAATTTAAAAAGCTTGCATATAAAAACATCACTAATTTTAAAAGTATGAAGTCCTTTAAAAGCATAATAATTAAGATAAAAATACAGCACACACCCCATTTAAGAAAAGACTCCCACCACATAATTAATCATCAAATTCCTGTTTGAATATAACGTGTATTTCCTCAATATGTGCTCTTACCATCAGAGAGCTGTGGGTGTACATAGCTCCTGGCTAAACATCTTCTCCCTCCATTCTCTCTCATTGTCTTCTCCTCCTCCTTCCCCATATCTTCTAGTTGCATTCATCTTCTCCATCATTCTCATTCTCTCTTATTATCTTTCTTCATTTTCTCGCTCTCTAATCCTCCTGGCTACATTTGTCTTCTCTACTTTTCCATCCCTCTCTTTCTCTCACACATCCTCTCTCTTCTGCCTCTTACTAGGTACACTTATAACTTTCCACCTTCAGCACTGTCTCTCCAAGTCTTTCCTCTTTATCCTGCCCAAAGAAAGTGCTGAAACCATGGTTGAGTGGTGTTAGATTCTCAAGCATTTTAAAGCTCTAAGTCCCATTAAACATCCTAGACAGAGTTACTCTCTTGGTCTCTATTTTTCTGTTGGCGGCTTCCTACTCCTTCTCCTCCTCCTCCCCCTCCTCCTCCTCCCCTACCTATAACATGGTTATAATTATTGTGATTATTATAACACCCACATGCTAAAATCAGTGCATGCAAAATGGCTAAAAACAGAGTTGGGAAAAGCTTTGGGTTTTTTCCCTGCTCAGATCAAAACTTGGAAAATTTTTCTCACTTGCATTACAACTGTCATGTGTTATTAAAATCATTGCTTGAAAAAGTGTTACACTTGGGAAGAGTATGGTGGGGCTTTTCTTTTTTAATTCTTTTGGTACTCAATGCAGAATTTGGATGGCTCAATTTATAACTAGTGGAATATTTTCTTGTTTGCTAGAATACATGGTTTTTGCCTGAATGACATATGCTGAGCATCTGTGTATATAATGTATCATGCTTAAGAGCATAACAGAGGGTCATCCATTGGTCTCAGGTTTTAGCCATGGCAGCTGGTGGCTCTGATGTCAATAGGGGTGTGAGTTCACTCTGGGTTTTAGTCTGAACTTCACATGATTGTAAGGTGCTGAAGCTTTTCCTCAAGCTGGTTTCAGAATTGTTAATCTTTAGCTCTTTTAATGTTCATCTCAAATCCAAATGGATTCCCTAGCCCACTGACATAGAACCCATCAGTGACCACCTGGTTTTGTCTTTGAAATCTCAAGGCCTGGGATGCTGCCAACCTGGCATATCCTATATACTGACTGAATGCCTACACAGAACTAAAAGTCAGTGCAGATTTTGTGGAAAAATTTATTTTGGAACAATTTCAAGTCTATTCAGTATTTCAAATGAATACATAAGGAAGGGAGCATTCCTTGTCCATCATAAGTATCCTCATGTGGAGAATGACAGTTAGATTCTCCACATCATCAGGAAAACTGAATTTATGATGTTCCAGATCACATGGAGAGTCCCCCCACATAGTAGAGGCTCTTCTCTTCACAATGTCACTCTGTATGCAGTGACATCTAAGACACAAGGGTGGTACAATTACAGATCCACCTCCCTGCATATTTATCATGAATGCCTGAATAGGGTTGTATACCACCCTGGATCTTTTCATTTCTACTATCCAGGATGCAATTTAAGCCATTTCCTCATGCTACCTCATGCCGTCATCCTCCAGCCATGATCCCAGCAGCACCCGTGATGGGAAGGGAGCACTATGAGAATTCTCCTCTCTGCACCTGACCGGTTCCCTGTGGAAGGGAGCACAAGGGACATGCCTCTTCCTTCCTCAGGGCAGCTGGGCTCTTTCCTATGCTGTGCCAGAGCAGGAAGTGCCTCCATCATATTTCCTAACCTCCTCCATGGCCAGAAAGGATGGGGAGCATGGTGCAGGCGGGAGTCACTGATGGAGAAACTCCATCAATGATTTACCCTGCCATCACGCCAACTGGCGATGGGAGAAGGGTGGAACCATGACAACGTCATGCAGAAGTATCATCACAGCCTGCTCCTCTTGTGTCTCTATACCAGGATGCAATCATTGTGCAGAAGGACCTTAATTCCATGAATAGTAAGAGAGAAAACAGAAGTCACAACCATTGGCTTCACACCCTACGATGAAGTGATGGAGTCAAATGGAATTAAGTTACAAGGATGTATTAGATGGGACATGCCCTATGGTCTAAAATGTCAGAATGTTATGAAATTTCTCAAACCATTGTTTGCATCACAGAAGTAACAGAAGCAGAGCTTTCCTTTATCATGCTGAAATGTTTTTAAGCACACACACACACACACTTACGCAGACACCCACATGAACTTAAATCCAAACGCCTGTGACAATAGCATGCTGTGTGGTTACCTTTACTGCAACAGCAGTCTTTGAAAGGAAAGAGTCCCTGGTGAATTCATTACCATGCTGGAGTCCCACCCCTTCCAATCACTGTAGACATACAACAGGATTACTGCTCAAGAGTTTGCAAGGATGTAAGGAAAATTATTCTGTTCAGTCAGAAGCCAGCATCATTGAAACCAAGGTAAGAGAACATCTTGCTACTTTGTTATCCTTTACAATAATAATTGCTGAATCTAGGCAGTGGTTATTGCAAACTACGTAACCTGTTCAGTTTCAGTTCTGTTTTAATGCAAAATATAGGCTTAAAGCTGATTTCAAAGAACTTATTTTGATGAACTGGTACGCTGCAATAATTTTATATAAGAACCTAGAATATCGGATATATGTGATGATGTGTAAATTAATGGAAAATAATGTCAGTTCTGAAAAGCAGGAAATAACATTTATAGTAAATTGTAAATATAATATTTCATAGGCATGTTCCACTAAAGTAACTACTGTAATTTGGAAGGCAAAATTTTGAGGTTTCATATATTTACTGATTAAAAAATCATTATAAATATTTTGTCCAGTAAATCCATACTTAAAAAACTGCATATCCAATGTAGTCCCACTGTAGCTTTTTCAGTGCTCCTTTTTGGCGAGGGGAGAGGGGAATTTTTTTTAAAAAAAAATCTTTTCACATTCCCAGCAATTAGTTAATGCACTCAATCATGAGCATCCTTCTAAGAAAGTGAATTAGCTAAGTTTAATAAGCTAATGGTATGGCAGTCCTAGCAAAATGGAGAGGCACCTAATCAATGTGGTGACAAATGGAATGATCTGTAGTCTTCAGGGTGAAGAGTTAATTGAATGAACAGGCAGAATTTTTTACATCTGCTCATACATTCCTAATGGATATCTTGGTTTTAGTCTTCCTTGAAGTAAAGCACATTCATCCTTAATTTAAAGTCTCTGTGTTTTCAGCTAGTTGCTTTTAGCTGGGGCAAAGGTCTCAGGTGTTTATACTTTGGAGATTTAAATTGTCAATATGATGTATAAGGAATCTACTTATAACTGTAAGTGATTGAAAATCATTATGCATCTTATTACCCTGCACTTGGAATTGCGAACATACTTATGAACCAGGAGTGTTAAGTAAAATTCAAGCACTGTAATAGAGCTCTCTCTTGTGTGTGTGTGTGTGTGTGTGTGTGTGTGTGTGTGTGTGTGTGTGTGTGTGATGGGGGAGACAGACAGTGAGAGAGAGAGAGGGAGCAGTTCCCATATCCCATGTGTGCATTCAAGAATATAACTTTTGGAAGATTTGGCTGATATGAAAGAATTAATGTATAGCAGTTTCATACTCTTTCACATTCCGTTGAGGACATACACTGTTATACAAACTTGTCATAAAACTTTATTGGGTATACAGGATAAATTGGGTAAATATTTCACCCACACCCACATTTAATATGTGTAAACAAAATGCACATCCATTAGTATAGAAATAGCAAAAAAGCTGCTCTATTACTTTGGATCAGCTAAAACATACATGGATATGCTTTGTTTCAACACTCTGCTTGCTCAGCAGTTGATTTGCAGCTGCCTTGGATCCCATTTGAGAGAAAATTCAATCAATCAATCAAGGTCTATAAATTTGGAAGAATGAAATGGGAACCCCAAGGTGATAAAATGGGCATAGATACTTTGAACTAGAGAGATGATGATGATCTTCTTATAACTCATCATCATTACTGTCATCTTTCTACATACAGAAAATTGCAGCTTTAACCAGGGGGATAAAGCTACAGCTCTTCTGATATGCTTGATTTCCCTCTGTAGAAAGTTGGGGGGAGTTGAATCTCTTTTTCTAGTGCTGAATAATATCCAACAATAAGATGCTTGTACCTGGTACAAAATAGTGTAATCCTTGCATTTCCATCAAGACTCTGCCATTTTATTTAACTGCATAAGTAAACCGGGTCTCAGTGTGTGGCCAAACTTCTACCAGGGAAAAAATGTACCTGAGCATTTCAAGTGGTATGCAAGTCCAGTCTGTGGTATTTTATCTACACAGATCAGTTACACACACAAAAGTGATCATTTATTTGTTTACTTGCTTTTTTCATCTACCAAAGCTCTAGATTCTGCTGGCAACCAGGAACTATTCTTGAAACTTAACAATTTAAAAAAAATGATGTACAGTCAAAGGCTTTCATGGCTGGAATCCATAGGTTGTTGTGGGTTTTCTGGGCTTTGAGGCTGTGTTCTATTAGTTTTTTCTCCTTACATTTTCCCTGCATCTGTGGCTGGCATCTTCAGAGGATCTGGTGGCACAGAAGTGAGGCAGAGTGTATATATACTTGTGTAGTCCTGGTCATCCGCAGACCTAACCAACAATTGGGCCACACAGTTTACAGAAAACCTACACATATCTTCACAAAAACTCCAACCATCACCCAGGACAAAAAAGGAGCACAATAAAAACTTTGGTAGACTGTACAAAAAGAATCTGTGAACCCCACCTCCTGAAAAGACAAACTGAACCATCTAAACTGGGCTCTACAGGCCAATGGTTACTCTGGTTCAGACATCAGAAGATCCTCGAGACCCAGAAAAAACAGAGCAGTGAAAATAAGCAGCCAACCAAAGGGAATGTGTTTGTACCGTACATCAAAGGGGTCACTGGCTATATGGGGAAACTGATGAAGAAACATAACCTCCAAACAATCTACAGACCAACCAAGAAAATTCAAGAAATGCTATGTTCAGCAAAGGACAAGAGGGATCCTCTAACTTCTGCTGGAGTTTACCATATTCCTTGCAGCTGTGGGCAGGTCTACATAGAGACTACAAAATGCAGTGTCCAAACACGAATCAAAGAACATGAAAGACACTGCAGACTGATCCACCCAGAAAAATCAGCAGTAGCAGAACATGTCATAAACCAGCCTGGACACAGAATGCTTTTTAAAAGCACAGAAATTCTGGACCATTCTGACAACTACTATGTCAGACTACACAGAGAGGCCATTGAAATCCATAAACACATGGACAATTTCAACAGGAAAGAAGAAACTCAGAAAGTAAACAAGATTTAGCTACCAGCACTGAAGAACACTAAAATCAAGACTCAAAAATATGCCAATGAACACCCAGACTCTGGAGGTCCCTCTACAGGAAACAATACAATGGGTTGCTAATGTACTTAATGCACTGTTATGCATATCCCTTGACTAACAATACATCCTGGGGGATATCCCATTTAACAAGAGGGCATCACACAGGCCAACTGTAACACATGCAAATTGCTCCCTCCCATCCAGGGGCTACACAAGTATATATACTCTGCTTCACTTCCATACCACCAGGTCCTCTGAAGACGCCAGCCACAGATGCAGGTAAAACATCAGGAGAAAATACTAATAGAACATGACCTCAAAGCCCAGAAAATCCACAACAACCTATAAAAAAATTGAGTTTGAATAAATCCAAAACCAAGACTTTGGACCTTAATCTTATATTGTAAATACTGATCTTTCTTTCTTTCTCTACTCTGTTAAAGAGAAAGAAAGAAAGAAAGAAAGAAAGAAAGAAAGAAAGAAAGAAAGAAAGAAAGAAAGAAAGAAAGAAAGAAAGAAATCAGTATTTATAAGATTAAGGTCCAAGATCTCGGTTTTGTTTATTCAAACTCAATTTTTTAAAATCTTTGAGTTTGGAGAATACTTGATGTAGCTACTCTTCAAATGTCAAAGTCAACTATGATGTAGCAATTTCTGAAGAAAAATCATATTTAGGCCAAAGTATGTGAAATGCTGTTGATTTTATCCTTGCAATAACCCTGCTAGGTTTTTACCCTGAGCCTGTTATTGCTAGGTAAAACACAGCAACTGGTTCAAGGTCACCCAGTGAGTTATGTGGAAAAGCGGGAATTTTCAACTCTGGTCCTAGTTTGACATTCTAACCAGTATGGTGTAAGGGTTAAAGCAATGAACTAGGAATAAGAAGGCCAAGGTTCAAATTATTCCTTGGCCATGAAACTCACTTGTTGACTTCAGGAGAGTAATTATTTCTCTACCTAA
This sequence comes from Iguana delicatissima, assembly GCA_948472985.1. NCBI lineage: Eukaryota > Metazoa > Chordata > Lepidosauria > Squamata > Iguanidae > Iguana > Iguana delicatissima. Next base: position 497,302 of record CAOKZL010000186.1, read on the forward strand.
TCAACCTCACAAGAATGCTGTGAGGATAAAAATGGGGAGGAAGACTAAGCATTCTACCTTGAACTCCTTGGATGCAAAACAGAATATATATGTAAGAAATAAATGACAAATCATATACCAAACTGGCTTTCACTATATTATTTTATTATCATTCACTTCTGTGATGTATGACACTGGAATATGCATATTTGAGTGTCTGGAGCTTTAAAACTTCACCAGTAAAGTATGCAAACATCTGCTTAAGTTCATGCTTGGAGGAAAATACACAGCCAGCATGCATCTACAGCCATGAGTGAGTAGTTTCCAGATGAAGGTTGACCAGAGGTCAGAAAGAATTTGGAACACATATTTGAAGAATAGTTAAGGTCAGGAGATAGGAACCATTGGAATGTTGATATGGGGAAAGCAAGTTAGGCAGATGTTGCTACATAGAATTGTCAAGTTCAAACACTACATAAGACTCATATTGCTATCACATTGTTATAACAGGTTGACACAATTTTAACTGAACTTTAACCAAATCCTGAATTTTACCACTAGCACTCTGTAGCAGAGAATTTTAAGTACTTCTGCAAAATACAAATCCCAGGATTCCATAGGATGGAGCCATACGAGTAAAAGTGGTATCAGACTGCTGCATAACATAGACAAGTTCCCAAGGAATCAGTTTGCACCCTTCATATATTTGTCAAGTTCTACTGCTACTGGTAAAATATTTAAGTTGTAAGTGGTTTCTTTCTCCCTCTCTTTAGTGTGAACTGATCATTAATTTGCTTCTCTTATGTTTCTGTTATATGAAATTGTGGTTTTTATATTGATTACATTTATGGGAGGATGTTTGATCCAGCAAAGATGAGCAGAAAGGGAAGGGGAAGTGATTTTTGTCAATTCACCTCATCACTTCTTCTTCAGGAGTGTATGTATGCATGTATTTAAATATTTGTATCCCCACTTCTATCAAAAGATCTTAGGGTAATGTACAATAAAACCAACCTAAATTAAGATATATTTGGGAACATTTGAATAGTGTTCTACAGAAAATAGTAGAGAAAGTTATTGCAGTTCATTTTTAACCATGGCCCTTTCCGCACCGGGCTATTAAAATGGTGCACAGTGACCTCCGACGGAGGTCTTCTGCACCATAGAGCGGCCTGGGGCGGACTACTTTTTGCAGTTCTGCATCTCAGTCCGCTCTGGAGCGACCGGAACTGGTCGTGCGGTGTGTTTTTAAAAAACCTCTTTTGAGAGGTTTTTAAAAAGCATGGAGCGCACAACTCCGTGTCGCTCCGTCGCTGCACTCCAGTGCAGATTTGCAGGCGCGCACTAGTCCAGGGGAGGGCTTTAGGCTGGCGAGCTTCTCCAGTTGGTGGACAGCCTCCACCAACCGGAAGCCACCATTTTGGACGCCAGAGCAGTGCGGAGTGACGAGCTCGCACTGCTCATCCCGACGGACTCGCCTGGACGCTGAAGAAGTCCAGTGAGTCCCGTTTTTGTGTGGTTTCTTTCCCACATGCGGAAAGGGCCCATGTTTACAAATTGCTTCACACGCAGGATCATACTTGATTTAAGAAAACTGGGAAAAATTGTAATTGAGGCTCAGTGATCTGATCTCTGAGCAGTTAAAATTTTTTAAAAAAATTCCTTTGTGTTCAATCATGTTAGTGTTTTGCATTGTTTTGTTTTTCCTGAAGGGCTCCTTATATTTAACATCAATAGTGCCGGCAGATATACCATGGGCTTCTCCAGTGGAAATAGCTATAACTATTGAATATGACTGATGCAAATTAGAGCTAACTTCATTTAAATCAATAAAATTTTTCATTTATAGCAAATTTCAAAATTTAAATTTGGCACTGAAAAAAAAAACCATTTAAAAAATTCAAAGAAAGCAAAATGGACAGATTTCCTCATCTCCAGTAGAAAACAGCTAATTAACTCCATCATGCATTGTTGGGTGTAATCTGATCCTTGCACACATATGCTAATTCTGTAATCTCCATTTTAAGTTTAAATGCAGATCTCAAAGCCAAAACCCATGCTTCTTCTGGCTAAAACACTCAGGCCAAGACCCATGCTCCTTCTGCCTACTCTTACTTGTTCACAGCCTTTCTTGGTGAAAAGTACTTGAGTACTCAAATGTTTACACCCAGTTCTGAACTCTTACAATGTCTTAAAAGTTTTGACTGCCTGTGGATTTTGAGGATTTTGGAGGGGTGGGGTGGGGGGAAGGATGGACTAGCTACCTTTAGTTTTGTAGTCTCTCTAAAAGGCAATTCAGAAACTAAGGCCAGTCATTAAAGTCAAGCTTGATTAAGTAGTTACCTGGCCATTGTTTCGAAAATGATATTACAGAGTTACACAGATCACTAAACATTGATGTACCTACATTAGCACTGTAAAGCTACCGTTGCCTTACCTGGTTGTTCTTCCATCAGCAGGAAAGACATTTTCAATCAGGCAGGCATTTTAATACAAAAAGTTTTTAAAGAACAGCTTTGAGAGTGCAGTACTGTTTTAATTTTAATTACTTCTTTCAATCTCTTTTTAGCTGTATTCATTTACAGTTTAATTCTGTTTTAATATATACCATTTATATGTTTTTAAATTGTGTTGTTTTTATGTAAGCCACTTTGAGGCCCAATGTTGGGCAAAGAGCAGGATACAAATAAAGATAATGATGACAATAATGACAATGATGACGATGATGACGATGATAATGATGATGGCCTTCAGATGAATATTTGAACCATAACTCTGTTAGACTCACATGGCAGTTTATAAGAAAACCCCACACAAGTGTATTATAGAAGTTGATGTCTTTTCCTCAAACACCTAACAGCTCAAACTCTTTAGACACTATAAAGCAACAAGGCTTTTATTCAATTACTTCAGGAATGGGATCACACAGCCCTCCAAGACTGTAATTCCAAGAATCCTTAGGCAGCACAGCCAATGATGACACTCAGAATTGCAGTCCCCCAATATCTGGAGGGCCCATGATTCCCATTCTTGTACTAGATTCTCAGCTAAGTGACATACTATTGAATCCTCACTGCACTGGACATCACATACTCATTCCATGTTATTGTGAAACCCATTCAGATATTCCTCCCAATGCAATCACGGATCACTGGAGGGGAAAAGGAGGACTGTACTATTTGGCCCCCTATCCATGTCCCCTGTCATCTGCAAAATGGGAGAATATTTGCAAGCAAGGTAGGCAGGACTGGAATCTTCTACTTGACACAGGTGTTACCCTGTGAATTGGGGGTCCCGGGAGGGGCGCCCAAATAACAAACCAAATCAAGCAAAGATGGGGGAAATTAGCTGGAGCACTCTCCTGGCTAACGAGAGGCAGGGTAACTTAGCGAGGATCTTTTACCCTATGTCTACAGCGTCAGGTCAGTGAGTAGGCAAATGGTTCAAGTAACAATTAAGATTTATTAAACAGTTATTAAAGAAAAGCACAAACACACTCCTAACTAGAAAAGGAAAATAGAGCTCAAGGGGGAATGGGTGATACGCCACCTGTCCTGCAGTCCTGGGGAAACCAATTGTAGAAGAGGAAACCCGGCGTGGCGGCCGAGGGGAATCTGCTGAACCGAGCAGCAGCAAGGCAGAGTAGAAGTCCAGAAAGATCTGGCAAAAGTTCCGAAGAGCTCTCAGAACTGGGGATTTTTATAAGGGAAAGAATGACCGTAGGCTTGGCTAGTCTTGGGCGAGAACAATAAGTTTTGGGTTGGAGACAATGCCTCCGAAAGGTCAGAATTTACATGATTGAGTTACGCTCCGAATTGACAATAGTATGGCTGGTATGCAAATGTGGCTAGCTCGGCAGTTAAGCACCTAGCTCACCAGGGTGCCCTCTCAGGGAAGAGGGTCTCTTTGTTTATTGAATGAGGGTGTTAGTTTCAGGAGGTCCCCTAAAGCAGATCTGGCAATTTCTGGCTTGGTTTGGTGAGAGCAGCAAATAGTAGCCATGCCTAGCTTTGTGCTTGTTCGGTGGCCTCACAACATTGGCTGGTGGCAGAGCAGGGCCGAATTATGATATCAAAATGATATCTTTGGTTCACCAAAGTCCAGGCCAGTACATGGTGATAACAATCCCCCCCCCAAAAAATGGGCAATTTGACACAAATTGATCATTTTCCAATCAAACATTTCAAAAGGAATTTAGAGCCGAAAGAGGTCTACAGATTCCGGAGATGTATCACACCAAGGGATTTTGCAACATTTCTACCTAGCAAAAACAGTCCCTAACTAACAACATCCTAACCCTAACTACATACACAAAAATGCAAAAGGCAAACAGTTTGAACAGTAAATCAGATAGCAACAATGCAATGGTTAACCAATGGTGAGCAAGTTGAGGATGTGGGCAGTTTTCAATAATGAACAATTGCAACAGCAAAATGCAATGATGGTTTGAGCAATGAGCAATGAAAATGCGGGCAATACAATTTACAACATATTGATGGCTGGGCTACAAATGTGGGCAATATTTGAAGCAATGACACTGAAACAAGCAGAGAAATGGAGCCAATTCCCAACACAATCCACTAGAGAGTTAATGCGGGCAGTTTCAAGACTCATGGACAAGTTAAATAGTTCACTGGCGAATGATGCGGGCATAATCCAAAGCAGAGAAAAAGCGAGCAAATTCCAAAGACAAGTTTGCAAATAATGTGGGCAGTTTCAATGTCCAAGCGCAGGCAGTACAAAACAGAAGTCTGTAATTATGGGGAGGTGAGGCACAGGCAAAGTCTCTGCACCCCCTCCTGGAAATAGGAAAGTTCGGGGTCTGGAGAATGAGAGCATGACAGCTCCAGCAAAGCTGGAACTATAACAAAAGTCAGGGTAAAACAGGAACAGCAAAAATGTCCAAGTCTGTGGTTGAGCTAGCCCAGGCACACTAGCTCTTTGCAGGAGCGAGGTTGCAAAACGGCAACAGGAACAGTCCAAACAGGAATGTGGGCAGTGAAGTTTGTTGGGGCATGGCAGGCTGGGGTCCCCAACTGCAGGAACAGGAACGGGAACACATTGTCACGGGCTTGGCTCCTCGACTGGAACCGTGGTGCATCTGGATTCACACACACCCCACCATGCCTCAGGGGTGGCGGACAGATCCGGGGATGGCCTTGGTCACCGACCTATTACTTCGCAGGAGAGAAGACTGGCATGGGTTATAACAAATGCAAACATTTAATGTAAATCAGTGGTGTGGAGCCTGGTGGGAATTGGGTTCAAATTGCGAATCCAGGGGTGGTGGGAACCTCGTTGGGTTTTAACAGAAATGTCAGGCAAAGGTGTTAACATGGAGGAGACAGGGGTGACTGTCCCAGACCTTGGTCACTTTAAGGTGGAAGACAGTCTGACCACACCTCGGTTGAGGGGGCCTCCATGCAAGGGTATCTTCTGGGGCAGTTTCAGACCTGCAAATCTTGCTTCATCCAGTATTTCACTCAGGAGCTTGTTTAGAACAATCACACATAAGTTGCTCCTACTGAAGCCCTGTTTGCAATGGCAATGATACCCATTGGCTCAGCGTGACTAGATTGGGCTCTGATCTTGGCTGAACTAGGTTATACTCTGGCCCTCGCCTCGTGGCGAGGATCCCCAAACCAGTTAAAAAAAAACAGAAATTAAAACCAATCCAATGCAAGCATAGGCTATGCTTGCTTGTTCCCAGAGCAGACGTTGATTGTCCAGGATGGATGGGCCTACATATGCAAATGTTCTATTAACATATGCAAATTAGAAACAATGCACCAGGGCCAAGCGTCTTGCCAATTATGTGGGTCTCCAGTCCTTATGGGGCATCGGAGAGTGGACATACGCTTCTAAAATTTGTGACCAAATTGCGTTGCAAACTAGGGAGCGCCCAAGACTGCTCTCACCCTAACAGTCCAAGCACGCAAAAAGAAAGGGGAGAGAGGTCTCTCCACAGTGGAAACCATTCTGGGCTGTAGATCAGTACTCCAGAGTCAGACCTGGTTCTACTGAGAGGGTTGTTAAACCCTCGTCACTACGCCCGTACTTCCCAGGACGCCCTTGCACAAGACTATCCCTCAAAGTCGGGGATGGCAGGCGTCCCGGTCGGACCTGCCCTTACTAAGGGTATCAGGGCTGACTCTGTAGGTCCGATCTACCTCAGAACCGGGGACCCTGCCTGGTCTCCCACCCAAAATGGTGAAAAAGAAAGAAATAACTGGAAAAGGAAAAGCAAGTTAAACAATACCAACACAAGCAGAACTATAAACCAGGCAAAACTATATACAAAGACCGGGAGCTCGGAGGGGTCGCCACTCCATCTCCACTCCGCAAACCAGGAGCCGTTCAACCATAGTCGAACGCCTCATAAATTAAGGCCAACGCCTTGGACCAATTGAAGGCAAATACTTCCTTGCTCTGTAAAGAGGTCTGAGGAAGTACGGAGCTCAACGGTCGATGTTTGTGGGTCTCTGGAATTACTAGCAGGAATGGCAGCATCCACTCCTGGCTTGAGACCCTGTTTTTCAAATTAAGAAGAAGGCTGGTCATGGACCTGCATGCCTTCTGGGAATCTCTCTCTTCTGGTGTGAAGATGACCGAAACAGAGCCGTAGCTAGCCCAGGCTCGCTGTACAATCACCAGAGTCACAGTCAATGTGCCGCCGGGTCCCTGAAGGACAATGGGGCAGCAAAACAATTTTATGGAGGGGGAGGCAGTAGCCAGGTCCGCCTCCATGTGACATTTGGAATTTTCTATTTTTGGAATCTCCCGGGCTGGGCTACAGCAAAGGAGAGTCTGTGGTGTCAAGTTGGGGGGTGCCAGGGTGAGTGCCATTACTAACCTGGGCTCTGGCTGGGCAGGAGCCTCTCACTGCCTAAATTCCCATTCTCCCTTGAGATTTTCCTGAAAGATGGTATGGAGAGGAAGGACTCTCCTGGCCACAGCTTCAAGGAACTCCTGGGGGAAACTGCTGGTTTCTAGCTGGGGGCTCAGAGCAGGAACAATGGAGAGCTGTGGAAGCATGGGGCTGGCTTCCTCTGGCAGTGTGCTCTCCTTTTCCAGGCCCTCACACTGGCTGGAACTTTCCTGTGTCTTATCTAACTCCAAAGGGGCTTCCTCCTGAACCTCACCCTGGTGCGATCCCTCTCGGTGCTCTGAAAGCACAGTGATCTCCGAGATGGCAGGATTCGCACTCGGGGCTAAGTCAGGGGAGCTGCAACATGCCGAGTTCAAGTGTGCCCTGGGCGCTTGTTTCCCTTGAAGGGCTTGGGTTGGAGTCCCCCTCCACCATATCCGGGCGAACGGAGAGCATCAGGGGTGGGCTCACCCTGTCTGGTCAAGTTTGGGAGCAGTACTTTTGGCGCTGCTCCGAAGTCTGCAGAAGGGGTGGCAGGAGTCTTGTCCCTATGCATCCCAGTGCCTGCCTTTACCGTGGATCTACCCCGTCTGTTGGGCTTCAGCCGAGCCGCAACTAGCTGGGGGAGATCCTGGGACCGAGGGCACCCCTATTCCTTAAAATCCAAAGTTGACTAGTATCCAGCTGGAGGTGGGCCATTCATCATAGACTGGACAGCTTTTTACCACCCACCACAAAATGCCTGTCTAGAGCTTCGAGGAGCTCCGATGTGGGTCGCTTGTCGAACTGGGTCATGTCCAGTCTGCAGCGATGTAACATGCTCCAGATTCTGGCTCTATGAGTGGAATGCACCTGGGTCGTGGGATCATACCCACCAGACGTTTCCTGGGGAGGACCAGACTCAGGAGGCGGTTTGGGGGCAGGGGACTGGCTGCGGGAGTCCCTTCCCTGCCACTGCTTGTCCTGCCTAGGAGTGGGGCGCGAGTTCCAGTTCCCTCGTGGAACGGAATTTGGCGTGGACTTCCTATGCTGGGAATGGGGTAAGTAACTGGAGTATGTCACCTCCAATATGGGTTCCCAATTCCCGGGGTCTTTCCTATGGGCCTTTGAGGGAGGACACTGGGAATCAACCTCTCGCAGCAGGTCGGCGACCCTGCGGAGGTTGTTCCTGAGTTCTTCCCAGGATGTTGTGGCCAGTTCTACCAAGCCCAGGGCCAACCTCGTTTCGCAGTTTAAGCCTCCGTATAACAGAGTCTTAAACTCAACGTGATTAAAATTGTACCCATGAGCCGTCAGGGGTACCTTCTCAGCCAGAATCGCGAGTAACTGCTTCCGCGAGGACCCTGCTGCTCCATGACGTAGAGCACTCTTGTGCTCTGTCCGGGCCAAAGGATCCTTGCGACTCTCTCATCCAGGCGTGGGCCTTGAGCTTAGCCAAGCCTTGAGCTGCCACGGCCGATTCAAGAGTCGTAAGGTCCAACGGGGACATACAAAGATGAGCCAGTTGGGTCAGGTCCTGGCGATTGGCTGTCGGGTGAGAGTTTATCACCGCGTTGAGCCACATGATGCCGGTGGACCAGTTCAAGGGTCCTAACTGGTTGGCAACTGCTTTTGCCTCAGTGGCACACCAGGGGAGTATGGTCTCAGTGACCAGCGTCTCCTGGGTTTCTGCACCACCATCACTTGTGGGGACGGTCCTGCGTGTTGTAGACCGCATCTCAACTGGGTGGACTGGCGCCTTAGGGGCATCCCAGTCTGGATTGTGAGGAGAGGAAGCCAGAGCGTCTGCTGGCAAAGGGTCCTCGGGCAAATCTTGGGCAAAACTAGGGAGCAGCTCTGGACACACTGCCGAAATTAAGGCCTTACGCGTCTGGAGCTGACTTTCCAGGGCAGCAATCTGCTTATGGCAGGCTGCATGACTGACAGACTCCTGCTGTTCCTTCACCTGACTAACCATAAATTAAGCTGCAGACCGGGTATGATCAAGCTCAGTCTTGTAAGGCATGTGCTTTCTCCTCCCAAGTCTGGGAGACTAGGGTGACATCACTCAACTTCTGGGCTGAGGCCTGCGCAACGGACGCAAAAGTTACCTTGTCCGCTCGCAAGGTCTCGATCTCGGCATGAAGCCGGGCATTCTCCTTTTTCACTTCTGCTAGCCTTCCCCAGGTCTCAACTAGGGCACTGCTAGCTTCTCTGGCTGCAAGCCAAAGTCCCTGAGCTGCCAATGAATCCTTCGAAAGTCCGAATGGGTTCCTTGATTTACGCGCCAGGGCGTACGCTTCTCAGAGAGAGGCGAAGGATGAGCCGTCTGGAAGACAGAATCCTTCCAGGGGCACTTTCCTTTACCTAAAGCCCATCTCTCCAGTTTCCCATGGACCTCCTCCTCACACATGGGGTCCTTAACTGCAACAGGGCTCTCCTTAGCCATTTCTCTACACTACACCACAACACCAAAACTTCCTACACAAATACCACAACAACACAAATTCCTCTACAATTTTCTTCACAAATAAGGGACCAGGACCTGGAGGGACAGGCAGGATCACCTAGACTCCTGGGGGGAACTAAGGAAGACGAACTCACTGGAACTTTGCTAGGGAAGAGGGAAAAGGAACCAAACTCCAGCCTGCCCAAACGAAGGTCACTTTTGTACACTCAGGCCTGATTCTCCACCTCGACAGCACTGACGACAAAAAGACAAGGCCAACGGTTCAGAGACGGGGAGGCCACACGAGGCCCAGGAGGAACCCTCAGGAGCGCTTCCGTAGCTCACTGGAAGGGAGGGAGACAAACTCAAAGGAACTTACTATACCGCCTGGCCAAGCAGTGGGGAGAGAGGGATAAGGAACCCAAAATTGAACCGACTCTATTCTGGTTTTCTGGGTGAGGGATACCTCGTCTACCTCGGGCTAAACCGCTAAACCCACAGCTAGGTCGGGACTTACCACCCAATCCTAACAAGCCGGCAATATCAGGACACACCCGCAAAACTGAGAAGCCAGGAATCACCACCCACGCCTTCTCCAATGCAAACAAACCAAATCAAGGGAAACTCACAAGGGGACAATGAAAGAAGTGGGGCTGCTCCTTCCATGCTGTGTGCCTTACTGCTAAGATGTTGAGTGTGTATAGACTGTTCCTGACGTGCTAGGCGTAAAACACGTACAATCCCAGCCCACGATAGACCCAAGATGGGGAGGTAGTTCCCAGGACAAGACAAAACAGATATCCACCTGATAGAAATACTGCACACACAGAGAAATCACACAGACACACTAACCTGCCTACCGGTGTTCTAAAGCAACTCACTGACCGTTCCCTAAGTCAGTACTGCCCGATTTGAGGAGGTTCATGACTCCTTCTCAAATTAGGTGTACCGGGGTTGCCCACGTTTCTCCACCACTCTGTTACCCTGTGAATTGGGGGTCCCGGGAGGGGCGCCCAAATAACAAACCAAATCAGGCAAAGATGGGGGAAATTAGCTGGAGCACTCTCCTGGCTAACGAGAGGCAGGGTAACTTAGCGGGGATCTTTTACCCTATGTCTACAGCATCAGGTCAGTGAGTAGGCAAATGGTTCAAGTAACAATTAAGATTTATTAAACAGTTATTAAAGAAAAGCACAAACACACTCCTAACTAGAAAAGGAAAATAGAGCTCAAGGGGGAATGGGTGATACGCCACCTGTCCTGCAGTCCTGGGGAAGCCAATTGTAGAAGAGGAAACCCGGCGTGGTGGCCAAGGGGAATCCGCTGAACCGAGCGGCAGCAAGGTAGAGTAGAAGTCCAGAGCGATCCGGCGAGAGTTCCAAAGAGCTCTCAGAACTGGGAGTTTTTATCAGGGAAAGAACGACCATAGGCTAGGCTGGTCTTGGGCAAGAACAATAAGTTTTGGGTTGGAAACAATGCCTCCGAAAGGTCAGAATTTACATGATTGAGTTATGCTCTGAATTGACAATAGTATGGCTGGTATGCAAATGTGGCTAGCTCAGCAATTAAGCACCTAGCTCACCAAGGTGCCCTCTCAGGGAAGAAGGTCTCTTTGTTTATCAAATAGGGTGTTTGTTTCAGGAGGTCCCCTAAAGCAGATCTGGCAATCTCTGGCTTGGTTTGGTGAGAGCAGCAAATAGTAACCATGCCTAGCTTTGTGCTTCTTCGTTGGCCTCACAAACACTTGGCTGGTGGCAGAGCAGGGCCGAATTATGATATCAAAATGATATCTTTGGTTCACCAAAGTCCAGGCCAGTACACGGTGGTAACACAGGCCATTTCTGCACTACATTGCTATAGTGCTATTATTCCACTTTCAGCATCCTGTAGAATTCTGAAGTTTGTAGTTTCCTGAGGCTAAAGAGCTCTCTGGCTGAGAACTCTAAGGGCCCCACCCCAGAATTCCATAGATTGTTGGAAGTAGAATAATAGCACTATAACAGTGTAGTGTGGAAATGGCCATATTGTTGGAAACTTTTGCTTGACATATTGTTGGTTGTTGGTTTGTATAGTAGCCTAAATAACCTAAAGATACCAGATCCTGTTTTATCTATGTAGCTGAGCACAGTCAGCTCTGGTTAGTACTTGGATGGGAGGTAGCCAATGAATATGAGGTGTTGTAGGCTATATTTCAGAGGAAGGAACTGGCAAAACCACATTTGAGTGTTCCTTGCCTTAGAAAACCCTATGTAATTCATGGGGTCACCATAAGTTGACAGGTGACTCGAAGGAGTGCGCGTGTGCACGCGCACGCATGCGCACGCACACACACAGTTGGTTTGTACAGTTTATATTGAATTTGTCATCTACTTTCATTTCTTTGAATTTGAAACCTACCTCTCAGGCTGACATGCTGGAGATGGTGTTCTGACAGGCGAAAGGATTTTGGAGATCAAGGGGTAGAAATGGTGAAAGGGAACTTGATAAAATGTTATGATCTGCAAGGGATGCTCAGAGCTCGAGAGAAGAAAGAAACAGGGGACAATGCTGCTTAAGAGACTGTGAGACCAACTGGCTCTGGAAAGGTGACCTACTGCATTGGGCATGTGATATGCATTTAAAGACATTTATAATGTCCTCATAACATTCAAATAATTTTACTTCACATAGGCATCATATACTGTTTGATTTCACCATAGCTTCAAGCCACAAACCTTATGCCCTGTTACTGATTCTTCATTGCTGCCTGACATGATCTGGATAAGATACAATCACAGAGACAGAATGACCTAACATCATTGCATTAGTGTTCTGCGGAATATGATTGGCTAACCAAACATCAGGCATCTAACTGGTTCCAGCTGCAACTGACATTTCGCTCACTTTTTTTAGTCCCTCACCTTGGCTCTCAAATTGTTTATTTTGCTAGCAACCCTCTGAGAGTTAAAGCAACAATGTGGGTATATTCTATGGTCTCTGCTTGGCTTCATGATGCCACGAGGAAGCTGTGGAGATGAAGGCAAAATACTGCTTGAAGTTACGGGGAAGGAGGAAGAATTGTGGCATTTTGGTACAAAGAAATGTAAAACAGATTTTAAGTGGGAGAAATTTGGAAAATATTAATTCCCATGAGGCAACAATGCTCTTTTCTTCAAAATGCAGCTGTGCACAGATAGAAAGAGAGTTTTCCTCAAGAACTTTAAACTTTACAGCTGCAGAAAATCCACTGTGAGACTTCTTAAACAATTAGGCAACTATATATTTTGCACCTGCACTATACATTAAAGACCAGACATGATACATAGTAACTAAGATCATTCTTTTCCTTTTTAAAATGAACAGAATCAAATCATAGGTATCTTAGAACAAAGGAGACTGGTAAAGAAATATTTATTTGCCCTTCAAAATGTGAGGAATTTCCAATACAAATGTGATTAACATGAAGACTAAAGGTTGCATCCCTGGTCAGTGACATCTTTTTCATATCTTGACAGAGTTAGACAGCTTGAAGAGTGAGCAACACATTTATTCTGTGAGAACAAGATACCCTTACGTTCCCAATGGAACCCCTGCATTTCCTTCTAGACCAGGAAATACTTGGACTTTGATGCATCAGGCATGCTATTCAACTGCCTATGGAAACAGTAGATCACATCTGGAATACACATGTATTAATTATACAGTCTGCCTCAGCATCCTGCATTTTTGAACTCTTGTTATTTAAAACAGCCTGACTTTCAAGTGGGAAGAAGAAAGCAGTTTCCGTTTGCATAAAATGTTGATCTTGTGTGCCTTTCTTAACTGAAGTAAATTATTATCCTTTCCCATCATATTACCAGAGTTTTAAAAATTACTTTCTTGATATCCTGAGCCTCCCTTCAGCGTGGTCACTGGTGGAAGTTATGGCGGTATAGACCAAAAAAGTAACTTTTCCCATGTTCTGCATGTTATTGCAATCAGTGGCTCAGCCACTACTTTTAAACAAGATTGACTTCATGATGCTTCCATTGTTCATTTTCAATATATTAAAACTTGTATATTAAGTCAAGTTTTTCCATTTTAGCACTACCTTATTAGGAGTGACTTGTGTCCAAAATATTTAATCTCCTTAAAAGGCAAATAATTCTTTCTTCATCCTTCTAAAAGAAGTGTTGTAAAATTTTCAGTGTCTGACCAACTTGAGCCTACTTTATGAAACAAAACGCCCTTCAGTGACTAAACCTCTGGTGTTTCCCACACTTAGCAAAAACATTTTCTCTCTATAATCTCTACTATGTTCTGTGTCTACACTTTTATTTTGAGTGGTAAAATCACAGGCATTATATGGTTCCACAAAAAACGTCACTAGAGTTTATTTTAAGGAGAGTTGATCAACAGAGGGCCTGTTGTGACACTGCTTTGAAAGCCACATCATATATTATATGCTTCACTGTTGGATGGAGTGTTCCCCCACACAGAAAAAAAAAACAATTTTTAACATGCCATAAAAGAAATTTAAATTGACTGTGCTCTCTTTCCTAGCATAGTTATGGGGTGGATCACACTTCAGTTACCTCTAACAGCCACCTCATCACCCTGTGCTGACAGAAATGGAGCCAAAACAAAGTTCTTAGAAACAAGAATGATGGATAAGCATGGCCAGCAAAACTTCAAAATTTATAGTTATAACAATGCTTCTTTAAAAGCTCCAAAGCATTGAACCCCAACCTACTTCCTAGTAATGAGGATTCAGCAGTCAGTGATCACCAGGAGCCATAACACATTGAGTATCATTTGGAAAAGACAAATGGAAAACAAGGAGAACATATAGTAAATGTACCCACTTGTACCCCTAACAGATTATAATGTTCTCAGAATAGAATATCTCAGGCTAGTGGAAATCCTGAACAAAATCATTCCTATCAGAAAACAGGGATAGAATTGCAACATTTTGTTTTAGAACCCATGTTTATATAATTCCATCTATTGTGGAAACCTTTAGCTGAGGCATTTCAGGTCTTCTCAGATTCTTAGATGGCAATTTCCCATTCTCTATAACTTCATCATTTGGTGGCTTCTCAATCTTTTTATTGGCTTTTCCCATTCCAAAAGGCTCAAAGCCTTCTACTAACTCTTAATTACTGAGAGTAAGAACTGAGATATACTGGTATAGCAGTAAAGGCCTGTTGTCTCTCCTGTGTTAAGACTAGAACTTGTTCGTTCTGTATGTTTGTACCTCACCATTTTTGTAAAAGCCTGTAAAATGGATCCATAATTGTTGGAAACCTGCTCTCAGAGACTCAGTGTTGATGACTGTGCATCAATTTGGAAGGAGGTCTCAAGTGGAATGCCACTGGGTTCTGTTCCAAGGCCATTATTCTTCAACATGTTTATCAATGACATAGATAATGGAAAGGAGGATCCTTATCAGTTTTCTAGATGACACAAAATTGAGAGAGGTAGAAAACACATTGGATGAGAGAAACAGAACTCAAAAGGACCTAGATAAACTAGAAATTAGACTAGAAATAAGTTTATCTGGGCAGAAGTTGATAAAATGAAATTCTGTAAAGACAAACACAAAATTTTATATTTGGGTCACAAGAACCAAGTGCAGAGGTATAGGATGATGGATACATGGCTCAGTAGTATGAAATGTGAAAATGATGTTGGGATTATTGTTGATCATAAGCATACTTTCCAAGTCAAAGTAAGTAATAATCCCACTATATTCTGCACTAGTCAAGCCACATCTGAAGTACTGCATTAAGTTCTGGGTGCCTCATTTTGAGGAGGATATAGATAAGTTAGAGGACATTCAGAGAAGGGCAACAAATATGATAAGAGGTATGGAAAGCAAAGCATACAAAAAAACACTGAAGGAGCTGGGCCTAGACTGAGGGGTGACATGACTGCATGCTTTAAATACCTCAAGGCATGTCAGAGAGGAGAGGAGAGGAGAGGAGAGGAGAGGAGAGGAGAGGAGAGGAGAGGAGAGGAGAGGAGAGGAGAGGAGAGGAGAGGAGAAGGGAGAGGAGAGGAGAAAAGGCAGGCATGTTCTCTGCTGTTTAAGATGGTAGGACCATAGCTAATGGTATAAAGTTACAGGACAATAATTTTCATTGGACCTTGGAAGCAGCTTCTTGACAGTAGGTGTGGTTCAGCAACGGAACCAATTGCCTTGAGAGAGGGTGGGGAGATCTTCTTCTCTAGATGTCTTTTAAAAAATGGCTGGACAGCT
The DNA here is from genome assembly GCA_948472985.1 of Iguana delicatissima. NCBI lineage: Eukaryota > Metazoa > Chordata > Lepidosauria > Squamata > Iguanidae > Iguana > Iguana delicatissima. Next base: position 512,797 of record CAOKZL010000186.1, read on the forward strand.
ACTTGCTGGGGATGCTTTAGCTGGAGATCCTGGATTGAATGGGGGGGCTTGATTTGATGCCCTATAAGGTCCCTTCCAGCTCTGTGATTCTATAATTCATGTACAACACAGATTGCAAGGACTCAGTGAGGGGAAATGATCATGAATTCCTGGGTAATTCTTACAGGGCAAAACCAAACATAATTTTGTACTCCTCTCTCTATGACCATCATTTCTCATATTAGCAGTTAATGAAGGAAGCTGCTGTCTGGACATCACCTAGAGTTGTTAGTAAATACAGCATTAAATATTTAGAACCAACTAACTATTATAACAACAGCATTCATAAATGCAATGGAAATACCGGGAAAGTGTTGCAGGCGGGTGGCCAGAAATTCTGGTCCCTCACTGCCAAATGTTTTCCTTCTCCCTCTATCTGAATCCAATTTAAATAAATGTTCTATGTTAGTGTTATTTTTGGTATCTAGCTGGGTTTTTATGGAAGAGTTGTTATAGAGAGCAACACAGCCCAGGATGATTAGAAAGAAATTTAAACTCAAGGACTACATAATATAGGTGGACCCTAACTTAGAGAAAATGAGTTACGACAAAATCCTACTGAAACTTTTCAAGTTCATAAGAATGCAAGAGGAGATGTGCTGGATCAGACAAAAAGTCAGGATTCTGACCCTGCAGTGGTCAACCAGATACCTCAACAAAGCTCACAGCAGGATATGAGTACAACATTATCCTCCTACTCATGTTGATGGTGTTAGAAAAATACTGACTCTGACACTGAAGATAACATATCCCTTCACAACTGGTGGGCATTGATAATCTTGCTGTTGTTAACTGCCTTCAAGTTGACTTCAAGGAAGGCATGTCTCTGAATCTGCAAGACCTGAGTAAGCTGTGAACAGCATGACTTGGAAGTTTCTCATTCATAGGGTTGCCGTAATCTAGCAGTGAGACCCTGAAAGGAAAGGAGTCCAAGAAGTCACCAAAACCAGTGCAAGGAAGCACCAAAAGTGTACATCTTGTGAGGAAGAAAGTCATTGGATTATTCCCAGAGTGACCAAGAGCTCTCAGGAAACAAATAGAATATATCATAAGCAGCACTGAAAGGTGTACTGCAAGGAAAGGGTGCCCTGAGAAAGAGGTGAGTGGATCTGTTGACCTTTTGTTTGAGTTTGACTGAAAGACCAGGATGGGGGAGGCAGCATGGACATTGTAGGCATGTTGGATTCAGAGTATACCAGATGTCTCATGCACCCTGCTCTGGCTAAAGGACTGGGACTTAATGCAGAAAAGCTGTCAACCTGCATCCAGTTTATACAAATGGACAGAAACCTGATGATGGGAGGGACCACAAAAAGCCAAACTTCTCCAGTGTACATGGGCGGGGGGAGCATAGGGAAACCCTACATTTTGTTTTGGTCCCTGCAACTTCCCACCCAAATGTGCTGGGAATAAAGTGGCTGAGGCACCACAACCTCCAGATTGGGTAATGGAGGAAGTGATGTTCCCAAGTCCCAAATGCCATTCCACTGCCTAGAGGTTCTGGTGTAGTCCCAGACAGGCAAGGTAGACAGTGAGGTGATGATGGGACTAATAGCCTGTGGGGTGGTTCCTGAGCCAGGGGACCCAGAGGTTCCTCTTGAGTACATGGAACCCAAAGATATATATGAAGGAAAGGAGGTAGACTCCTTACTACCCTATTGCATGTCAGACTGTGCTATTGAATTGGTTCCAGGACCATTGCTGTGTAAAACTAAGCTTTTCCATGATACCCAACAAATTGATGGTTTTGGGGGAGTTCATAGATAAAAATTTGGCTAGAGAGGTTTTTTTAGACCAGCCACAGCCCCCAGGGCAGTGCCAGTGTTATTTTGGTGCAAGAAGGACAGTCTTCTGAGACTCTGCACACATTACAGGGGCTTGAATGCCATATGCACCTTTAATAAAAATCCCTTGCCCTTAATGAAGGATGTAAAGACCCACCTAGCCAAGAGGAAGGTGTTCACCAAGTTGGATTTTAGAGAAGCATACTTTTGAGTGCAAATTAAAGAGGGAGATGAGTGGAAAACTGCCTTTAACTGCCACCTGAGGAATTTTGGCTGTTAAGTTGTGCCTTTTGGCCTGAATGGAGCATCTAGTGTATTTATGCATCTGGTTAACAAGCTTCGCCACTAACTGTAATTGTGTATCACTATTTTGTATTAATTTATTGTAACTTTTTTATATATTTTCATTTGGTCAATGACTGTAAATAAACAATTGATTGATTGATTGATCGATCGATCGATCGATTAACAAGGTGCTTCATGATCATTTGTATCAAGGGGTGTTGGTATATTTGGATGATGTCCTGGTGTATTCAGAGGACTACCAATCCCATGCAGAGTTGATGAGAAAAGTGCTGAGGAGGTTGCTGGACAACCAGTTATATGTAAATCTGTCCAAGTGTGAATTCCACAAAGACAGGCCAGACTTTTTGGGATATTGTATCTCTGCAGAGGAAATTAAATGGATCTTGTGAAGGCTTGGGATGTGGTGGATGGGAAGTCCCCAAAAGAAGGAGGCAACTCCAAAGTTTCTTGGGGTTTGCTAGCTTCTACAGAAAACTCATTCCCAATTTTGTGCAAATCATATTGCTGCTGACTTGTTTAAGACAAAGGGAAAGAGGGACAAGGAAAAAGAGGATAAGCCTGATTAAAAAAAGAAAAGAAAAAGAAACACTCCCAAATCAAGTAGGATGTGAAGTGTCAGGAGGTGTTTCAGTACCCAAAGCAATTATTCACCTCTTAACTCATTCTGAAGCCTTTTGTGGTACAAGTGGATGCCTCAGACATGACCATAGGGGCTGTGTTACTGCAGGAAGATGAGGTCAGTCAGCTGCAGCCATGTGCCTATTTGTCTCAGAAGTTTTCAGAGAGTGAGAGGAATTGGCCAATCTGGGAAAAGGAGGCTGCCACCATTCAGCATGCTCTGTTGACTTGGATACACCTACTAGAAGGGATTCCCCCCACACCTTTGTGGTGTGAACTGATCATAAAAATTTAGAGGCACTAGCATGCCCCAGGAAATTGAATTAAAAGCAAATTAGATGGTCAGAATTTTTTTGCAAGCTTAACTTCCAGATAAAATGGAAGGAGACAGGATATAGAAGCCTACATCAAAAGCTGCCCAGTGTGTACAGCAGCCAAATGGGAGGGAGGAAACCAAGAGGACTGTTACAACCCCTCCACCTCATCCCTGGGCTGAAATTAGCATGGATTTTATAGTGGACTTATCTGAGTAAGAAGAAAACTGTGATTTGAGTGGTGACTGACCTGTTTTCAAAGCAAGCCCATTTTGGGCTCTGCACTTCAATTCCCCAACTGGCCAAACAATTTGTGCAACACATTTATAGACACCACAGGGTCCCCAATAAGATAATCTCAGACCAAGGCACCCAATTTACCTTCAGGAAGATTTTCCCGAAGCTACTTGGAGTCAAACAGGGAATGAGATCAGCTCATCATCCCAAACAGATGGGCAGACCAAGAGGATCAACCAGATCCTTCAGCAATACTTAGGATGTTATATTAATTTTCAACAGGATGATTGAGTTGACCTGTTACCTTTTGCTGAAGTGGCTTGTAACAACTCTGTCCATATAAACAAAGGCCACTCCAAATTTCAGGTGGTGTATGGACAAGACCTCAAGCCTTCGCCAATTTTATTGCTGAAGGAGGAGGATCTCATGCCTCTGGCTGAGTGAACAAAGTGAGTCAAAGCCACCTGGCCTGGGATGATAAGTGCCTTGGACCATGCTAAAGATTCTTATGAAAAGCAGACTGATAAAAGAAGGGCTCCTGAGTGAGATCTTAAGGGAAGGGATTTGGTATTCCTTTCAACCAAATTCTTGCAATGTCACAACCTTCAAAAAAGTTGGGTCCAAAGTATGTGGGGCCTCTTCTCATAAAAAGAATAGTCAATTCTGTGACTGTTGAACTGGTGTTATCCTGTTTTCCATTCCAGCTTGCTAAAATCTGCAGCAAAACCAGATACTTGGCACCTATAAAGTGTGCACTACCCCCTGTGATGATTGATGACCAGCAGCATTTTGAAGTTAAGCAAATTCTGGACTCTAGATGGCACAAGATCCACCTTCAATATTTTGTTCAATGGAAGGACTTTCCTATGAGAAAGTCTGAGTGGGTTGATTACCATCATGTTAGGGTCCCAAAGCTGCTCCAGGACGTTCACAAGAAATACCCTGATAAAACAGGTCCAATATAAAATCACCTGCCAAGTCGAGAGGGAGTTGAGAGATGTAGATTCATTATTTTCTGACTGCTTACATATCCAGTGCATTGCCTTATATAGCCTGTCATCTATAATTCCGTTACTGATCTGTGGTCATTCTTTTTGTTTTCTTAATGTTCAACTGTAAACCTGGCTTTGCACTTTCTGCCTTGACTTTCTTCGATAATTATTCCAAGTCTTTGCTATTTCCTGTTAGTATCATCTGGATATCTTAAACTGTTGCTGTTCCTTCCGTGACTGGGCTCCTGTTCCAGTTGCTATGGATCTCTTTGTTCAGGAGTGGCCAAGAGGAGCAGTCACATGGAGCCTTCTTCCCACCCACCACCCCCTGTGGGTACTGTCACAGGATTTGGTCCAGGTTGCATTTCCATTGTCACAACTTTAAGTGGTGACAACATGGGTCCTCGATTCAGGATGGTGGTTCCCAGGCCAAGACAAGGAGTTCTGGTATGTTGGGAGTGCTAAAGGAACCAAGTGTGCAATGGCATTGGGCACACATCCTCTGCACTTCTTGCTGGGGGCAAGCAGTCCTTGGCCTGCCACCAGGTTGGTCTCAGCCAGGCCTGGTGTCAGGTTCATCAGCCAACAGGTGGGTTAGCCGATGCTTGGATGCAGACCCATACATGTGTCAACCCTGTCACATCTGTAGCCAATAAAGTTGTCTCCTTTGTTTCCCAACAAGTGGTGTCTGTGTGCTTATTGCCAGCAGCTAGTTCAGTCCTGAGCATGCAACAGATAGGGTAGTTTGCAGCCTTGCCTGTCCCCCTTGCCAATTGGAAACCATTTTGTTTCTCCATATTCTGTCCTAACAGTTGCTTCAGAGTACAGGTTACACATTAGAGCAATCAAATGTGGCACACCCATTTCTTTAAGAGTAATCCATAGTTTTTTATGATCTACACAATCAAAGACTTTACTATAATCTATGAAATACAAGCTGATTTCCTTCTGCCATTCTTTGGTGCACTCCATTACCCAACATATGTTTGCAATATGTTACATCTGTCACCCACTGAGGCTTCTCTTTCTGTTTAGCTTCAGATAGTGTCTTTTTGCATTCCTTCCTGACAATGTCCCTAGCTTCAGTCCAGAGTGTTAATGTCTCCCAATCAGTTAGGCTTAATAGTACTAATCTATTTTTCACACCATATTTAAATTCTATGGGGATGTTCTTAAGGTTGTATTTCAGCATGATGGTTGATTTAGCTTTATTCTGACTTTTGCTATTAGTAGTTCATGGACAGTACTACAGTCTGCTCCTCACTGTGTTTTTGCATAAAGAATGGAATTTTTCCATTTTTTGCTTCCAATTCTGTAGTCTATTTGATTTCTATATTGGCCATCAGGTGATGTGCATGTATTTGGGTTGCTTGAAAAATGTGTTTGCAATGAACAGATTGGCCTCACAAAATTCAGCCAGTTGGTCTCCTGATTCATTTCTCGATCCTAGGTCAAATTTTCCTACAATCTTTTGTTCTGCTTTGTTTCCTATTTTTGCATTCCACTTGCCTACGATTACAAGAAGTCTTATTTTAGTGTATAATCAATTTCACCCTGGGCTCCTGAACAGAATTTTTAAATTTCTTCTTCTTCTGCTTCTGTATCTGGAGTACTAAACTTATATTGACGAGTGTTCCTTGAAGTCAAATTGACATTTTTCAGTCAGACTTTGCATTGTCTCCTTTGACTGCTTTTGCTGTATTTCTCCTCACTATTAATATCACCCCATTTCTTCTTAGATGTTTACTTCCTGAGTAAAACACTGTGTAGTTATCTGACTCGAAAAGTCTCATTCCTGTCCACTTTAGCTTATTCACCTCAAGTATTACAACGTTTATATATTCCATTTCTTGTTTTGCTATTTCTAGCTTCCCCTAATTCTTGCTTTTCACATTTCATGTTCTTGTAATATGCATTGCAGAGCTTCAGGCTTTCCCTTTACTTCTGAGCCCATCAACAGCTAAAAGTCCTTTCAGCTCGAGTCCAGTTGCATCATTAGCCATAGTACTACTTGTAATTGCCCTCTGCTCCTTCCCAGTAGCTTGTTGACTGCCATCCAACCTAGGAGTTTCATCTTCTGGCACTGTCTCTTGTTTCATTCTGGATTGTCTTATCATAGGGTTTTCATGGTAAATGATCTTTAAGAAGAGGTTCACCATGCATCTCTCTCCACACAGTACTAACAAGCTTTAGACATGGTGCCACTGACGTTGTCTCTGAGAGATTCCTTAGCAGTGTCATCCTCCGCTACTGCTGCTGCCCAGTGGCTGTTTAGCACATTTACTCTGCCTCTTCAGCAAATAATCTTACTCTTTGCGAATGTGCGGAATCCCTTTTAAAACCATTTGGCTTAGTAGCCACTCTCATCTCTTAAGGTTTAACTATGCACTTTGTGGAGAAGCACTTCTTTTATTTGTATTGAAACTCCCACTATTCAACTTTAATGGATAATCCCAACTTTAATGCATGATTCCAGATTCTAGTATTAGAATAAAGTGAGAATATACATCACCTTCCCCAGGGTAGAAGTGTTCATGTGTAGTTGGACACAAAATGCAGAATTAGGGGAAAAAAGCATCACTGGAAAACTGGTAACATGTTATCAGTTTTCCAATAGCACATTCCAACTGTACATCTATGCTATCAATTTTACAACTGCTATTTTTTTAAAAAACTGTATGTTTTGTTTACAGCTATACACTGCCCTGGGGAACATATCTTATAGACCCAACCCCATGGCTATACCCAACATATCACAGGTGAAAACTAGGACACAAGTAGCCAAACAGTATCAGGGTGTAACCAAGATCACAAAAGATATTAATGAGGAGGAACATGCAAGCTAGGAGAGGCTGCAGCAATTTGGTTTTGTCTCAGCCAACGGGGAAGTGTTAGATTTCTCTCCCTCCTCTGCTTCCACCACCACTGTGTCAATGGAGTATAAACTACCTTTACACTTCAAACTGAATTTGCACCAACTGAAATAAATTGAGGATGAATAGGGAAGACAGAAGAAGACAAAAACTGGGGACTTCTAAAAGTATCTGAATTGGAACAACAGAGAATTAATGAGGATTGCCCCTGCCAAATTGGAACTGTTGGAGGGTATGCATGTCTGTGGGCCTTTTTCTGCATGGGCATCAGCAAGTATAGCAATAAAAAAGGCTGTTTTAGTGAAGGCTAGTAAGATGGCAACAAAGGAAGAACACCATTGCCTGTGCTACTCTAGTCCAAGGACACCTTCCATCCCCCATTTCTTTCCCAGAATGAGAGAGAGAGAGAGAGAGAGAGATGGAAGAGAAAATGGGATAGAAACTAGAAACTTTTGGTTTATTAAGTGATCATTATTCATTTCAATAAGAAAAAAAGTATGCATGTAAATTAGCCTTCTGTTTCAAAACAAACTATCCCAATCATTTTAAAATACTTTCTTCTTTTTGGTCAGAACTTCCTGATTTGCACATTTATCTCCAGGAGGCAGGTAAAGCTTTCTTATATCTTTGTAAATGCCCTTAAATTACTCCTGTTTTTGGTCCTTCTACTTGTCTCACAGTGGTGTTTTCCCTTCAAGATATTGCCAAACAGCTCAAGGTGGCATATTGCTGAAACACTTTAGTGTGTGCTCTATTGACTGCAGTGGAAAATAGACTAATTTTAACTTGTCGGATGATTTGTACATATCTGGAAATCTTGGTGAAAACAGAAGAAGGTCAGTTTTGGATAGGTACTAGATTTGACAGTAAAGATCTGATGAGGCAGTGGGTATGCACGGGTGTTAAGTGTCACTGAGTTAGGATTTACATCAGGTATGAAATATTGTGTAGTTCTGTTAGCTAATGAGTTAAGTCAGATTCATAAATTAATTGTTGCTGTATAAGGGATAAGATCTACTGACTTCTGTGGAGAAACTGGCACTGATACTGGATGTAAGCAAGGAGCATAGCATTCTTTGTGTTCATTTTGCATTTATTTTAAGCATGGGCTGTTCACTGGAGAACTTATGCAGTTGGAATAAATGCTTTGGGGGAAAAACTGCCCAAGGATCCCTGTTTAAACCTGGAGTCAGTCCTATTGTTTTTCATCTCCTCCAAATTGCCCTCACTGAAATGGGAACTGGGAAAGACTTAGGAAAACAATAACAAAACGAAGATACTATCTCCAATATATTTGAATACTACAAACAGCCATATTCTGAAACATTTGGCTAACAAGCTCATGACTCTATACTCCAATTGGCATCAACTCTTGAAATACCTGAGATCCTCTTTTCTTTTCTTTTCTTTTCTTTTCTTTTCTTTTCTTTTCTTTTCTTTTCTTTTCTTTTCTTTTCTTTTCTTTTCTCTTCTCTTCTCTTCTCTTCTCTTCTCTTCTCTTCTCTTTGGCTGTGCTTGTGTTTTTGCTTTTGCTTTGCTTTGCTTAAGCAGAAACAGGAGAAGTTAAATCAAGGAATATCAAAATGCAAATCTGAACATCCTGCAAGTAAGCAATGTTTTTTGTAATCATGGATAACATGTAGCATTGTCTCACAAGCAGTAGCCAAAAATGCAGAAATCAACCCATGTCTGAACCTAAACAGTTAGGTTTGTAATGTGTATACAGATACACATTTCCATCTGCACGAACAATATATGCATAGCAGTGGCAGACGAAGGGTTAACATCACCAAGTGCAAGGGGGAGGGGTGACTAGTGGGTGGAAGTGGGTGGGGTGGGTGGGGGAAGGGCGAGTGGAGGCGAGTGGGGTGAGTGGCGGACAGAAGTGGCTGAGGCAAGAGGCAGAAGTGGATGGGGTGAGCAGTGGGACTAGGCAGGGTGAGTGGGGGCGGGGGGGGAGGGGTGGGGTGAACAGCAAGCAGAAATGGGTGGGGTGAATGGCAGCACATGCCAGGCAAATGGAGAACAGAGGTGGATGGGGTGAACAGTGGCAGGGGCAGGCAGGGGATTCCACCAGAAGCCCTGGTGGTGCAGTGGTTAAATGCCAGTACTGCAACCACAAGGTTGTGAGTTCGATCCTGCCAGGCTCCAAGGTTGACTCAGCCTTCCATCCTTTCGTAGGTGGGTAAAATGAGTACCCAGCTTGTTGGGGGCAATTAGCCAAACTACATTGTAAACTGCTTAGATAACACTAGTTGATAGGCGGTATAGAAATAAATGCTATTGCTATTGCTATTGCTCTTCTTTGCACACCCCAACATTGGCGCACGGGACAGGTGCCCAAGTTGCTCTACCCTATATCCACCTCTGATGCATAGATGCATGCTAAGTCACTTAACAGGTATATCTCTCCTGGATTCTTATGAGACCAGTCTTAAATGAATACTGCACACACAGCACAATTAAAGTCCAATACATATTTCAGCACAATACAAAAAAATATGTATTAAATTGAACATACATCCAATGTCCCAAAGGTTCCATGCATCCAATCACTTGCCAGGGCAGTGATCATGGAACTGGTCTATATGCACCATTCAGTAGGATGGTGAGCACATCTTAAAGCCCTAAATAAAAGGTATAAAATGGATGGAAACACATAATAGAAATCCCACTACAAGGATTTTATCCTTTTGTCCTTTCCTAACTACATACTCTATATACTCATGTATAAGTCTAAAAATTTTAGTGAAAAAACCTCTGGGTCAATTTATGCATGGATCAAAGTAAGTACCGTACCTTAACTTTTATCGAAAAAGGGACCATTCTCTTCTCTGAGTAGAGAAGTGGAAGGCTGGAATTTAATCCATCCCAGGAGAACCTAAAAGAAGCACCAACTCAGTCTGCTTTCTCTGCTGGGGTGCTGTTTCTGGCCATTTTTGAACTCCTGTGTGGAAAAGTTTCCCCTCAAAGGGGCACTGAGAGAACAGACGGGATCAGTGCTTCTTTTCGCTTCTCCCAGGACGGGTTAAGGTCTTGCCTTTCACCATTCTACTCAAACAAGGGCTTGGTTCCTCGCTTGATAAGAGTTAACACTGTATCTTAACTTTTATCAAAAAAAGGAACCATCACCTTCTCCGAGTAGAGTGACAAAAGGCTTTTTTGAAGGCCTGAGTGGGAAAATGGCAGAAGCAGCAGGCATCCTAAGGAAGTGCTGCTGCTTTCCCCTCTCTGCAGAATGACCCTCAACTTACACACGGCTCATATCAAAATACATCATTGTGGCTCTACAATTTGCCCTCAATGTATACACAAGTGTATATGGTAAGTGAAAATCATGTTAGTTATGCAAGGTATAAAGGGCCTCAGCCTTATTAGGGGCAACTCTACCTCCCCTCTTGTCCAGCTTTCCCTCTTTCTAAACTCAGTTAGTAAGAACTGTCCCTCTTTTAGGACTTCCCCACCCACTGGACCAAACCAGTAATCCACAGGGATTAACTGCCTATTCATTACACCCATAAGAAGGCATATGGATAGGAAAAGAAATCTCAGACTCTTATTTTGGTTCCTTTGCATTATAAACAGTCAGAGATTGGTAAAGTTACCTTTTTGGACTATAACCATGCTGGCTGGGGAATTCTGGGTGTTCTAGTCTGAAAAAAAAAGTATCTTTTCCAGACAAAATGGTAGGTCTGTACTATAGAAACTGAAGGCCTTCTGTTGCCATACAGAACCGTGGTGCTTATATTAGATATACCAGATATAAAAATTGTGCAAATAACCTCTATTTCTGTCAGTCTTTCTTTATTTTAAAATCCGTGAAGATCCAACAGCCATGGCAGTCAAAAAATGAAAAGCAGGGAATCTGAGAGCAGAGGAGAGGAGAGAGAGAGAAAATACCTCTTAGTAAGTGAAATCTGGAGGAGCCTATTTTGTTTGAAAATACCAAATGAGAACCAATGATTGCCAAGGAAAATATCAAGAATTTTTCAAAAGAGAAAGAACACCAGCAAACCATGAATAGAAGACTTATTCTTCAATATGGGCAGCGGAAGTCCTTTGAGATGAGAAGCCACATAGGATCCTATTTTCAACATAAAATCAACAGAGCATTTCAGCAAAGAAATTTTATTTTGGAGAGCACAGCCCTGCTTCCGTAAGGTAATATCAGCAGATTAGAAATATGCTTCTTTTTCCCTCCTTGAGTACTTTTCTCTTCATATGCCAGTACAAGCTTCCTTTTATTATTCCAACAGCTACCTGGCAAGGGTCAGTGAAAGTTTCTTCTGCACTCTGCACTATGAACTTACAAGTACATGATGCTAATAATCATGCTGACCAGAATCCCTTCAGAGTGCAGTATACAAATCTGATCTATCTAACTGTTATTTTCACTGAATCAAAATCATTTCTTCCTTTGTATTATGTGTTCTATTTTTGACAACAAATATACATCAACCACTTCTACTGGACATTCTAGCATAAGGCATTTGTCATGGGGAAAAAAGTTCTACAGTCTATTTTTGCTTTTAGTTCTCTATCTAGGGCAGCTAAGAGGTAGGAAGTGGGAAAAGAAACCTGGGTATAACAGTTAAATAGATATCAATTTGGTTTTTGTTGTATGACTTTCTGGTGAGGCCCAGATCAAGAAGAGTAAACTCTCATCTTTGGGTCATTATTTTATTTTATTTGACCTAGCCCACCTTTCTCCCAGAACTGGACTCAAGCCATCTCACAACAAGATTAAAAACAAATACAAAGTAGAATAGAGTCAAATTTCAAGGTTAAAGCACGGTTCAACACTTTATAAAATTAAAACACAATTGAATTTAAAAGCCATTTCAAAAAGCACAGAAGCAATCCATTAAAAGCGCCTTTCTTAGCAGCCAGCCAAATGCTGAAAGCCCACTTTAATTAAAATAGCCACTGCCTGCCCATCTGTGAGCAGAAGAATAAGAGTGAGAGGACCATCCGAACCCTCCCTCGGAACCAAGTTTGGCAGCCTCCAAAAAGGCCCTTACCTTCCAGTTAAATTGTTCCAGAGATATGAGATACAATTCACATTTCATAAGAGGTTGTACTTTCATTTTGTACTTTCCCATGGTGGGAAAGGGAAAGTGTAACTAAAATGAAAGCCATGGTCATTATATCATGGATTTCTTGTCTGCTACAAATCAAAACTGTACCAGAACAGTGACCACTGATGACCAAACATATTGATCACTTGGAAGAACCCTGATCCTGTATCTATACCTGTATTATGAAGATGATAACAATATGGGCTTACTTTAACATTTCTTGTATGGGAGTCATTGGCCCTTTCCACAGCACCTTCCCATCCTGCCCTGGGGACAGGAGAAGGACGGGACCACAATAACACTTGTACATGATGTTGTTGCAGTCTCACCTTTATCCCATCCACAGACAGCACAATCACAGATTGATCATTGACCAGTTTTCCCTATTAATGACATGTGATTGCATCACCATCCTGGACTTAACTGTCCTGCGGAAGATGCAGAAGCACGATGGCTGCACTTCCTGCCCCAGAATAGCCTGGGAAAGTACCTGGCTGCACTGCAGAAGGAAGAGGCATGGCCATCATGCTCCCTTCCACAAGAATCTGCCAGTGAGGAGGGCAGCACTCCCATCATGCTCCTCTCCTAGCAGAGCCACTGCCAGGATCCCCACCAATCGACTTTGTGAAAAGGCAGGGTGAGGAAAGAGCCATTGGCTCAATGCATGTAAAGTGCTTTGCAAACTTAGAAAAAGCAGCATATAGACACTGGCTTAGATCCAGTGGTATAAACCTTCAGTTCCTTGCAGCATTCTGCATGACCCCCACCATCCAGTTTGGAAGTGTATGCGGAGGTCTGCAGAGGAAGCTGAGAAAATCCTTTTGAGAAAGAAGTAATCTAGACATGAAATGTTAGATTTAATCCATTCTCAATTAAATTCCAAAACCATATCAACACTCTAAAATATTAAAAAATATCACAGTTAAAACATTTGTACAAACTTGATCAGTGTTTTTTTTTCTCTGTAAGATAAATCAGAAGCCCCAGGTGAAGTAGATCAGACATTTTAACATCTGTACATAATGACTACTTGCATTATAAATCTATTAAACTTTACATACAAAAAAGACACAAATGAGTGTCATTAAAACTAAACCGATCTTGTAGTGAGTACTCCCTTTCAGGAAGTTTAAGGTCATCTGTGGTACAATGTAAGCATGAATTAAATTAAAGTGCTTTTTCTATTTTTAGTGTTCTGCTAAAATAAACTCTTTATTTTTTACTGTAATCAAGATTACCAACCTAAGCACCAAAGTTCTACATGGTTGACGTAAACGTCTGTCGTATTAGGTTATTTTTCTTAACGCAGCCCAGCTATTTAATGAATAGTTAATAAAATGGAACCCATCTCTGAGATGCTTTAAATATGATGGCCTAAATCCAGGGGAAGCTGGTTACACTAAATACCAGTTGAAATCAATAGGACAAGCTAGTCATGAGTCAGCTGATGAGTTCCATTCATTTCAAAGAAATTTAAAAACTCAGCTAACTAGAAGCCTACATTTATGCATTAAAAAAAAGAACAAACTCCCATAACACTGAGCAACTGCTGAAGCCATCTTTGTTATAACTAACAGCCACCTTAATAACACTCAAACATCATCCTGTTGAGAACTAACGGAATTCACATACTAAATTGTGTTGCTGACTTGTTTGTGCAAATGCCTCCATATTTTCTGCAGCTTGCAACAGTCCCATTGCTTACTCTAGTATAATTCAGCAGAAGAATTTTTAAGACAGAACTTTCACATGTTTTTTTCACAGTTCCTAAAATGATAGCAAAACACATTGCTACATAGCTGTTTCACATGCGATGGCTGTGCTCTGGAGACTATTGTGGACCACCCCATTTGGCAGCTGTTACCCATGTGAGGAACCAGTGATTCAACATATGGATCAGGATATTTTCATTATACCAGCCCAAAAGCATTAGTTGAGCTCGTTTTGTGGTGACACAATGAAAGTGAAGTGAAATGTGTGGTAAACCATTGTACATGAATATCTCACAATGTGGCAACAGCTATCACATGGGCTGATTTAGAGCAGCCACCACATGGAAATCAGGCCAGAGTTTATTTAAAATTCAATACCAGTATGGATTGGTTATACACTTTATAAATAATGTGATCATCATTCCACCATAGTTCCATCTGAAGTCACTGTGCTAGTTTTAGGATAAGAGATACCATGAGTAAGACAAAGGCCATTTCACACCTCACTGGTTCCTGCTGATGTCCCATCACAATCCCAGCAGCATCTTTGCTGAGAAGGAAGCATGACAGGAACACTGTCCTCCACACCCGGCCGGGATCCTGCAGAAGAGAGTGTGAGTGATACACTCCTTCCTTATGCAGCGCAGCTGGCCTCTTTCCTGTGCTGAGAGGGGCAGCGAAGCATGTGATTGTGCTTCTACCCCTTACACATGACCAGGAGTGATGAAGCATTGCATGATTGCAGGCGCTTAATGGATTTTTTGTTAAGCTAATTCCTGCTATCGCAATATGTGAGGAGGCAATGGCTGCAGGACCATGACAATGTCATGCGAAACACAACACATGGACTGCTGCCATCATGCCCCCATCGTGGGACTATAACGCCATGTGGAAATGGCCAAAGCCAATTGTTATTAACAGCAAATCACTGGTATGAGCTTCTAGCTACAACCAGCCATCTTAACAGTAGCCAATAAGTGCAGATTTCTTTTTCACTTGTTGCCTCAGGGAAATAGATGGTTCTTCCTAAAGATCTTAACTCATCTTTCACCACAAGACTATTTTGGGTACTTTACCACACTAATGATATCACTGTTTTCCATGCTGGTTTCTCCCCCCTGTGTTCAAAAGTGGACTTAACAACAACTTCATTCTGTGAATGCTGTTCTGTATTCTCTGCTGCAGTTGGATTCAGACTAGATCCTGAAAGAGCTTAAGGAAGTTGCTTTTTTGGGCTATAACTCTCAGAAGTAGCCATATTCTGAGGGAATCTTGTGAGTTGTAGGCCAACAAAGGAACTTTTCCAGGCTCTGTCCTCTGGCATACATGTGCATTGAGAAATAAAAACACAACAGTCAATTTATTATTTCTTTTTAAAATGAAATGATTTCAGCTTTCCTTCAGAATGTAAATTCTCTTCCACATGAGACTGTGAGTCACCTATGACGCTAATGAATATTAATCCATCTGCACTGTATTATATTTGGCTTTACTCCCATCTCTCATGAGAATGTGGTCATTTCAGAGTTCATCCCCTGCATTAAAAAAGGGAGATAAAAAAAAGAAGAGAAAAGAGAAAGAGAGGGAACTTTGTGTTTTAGGCAGTTTATGAATAATAGTTAATGGGTGGGGGAAGTCTTATAAAAGGATTGCGTGGCCTAAGTCACATTTCACCCTTTAGTCCTGGAGACTGTCTTTACTTTATACCATTAATAATTTTGGAAAAACTCAGACAGTTTCTTTCTAAGCTTAAAAGAGAAAGACCCATTAAGACAATGCTGGCCTCAGGACAGTTGTTATGAATAACTAACTACCAAAGACAATAATTTTAGCTAAAATGTGTTTCTGTATCATCTTATTTTTGAGATAAAAGTGGATAGTGTGTCAAAGATAGACTTGCCGACAGTATTTTTCTGCTTAGTTGATCATCAACCTCTTCGCTTTAGTTTAGGCTATGGCCTGCAGTGAGACTCTGCTCAAGTTCCCACAGTTGAATACTTGAGGCCTGCTGAAGGTCTGACTTTATATACCAGATGTGACTTACCATTCATAAACATTTGGCTTGTGAGAGCATTGCATCAGTGTTAGGGGGGAGTGCAGAACAGCAAAAGCGGATGGATCGTACATTTTGGAAATGTCCAATGATTTGTTAAATCCTTCAGTTTGTGAAGGCCATGTGTGTAGTCCAAAAGAAAAAAAATGCTATCCAAAAAATGAGATGGACTTGGAACAGTGAAAATGATGATTCTAGGTCCTGTGGGACATGTTGTATTTTGCAGATGGCTACAACTTGCTGTCATCCAGGAGGAAAGAAATGGGGAAACATCAGCATTTCTTCATGTTTAACTCATTTCAGGCCACCACAAGTTCAGCCTCATCACCTCAGTGGGATATTAGTTAACCACCACCACAACATCAACCTAACTAGAACACTGTTATTAAAGATTATTTGGCAAATGTTTGGTGAGCTTTTTAAAAATGTGATCTCATATATGTCCCCCCGCCCCCCGTTTCAGTTTAAGGCCAAGCTGGGAATTTGCCTTTAGGTATATTCAGACTGCTAGCAGTACATGTTAAACTCAAGATAATACAATGACCAGTTACAAAACTGCAGCACCATGGAAAACAGATTTATCCATTGCAAGTAACAAATACTTAATCTAAGGGACACAAATGTCTGTTACAAATGGGGTTTGTTGTATAAGTATTTGTCTATGCTATAAGCATGTTTATCCTGTCTCCCCCACTCATCCTTACTCAACCCCCAACAAATTGATTAAAAATTGGAACCATGAGTCTTAAATGAAATTTTATTTTCAATTTCACAAAGTAATATTTCCCAGGATTCAAAGATGAATCCAGAGCACACAAATTCAGTTAATATCAACAGCATTGATTAGTCATGTGGTTCCCAATCTTGAGTCCCCAGATATTGTAAAACTACAACTCCCAGAACCCTAACAACTGTCCATGTTGGATGAGACTTCTAGGAGCTGAAATCCAAACATATCCTGGGACCCAAAGTTGGGAAAAACTGGACTAGTTTATGGTGACTAATAAGTGTACTCCTGAAGTTCATGCTACATGAAATTTTCATAAGGTCGCCATCATGCTGAGGTAATACAATAGCTAGTCAGTCATGTCAAACATAGTGTCCAAAGAACCATTTTCTTAGCAATATCAGAAAGTTGTTGTTTGCAAGCAGCATTTTCAGATTTCTATGTCCAGAAAAAAGCAACAAGATAATCATGGAAAAAATCATATGTGGCTTGCAGACATTTACGAGTCAGGAACTTTTAGATCTGATCTAGTGGTGGCTGGTAAAACACAGCAATTTTTTTAAAAAAGCCAGAAATAATTTTAACAGATCACATACTTGATCCATGTCACAGGATGTGATGATGGTCAAAAAGTATCAGAACAATTCAAGGAAAGAGTAAACCAAATTGGCAGGACATAATTGTTGGGAATTTTTAAAAGTACAGAACAAAAATGAGAGGGAGAAAGAAAAGCAATTCCTACTGATTCAAGATGACCAAGACTCTTCTTTCCCAAATGAGCCACCTATGATATAATTCTAGACTACTTCTCTCTGCTGCATTTCTTACCATCTTATTGGAAGAAGGCCAAGTTGAGCCCACAGTGGATGAGAATGTGACAGTTATATTTATTAGTCTGTCACCAAAGGAAAGGGCCTTTTTTCATCACTCTTATCTCCATAGTCATCCTAAGATATTTTGTTGCATGACACGAAAATGAAGATGGCACTCCCCCCACCCCCCTTGCCAGGTAAAAAATCTGATTGAACTGTTTATTGAATCTTACATTAGCACTTTTATTCTCTATTGTACCCAAAGCAGCAGGCTAGTTTAGGAGGGTCAAGCTGGAAACTAGTGGTGACTCAAGAGGAACAACCAAGTAGCTTCTGCTGTGCCAGCAGCTGCTTCCATCCCAAAACACACACACACACACACACACACACACACAGAGGCCACATACTTATAATTACTTACATCTCCACTTGGCACTGATCCTATGCAGATTGGCATCTGTATGTAATGGGTATTTTGCATGTACTAGAATCCATCTTTCGATTAAGGAAATTGTTGTTGGCCTTAAAAACTCTTCATCTGAAGAAATTATGTCAGAACTGCAAATAAAAGCTTGAAGATTGTGTTCTATCTCACCAACATAATTTCTCATGGTTTTTGTACTGTACTTGTGCTTGTCAGAGGCCACAGAGATCAAATCAAAAGGCACTACATCCTTGCTCTGCTAAAGCTTCAGAAGAAGAAGTATATGCACCTCAGGGTAGACCTTTCTTAAACAACCCAACCAAAATCCTCCAGGACATGGGAATCTGGTGATATTACAGAGCCAATCCCATACAACTATCCATTATTACATGAGTGGACAATTCTGACTTTCCAGAAGTTTGGGGCTCCCTTAATCCCTCAGCAATGGTTGGGCTGGCAAGGACTGATAAGAATTGTAGGCCAAAAAATCTGGAGATCCATAGTTTCTTATTCCTGCACTATAAAGTGGTCAAATCAGCCAGTCTTCCTTCATCACAGTAACTGTGGGACAGCCAAAGCAGCTTTGTACCATCATCTTCTTTCTCCATCTAGCTTAGTCTGTGGATTAATAGTGACTCTCCAGGATCTGAGGCAGAGTTCTTTCCCATTGTTCTGCCATACAACAGCAATTGAATCTGGGATGAGGTTTTTTTTTTTTAATCAAAGCTGCTAGTGTGCTAGTTTGTTGCTGAGGGAGGCATTAAGGTGCCTACCTGCTCACCTCATATGAGTTGTGAACTCGTGACCACAGCTGTTCATGAACAACTATAAGTGGTAAGTGAAAAATAAGCTTATCTGGGATAGCTTCTCATTGCTTAAACATTCCAAGGGAAATATCTGAAGACACATCTTCATTTCATTTGTAAATGCAAAATAGCCTTTCTAACTTGAGATATTCTTAGAGAGGTTGAGCCAATTATCTACTGTTTTCTGGTTCACACTCTAGCTCCAGGCTTAATACAATAATGTGGTGTGTTATTAAATATCATGTGGCTTTTTCTGCTGGGAGTGAATATCAAAAAAGAGAGATCATAAGGTTACTCATGCCTTTGAAATTGAATCCACAAACTCACTGTGCCTATTGTTTGAAAGTTTACAGACTTGTTTTTCCACTCAATATTAAGCTACTAGCCCTATGTTTGACATTTTCTGTAACATACAAAAAAGCCCCTATATCCATTCTGTAATACAACATGGTCACAAAAAGGGCCAAAAGGGCAACAAAATCTAAAAATCTAATTACTTCATAACTATCATGTGAATGAGGGGCTGAAGAGCGGGGGGGGGGACAGAGTTTGGAAATGTTATTTTCTTAAACTAGCATTCCCAAAATCCCTCACAAAGCATGGCCAGATTCTAGGAATTGTAATCCAAAAATTTATTTACTGTCCTATGGAAGAGCACATGCTTTGCATTCAGGAATTCCCAGTTTCAGTGTACAGCATCTCCAGATAGATGCAAAGGACTCATACCTGAAATTGTGAAGAACCAGACAGTACTGAGCTAGATAAAACAATAATCTGACTTGGTATAAGGCAGCATCCTGTGTTGGAATAAATATGGTGGATAAGTTAACTTGTTGTTTTTATGCCATTCAAGGTGACCACAACTTATGGTGACTCTACCATGAAGTTTTCTTGTCAAGATTGTTTTCTTCTTAGGCTGAAAGTGTGACTTGCCCAAAGTCACTCAGGGAGTTACTCTGGCTGAGCTGGGATTAGAACCCAGGTTCCCAGAGTCCTAGTCCAATGCTTATGCTGGCTCTTAGTTAAGAAATAAATATTAACAACAGAACCACAATCCATTCCCAGTTCCCATCATAAAGAGACATGTGAACTCAGTAAAAAAGGGCACCTGGTGAAATTGTTATGGACTGTGGCCACACCACCTCCTGTGCATTGTAATGTTAATGCTATACTACATTTGCTGACCAGCCATGGAACAAAGAGACCAGACACAGGTAACTGTGTGGAATAGTGCCATTTTATTTAACCTAGAATATATTTGATTCCATTGAACCTGGAAAAGAGCAAGCAGGGGGAACAATCTAGCGTGAAATCACCTGAGACCAGGCATCACTCCATGACTTCCTCCTCAGCCTTCCCTTGAGTGAACCACCTGAGCATTAAGGGCAACCCCCCTAGCTGAGTTGCTCCCCCTATTGGTCATTCA
This sequence comes from Iguana delicatissima, assembly GCA_948472985.1. Lineage (NCBI taxonomy): Eukaryota > Metazoa > Chordata > Lepidosauria > Squamata > Iguanidae > Iguana > Iguana delicatissima. The sequence continues at coordinate 532,998 of CAOKZL010000186.1, forward strand.
CTAGAAAGCAGACCCAAGGAACCCATCCACAAGTCACAGGACTTAAGTGAAGGCAAAGACTCCCAGGCCAACTCCAGTGGTAGTCTCTTTCCACACACCCCAGGTCTCAAGACCTAAAGAAGCTATTCCAAAAGAGAGCTAAGGTGTTCACCATAACTCTTATTTCTCTCCCACCCCTACCTGCCAGGTGACCTCCTATTTAAGGACTCCACCTTTAGCCAATTGGTAAAGTTTGCCAGATACAGTATGAATCTATATCTGGTGAAAGGTGAGAGGGTGAAAGAATTCTGATCTGGCTCTGAAGTGACCAGCGAAGTTCATACTGTATTGGAGCAGGGAGGGTTGATCAAGTTTAGCCACCAAAAGAAAGGATCTGAAGGGTCTTAAATATCCTCCAGCTCTGGTCCCCCACACTCACCATCTAATTGTGATGGCACTTGATGTAAAGACAGCTGGCCTCTCTCCATGGGAAGCCAACAAAGGCAATCCCTTCCTCACATGCCTTGCACTACACAGGCCCAAGGCTGCAATCTGACCAGAAAGAGACACACTCTGCTCTTCAACTAAAAGTGATGCATAAGTTGAATCCCACATAATATCCCTCAAATTACAGTCCAAGACCCTTCTTGGACTTGAGCCCTAATGCAATTGAAACCAAAGAGTCTAGCTCCATTCAGATGCAATCTTGCACTCAATCAGGGTGCTTAAACCCAACAGGGAGAAGCAGCTGGTCTCGATGAAGAAATGCAGTCCTGGTCAATAACTATAGCAGCTCTTTTAACCTGAATACTACAAATAAAATGAATTTCAGTACAGTATAAATAAGTCAACAGAATGCATTCTTTGTGAACCTTCAACATCTTAATCGAACTCAGCATCAGCACTATTTCCTTATTGAAAAGCAAATTGCCAAATGGAGTTCTATCGTATCATTTGGCATTCCAGAAAAGAGTTTTCTTCTTTGCTTCTAGTGGCTGCATTTAAAAACAAATGGGTGTCTGGCTGATTAAAAAAAAAAATACCGACAACACAATTCTGTTCCCCCTTAGAAATGACCACAGGAGCTCTAGTAGCATTTGCTATGTGAATAGTTAACATTTATTATTAATTGATACTCTAATTAAAGCCATGCTAGCGCTTTCCATTAGCTTACTCTCAAATTTTTACAGAGCTGTCCGTCTGGTTTTAATCAAAACCAAATGGCAATCCAAGTTCCCAGGCTGGAACAACTCGGAGGAAATCATTCAGAGAAGGCAGAAGAAAGCAGGAAAGATAAAAAGCAGATAGTTTCACCAAAACTGTATCGAATGGAGGATGTAGATGCTGTGGGCTGCTCCAGGAATATTATTCCGGCACCCTGTCAGACTGCAAAAGAGTAGTTACAAGTGTTTTATGTCAGCTGAATTCTAATATGATCAAGATGGAGTCTATCCTCATGCTTTTATAGTCGTGGATCTGTGAGACTCTTGAGAATACTCCATAGAGGTAATATGCTATATAAGTGTAGACTGTGGCTGCTGCTATATGCCGTGCCATTCTTTTCTCATAGTTCTCATTGGTTAAAAAGCTCACTGGCAGAGCTTCCTTTTTACATTATATTTGCATATGCTGCATCTGTATTATCTATCCATCTTGCCTCTTTCTTTTCCTCTCCTCATGTCCAATTCTTTGCTCAACAGAGTGGGGAAAAACTGTCTTTAAAACACGGCAATATTTTCTTTCAAGCCAACTTTCATAACTGCTGTTCATTTATTGCTTCAGAGAGTTAAAGAGACTTTGAGAATGTTTTCAAAGTCATGTTTTTATTTGGGGTCAGGGAGGTAGAAGCAACTATTAACTTGGGGGAGGGGTCCCAAAAGGCCACAAATTAGAAAAATTGGGATATTTAAAGACTGGAGATATAAATATCCCAAAGCAGAGTTTTGTCAAATGCAGTTTATCAGGATTTTTCTTTCATTCCTGGTCGCTCTCTCTCTCTCTCTCTCTCTCACACACACACACACACACACTTACTTTCACATGCCTACTACTCAACAGCAGGAAATACTTTCGAAGCAATCTGGGCCTGGTTCTTTGAGGCCCCATCTCACAAAACATCAGTCTGCATTTAGTAGACAGAAGTAACTGGGGAAATTTTCGCTTGGTAGAATTCCATTTAGTTGAGGCTCCCTCCAGCTGCAGAATGTGTTTTGGTCAGAATCACACATATAGAGGAAAAGTGCTGAGAATAGAGCAATGATCTCAGCAATGAAATCCGAACTTTATGCTAGTGGAGGCTGAGACAGATTCTGGGTGGGTTTTTTTTTCCTCCCACACTCGCTCTCTCTCTCTCTCTCTCTCTCTCTTTTTATATATACACAGCCAAAGTATTTAGAGAAGTAATTTTGATTATTTACACTTTGCCATTTCTGTTAGCTAAATCTGGCAATTTTAAACTAATAAGCTGTTTTCAAATATGCATATATTTTCTGGAATCTGTTAGACAAAATGCCAGGACTCTATAGTGAAGCTTTCTGTGCTGTGGATTTCAACTGTATAACTGGAATGAAAAAAAATCACAGTAAGTGGAATATTGCATGCCAGCTGTATCTTTAGATACATACATGGATAAAAGATCTGAAACAAACTTTTGCTATGCTTTCCTTTTTTAAAAAATGTAAATGTTATACGTACTCTTGATACTCAGTTGCAAATTGCAAGATCTTGGCTTGTATATTTTTCAATAGCTATAAGAACAAGAAAAATGAATATATTTTCTAATTAACTTCACTACCAATAAGAATGGAGAGAATGGGTTAAAAAGCCACGTCTCTCTTTGGTTTACGATGCAATCCTATAGAAATCTTCAAAAGTAAATTCTACTGAGTTCGTGCTCACAAATGAATGTGTATAGGCTTATGTCATTCATTGACTGTTTATATTAGCCATCTCTTTCCTGGGTTTTGTTCCACATAATTTTGTGATCTTAAATGTGTTTGCAATGTAATACCTTGATATGAAGTTGCCAGACATACCAGTCCAGTCTAGGCTCCATCAGATGTCAGAGGTGGGAAGGGGATTTAGGCAGAATTCTCATACAAGCTTGTTAGGGACTACGCACTCCAGAACTCTGTGAGGCTTACTTCTGAGAAAACATTCTTCTGACTAAACTCAGAAATTCTTTTCTCATGACATATTTCAGTTGTTGTTTTAAAGGAAGAAGGAATTACAATACAGGTAATGCCACCTATAATGCAGTTTAATTATTTGTTTCTAAAATCCTTTTGGATATTTTAATGGTTCAAATCATTATTCCATAACAACTCTGCATACAACCACAATAGATACTGTCTATCATATATATGCATTAGCCATAAAGGAAACGTATGAAAGAATTCTAATTAGTGGTGAATAACTGAGTTGCTAAAATGCTAGTCATCTACTTTTTGAAAGAATCGTCAGACTATTATGTTCAAAAGCCAGTGAAAAGTTGGTGATTTGGGTTCAAATAATACTGTTTATGTCCATTTCCCATTCCTTGTCAGCTCACTATGCTATTCTGCATAAAATGGAATGATATGTTACCCTCTGAATGTCTCTGAATGTTATTAAAATCCACTATCATTTACTGGATACAACTTCTTCATCCATCCCCATTCTATTGTATATTTGACTATAATTTCCATAGAATCCAAGTTGACAGGTAACTCCTGGCACAACATCCAGATGCTCACCTTTTCTTACATTTATAGATCCAGCAGCATCCATAGCTGGGGGCTACTTTAAGCAAGTGGCTAGAACTATCTCCTGTGGGAAGGAATTCCATAGATAGCTACATATATAATATGTATGCATATGTCAATTCAGCATGCACACATGTCAGTTCAGAACCAACTGTCAGTCACCTTCATTAGATGACTCTAAGCTCTCATATTAAAGAAAAGTAGCATTTAGAATTAAAAGTAAATTTTACTGATATGTAAATCTAACGCCCAGTCAAAGCAGAAATCTGAGTATTTCCTTTTCTCCATTCTACCAAGAGCTTTTAGCATTAAGTATCTTGCTTTAGGCAGTTAATAGCTCATACATTATGGAACTGTATTTATAGACAGCACTTTTTTACACCAAACTTTAACCCTTTCCACACGTTCCGTGGAATTCGTGCTGCAACGTTTCCGGTTGTTTTGTTTTTTTTGTCCATGCTACCATGGACATATTTTACAACCATCTATTGCCATTTCCACACGTTCCGTGGTATTCGCACAGCAGATGTGATTGGCAACTCTTTTTTTAAAAAATGGCCCTGTGCATCATGACATGCGTGCTCACGTCATGTCCCACAGTTCCTCCCACGATGACTCCATCCTCCCATTCCTCCTGCTAGCTGTAAAATAAACCCTGTCGATTTTTTATTTTCATGCCCTATCTCAGGGGAATGGTTTTCCACGCCATAGCTGGGTGGAGTGCAGTTTTTCTCCCTATCTCTGGTGGGTTCTCGCGCCTGTTTTCTGCTTTTATCTTTCCCTGTGAGCGATGGAGGAAGAGGCGTTTCCTGAAGTTGAATGGCCCATTTTAGCTGTATTCTGGCTTCTTGGAGTTGTGCTGGCTGAACTGGAACATCTATGGGCTGAAGATCGCGTGAGGAGGCGCCAGCGATTGGCCTTTTATTGGTAATGCTGCGGAGGATTTAAGCTTTTCTGTGCCGCTGCTTGGAGGCTTCTCGCGGCGCGTTCCAGCCGCTGAAGCTGTCCATGCCCACAGCCCGCCCTCCGATTACATCATGCACGAATCAGCACGGTATGAGGGGAAAAAAACCACCTTTTCCCCATTTTTCAAAAAGCCCGCATGCTGACTGTTGGCAACTTAACCAGGCGGATTAACGTCTGGAGCTTACCAATTATGTACAAGCCAGTGCACTTGAACGTGTGGGCGATGTCCGTCAGAGCTCGTGCTGCCCCATTTTATTTACCCCATGTGGAAAAGGCCTCTGACTCTTTCTGCAAGTCCCCTAGTAACTTCATTGCTGGATTTTTGCCTTTATATTCTACAGAGCTTGACAAAAGTGCTCTTCAGAAAATCACTAACAACCTACAATCCATGCTTGTAGGAAAGGTCAGGAGCACCCTACTCACAGCTTTGAGGCATATACACTGAGTCAATACATGTGGACAAACTATATGTACATAGGCTCTTTCTATAAAATCTATACTATGAGTGTCTGTCCACCTCAGGTTCATGCACACAGCATTATAGAAAGCACATGATATATGTAAATGTTGGGATAGTGAATATAAGAGAATATAAGAGATGCTGCAGCAATCCTGGTCTCTCTTCAATGCATAGACTGTCTTCAATAAGCTATTATTACTAGCGATAGGCACTGGCATGACTTTACCTGCACTTTGATTTTTCTATTAGCATACCTGTCCCAATTTGGCAGGTATGGTCCTTACTAATCCGCTGTTGTCCCAATTTGGGCTTGCTTTTAAAAAATCCAATTTCCCTCTCATCCTCCCACTTTCCTCTCTTGTTCTCAGATTACTTCAATTGCATGCAAATTGTATTCAAAGTACGTGAGTAGGTTTCAGTCAATTAACTAAGGAAGGGAGGAGAGATGAGGACCTGGGAGAACTGTATCTTTCCCTGTAGGCTCAGACACAAGCAAACTGCTCCAGCCTCCCCTGGCTTGTGTGTTCTTCCTTCTTAATAACTTTCGCTATCTTGACCACACTCTGATGTTGCTTAGCCATATGTATCCTGGTTTTGATCTGTGAAAAATCAGAGGGTATGCCCTAGTTCTTATACGTATTTTTCAGAACAGTACTACTCTATATCCATTGCATTCTATTCTTTCTTTCCTGTATAGTTTTCCTGTATAGTTCATGTCAGTTCTCCGGTACTCTTAGGAATTATATTCCAGCTCAGAATATTCTAGGCATAGCAAAAATGATCTACCAAGAAAAATAATTACTCTCTGGTACTCATGTACCAGGGGGGTTGATCAGTATGCTTTTGTTGCTTGCTAAGGTCTGCAACTTTGAGAGGGAGTGGTATCAAGTATCTGGCAAAACATAAAGGACAGCTGGTGGGATGTGCCATTGGTCATAACCATAGGGTGGAATGTAGGAGAAATGGCAGATTTAGCTGGATTAGATTTTCTAGATCAAGGGTGAGGAATATGTGGCTCTTCAGATACTGTTGGACTACCATTATCTATATTGACAAGGGCTGATGGAAAGTGCAATTCAACCACATCTGGAGGGCCACATGTTCCTCAGTCCTGCTCTAGCTGTTTTGCTGTTTTAATATTACTGAGGCAGAGGTGTAACACTGATACCACTGAAGTTGTCTTTCTTCTCTTTTCTTTGTCCATCTTCTATTGCCAGATACTGAGAAACGGTCAGTTTCCAAGTGGTATCTGAAAAGAGTGCCATAATTTAGACCAAATACTCATCTGGCCTTATACTACAATTTTAGGCAGCAACCAAGAAGAAGCATTTCATCTCTTTCCCCCTGGGTGTCAGCAGCGGCCGGGGGTCAAGCAGAGGCTGGACAGGGAGGCAGCATTTATTGCTGTCCGTACACAGAGGTTCGCAGCAAACAAACTGTTCATAACTGAAAATACGCCTTAAACAGCAGGCCTTAAACAGCAGGCTCCAACGGAAAATAATGGAGGGTTACCTCACCCGGAACACAAAGAGGTTACTTCACCGAAACGCAGGAGGGGTGGTCCTGGATGGGCTGAGCAGCTGGACACAGACACAGGCTGGGCTGGTACTGGGCACGGGCGACAGACGCATGGTAGGCCGACGGTTGTTGCTCTGTGCCCTTCCCAGCCCAGCGCCTGCCCTAAATAGCCCCTTGGGCCGCCAGCAGCCAATCCAGCTCAAGCACGCAGCTGAGGGCTCCCAGCTGTGTTTACAGCTGGGAGCTCTCAGCCCTCAGGTGTTTCTCCTGTAACCGCCAGGACCAGCGGCTTGCTTCCTTGTGCTGCCGTCGCTGCTGGAACATGGGTGGTGGCGCGGAGGCTTCAGCCTCCTCAGGGTGGGAGCCGTGGGTGGGCAGAGCCCCGGGATCGGACCCGGGACCCACCTCCCCCGGCGAGTCACTGCCCGCCACGCCCACTGGCGCAGAAGCCGGGCCGGCAGCCTCCACGGTGCCTGGGCAATCTCCGGCAGCGGCGGCGGCCTCTGCAGCGTCCGGCGATCCCTGCCGCCGCCACCAGCCTCCGTGGCGTCCGGGTGATCCCCGCCGCCAGTGGCAGCCTCTGCAGCATCCAGGTGATCCCCGGCGGTGGCGGCATCCTCCACGGCGCCCGGGCCCCCCTCCTCCCCGTCGGAGGCAGCCTCCGCGGCTGCCTTGGGGACGCCTGCGGGCGCAACCACACCCGAGCCCCTGACATCACTCCCCTCCCCAGGGTCGCCTCCCCCACCCCGCGGAGGGTGTGGCTTGGCTGGGTATTGACGATGGAAGGCCTGCACTAGCCGAGGCGCGTGGACGTCGGCAGCATCCTCCCAGGAGCGTTCCTCAGGCCCATAGCCCCACCAGTCCACCAGGTACTGAAGGCGGCCCCGCCGCCGACAGGAGTCGAGGATCTCAGCTACCTCGGACTCTTCCTTGCCATCGACTAGAACCGGCGCTGACGGGAGACCCAGGCCGACATCCGGTCACACTCCTGTGGCTGGCGGGTGGAAGCCGTAGTTAGCAACAAACGGGGACTGCCGGGTAGAGGCATGGACGGCGTTGTTGTAAGCGAACTCTGCCAGGGACAGGAGGTTGACCCAATCATCCTGCTGGTAGCAGCTGTAACAGCGCAGGTATTGTTCCAGCGTAGCGTTGGTGTGCTTGGTCTGGCCATCCGACTGCAGGTGGTGGGCCGACGACAGCCGGGGCTTGATGTCCAACTGACGCAACAAACATTGCGGTGAACTGCATCCCACAATCGGTCACGATTCCTTCGGGGAGGCCGTGCAGCCGGAAGACATGATCCAGAATTAGGCGGGCTGTCTCCTTAGCAATAGTCAGTGCCGGGCACGGGACGAAGTGTGCCATTTTCGTGAGGAGGTCCACCACCACTAATATGACGGTGTGGCCCCTGGACAATGGGAGCTCGGTGATAAAGTCCATGGATATGGCTCTCCAGGGACCCGCAGGGGTCGGCAAGGGCTGGAGGAGACCTGGAGGCCTCTCCGTCAGGTCCTTGGCGCGGCAGCACACCGGACACGAGCGGACATAGCGGTCGACATCTACACACACCTGGGGCCACCAAAATTCCCGGGTCATGAGGTGCAAGGTCTTAAACAGACTAAAGTGCCCCGCATGCCTACCATCATGGCAGAGCTGCAACACCTCCTCTCGGCAGGGCCCTGCTGGCATGAAGAGGCGGCCCCGATGGTAGAGCAGCCCCTCCCACTCCGACCACAAAGAGGCTACGTCCCCCAACCGGAGGGTCTCCGGGGCGGCTCCCGAGACTGCGCCTCCTGGATCCGCTCCGCCAGGGTTGTCACGTCCATGGCCACCGCGAAGTTTTTGAGGCGCAGGATGGTGGAGCAGACCTCCGGTTCCGGGGTAGTGGCATATTTGGGCCTCCGGGACAGAGTGTCCGCGCGCCGGTTGCGGGCCCGCGGCATGTACTGTAGCCGGAAGTGGAAGCGGGAAAAGAATTGGGCCCATCGCATCTGCCACGGGGTCAGCTTACGGGTGGTCTGCAGATACTCCAGGTTGCGGTGGTCGGTCCGCACCTGTACCGGGTGAAGTGCGCCCTCCAAAAAGTGCTGCCAGGTTTCAAAAGCCGCCTTGACCTCCAAGAGCTCCTTCTCCCAGATGGTGTAGTTCTGCTCGGGGGGAGACAGCTGCCTCGAGTGGTAGGCGCATGGCCGGAGCTGACCTTCCGGGCCAGAGGCCTGCAACAGGACCGCCCCGACCGCGACATCCGAGACATTGATCTCCAGGACGAATGGCTGCTTGGGGTCGGGGTGCTGCAGGATGGGCTCCGTAGTGAAGCGGGTCTTCAGCTGGTCGAACGCCTGCTGCACCTCGGCGGTCCACTGGAAAGGTGCCTTACCGCGGAGCACCCGGGTGATGGGTGTGGCCAATGACGCATAGTCGGAGATGAACTTACGATAGAAGTTGGCAAACCCCAGGAAGCGCTGCACATCCTTGCGGCTCTTCAGGGCCTGCCAGGACACAATCGCCTCCACCTTGGCTGGGTCCATCTCTATCCCCTGGCAGGACACGTGGTAGCCCAAGAAGTCGACCTCCGAGAGATCGAATGCGCACTTCTCGAGCTTGGCATAGAGGCGGTGCTCCTGCAGCCGCTGCAGGACTGCGCGCACGTGCATCTCATCGACCCGCTGGTTCGGGGAATAGATCAGGAAGTCATCCAGGTAGATGATCACAAAGTGGTCCAGATAGTCCCGGAAGACATCATTCACAAAGTGCTGAAACACTGCCGAGGCGTTGCACAAACCAAAGGGCATGACGGTGTACTCGTAGTGCCCGTACCAGATCTGGAACGCCGTCTTCCAGTCATCTCCCGCCCAGATCCGCACCAGGTTGTAGGCCCCATGGAGGTCCAGCTTCGTGAAGACTGTCGCATGCCGCAGCCACTCCAACAACTCCGGAAGCAAGGGCAGCGGGTAGCGATTGCGAACCGTGATCCGGTTGAGGGCACGGTAATCGTTGCAAAGACGAAGTTCCCCCGACTTCTTACGGACGAACAGCACGGGCGCCCCGCTGGTGAAGTCGACGGCCGCACAAAGCCCCGGCGCAGATTCTTCTCCAGGAACTCCCTCAAGGCTGCCAGCTCGGGCTCCAAGAGCACGTAGATGCAGCCCACTGGAATAGGGGCTCCCGGGACCAGGTCGATGGCACAGTTGTAGACCCGGTGCGGGGGTAGATGATCGGCCTCCTTCTGATCAAAAACATCCGCGTAATCCTGGTATTTCTGCGGCAACTTGACGGAGGTCCCGGGTCCTGGGATCTCCAAGGTGGCCATCAGCTTCTCTGGCCAGCAGTGCTCCTGGCAGAACTCGGACGCGAACAGCACCTCGTGCCGCGACCAAGAGATGTGCAGGTCGTGGCATGAAAGCCAGGGCATCCCCAGCACCAGCGAGAAGCAGGGCACCGCTGCCACCAGAAAGCTGACCCGTTCGGAATGTCCCTGGATCTCTAAACCCACCTCGACCATCTGGTGGGTGATGGGGCCCGATTTCAGCAACCGCCCATCGATGGTCTCCACCGGTTGAGGCTCAGACAGAGGCACCAACAGGATCTCGTGGTCCTTGGCAAACTGGAGGTCCAGGAAGTTATTGGACGCTCCGGAGTCAATCATGGCTCCCACGGGGATGGGCTGCGCCCCGCCGTAGCACACCACGGCAGCCACCAGCAGTGGGTCTCATCTCCGCTCCGACGTGTCCACGCTTGTCCCGCTTCTGGGCTCCCCCAGGCCTCGCAGGCTCTCTAGACCTGGGGGTTGGCTTTTCCTGGGACCCCCGCGGCAGCGGACTTCGATGGGCACACGCAGGCGAAGTGTCCTCCCAGGCCGCAGTACAGGCATAGGCCCCCCCGCCACCGCTGCTCCTTTTCTTTGGTGGTCAGGTGGGGCCGCACCCCCCCCCCGAGCTGCATGGGCTCCTCTCCACTGGCCATGCTCGTGGAGGAGCCAGTCCTTGGTCAGCTAGGCGGGGTCTCCCGTGGGGACAGGCCCGCGCACTTGTGGGGGCCACACGACGGGCCTGCCTCCGGGCCTCCAGGCACCCATCGATGCAGAGGGCTTGCTAGATCAACAACTCCAACGTCTCCGGTGGGGGGCTGCGGGCCAGCTTGTCCAGAATCTCGGCCGAGAGGCCGGCCCGGTACTGATCCTGGACAGCGGGGTCGTTGTAGGCCAAGTCCTGCGCCAGCAGGAGGAACATGGTTGTATAGTCCCGCACCGAGACCCTGCCCTGCTGCAGCTGGCGCAGGTGGCGGCTCGCAGTCTCAGTTTGCACAGGGTCTCCCCACACCACCCAGAAGGCTTGCAAAAATGCAGCCAGGCTATCCAGGACACCACTGTTCTGGCGGAGCAGGGGCGTGGCCCAGTTGGCGGGCATCCCGGAGAGCAGGCTAATCATGAACGCCACCTGAGCTCGCTCATTGGGGAAGTCATGGCTGCGGACTTGAATGTAGAGCCGGCAGCTGGCCATGAAAGTCTCTAGCTCTGAGGGCACCCCTGTGAAGCACTGAGGCACCACCATAGGGATCTTTGGCACGGGGGGGGGGCCACCTGCAGCTGGCCCGCTTGGAACTGCAAAGTCTGCAGCGCATGGGAGAGTTGGTCTACTTGGGCACGCAGACCCTTGTTCTCCTGGGCCTGGGTGGCCAGCTGGGCTTTCAGAACCGCGTTCTCCCCCTCCATCCTGCTTGACTGTTGACAGAGCAACAATCTGTCAGCGGCGGCTGGGGGTCAAGCAGAGGCTGGACAGGGATTGAGGGGAGGCAGCGTTTATTGCTGTCCGTACACAGAGGTTCGCAGCAAACAAACTGTCTGTAACTGAAGATATGCCTTAAACAGCAGGCTCCAACGGAAAATAATGGAGGGTTACCTCACCCGGAACACAAAGAGGTTACTTCACCAAAACGCAGGAGGGGTGGTTCTGGACAGACCGAGCGGCTGGACATGGACACAGGCTGGGCTGGTACTGGGCACGGGCGACAAACACATGGTAGGCTGACAGTTGTTGCTCCGTGCCCTTCCCAGCCCAGCGTCTGCCCTAAACAGCCCCCTTGGGCTGCCGCCGGCCAATCCGGCTCGAGCACACGGCTGAGGGCTCCCAACTGTATTTACAGCTGCTTGTATTTACAGCTGGGAGCTCTCAGCCCACAGGTGTTTCTCCTGTAACCGCCAGGACTGGCGGCTTGCTTCCTTGTGCTGCCGTCGCTGCCGGAATGTGGGCGGCGGCATGGAGGCTTCAGCCTCTTCATGGTGGGAGCCGTGGGTGGGTGGAGCCCTGGGATCGGACCCGGGACCCGCCTCCCCCAGCGAGTCACCGCCCGCCACGCCCACTGGCGCGGAAGCTGGGCCAGCGGCCTCCGTGGCGCCTGGGCAATCTCTGGCGGTGGCAGTGGCCTCTGCAGCATCCGGGCGATCCCTGCCGCCGCTGGCGGCCTCCGCAGCGTCCAGGCGATCCCCGGCAGTGGCGGCGGCCTCTGCGGCGCCCGGACCCCCTCCTCCCCCTCGGAGGCAGCCTCCGCGGTGGCCTCGAGGACGCCCACGGGCGCGACCACGCCCAAGCCCCTGACACTGGGCCTCAGAGAGCTTCAAGATTCATGATGTGGGCCCTCTCCCCAAATGTTCCTCCAAACTTATAGAAGACTTGAGTACTGAAACAAACCCATTTTTAGCATGCTTGAAATCTGATGGTTAGGCTGTGCAAGACATCCAAGGACCAAGTGTAAGCCACTGACACTTTCTATAGCTTAGGAATGGGAATCATGGTGCCCTCCATCTGTTGTTGGAGTGAAACTCACAGCATTCTTCACCATTAGCTATACTAGCCACAGCACCTGGAATCTGTAGCCCCATAACATCTGGAAGACCATATGATTCCAACCCCACAATAGTTCCTTATCCTAATCCCATGACTAGGTGTTTTTTAAAAAAATAATTATATTCTGCTGTGTCCTGTGATCTGTGGATACACTACAGTATTATAGTAATAACTTCTCAATCTTTGCCACTAAGATGTGGTTGAATTGTGTAAAACAATGTCCTATTTCCTTTTGTGATTCGTGTGTCCTCTTGTGCCTCCTAATCACATTACTATTGTCATTACTATTATTTTACATCCTGCCTCTTTCCCAGCGTTGGACCTCAAGGCAGCTTAGAAACAGACAGGAGTTCACATCATGCAAAAGTGAAAATATAATTTAACTATCACTAGAAATAAAAGCAATTTAAAAGCAATGTAAAAGCATAACATTCTTTTTCTAAGAAGAAGAAAACATCCAATATAGACAATGTAGCATGTTAATAAATGCCCTTTCCTCATTTCACCTGCCTATGGAAGGATAGCAAGGGGTCTAGCCTTTCTAGGAAGGGAGTTCTGAAGCCTTTTCCCCTTCTCCATTCCCCATCCGTTCTTGTGCTCTGCTATTCTGCCCTTTGCCAGTAAGTTTCAGAGTTCACATTTTGTAAGCCAAATAAGCTAAAATTGTAAACTGTGATCAGAGGATGTGTGCCAGTATACTTAGCTTGTGTTATTTATTTTGAATGTGTGATTTGGAGTGCCTTAAAGCCCAATCTGGATTATTTTGGCATTTCCTCTACTTGGGCTTGCATAATGGAAGGTTTCTTTGCAGGCTGTGTAAAAGTGATGTATGAAGACCATCATTTAGTTGGCATTGCTCCATTATAGAATACATGCTATGCACACAGTTAGTTTGAATCCTGATATCTCTAGATTTTTGTGTTAAAAAGAAAACAACCACAGATGCAGGGATGGGAAAAAGTCTGCCTCAGGTCTTGGAAGGTCAGTTCTTCAACCTTCCCCAAATTGGTACCATCCAAATGTTTTGTCATACCATTTCAATGATCCCTAGCCAGCAGGACAAAGAGTCAGTGATGGCTACCATTACAATTAAACTTCTGGAGACCACCAGGTTGGGAAAGTCTAGGGTGGATGTTATTGGGTTAGCTCTATGTGGGGAAGCTTGATATAATGGTGAGGATAAAACTTTTTGTGCACATAAAACTTCATTCTCCTTCTCCAATAGGGTCCCCTCCAGCTGGGTTGTGCTACAGTTGCCATCACTGAAGTCAACCATGAAGAATAGCAATCATTCCTGTGAATGATGCTCACACTGGCTGAGGTTGCTGGGTTGCTAACCACCACAGCTTGGGAGGGGTCACATTAGGGAAGGCAGCATTAAATACCATTTAGCATTGTATCTGGACCAGACTTGTGGGAGCACTAGGAAGAAATCCAGTGGCAGCACTAGAAAGAAATCCAGAATCATTGTTCTACACTAAAAAAAAAAAAGAGTTATCATGTATGTCATCTTATTTGTAGCTGAAGTATTTGGAAGGCCAGTTTCATCCAAATAATATTTTCTTCTTAAAACGAGCCGTTTCCTCTTTCAGAGGCATTCCATTTTACAAATTTCCCAAGAGTCAGCATTTCTTCACCTGCATGAAAATAGGATATTCCAGCCTTCCTTACTGGAAATGTTAGCTTAAGCCTCATCTCAGCTAAATAGCTGAGTAAATTTTGGCAACTGTTTTCGCCATTGGATGCTTCAGATTGGTGTATAATGGACTTAGCTGCTGGTGTAAATGTTGTTTCACTCTATTTGGAAAACATGCAACGGAAATATCCAAGAGCCAAATGTCAATAGTATTTCTGTAATGATGTGTTGTACAAATCTCTCTCACCTAGGCTACCAGTGGACCCATTTTCAGCACTAAGTCAACATGGGTACTTGGTGATGACAGCCCTTGTCAGCAATGGTTCAGTTCTTTAGTGCGTCACAAGGCCACATTGTACAGATTTAGGGACTATGTCATGCACCACAAATAAATTAATTTCATTAAGTAGGAATGTGTACAGTTATCAGTTTTTACCATTAGACTATAGTTTAGTAGTCCTTTTAGAGTAATTGGATCAGTTTTAATCCTTTCTTTATGTTACTACATAGATAGAAATTTAAAAGAATTTGCATGTACATAATATATGGAATCATAATATATTGGCCACCATAATTATGCTCCTTGTGTATTTTAGTTAACTGGCCAAGGCTAGCACTAATTAGGCAGACAGATTGAGCAAGAGATTTTGGGAAAGAATGGCAATATGTTTGTTTGTTTGTTTGTTTAACTTGTTTTTACTGTGTTTTTAAATGTCCGTTTCTGGCACTGAATGGCTGTCTCTGATGTCTGTGAGGTATTTGGCTGCATATACCAAAATAACTTGACTTACTTTGGGTACTTTGCCTCCAGACTTGGGGGAAGGGGTGCGTTTTGATGTTCTGTCTTGGGCAGCAAATTATCAGGAGCAGTCTACAGTCATGAACTTGAGGATATGGTACTCTTCTTTAGTAAAATAAGCATACTTCAGGCATACTCATATAATGAAAAATGTTACATGCTTGGTTTATTTTTGGTGGGTGAGAGGACTTTAGAATTTCTAATTCTTGGTGTTAAAAGACAGTGGGTAGAGAATAGACACATCCCAGGAGACTTGTCTAAAATCAGACTAACACAATCTTGTACTTGTCACCATTGTTACAGTAAATGAGTCCATCATTCAATACCCATAATACTGTAAAAACAGAAAACAAGAAAAAAGACATCTTGCTGTTTTGTTAGATTTCTACCAGCATGTATTCAATTCCATGCTTTTTGCATAAATGTATTTCACAAACAGTGAAAAGATTTCCAGTATAGTTTTGCTCTTGTAATCCCAAGCCATATGATATAGTTCTAAATGTGCAACCAGTCTCCTAGTTAGAAAACAAGGTGAATGTCTGAGATACTGAGAATTTCTCACAACTAATCTCTATTTTCTCCTAAACATCTGTGGTTAGATACAGACTAGGATGAAGACATGGGTCTGAGAACAAATCAAGCCTGAACTCTCCCTAGAAGCCAAAATGACCAAACTGAAGATATTGTACTTTGTCCAAATCATGAGATAACGTGAATCATAGAAAAGATAATGCCTGGTAAAGTGAGAGACCATTAGAAAAGAGGATGAACACATTACAGGTGGACAGACAAGCCATAGATCTGAATTTACAGGACCTGGGTAGGGCTGCTTTTAACAAGGAGTCTTCGAGGATTTTCATTCATAGGATTGCTGTATGTTGAAGCCAACTTGATGGTAATTAGCAACAACAAATAACAGACTAGGGCCCTCTATATGTTGTTGGGCAGTAAGTCCCAGCAGCCTAATTCTCAAAAGTAGCAACAAATAATTTTAGCTTTTTTTTTCTTTTTGCTATGAAGAACTCTTCAGAAATTATACAATTTTCAAAGACTTATTCTGTGCAGAAATTTCAGCGCACAAATGCTGTAGTTGAGGCCTCACACTGTATCAAATTTATACTACTTTTTTCACAGCAGACATCATCTTCTGTGTAGGAAAGAGCCTTTTCCACAATATTAATTTGCAGAAATATTATGTTCTGCCACAAAATGCTATCTACTATATAGAAGATGCAGGTTTTTGTACAAAAAAGTCCAGATTTTGTGTTCTGAGCTATGAACAATCTCATTAGTCTAGGATTCTCCTCATCAGGACTTCCCAACAGTTGAGAGACATGTTTTTCTACAATTTTGGAATATTTTCAAATATTCTTCCCATACTTGTACCCTAGCTAATGATGGGGAAAGCTGGGAGCTGCATTTCAACATCTGCAAGACTGTATACTTCTAGTCTTTGATCTAGACTTAACCTACTGAAATCAATGGGACTGAATTCAATCCACATAGTTCAATTTATACATCTCTACTTACTTCCAATTGAATGTGTACAGGATGGCTGCCTTAGGCCAAGATCCTATTAAGCACTGGCAGAATGGACATCTCCATCAGTATCCTTCTGCTGGATTGCTGTCACTAGCTGTACAATCTCTGCTTGAAAGTGCTCGGGTCACCCCACAATCAATCAATGGCTGGGAGTGGGACACTCTTGCCATCCAGCCATCATCATACAGCAAGCAAACAGCAACAGCAGGTTCCTTCTCAGACTTCAGTGAGAACCTCCTCCCATAGTGACCAAAAAAGTGCATACCCTGCCATAATAGGAGATTATGCCAGTATATCTCACTAATAGGATCCCCACCTGGTTTCACAATATAGTATTTTTTATGTGACTACTATAATGTGTAAGTGATGCATAGGAATCACTTGTTAAGAAAATTTCATTCTTTAAGATATCTTTTAAAAAATATTTGGACAAAACATTCCCATAAAATATCAACCAACCAATTTCTTAGCTGCATGAGTAGGCATTTCAAGATCCCCATCTTTCATCAACAGACAGAAAAATATAATGAGATTAATTTTGAAATACTTGAAAATACATAAAGAGGGCTATAAGATTACCTGCAAGGACTAGACACTAGAGGGACTAGATTGCCATAAGAAAAGAGAAGTCCTAACAAATCACAAGGCAAGACTGGAAAGCAGGGAGAAATAATCTCTCCGTATAAAATTTGTGGCTAGCTGGGGTAAACTACAAACCCCAGAATTCCACAGGATGTTGAAAGTGGAATAATAGCACTATAACAGTGTAGGGTGGAAATGTCCTTTATCTTTGCTAGAACCCTGTGAAGTAAGTTAGGTTGAGAGCAAGTGACTGGCCCAAGGTCACCCTGTGAGTTTCATGGCTCACTGGGGACTTGAGACTATATCTCAGTCCAGTCCAGTCAGTACATTGGCTCTCAGTGAACAAGAACATGACGAGTAAGTAAAGGCATGTTTAGCAACTAAGCCAAAAGACCTGAAGCTGGGCTTCTGGGACATTTTAAACAATTAAAAAAGAAATCTCTCCAAAAGCAAACTGGACCTTACAAAAAAGAAACTCCCAATGATAGCATGGAAATTCCAGCCCTTTTTTGAGGGAAAAATGGAATAGGGTAATTTGGTTTCATCTGTGCTAAACCTCTTCATTGTTTATTTAGGAATAAGGAGACTTTAGAACTTTTATCAGTTACATAATGCTTGAGCTAAGGTATTATAGGATTGGTGAATACATTCGTGGTATTCTCCATATTTAATTTTTGGCAAGTAGTGAACACTATTTTTTACTCTCACTTTCTAAGCT
Source organism: Iguana delicatissima (assembly GCA_948472985.1). Classification (NCBI taxonomy): domain Eukaryota; kingdom Metazoa; phylum Chordata; class Lepidosauria; order Squamata; family Iguanidae; genus Iguana; species Iguana delicatissima. Next base: position 550,784 of record CAOKZL010000186.1, read on the forward strand.
TATTTTGAAGTAAACCATCCTACAATCTCTTGTCCATTCTCTTATGTTTACAATTTTTGCAGACATTATTGTCCAGTTTAATCTGTTTTATCTGCTGCTTAATAGAAAAGCAAATCAGCCAATATGAACTCTCCCCTCCTGATACTGCTAAAGTGTGGAATTGCACAGGAGAGCCCTATATTGGTGGAGAGGTACTGTGCAAGCTTATCCACCCTGGAGACCCCCAGTATACCTGCCTGTGGGTATAAGAGAGCTGCAGAAAACTTCTCATTTGTGATGTGACTAGGTTGGGACATGTATGGGCGGTATGAAATGGGTAGCCTTGCATCTGCCAGATTCAAAGTCCCCTCAGTCTCAAAGAGATTCCCATATCTGGTGTAAGCTATAGGAGCCTTGGGTCAAGCAGAAGGCATATTTGTTTTATTTTAAGAAATACATAAAGATCTGGGCAGAAACTAAAAGGAGATACACACAGCTTAGTGGGGGCAACAGCAAGAGTCACCAATAGCAAAATATCAGAGGTGGAGCCAACTAACTCTATAACACTGCCCGATATTCTCCCTTGCAAAGTTTAAACATACCTTTTACTCTTTGCTGACTGGGAAGAATGCTGCGGGTTAAGTGGACAGTCTCCCATCTAACCAAACAGCAGAAATACCCTGTCTCCTTCCCACACACACATGTGTTCCTCCTGCCCTTGCTGGAACAAGCTGGCAGAGCTTTGAAGAATGTGGTGGATTCTCCATCCCTGAATTACCTTGCCCACATTTGGCATTACTTTGCAACTTATGACAATATCATATAAACACATTTTAAAATGCTGCCATTTACAAAATCCTGCTGTCATAAATGCTCAAGACTGTGCAGTTCTGCTTTAGAACCAGAGCTTCCAGGATTTCTACTTAAAACTTGGCACAGACTCACTGTCAGTCTCTAGGGAATTATTTATCCTGTCTTACCTTAGATTTCCTGTCTGTATGTAATAAAATGAACCATGCTACTGTTGTCTGGCTGACCTACTTGTTTATGCATTGGACTGAAATTCTCTCAAGGTATGCCAGAGGTGTCAAACTATTTATCCCTAATTATTAATTCTGCGTATAAATACAGTTTCAGCAGCTGGTAGATGTTTGAGAAGAGCCATATCTTTCGGAGCACCATCTTAATTTATAATTAAAAAGAAATAGCAACAGTGTTTTTAGGTAGTGGCTCCTTTTCCTGATAAAAGTGCAAATTACTATTACAGTATGAAATCTAGCTAGTCTTTATTTAGCACTACCTAGAAGGTAACCTTGGGCAAGTCACAGCCTCCAAGGAAGGCAAAGGTGCAAACCCCTGCTGAACAAATCTTGTCAAGAAAGCCCCATGCTAGGTTTTCCTTAGGATCACCATGAGTCAGAAATGACTTGAAGGCACACAACAACAACATCAAGAAGTAGCCAGTGCTGCCCAAAAGGGGTCCACAATGGCTCCTCCTGTTTTCCTGTCTTCCCCCTTTTTTTACTTCAAGAAGTTTACCAGAAATATCTCAGACAAAAGTATCTCTCCCATTTCCCCACCTTTCTCCTAACCTCAGGAATCTTGGGCCCTTTCCACACCCTATCTTTTCCCAAAGTAGTCCGGTGGTGATTCTGACAATGGCTATACCAGTAGGGGAGCACAACAGGAGAGCTTCGCTCCACACCGGCTGTTTCCTTATGGAAAGGAATATAATGGCCATGCCTCTTCCTTCTGCAGTGCAGCCAGATACTTTCCTGGGCTACACTGGGGCAGCAAGCGCAGCCATTGCGCTTCTGCAGCTTCCTTCTCCTGTTCCCATTGAAAGATGGGAGTGTGCTGCGGAAAGGGCCTTAGTTGCAGTTCTTTAGCCTTCTGCTGTTTTCTTGATTTTCTCCTACTTTTGGGATATTTGCAACAGTGCCTCAGAGCAATCCCTCCTGTTTTCTAGCTCTTTAAAAAGTTATTTTCCAAAAGTTATAACAGGCTCACTAAGCCCCACCCCCTTTATAATTTTGAATCAAACCCAGCCACTACAATTTGGGCAACAATCAAAAACAATTTGTCAAATTTTGAAGCATCCATCATGATGTTCTGATTAGATTTTGGCTGCCTCCCCCTTTTTTTCTTCTAGGAAGCTCCCCCACCTTTTAGAATGACAGCTTTTGGGTTTGAGACTGGCCATTGGGGCTTGGCCCAATTGTTTTACTATCATCCAGAGCTTCAGACAGCTTCAGAGAGCTTCATAAGCTATCTGAAGTGGACAATCTGTAGGGTCCTTTTCTCAACGCACGAGGGGCTAGCACTATATTAGTGCCATTGGCTACACTGTTTCATTCTTTCTTAGAAACCTCTGCAGATTGGCATCCAATAGCTCATGAGCCAGCACCAGTAAACAGACCATCATTCTGAGTACCATTTGTCTCAGTTAAGGGATAAAGAATAATATATGTGTGTGTGTGTGTGTGTGTATATGTATATGTATATATCATAAATTAACTATATGTGACAGAAAGAAAAACCTGTGTGCGTCATAGGCTGTCTTATTATGTTACTCAATCAGTAATATATAGTCTTGTGCCATGATAATATGTATCTATGCATCCAACCCTGCTTGTAACAAAAATGAATTAGAAAAACATATAAGCCAGTGGTGCCAAGGCATCCAATAAATTGCACATTATAGGGCAGGAGATGGAAAATTGCATTTTTCATTGGGTCACCATGATATTTTAGAACATGCAAGTTTCACTTGCAGCCTCATGCTCTGGCCACTACATCACACTGCCTGCCTCCTGAGAGAAAATATGGAAAAGTATCACTCAGAAGAACCTATCCTCCTTTAGAAGAAGTGTTCATGTTGTCTTCCTCAGCTTCACGCAATAGGTAGCGAATGCTGTTTTCTTTCAAATGTTGATTCTTGTTTTCAACTTTGCAGACAGGGAAAATGCAAACGCGAAATGGAAAACAGGACGGTCTTAAAGGGGGAGGCTAAAGGCATCCAAGCATGCAGGCACTCCATTGTGAAAGTCACTTTGTCAAACTCCATAATTTACAGAGGATTAGTCACAGGGCCATAATTCTGCAATTCTTTCAGATTGCCTACTTTTATACCTTCAGGCTTGCGATTTGCCAGGACAGCCTTGTGGTCTGTGTGTGCAATTGGAGCTTCCCTTGGTAGACTGAAATGACCCAGAACAAACGCAGTAGTTAATCTTCTTTATTGCTGAAATCAATAAGCAGATCCATGCTAAGTGTTGACAGTTTCCTATGCAGGGAGTCAAAAGGAGAAGTGGCTGTTCCTTGAAACTGTAATATGTTACGATCCAAAAGATTTTCTTTTACTGGTCTTGCTGTTAATTAATAAGGGGTCTTTTTTTTTTTTTTGCCCTCCCAGATGGCATGCAGATTAAAAAGGTCCTTTTCATTTCCTTTCGTCTAACAGGTACTGAGTTCAAAACAGAGTAGCTACAATATTTGTTACATTGTTACACATCAACCTACTCTAGGTCTTTCATTAGAAGGAGTCCAAGCTGTTGCCCAGTGCCACAACAGCCCCACTGTGCTATTGCTGCTTTCTACCTATCCCCATAGTCTGTGGGAGAGCAATTGCTCTGTGTAGAACTGTGCCAGCAGCAAAAGGAAGCCAGCATGATTCTGCAAAGAGCCAGCTGCTTTTCAAATATTACACTTGGAGGGACTTCAGGGACAGGTTTTCTAGATGGGATGGTTCTACAAACCTAACCTAGGCCACAACACAGGCTTCCTCAGGGAGGGGAGAGTAGCAAATTTGCTGTTTCTGGTGCTTCAGTGCCTGAGGTGGCTGACCCAGTCTCAATAATGGTAAAGTCATCCCTGACTTTGATATACATAGCCATGATAGTATACATTCTTGCAGGGAAAGACATACACAGGGGAAAGACATACACACAAAGAGATGCTGTCATCACTATATAGCAAGCATGGGCTACGTGTGATCTGTAGGCAGCATACAGCCTCCTATCAATCCATTTCACAGGTCTCCTGCCACCCAGGAGTGTGTGTGTGAGAGAGAGTATGTATGTATATATAGAATGAGAGCCAGCATGCTATAGTGATTTGAGCATTGGATATGACCCTGGAGACCTGGATTCATTTCCCTGCTCAGCCATGGAAACCCACTGGTGACTTTGGGGACATCACACGCCCTCAGCCCCCAAAAACCCCCATGATAAGTTTGCCGTTGGGTCATCATAAGTGAGAAATGTTTTGAAGGCACACAACAACAAAAACAACAGGAACAACAAAGTGTTGTGTGTATCTGTGTGTGTATGTGTGTGTGTGTGTGTGTCTGAAAACAATGTGTGATTTTAAGAAATTATCTAGACTCATTTCAATCTGGCTTCAGGTCCAGCTAAGGGACAGACACAGCTTTGGTCACCTTTGTGGATGACCTATGCAGGAAACTAGGCAGGGGGAATGTGTCCCTGATGAGGACCTCTCAGCAGCTTTTGATACTATTGACCATGGTATTCTTCTGCACCACCTCTCTAGGATGGGTCTTGGGGACACTGTTTTGCAGTGGCTCCCTTTCTTCTTGGAAGGGCAGACCCAGAAGGTGATGCTGAAGGACTTCTGCTTGGCATGCTGGCCACCTACCTGTGGTATCCCTCAGGGCTCCATCGTCACCTGTGCTTTTTTAACATATACATGAAACTTCTGGGAGAGGTTGTCCAGAGAGTTGGGGTTCAGTGTCGCCAATGTGCAGATGCAGCTCCAGCTCCAATGAAGCTGTCTCAACGCTAAATCAGGGTCTGTTGTCCGTAATCGACTGATTGAGGGCAAACAAATTGAAGCTTAATCGAGACAAGGCAGAGGGTTTCACGGTCAGTCAAAGGGATAATTGGGAAATAGGAAGTCATCCTGTGCTAGACAGAGTTATGCTCCCCCTGAAATATCAGGTTGTAGCAGTGGCCAGGATTGTGTTAAAATTGGGGTGCCAGCTCATTTCTTGGGAAGCCAGATCTGGCCATGGTAAAAAATGCCTTTATTATATCCCAGTTGGATTACTGTTATACATCCTATATGGGGCTGCCTTTGAAAACTGTTTGGAAACTTTAGAAAGTTCAAAATGCTGCATCTAGACTAGTGACCGGGGCTGATTTTAGGGAACATACAACTCCCTGGCTGAAACAGCTTCACTGGCTATCAGTCTGTTTCTCGGCTCATTTCAAAATGCTGCTTTTGACCTATAAAGCCCTCTATGGCTTAGGCCCAAGTCTTATGATCTTTATAAACTTTCTTTCCATCCCACCACCCTTCAAGGCACAGTCAGTGGGGAGAAAGAAGAGAGTCTTCTCTGTGGCTATTTGGGAGGGCATTTTGGAAGTCTCTCACAAGGGAGGTTCATCCCCAGGTTGTCTTTTTGCCAGCAAGCAAAATCCTTCTGGATTAAATAGGCCATCAACCTTGGCTGATCAGAGTGGAGTAATCTGTAACTGGGCATGCTGTTTTAATATACATTGTATATTTTAGGCTTTTAATTGTTTTAAATTTTAATGTTTCAAAAATAGTGTTGTAATTGAAGGTACTATTTATATCTAGTACCTTCATATTCAGGAGAAAAAAAGGATGATTGATTGATTGATTGATAAATGATAGATAATGGTTTTCAGGTTCCAAGGCTACATGCACGTGCCATAACTATTTTGAAGTCCCTGAGAGTAAGAAGATCACTCATGGTTATAGCTAAAAGGGAGGGCGGCAAAATGATGACATTGCCCCCAGATTAGAATCCTGCCCTACCTCATTTAATTTCCCTTCAGTCTTAAAATTTCTAGAATTTCAGAGCGTGAGACATTTAACATTATTTGCTCCTACAACTCTTATACTTTCTGTGTTCATATTTCCTTGGCAACTATGCCTGCCCCTTTTGTTTGGATGTCTGAACTGTTATTTCTAAATGCTCAGCTGAAGTTTTAAGTTATTGCACTGCTACCAAGATGGTTACTAAAGAAAATTTTCCAGCAGGACAGAATACTTGGGGGGGCATTGTCCTCATTTCCCTCCTCCTCCATAGTTACACTCCTAACCTACTGAAGCCCAAATATCTCTGGTTAGGAGCTCTAGACAATCTGAAATATTTCTTTCTCATGCATTATTATAATTGCAAAGGGGTAGCCTTCTCAAGAAGATTTTGGAATGTTGTGTTTCTTGTTCTCATTGCTTACATGATCCTGAACGATAGCAAGTGTTGTCATAAATTCCATTATAAGATCATCTTGGGAGATTGTGTACTGCAGCTTGTTCTAATGATTCAGAAGCTTGGCACAAGTATTCTCATCATAGAGAAGCCTCAGAAAGATAAGCAAAAAAAGGGGGAGGCAAGACTTTGCAAAAACGGAGTGGCTTTCTTAAGTACTGATAGACCTCCTCCATGTTATATCCCTGAGATGTGGTTGCAACCAGCAACTCAAATCACATAAACACCTCTTTACAGGGATACATGTAGCACAGACATGTGCGGCATACTAGGGAACTTCCTGATTTTGGAATGTAATGCCAAGCTGGCATGATAAGTATTGACTTCTACTGGGTGTACAACACTTCCTCATTCCCTGCAACTCTCCTTGTTTGTCAGGGACAGTTTCAATTAATCCTCAACCATCCCAATTTTTCAGCTGTTTTTAAAATGGCACAGTTTTTTTTTCTTTTCCCACTTCCCTCCGTTGTCCTCAGCTCACTTCAGTTGTTGCAAACCAAGTTCAAAGTGCAAAAGGATAGGCAGGAAGAGCAGGTGGCAGCAGCAGAGCCTCTGTCTTTCCCAAAGATGATGTTTCTTTTCCCCACGTGAAAAAGAAGAAACACTTTCATACTACAAAGATCAATTCTAGGAATTATGCTTTCTATAGATTACTTTGCAACACATGCAGAGTTTTTAAAAATTTACATTTATGAATTATTGTGATAGAAAAGTGTTACAACAAATAATTATTACAGTTATTACAATCTACAAACGATTATTACAGTAGACTGATTTTTGTATGAAAGTCTTGAAATTTATTCATTTACAGCCAGTCCTCCACATTTGTGGGTTCCATTTTTGCGGATTTGATTATTCACAGATTATTTACTGTCACCTCTGCTGCCTCCCTATGCCATTTCTAATAGGTACTGAAAGCCTCATGAGACTGAGAAACTGTGAATGAAGCTTGTAAGTCCCTATTGAAAGTGGTGTGGGGCAACAGTGGAGGTGGCAGTAAGCTCCACCAGCCACCCACTTCTGCCTTGTGAAGCAACCCTCATGCCTCAAAGGAATCCACGGTGGGTTGAATTTGGTGATCATATGGTTTGGGAAGGTCTAGAGATATTCATGTTTTTTTTCAGTTTCATGGGGGTCGTGTGCCCCTAACCCTAGCAAATGTGGAGGGATGACTATTTTGTTTTGTTTATAACCCATCATCCTCCCAACATAAGGCCCAAAGAAGCTCAAAACACAGGTTAAAAACAAGATGAAGCTAAAACACAATGGTTATAATATTTTTTAAAATCATCCTGTTGGGGAAAAAAGTCCTCATTTTGCTTTCCTCCATAGCCACACCCCTGACCCTTCTGCAACAATCAAGTAACTGCCAAAAAGCTTGTCTAAATAAAATAGTCTTTGCCTGCCAGCAGGTTAGTTGAGAGGGAGTGAGCTTAGCCTTCTGCTGAAGACTTCCACAGTCTGAAAATAGCCACTGAGAGGAACCGGTGCTCTGTTCATTGTCTGTTTCCTTCTGTTTTATCTCTGGTCTTGGCTTTCCTCATAACTGCACACAACAGACAGCTGCTTTAAACAGGTGAACAAGGCCAGTTACTAACTGCTTGTTAACTAGGCAACTGAATGGATCCTTCAGATGTCATCTCTCCCTTTTTGTACAATTAGTTACCATCTGATTGGGGACAGGAGGCCAGTCCCCAATGAGGTTTCAGGTGACCACACTTTAAGCTCATACAGACAATGAAACTATCACAGCATGAGCTATTGCCTTGGTCTAATTCAGTTATCAGCATTATCTTGTGAAGCGATAAAAAAAATATTAAAAATATCTAGTTACAAATAACTAGTTATTTGAAATTACTTCCTTACAGTTAGCTGTATAACTTTTGGTGTAACTTCATTTCACTCTTGTTGCGGCGTAACTTCAATTTTTAGTTGCTTTTACATATGTACCTGTCGGTATTTTTGCCTAACTAATTGGTAAAGAAAGAACAAGCCTAGTTTGTCTTGTCCCTTCTGCTTTGTTGTGGATGTTGAGGTGGATGTAAGAACAGTGTTTTGCACCACACATCAGAGACATATAGCATTCATGTTTTTTACAGGGTAACTAAAAGTAACAATGTAGTTGATTTTGTGGAAACAGCAAGGAAAGTTTTGGGATTTTTTTTTTTAATATACTCTAATGATAAGTCCCTACTTTTTTGGTCCTGTGACTGTAACTAATAAATTTTCAACTTAATTTTCCAAGCACTGTTTATGTATGTGAATTCTTCCAGAACATACCAAATGGAAGCACAATTCACAGTTAAGCAACTTTTGAAGGGATAAAAGTAAATTCAGGTTTAGCAGTTTAATTCTATCTGAAAGCCTTAGCACCTTTGCTAAAAATATCACCTACTCAATAAAATGCCCCATCTCTAGTAGCTACCATCTATGACAGTGATAGAAATAAAAAGAAAACCCTAACTGGAAGTATTCTTCTCAAAAAGGATTACACAACATGATGGTTCTGAAAATGTTCAGCCAGTAAAATAAGTCAATAATTTAAGATATATGAATAGTTCAAGACACAGTCATTCAAAAGGCAGCCTCTGGACAATAACGCTACACTTGGTTGTTTTCATGAATAGGAAATGCAGACTTGTGTTGTGTACCAAGACTCACAGGGCTCAATGGCTTTGGAACCCATGGAAATAACTGTCTTATGACAGAGGCCCTGAAGAGAGACTCATTGTCAGATTTTGGCTTGTAGAGCTTTTTGTGTTCCCATGGAGTTGTTTATAACATTCTGTTTACTTCCTTTGAAGGAGTAATCAGCAAGGAGGCTATGCTAGATTATAGCTTCTGTCTCTGTCTGAGACCCATTAAAGTTACTCTACAAAACATCTTTCTAAAGTCTTTCTTAAATCACACACATTATTATTATTGAATATTTTACCCTCATATGTACTTCTGTTTTTTACATTTAAACCATTTGATTCTTCTTTTTTAAAGAAACAACAGATATGCAAGAAGTAAAACTATCTCATCCTGTGAAGAAGCTTGTGGCAGCCATGATGTGTCCTCTGGTCCTGGTCGTATTACATTTTGGAACCTGTTGCTAAAGTATGATGACATGTCTCTAGCAATAAGAAAAAGGAGCTGGGAGGAGCATGTGACTCAATGGAGGGCCTCACCTCTTGATTCTATTGATTCTAACGTATTGTGCAGGCATGGCCTAGTAGCTGACAACGTGCAGGAAAGCATGGAAAAGAATGGACTTCAGACTGAAGGCTGGAAAGAAAAAAGTGCTTCCTTACCTGATTGTTGTCACGGTGGAGAGCTGATAGGTTTGCCCACAAAGCTGCTTAGTAATGTGTCCAAAGAGGTAGATGAAAATGACAATCATCAGGGGGAAGAAGAATTTGTTTCTCTAGAAGCCAGTACAGAAACTTTGGTCAATCTATCCATTGGGAGTGATGATGATGATGATAATGACACTGATGTCAGACTCACTACAGAAAAAGTCCACCACAAGTTTGCTCAGGTTGAAGAGGAACTGTCTACTGGAAGTGTCAGTGTTAAAGAAGAAGCAGGGCCCTTCCACCCAAGAGTGGAAGCAAAGAAAGAATCTTATCACACCTCTGGACCAAATTGGAAAACGGATGAACCTAATTATGAGATATATTCCAAAGCAGAGAAAGAAGAGGAGAACGTATGCAATAACAGAGAAGAATATCTGGAATATTGTTACAACAGCTCATCTAAAAACAAAGGTACCTCAAAAGAAAATGGATGTGATCCCCCCAATGTGGAAAAATATATGTCTGAAGAGACAATGGTTTGTGCTGTTGTTGCTACTCAACAGCTTAAAAACTCAGATGTTCCTAAAGAGGAGATGGAGAAGACTGGCTGCAGTCTATTAGCTGATGAGCTTTCTCTTGCTCAGAGAAGTGACAATATTGATGTTTCTACAGATTCCAGTAATTGTTCTTGTTCCCTGTCAGAGAAAAATGGTTTGGATGAAAATGGCTTGGCAGATTCCCAGAATGAATGCATCACAAGTGTTGCCCTGATGGAAGGTTTGACTGAGTTCAAGAATAAAGAAGTCACTCAGCAGCCTACAGAAGGTCAAGTCATATTACGCAAAAGAAAGGTAGGATGTGTTAAAAAGTGAAGAAGGCATTCTGGTTTATTCAAAAATGTAAAAAGCATGAGTATGTATGTATTTTTGGCCTAGACAAGTGGTATGGGGAAGGGGAGGAATGCAGTTGAGTCTGTTGATTCTATTATCAATGGAATGGTTAATCTATTTTGGATAAGTAGTCTATCCACAGTGCTAAACCTTAACCTCAAAATAGGTTCAGACCCTTGGATAACTCTTTTGAGTTCAGTTTGAAACCTAGAATGGATTCACCACCCAGTTGACATAGAAGCAATTAGCCACTACTGATTTTGAGATTGGGGAACTTGTCACGTGAGGCAAGTCAACCACAGTTACAGCAGGAGAATAGCATCTTTGGCTGGGACTTACCACGTGAAGCTGTTCCTCTTCTGTTGTTTCCCTTGTGGAAGGCCATTTGGAAAGTGTTTCTTTTACAAATGAGGTCATTAACAGATTTTGTGTGTTTGCAAAAGAAAAGATTTCCAAATGGTATCCCACTGGCAGAGGGGGAACAACTTCATGTGATAAGCCCAAGCCAAAGATGCAATTATCCAGCTGTAACTGAAATTTACCTGCCACATGTGATAAGCCCGTGAGTGTTCTTGTGTTGCTGTTTCTGGTTGTTTGTCTCTTTGGAGTCTTTTATCACTTTGCTCCTGACCTGTACTCTCCTCACATCCACTTGGACTAACTGTTCTGCAAATGGCAAGCTTCTACCAGTAGCGAGTCTCCAGAAACAAATAAAAATTAACTTCCTTTTTAGAGCATCCTGAAATGAACTGTGCGAGAAATGGCATAGGAAGAAAGCATTTGCAGGTCAGAACTTTGATGTCAGTAGGTGCAAAGGTAACAAGAAAAATCAATTTCAAGCAGCATAGATGGATTGCTTCCACACTTTGCTCTTCTAACAGAGGAAAGGGGAGTCATTTAAAATCTCTCATGACAAGATTACTCTTCAGTCTCCAAATCCTTATACATGAGGCAGGATTAATTTTGCTTGCACCGCAATGTAGGATTAAACTAGAAATGTCACATAGAAATATGATTACAGTCTCCTTATGTCTACTTTTTATAAACCAAGGGATGAGAATCATGGTTCTCCAGATGTTGTTGGACTGCAGCTTGCAGCATTCCTCGCCACTCCTCACCATTAACTGTGCTGGCTAAAGCTGTACTGCTCTTACTTTGAATACCCAGTTGAGGCCAACATTGGTTTCTTTTAGGTGGCATGTGAAAAGATGTCTTTCTGTTAAAGCATTTGGGACCCATTTACCCCTTTTTAATAAGCATGCGTTTTTAACTGTTTTTGGTTTTTTCTGCTGTATTCACTTGATGATGTGTTTAATATGCTTTTATTCTATTGAAAGTATTTTAATGTTTTTATAAGGAATTGTTCTAAATGGTTTTAATTGCATGCCACCCTCAGATCTCTTAACAAAGAGGGCGATAAAAATATTTTAAGTAAATAAATAGATAATACTGGGAATTGTAGACTAACAATATCTGGAGTACCATGTTATTCCCATCATTGCTACAGACTCTAGAGAGCATTGTCAGGTTTTCAAAATAGCAGTAAGAGTCAGCTGAAATTCAAGAAATGCAAGGTTAACAGTCAGGAAATAACTGTTTACAATTTTGCACCTACCTAAATACGAAAGGAAAGTATTGACTCCAGTTAACTTAGTTATGTGCTTCTTTGTAAGATTAATATATTGCCACATTAATAAATAACATGATGCACATATTTCTATCTTAATGAAGGGAGCACACCCCCAAAAGCAAGACTTTTGGCATATTGTTCGGAGTATATAAAAGAAAAAGGGTTGCAATCCTTTAATAGAGGACATCCCTTATAATCAGGGACATCTGTTTGGTGTAACGGTTTGAGCATTAGACTATACTCTTGGGAACCAGAGTTCAATTCTCCACTCAGCCATAGAAACCCATTGGGTGACACTTTCAGCCCCAGAAAATCCTGCAATAGGTTCATCTTAAGGTCACCATAAGTTGAAAACAACATGAAGGCACAGGAGAGCAACCACATATCCAGCCCTGTAAGGGGCAAGTCAGGGACACACCTTATAATAATGGACTCCTGGACACTGTAACCGCAGTAAGATCAACAACATTGTGGTGATTCAGCCTGGTCAGGGCAGCTTGCAAAGGGGGAAAAAAAATTATGCCTCACCAAACTAGAGGCAAAGGGATTCTTCTGAGTGGAAAATGCTCAGTTTTAATACAGTATGATATAAATCTTAATTACAGTCAGAGACCAGCTTAAGGAAGGTGATGTACAGTCAATTAAAAACATACAAACAATTTGAGTGCACTTTTCCAAATCCAAATCCTACCTTAATTTTTCCCATCTATGTTTTGTTTCAGTTTGGGAGCCTTTGTTTTTAACTCTCACAAGGAAACCTGCCCTCTCATTTTTTGGATCTATTTGAAGTGTATACATGTTGTACACCACTACCCCTTGACTAAAATCTATCTGTGCATGTTGTTCAAGTGCATTCATGTTAAGCATATTGGAAGTGCACTCATTCTTTTGTGCATATTTTATTTCTCTGAAGCACGACAGAGTGTTGCAAGTGTGCAGATTTCAGAGGCTGAGTGTAATTTGTCCTGCAACAAATCTTGGAAGGGGTGAAATGGGTGCTTCCATTGAGAAATATTAAACCCAAAGGAATTCTTTCCCATCTCTTCTCCAAACTGCTCCTCGACAGCTCAATAACCCACACTGTTAAGACTGTTAGTCTGACTTTTCTTCTCATATGTACTTGAATGACATTAAAACTTGACAAAACTTTATTATTGTTGGAATTGACTAAGATTTTGTTAGAAGAGTCTGTGAATACTCAAAACTAGCATTTTATTAGCTTAAATCATATGGAGTCTAGTCCCATGCATGTGTTGTTACTAATAGGTCTTCAGGTTATGACGACACTATCATAGAGGATTTCTTGGCAAGATTTAGTTTTGCCATTGCCTTCCTCTTAGTAGAGGCCCTTTCCACAGCTTACCTTTTCTCGGCACTGGGGAGTGGGGATCCGAGAGCAGCCTCCAGCAAGAGGCTCTCGTGTTCCCGCTGCTTCAGCTCCGCACGAGCTGCCTGCTCCCGAACAGACAGTGCGAGAGGGTTTATAGCTGAAACACAGAATGATATTCCAAATGTAAATGGCAGCTTTGACAAAACAGGAATGCAAGACAGTACTGCCAGTCAACCAGATAACACAGTTGTCAGTACTGAGGCTGAAAGAGAACTGTCAGGATATTATCAGCAGCTCTTTCAAAGCCACAGCTGCCTCATTAGTGTCTAATTGGGTCAGCATTTATTATTTAGCCAGTGCTGGGTGCAGATTTTTTCTCTTCATCTCTCAGTGAAGGACAGGAGCATGTTGTCTTCAGTGCCTGCAGCCTCTGGCAAGTCCTAATGGGGAGCAAGATCCCCTACTGCTCCCAGTCCCCATCTCATCAGACTCAGAGAAAACTGCAGCTTCTTGACACTCTGTCTCATCCTCATCATCATCTCAGTCCTCCAGGAGCTGAGTTATGAAATGTATACTTTATCAGTATCCTCAAAAACAGGAGTTAAGAAAGTGTGACCTTTAGAGCACATGCAGCCTTTGAATCCCACTTTTGGAGCCCCTGAAACTCTTGGAAATCTATCAAAGCCCTTCCTATTTAAACAAGTTAAGCTTGTTTCCCATGTTCTGTGCTTTGGTGTAGACACATCAAAGACCATGGGTCATTCTCCTAGCAGCTTATTTAAAGCTTCCCCCACCCCCTCCACTGTTGGGTTCTTGTCCTATTCACCCAGTTCTTTCTATAAGACTTAGGCTATTATCTCCAATACTTGATGAACACCTGCCCTCAAGAATACTGCCCTACCTCCCACATAACTCAGTTCAAAGCGCTCTCAACCAGGTTTGTGAGACTCTTAGCCAAAATGTTCTTGCCAAATCCTGCAAAGTGGAACCCATCACTTGCCAGAAGTCCATTTTCATGAAACCACAGACCACTGTCCAAGAATCTAAACTGCTCCCCATGGCACTATCTGTGAAGCCAGTTGTTCTCCTCCACTATTCTTCTGTCCCTTCATCGGCCATGTCTTTCAACTGGGAGGAGAGACAAAATGACAACCTGTGCACCAGGGTCCTTCAACTTTCTACCCAGAGCCTTGAATCCCTTATGATCTTCTGAAGGCTATGCCTTGCAGTGTCATTGGTTCCCATATGGACCAAAAAGAAGGGGGAATGGTGAGTGGGCTTGATTAATTTCATCAGCTGCTCAGTTACATCATGGATTTTTGCCACAGGGAGACAGTACACCTTTTAAAACATCTTGTCAGATCCACAAACCACTGCTTCTATTCCTTCAGCAGAGAGTCTCCTACCAGCACTGCGTGTTTCCTGTGGGAACTGGCAGGAGCCATCCCATGTGCTGAATCTTCAAAGGTCACCTGCGTGTTCTCTGAAAACTGCCACTGTTGCTCTTGTTCCTCTTCCCCATCCTCACTGATAAGAAAGAGAGCTTCAAATCAGTTCTATAGCTCTAAATTCACAGAACGATCCCTGGTTTTTCTACTTCTATGTGTCACATTCCTTCCAATGTCTACCTCCTGTATTTGGGAACTGACTTCAGAGACATCCCCTGTGTGTTCCTTGTCTAGGATAGTCTGTTCCACTCTGTCCAAGAAAACCTCATACTGCCTAATAAGCTGAAGAGTAGGTACATGGGCTTCCAATTGTTGTGCCTTCTCCTCCAATAGGAGAACCAATCTACAACCTATATCCACTGGCAAGAACACAAACATACCATAACTGTTGCAGATGACTACAGCTTCCTCACCATTCATATTCAGTAGTCCTAAGTAGACACTGAAACAGAACTCTGGACCTCCCCGCCAAACTCCACCACTAAACACCCATACAAAATATTCTGATGGTTGCTAGCTCCTCCCCCAACCAGATCTCTGACTCACTTCCTCTGGACCTACACACAGTAGAACAGTAGAGCACTAATGAGGATGCAAGCAAACCTGCCTCAGCAGAACACAATAGAAAAATTGAGCGCTAAGAAGCACACAAGCAAGCCTCCTCCCAGCTCACACAAACATACAAATAAACAGCTTTATTCCAACAGACACAATAGCCTTAATCAAACAAACCCTCCCAAAAGACCCTCTGAGGCTAGGGAGGTTTAACTCAACAGGCACAATCTCACTTTATGCTGTCTGTTCCACCATGCCCATGCAAAACTCCTGTTGGCCTCACCCATGGCAGTTGAGCTCCTGTTCTAATGCATTTCATAGGTTAGGCTCTGGTCAATACATGACATATATCATAATCATTTGATGGTTCCTTCACAGTGGGCCTAGGAACATCTTTCTCATAGCAGATACAACTATTGTATGACCCAGGCGTTCCATGTCTGACCTCAATGTGTTCTGTAGGGAAGAGGAAGTGCAAGTGTGGGAACAAAAATCTTTCAAAGCCTGGAAGAGTTACTTTTTGGACCACAGCTCCCAGAATCCCCCAGCCAGCATAGTCAATGGTAGTCTCTGCAAGCTTTGCAATTTCCAGCTGTCTAAATGTTTGGAAAGATGCGTAGCAGCCAACCAGCTTGATATACCAACTGCAAAAGAATGGTGAATTATAGCTATTTTTTGTTCATGATCACTCCAGCACAAAGGCAATTCTATTGAAGAAGATAGCTGTTTAGGAAAAGTTAGAAAGCAAGAGTGATGAACTTAAAATGTATGCAACAAGATGCTATTCAGTTTAATTTATTTAGATTAACTGTATCATCTGTGCTTAGAATTCACACAAACACAATCATAAATATTATCGCTGTCCGTTTGGAAGCTATGGAATGTTATCCCACGGACTTCAACCATGTTTGGATGGAAGTATGATGGATTCCAAACAATCTTAAAAGAATTTCAAACAAGTGTGGAACAAAACATAGTCACTAAGAGGATGATTCCAGACCACTACAGTACAATCTTTATGCAAATTTGAATTCTGACACATTTTTGCGACAGCAGGCAGCTATAAATTTTAGAGGCTGCCAATTTTGTCTAGACTGCAAACTGAAGAACTATACTGCAACTGTTATGCATCAAGTCAGGAAACTCTAAGGTTTCAGCTGCCTAAAATGGTAATAAATGCTGTTTTGTATGTGGCTTTATAACCACATGCCAGCACCTCCTTGACTAGCATCAAGGCACTAAAGTAACTGATGTATGGTTGTTTCTCCTTTAAGTGAACCATTAAAACTCTTTTTTTTTTTAAATCCTTGAAAAGTTCCCATAGAAGACCATGTCAATGTGTAGCTGCTCTTAAAACTCTATTGCTCCAAAGTTCATACATGTAGTCACATTACATCAGGAATTGGAAACCTTTTTGATCTCAAGAACTACATGCTCTGCTGGGGGGTTTGTTACCTGGATGCCTGGCACTCAGTAACATTTATGCATGCACGCATTCATACATATATCCGTACAGAGGTACCAGAGTTCTGAAAAGTTACCTTGTGGGGCTACAGCTCCAAAAATTCCCCAGCCAGCATTGCCAATGATGGGAGATTCTGGGTAGCCCAAGAAGTTAAGTTTTCAAAGCTGTGATAGGCATACATATAGTTAATACACAGGGAAACTGAAATTTGCTAGAAGAAGGTGATTCTGATCATGAACAGCAAACTCAGCAGCATCAAGATTGCTGGTGAAAGGGAATTCTTAGCACCAGTTCAGTATCAGGAGCAAAGGGGGCTACTAATGAGAGAGAAAGGGGGGGGTTCCCTGAGGCTTTACAGGCCACACAGAAAATGCCCAAGGGTCATCAGTGGTTCCCTTATATATTAAATAAAGAAACCTTTTTATTTAGGGCCTAATTAGTGTGATGCTAACTGAGAATTTAGACTGATTTTAGAAAATAACTAACTTTCTAATAGGGCTGTGCATTCACCTAAAGTCAAATTGCCCTGCCTCCAAAAGAAAGAGGATTGGTCCTAAGACCTCAAAACTCGCTCCAAGACTTGGGGTGTTTTTGGAAAAAAATCTTTTCTTGCCAATTAAATATATTTTTACAACTGCTCTTTCCTGCCAACTATTCATAAATGGACACAATCAGGTCCTAGACAGGAAGGAAGCAGACAGTGATGCCGCATGGTTCTGTGACTGATAGCTCTAGTTTCCAATCAGAGGATAACTTTTTGTCAGGTCTCTCATTTTATTTCCCATCACTATGTTTTAGGAAGGGATACGGAAGGAACATACTGAAACTATGTCAGTGAATTATCTCTTCTGTTTGTTACTTGGCTATATTTAGCTGGTAGCTGCAGGGCCTGGAGTGGGTTTGCTTGTTTTGTGTGCCACTATGGCTGACAAGCAGAATCTCTCTCGCTTCCTAGAATGGCTTGTGAATCACTTCTGATGGTAGATGATGTTCCACTGCTGTTCAGTGAGAGGTGACCAGCAACATCCCTGACCCCAACCCCCTGTGAAAGGCTTCTTGATGTTCTGTTGGTCTTATTAACATCACTTATGTGAGGTTCCACCAATTCCCCATGTCTAGAATCAAGCTGTGCTGCAGAATGGCAATTTCTGCCTCCTTGTCCTACAGCAGTGTGTGATGCTAAATACCTCACACTACATTCAGCAAGAGAACTGCTATAACTCTCTCTCTCTCTCTCTCTCTGATGGTCTCTCCTTCCTTTCCTTTCCTTCTCCTGACACTCTCACTCTTAAGCCATTTCCACACTAGACTGTTATAGTGCTATTATTCCACTTTCAACATCCTATGGAATACTGGGGTTTGCAGTTTAGGGAGGGGCCTTTGAGGCCTGCAAGCCCCATGATTCCACAGAATGTCAAAAGTGGAATAACAGCACTATAGCAGTCTAGTGCGGAAATGGCCTTACTGTCAGCCTCTTTGATATGGGGAGAAAAGGAACTGGTGTTAACCATATTAGCTACCTCTGCTTGTCCTTATCCCACAAACCTGTGGAAATAATTAGTGTTTTTGTATAACTTCAAATAAAGCAACTGTGATGAGCTCTGAAATGAAAAATGAATAAGACCTAGACTTCTCCCTTCTACCTGAAAAGAGCAGGGTCAGGACTGCAGTACACACAAAAACCTGTGTGTGTGTGTGTAATATGAATACACAACAAAGAGGACAAGACAGAAAAACACATCAATGTTCCAAGTTTCCAAGTTTCTCTTTGAAAGCACTATTCTGCCTGCATATTGTCTCCAGCTCTACCCCAAACAATGGAGTTTGTTGATTTTCCCAACATAGTCAGTGGGGAAATAACTGATTTATTTAGGTCTTTCTTCATTCCAAAGCATTCTATGCCACTTTTCAGAACCATAAAGTTTTCTCAAATGGTCTTACACACAACAAATATCACAACTAACATTGTGTAATAACATATCCCACTTGAAAGCTACATTAGAATTCCATAAAATCTAGTATAATTAGACGAGCAGCATAAAAGCCTATCCTATTCACGGAATATTCCAAAATTTAAACAAGAGCAAGCCAAAAGCAGAATGGGAAAAATATCTTGAGAGCTTGTCTGAAAAACAGAGACCAAATATATCTTTCTGGCAAGAGTTCAATAAATGGGGAACTACCACTGAGAAGAACTTTTATCTTCACTGATCTTATTATACCTACTGGAAGAAGTATGGACAGATCCTCTGAAATCAGTCTTAGGGCTTGGAAAGTCCATCAGGTTACCTAGTCTCAAGCTATTTAGGTGTTTGAACTGGACAAGGCTCTTCAGGAAACAATCTGAGGCACCCCTGCTTCAGGCAGATGCAGAGGGAAATATGCTGTCAGTTGGAGCTTATGTGGTGGTTTCCAAGGCATTTTTTCTGTGTCTATTCCATGACATTTCAAAGACAGTGGCCTTTTCCACCCTACACTATTTTAATGCTATTATTCCACTTTCAACATCCTGTGGAATTCTAGAGTTTGTAGTTTACTGAAACCAAAGAGCTCTCTATCTGAGAATTCTAAATGTCCATCCCTAAACTACAAACCCTAGGATTCCATAGGCTGTTGAAAGTGGAATAATAGCACTATGAACAGTGTAGTGCAGAAGTGGACAGTATGTTGAGTAACAGAAATTGAGCAGTGGTCAAAGAGCTAGATTTTAATACTGTGCATGTCTCTTTATCAAGCTGAATAATTAACAGAAAGAAAATCAAGGGAAATCAGCAAAATACAGTGCATTTAACTTGTAATCACCAAATTCTGTTTTTCTTAGTGCAGAAGTTATGTGTGTACATGTGTGTGTAAATGACAGACATGACTGGGAACTCTAGGTTATTTTCTTCCAATATGTTATGAGTTGAATAGCATAAAGGCTGACCACTTTGTTCACTTTGTCAGTTGCTTTAATTTATATGTTTGTTTCCTTTATATGTTGCTTTTCTCCCAGTGTGGGAACCAAAGTGGCTCACAAAGCTAAAAACACAATCAGAAAAACAAAACAAAAAAACAGAAACCAACAATAGACATCAAAAGCCAAATAAAAATTATCATGTTAAAAGCATTATATTTTTTAGAACAAAGTCACCTGAAAGCATAACAAAGTCAAAAAACTAGAGCTCATTAACCCCATAAAAGACTCCCAGCAGTTTTCCCATTGAAAACCTGTTTGAAGAACAATGCCTTTGCATGTCAGTGAAAGGACAGAAGAAGAGAGGACAGCCTAGTCCCCCACAGGGGGCGGCAGCCACTGAAAAGTTTCTCTCCTGTGCCCTCAACAGATAAGCTTGTGATGGTGGCCCATCCAGTCACTTCACTTACCAAACAGACTGACTGAACCCACCAAGACTTCTGGGCAAGATTCATGTAAACATCTTCAAACCTCATACATCAGGGTGGGAATCTTGAGTCCTTCCAGATGTTGTTGGGTTGCAGGTTCCAGCAGCCCTAGCCTACATAGGCAATGGCGTGAAATGCTAGGAGTTTTAATCCAACAGCTTCTAGAGGCCACAGGTTTCACACACCTCCTCTAAACTGTTCTCTACAGATCCAAAAGAGGGATTCTTGTGCATCTTGTAAATGCCTTTAAAATCACCCCAAGATTTCTTCAATATCTTTGCTTCAGGAAAGAATCCTTCAAAGAGACAGCGAGCAACCTTTTGTTTCTTTTCTGTGGTGGCCAGACCTTAGAACTTTTCTGAAAGGGGAAAAAAATACTAGGAGAAATGTATCATTCAGCACTGAAAGGTTGCAGGGCTGTCTCTCCTCATGATGGATTGTTTATTTCTAAAGTCCTCAGTCAAACCTGCATGCTGATATTTCACAAATGATTCCAAAATCTCCTAACCACCTAAGCAGAGGAGAGACAAGTGAGAAGAAAAAACTAAGTAAATATACAAGCTGAATTCATGTTCCACATTGTGTGCTTTGTTAGGTTCTCACTGGACTTTGTTTTCCAACTTAACAACATGGTCCTCATCATATTGCTATCTGGTTCTGTTCCCTGGCCATGTATGAAGAAGCAGAGCTTTGAAACTTACTTTTAAAAGGGGTTACAGGTTGAGTATCCCTTATCCTTGGAAACAGAATGGTTTCGGATTTTGGATTTGTTTTAGATTTTGGAATATTTGCATATATATAATGAGATACCTTGGAGATGGGACCCCAGTCAAGGCCATTTCCGCACTACACTCTTATAGGGCGATTATTCGGTTGGCCCCTCCTGAAACTGCAAACCCCAGGATTCCATAGGATGTTGAAAGTGGAATAATCACACTCTAAGAGTGTAGTGCGGAAATGGCCTAAATTCATGTATGTTTCTTATACACATTATATACATAGACTGGAGCTAATGTATAATGTTTACCTTCACCTTTAGTGAAGCCACAGGCATAACTGTAAAGTAATTAAAAGTTACAGTTCCACTGAAAAGAATTAAAATATCCCTCATTAAGTTGTAGCCACAATGTCACTTAGTTAAACTTTTGCTATCTGGTAACTGCGTTTATGAAACTGAATTAATTATATGCAACAAATTATACCTAGCTGCTTCTGAGTTTCATGGACAGATAATTTAAATGATAGATTTGGAAGCAGAAGCAACAAATAAACTGGATGTGTATCTAAATCCTGGGCTATATATCTTTCAGGGATGGAAAAAAATTCACAAAATTTTGCAGAACTTCATTGTGTTCATGGACTAATATTTTTGAAAATGTTTTCTGGGGAAAAACATATGCAGAATTTACACAGACTATGTCCCCAAGTGCATCGTTTTCTCTACAAAGACCAATATTTTGTGCACAATAATCTTGTTTCTTGCACATAAAAAGGTGTTTCTTATACCAAAAAAAACCAAACACATGTGACATTTATGTAGAAAAAGTCCCACACTGTGAATACAGTTTTTGAAGACTTTATGCAGTGGGAAGAAAATGGTGGAAATTACTCATTCAGAATGGAATTAGCAAAGAATTACATCTCTAATATCTTTGTGACTGAGCCCCCATCTCCAGTTCTCCATTCTTCTTTTGTTTTCTCTAACCTTGCTTTTCAAATTTCCTTGACACATTCCAGCCATCCCTTCATCATTTAGGATATTCTATACTGTCACCTGACAGGTACCCTTGGAAGTACACACCATGTTGTAAATCAACTGGAAATTCAAGGGATCCAAATGGATTACAGGCTAACCTTTGCTGCTGTCTGCATGGAAGATAGAGACAAGCTGTGGTCTTTCCATGTGTGTCAAGGTGTGAGTGAGGTATATTGATGACTTCCTCCTACTTCCTGCCTTTGGCATCATGTTTGTTCTGCTCAGTTCTTAAACAGCCCTTTCCTGCATTAAATACACTTTCCCTCCTTTTCCTGTTAACTTTTCATAGTTAAATTGGAATGTCTCCATTACTGCCTCAACCCACATTTGTGAAGCCCTGCCCATTTTTCCACCTTCACTGCCAACAGGCCTCCCCTTGTTCCAGCTTTAATAGAATTGATCACAGAGATTCCCAGGAGCGTGGTGAAGCGTATGGGATGAACATTAAAAGGCACCGTTGTTCATCAGAGCTGAAATGGGTAAAATCTATGGATGTAATGATTAAGAGTTCAGCAAGATTTCTCTGATGGTATAGTGCACTGATAGACAATAAGTAGAGATTGGATGGATGGATGGATAGATGGATGGATAGATAGATAGATAGATAGATAGATAGATAGATAGATAGATAGATAGATAGATAGGCACAGGCAGGCAGGCAGGCAGGCAGGCAGGCAGGCAGGCAGGCAGGCAGGCAGGCAGGCAGGCAGGCAGGCAGGCAGGCAGGCAGGTTTTTCTATAACCATCTCATTCAAGTGGAACCATTCTGTGTCTCTCACAAGATATCACACTTTTCTCCAAGATTACTAAACCTGAATCAATGCCTATAGTGGCAAGAATACATTTGGGTATATAATGTCAGATTTTTCAACTCATTTTTTGACTGAAACTTCATGAGCCCAACTTATTGCAATTGTTAAAATAAGTAATAGTTTACAATATTCTGTACCCTGAATATTACTTTAAATATTCTACTAACAACACTATCAATATCAATACAGAATTGATATACTTCAAAGAAACCGTTGGCACACACAGGATTCAGTATAGCTAGCCCATGATTTATTATGCCTGTGGCAATAGACAAGAGAGCACAGACATCCCCATTCCATATATAGCAGTTAACCATGCCTGGCTGTGGATCTTTTTCCATATACCATGCTTCAGGACATCCTTCACCTTATCTCAAGGGCATCAGGAGACTCCATGGTAGAGGCCCCACAGCACAGACATCTCTGTCCTCCAACACTTCACTGCTACTCCCTTTCTTCACCCTTTGCTGCTGAGATGGCTACTTCATTTTGCTGGCCCTGGAATACAGTTTTTGCACGCCATTGCAAACTGCGCTGCATGTAATTGGGTAGAAAAGCCAAGATTTAACTGCATCCCTCACAGCATCTGTGTAGAAAACTGATTTTCAAAGCAACTATATGTAGTTATGAGGTAATAACTTAAAAAAAAAACCCCTGCAAAGTATTTTAGAGTGTCTCTGGGCCTTTTGGCATTACATTGTTATAGTACTATTATTCCACTTTTAACATCCTGTGGAACTGTGGGGTTTGTAGTTTACTAAACCAAAGAGCTCTCCGACTGAGAATTCTAAATGCTTTTCCCTAAACTGCAAACTCCCAGATTCCATAGGATGTTGAAAGTGGAATAATAGCACTGTAACAGAGAGTTCAAGAAGGCCTTTTGTCTTCAGTTAAGACCCATAAGCTTCTCAAAAGTCTTGCTCCTGGAATTCTATATCTGTTTTCAAATAAAAAGTTTGCTTAAATAGTGCTGTTAAGATAGCACAGTATTATTATATTGAATACATTATATGATATCTTAGCCATGACATCATATATCTATACATTAAACAGATGTGTTGGATATCTTTTCAAGCACATAATATAGATAGATACAACCTGGATCACAGAAAGATTTAAAGATGACATTTGAAATATGTTTCGTTAGGCCAGAGAATCTGGTGGCAATGGTAGGTTGTTCTTAATTGCTGTCAAATTGACTTTGACTTACAACAACCCTATTAATGAGAGATCTCAGGATCACCCTATTATCAACAGCCCTATTCAGGTCTTGCAGATTTAGAGATGCGGCTTCCTTGATTGAATCTATCCATCTGTAAAGAAGGTTTCCTCTTTTTTCCTACTGCTTTCTATCTTACCAAGCACTCTTTTCTTTTCCAGTGAGTTATATCTGCTCATGATATCTCCAAAGTACATTCTCAGTTTAATCATCTTGGTGTCTAGGAAGAAGTCAAGTCTGATTTGCTCTAGGACCCATTTGTCTTTTTAGCTGTCCAATGCATCCATAGACTCTTCAGAGGAGACAATTTTCTTCCTATCAGCTTTTTTCACTGTCCAGCTTTCTCTTTTATATAGTTCTTCAATGTAGTGTTTCTATTGTTTTTTTATTCCTACTTGGTCACATAATATGTTTCCCTGTTAGTTATAGAGCATCTCCACTCTTGGTTAAAATTTCCTTTTAATTTCTCAGATCTTGTGGAAGAGGTCTCTTGTTTTTCTTTCCCTTTTTTTGGTCACCTTCCATTTTTCTGATTGTTTATTATAGTAGTTCTCCTTGTCCCTGTACACAAGTTGCTGAACAGTTGCATTCAAGCTTCTGACTCTATTTCTGTCACCCTTTACTTTTGCTTCGTGTTTGTCCTTAACTGCTTGAAGAATTTCAGCAGTCATCCATTGAGGCTTCTGTTTCTCTTTGTCTGCAGATAGTGTGTTTTTGCATTCCTTCCTGACAATTTCTCTGGTGCCAGTCCAGAGTTCTTCTCACTCCTGGTTACTTAGGCTTAATAATACAAATCTGTTTTTATGTTATCTTTAACTTATGTGGGGATATTCTTCAGATTTCATTTTGGTGTGATGGTTGGTTTACTGTTCTTCTTTAGCTTTACTCTAATTTGTATATTAATAGTTCATGTTTTGTGTCATATTCTGCTCCTGGTCTTGTTTTTGCAGAGGGAATGGAATTTCTCCACCTTCTGCTTCCAATTATGTAGTCTATTTGATTTTATATTGGCCATCAAATCTCAAATAGAAGCTCTTCTGCTTTTGCAATAAATATGTTTTCAAAACAATCAAGATTTTGAAGAAATACCTCATTACAACTAATCATAAAATGTCACTATTGGAATATGAAATCCAAAATATCAAAATGCACATCTGAATACTGAATTTGAAATTCTCTTAAGGCATTGGTTTTCTTGTCCTTTGGTTATTTTCTCCTGATAATGTTAAGAATAGCATTGGATTTTGGCTAGTGCAGCACAAAGAAGCCTATCTGCGTACATTTGTACATTTTCATTCCCACAGGAGAAGGAAAAAAATCTACATGGAGAACAAAGCTTAAGTTTATTTGTCTGGAATGAAATCAAAGTTCCAAAGGTAAAAGAACAACAAGTTTGAGGTCTCTCAAGCATTTCCTGAGAAAGTTGAACACAAGTTTTTGGGCTGTTTTTGTTTTTTTTTTTTTAATGGGATAAGGAAAGTTGTCATTTGTCATTTGAGAAAAATGCTTTATTTCAGAAGCAGCCAAATGTAGCAGAGATTTCCTTGCCATGTGTATGGATTTTATAGTGTTTTCACCTTAGCTGCACAACTGAAATAGAAAGAGATTTTCAGGTATAACCTTTCCTGAAGCTACTATTTCACAATAGCGATGGTTTAAAGACCTTTGTATTCTCTTGTGATCTTCAAGTGGGAAACACCAGCAGCTTTTTGTCTGGCTCTAAAACTCAGGAAGTAACCTCCACTGATGTCATTGTCATTTTGCCAAAGCAAGGCCCTCTGGGAACTTGATCCAGGGCTCTCAAGAGTAATTTCTAAAAGGAAATTTGTATCTTTTCCATTTATCACCACAGTGCTTGCTACAAAGTTTGCCTTCTGAAAAATTACTTTACTCAGTGTTTGAAGGCCAATAGGTTTTATTCAGTTTTGCAGCTGTGTATCTGGCCTCTTTCTGAGAAAAAAATAAAGTAAAACCGTGTGAACAGTCATGGGATTGTTTTTAGCATGCCCAAAGCATGGTGGGAATAAGCACTGAAGTGCCATCAAAAACAACCCTGGTAACAATGGTCTAACCAGCACCAAGGTGACTATTATGACGAAAAGTTACTTGTGATTAGCTTTGCTCATGTGGTGGAGGCTTTAAACTGTAAGTATGATGGCATGAACCAATGGAAAAGCAGTCCTTGTGTTGCTGGTGTAATATCTATCTCTGTCACATATGGCAGTGAAGGAGAAAGTTGTCTGGGCCTTTGAGACTACTGATGTTTCTACAAGTCTTTCACCAAATAGAGGCTGGTAACCACAAGCTGTGAAATGTAACTTGAGAATGTTAATATTAAAGGATTTTCTTGCATGGACTATTTTTTCCATTTTTCTAGTTGCTTGATTTTGTTCTTTTCTCTCTTCTCTGCAGAGTTACCTACTATCCTTTATCTTGCCGTATTTTGTTACCCACGAACAATGCTATCCTAACTCAAAGACAGGACTACTGGAGTGGGTTAGGATGAGGTGTAAGATACTTGTGCTGGTTGAACTGGTCTTAAAATTGTTTATCATACATGAGCCAGCAGTGTGATGCTGCAGCAAAGAACAGAAATGCTATCTTTAGCTTGCATTAATAGAATCATAGTTTCCAAGATGAGAGAATTAATAGTCCTACTATATTCTGTACTGGTCAGGCCTCATCTGGAGAACTGTGTTAAGTTCTGGGTGCCTCATTTTACAAAGGATATAGACAAGTTGAAGTGAATTCAGAGAAGGGCATCAGGGATGATAAAAAGTATGGGGAACCAAAAATATGAGGACAAGTTGAAGGAGCTGGGCAGAAGATTGAGGGGTGGCACAATCACACTCTTTGAATACCTCAAGGGCTTCCACAAAGAGGAGGGTGTCGGCTTGTTCTCTGCTGCCACAAAGGCTAAGACCAGACCCCCTTATGTTACAGAAGGGTAGATTTTTACTGAACATTAGAAGGAACATTTTGACAATGAGAGCAGTTTGACAATGGAATCAATGCCTAGATAGGTGGTAGGGCCTCCTTTTCTAGACATCTTTAAAAAGAGGCTGGACAGCTACCTGGTGGAAATGCTAGAGCTGGAGCTTCTGCCTTGAGCAGGGGCTGGACTTGATGACCCATAGGGCCCCTTCCAACTCTATGATTCTAAGAGGGCTGAAGTTCCCTTATGCCCGAATTTCCCCCTTTTGTTGACTGATCTCATAGATCAGCCAGCTGAGAGATCAGGCAGCACAAAAGCTGAAGTCAGCCAGCTGGAAAGTCAAAAAGAGACTGGAGAACAGATAGAAAAGGGGGGCAGGAGCTGAATTACACCACATCCAGACCTCATGCAGCCTAGAATCACAATTCCTGCAGCAGTGCAACTGCAGTACTGCAGTAGCAGTGGGCTAACCTAGTTATTTCCAACACATGGAAACCCATTGGAACTCATCCAAAATAAAATTCCAGAAGTCTGATCTATCTGCCAAAACCATGCCTATCCAAGAAGGATGGAAGTTTGGATACAGCACAGTGTTAGCTGTCCTAATCTTGGCTCAGCTGGCTTTTGGCCCTCTTTTGAGTTAGGATTGTATTGTAAGTCAGAGTCAGACAAGTGTGACTTCTTCATTTTTGTAATTCTCTAGTGCTACTTAGATTTTTTTTAAAAAATATTGTTGCAATGTGTTGTGAAAACTGAGTGGCGCATCACTAAATGCACTATAGTCAATGAGGAAATGAACTAAAAACACTATAGCATTTTTCAAATAAATAAAGGGAGGAAAGGCAGAGAATCAGCACCTTTACAACTATTTGATCTATTTTAGCATGAGCCTTTCATATTAATCTATTTCTTCAGATGCCCTGATAGAGTAACTTTAAAGCTATAGGTTTTTAAGCAGAGTAATACAGTAGTGGAGAGGGGAAATAATGTAACAGAATACAGAAAGATGCAAGTGGTGATCCTGGCTATAAATCTTCAAAGAGATGTGAAAAGTGATAAAGGCCCTTCAAGTGTCTGGTAGTAGTCTTTAAAATGGTCTGTTAGTATTGGTGTGGGGAAGCAATAAATCTGCTTGCCAAAAGTCATTGCCCTTGGGGTCAAAACCTTCTCTGTGGAGATTCCCTTGTTTATACGTTCAGTGTGCCATCAAAATATTATGTCTCTGCTAATAGACTGAAATTTGTGAACACATCCCAGTTTGGCTATTTCTCCTTCCAGTCTTCCTTCGATTCTTTTTTTAAACAACTACTTGGAAGTCCTGTATTATATGTCTAGGAAGGTTGTGATGTTCTGCAACTGGTTTTGGGCTATTTCCATTTCTAATATCAGGTTTGTATTCATTTATCCTTTGGCACAGAGACTGTCCTATTTGTCAGATGTAGTGTGTAGAGGGACATAGCTAACATAGGATGGCATGAATCACATTGGAAGATAACCAAGTAAATGTACCTCTGATGTTATCAGTGAGATTAATAACACCTATAATGTTGCTTTCAGAGTAGATGTAGGAACAAATTTGGCATCTGGGTTTTGCCATCCATGTTATATATGCTGGTATAGGTGAATGGTTGTTTAAGGCTACCTCTAAGGTCCTTTTTGCACACAGTTTCTTTTGAGAGAGGGCCCCTTGAGCGTCGTGTAAATGGGAGTGGCGGTCGGTACGACGCACTCCCATTTACGTGACGCTCATGAGCCTAATGCGAACCACGCACGCATTTTTTTTTTTTTTCGGCTTCAAGCCAAAAATGCTGCACGGTCGCACAAGGTTCCCGGGGCCCTTGCGCATTTACCTGCCCTGCAGTGCGTCAGACGAGCAGGCCGGTCGCGCTTCCTGCCTCAGCGCTAGCCTGCAATTCCCAGGTCGCGCTGCAGTAGGAAGGGGCAGGGTATTCATGCGGCGCTTGCGCAACTGGGAAGCCAGCTGCGGGACGACGGAGCCCCGAAGAAAGCGCCTTGTGCAAGAGGCTGCTCACATGAACGCCACCCTCCACCTCCACGAAAAAGTAAGATGAGGAAAGGGCCTATGTCAGTAAAGGCCTGCCATCTCTAGCTTGTAAGAGGGATATATTATTCTTCAGAATAGGTTGTAGTTTCTTGATAATGCATTTGATGTACTATAGCCAATGACATAAAGAAATCCAGTAGCATTTTTGAGACAAACTGAGGAAAAGAAATTTGAGCTGTCATGGAATTTTTGAAGTAATTATGCATCTGATGAAGTGGACCGTAGTCCATGACAGCTAATGCTGGAAATGTCTTTTTACCAATTAGTCTCAAAGGTGCTACTGGATTCCTGTTTGTTTGTTTGCTGAAACAGACCAACACAACTATTTCTTGGAACAGAGTTAAAGCAGTAGTGAATATCATTGTTAAAATCACATCCAGTTTTGTTCTTTCAACTCAGTATCAATAGTCAATGTATTTTTTAAAGCATGTTTAAGAACATTTAAGGTTCATCAATTATAACTAAGTATGAATTGGAGATTTTATTTTCCTGATAATGAGTAGTAGAGTTTTAAAGAGCTTAATAATATTTAATGAATAGCCACTTATAAATCAGTTATTGTTTTATACATATCTAGCTGTATGTTTTTCATCTTTTCAAAAATTTAGAAAAATTGGTCCTCAAGCCAATCTTAAAACATGGGCCATGGTCCCATAGTGGTTGCTTACCCTGGACTAAATAGTTGGAAACCCCAATGTCTGCATCAGCATGTAGGAAGGGGAAAAATGAAGCTTTTCAAGTCTGTGATGGTCTTTCCTACGTGGTTATCAGGCTATGTTTGGTTTGGTTGGTTACAAATGATGTGGGCTTATCCTAAAAAAAAATCTTTTGTTCTAAATGAATGAGTTAGTTTTGTTTCACCTGCTATAGATTGCTCTCCCCAACATACTGTCTATGTCTGGCTCCTGTTAATCCACGGCAACACTGAAATTTACCATTCATACCATGACCAAAAGATTAACATTTCCATCTTTCCACATATGTCCTGAGTCCTGTCTGCATAGGGATTGTAATGGGAGTAGTGTTTAAATCATTTTTGACACCCTGAATTGGAGTTGTTTTGAAACTGTATCATTTCAGATGCTCCGGAAAGACATGGATTATAGCCATGCATTTGTTCTAGTCCTGCAGGTGTTACAGATGGTTTTGACGTGTGTGGATTATTTTTCACATTGTGAAGATGTTCAGAAACACATGGTTCAGAAAACCTGTTAAGTAAATAGATTCAGACAAGGAATGGCTGTCCGATGTTGACTTGTAATGGAGCTGTTTTTTTACTTTAGAAATTTAGATAGATATTGTGAACTTCAAGTTTAATCTCTCAAAAGGAAAACAGCTTCCTGTTTTTGAAAAGTCTTTCAAAAGTATTCTTAAGGAATAAGAACTTCCTGCCCTTAGACAATTAGAGGCTAAGCAAGAAACATATTGAGCAAAACTTACTTCACCTTCTGGATGGGGTGCTGAGCAAGACAAATGCTACCATGTGTGATATGCTAGTTCCCCATTAAAATGCATCTGGAATATATTTATGGACAGTTATTTACTTAGGTTACTCAGATGTTTGTTTGCTTGTTTTTAGAACTGCATACACTTTTGAAATTCTAGTATCTATAGGGATATTAGATAGCAATTGTTTTAGACTATGGCCCTTTTCGTATGGCATTTGCCATGCAAAAGGGCCCCTGGAGCATCACACGACTGCGAGGAGCAGTCCACACAATGCATTCACAATCGCACAACACTCCAGGGCCTGGCAGGCGCCGATCGCGCACTATTTCATTTTCAGCTTTGAGCCGAAGATGGTGTGCGATTGTGCATCGCTCCGGGGCCCTGCACACACTTGCCATGCGTGTGGAGCTCCAGAGCCGCAGCACTCACACTTCCTGCCCCAACACAGCCTGGGAAAATCCCAGGCTGCACTGTGGAAGGAAGAGGAGGGGCTCTCGCGCTGGCTGCTTGTGAGCAGGGAGCAGCTGCGGAACTGAAGTAACGGGGTCACAAGAGCCTCTCGCAAAGGGCTGCTTGTGTGATCCCCCCACCCCAGCTCTGCAAAAAGGTGAGTCGAGGAAAGGGCCTATATGTCATTGATACTCCCCCCCACCTCAAATTTTCTGATATGCCTTTGGTACGATCACTATAAGGTTTATGTCCTCTCAGAGGTATATGTACAGATTACTACTTTTTCACATTTGTCAATGATATTCTTGATTTTGTGGAAGGTTAGTAGATTTCTATTGGACTCTCAATTAGCATTGTCAGAGTGAAAACATCAGTCACTTACAGACAAGTTCATTCATTTTCTACCATGAAACATACTTATACAAGGACTGAAGGAAAAACAGAGTATATATATACCTCGTAGAAAACATATCATAATAAGGCTAATATAAGACACAAACACATTGTGGGCCTCTATGTGTAAACAAAAGCTATGATTGGTTATTTCATCTTAGACTGCTTAACTATGCGTGGAGTTACCAGTTATGCTGACTGATATGATAGAAGGAAGTTTTCTGTGGAAATGCCTTCTGAGTCATGTAATGTAATAAATTCATCTAGCTATATGCATTGTTTCTTTCATATGATGTTCTAAGAAGCTATTTTGAATTTCCTACCATTTTGAAATATTCATTATCATTAAAGATTTGAGGTTGCCGGAAAACTTTTTGAACTATTAGTTTGACAAAATAGTACACTTGTGAACTTCAGGGTGGGCTCTACCAGACGTATTTCAGGATGTCAGTTGGACCTTAACTGGATAGACCTGTAATCTGGAGTTGCAGGTATGCTAGTTGTCTTTGCCATACTTCCTTATAAGGGGAAGATAAACCTGATGTGTTATATGATACTATTGTATTGGGTTTTTTTTCCCCTCCTCCTCTGAATGGATGAAATTTTCAATTTTTATATATATAAGAACTTCACATTTTTTCATAGATTCAAGAGGAAGAAGTTGAAATTTAAAAAAAACTGGAAGATTTTTAAATGGAAAGATTTATCCTTTCATGCCAAGGAGTTTGAGTTTCTAGCTTCTTAAAGTCTAGCATTTAATTGCTTTGTATTTATGGAACATGTATTCACGTTCATGGTGTTGAATTAGGATTGCTCCTCATCTTTCACCATTACATAGTTGGAAGGGGGGGAGTACAACATAATCTTAACCATGCCTGGAATGGCTGTACCAGTTGAATTTGTCCAGTGCAAATGATGAAGGATTTCTATGGCTCATTTTTTATAAGGATTTACCAAAATTCACAAATTTCATAATCAATTTGACAGAAACTACCTCAGGTTATTGTTTTGTTTAAATAAAACTCAAATGTGGGAGACAACCACATTTGTCTATCTCTGTCTCCATTCAAACTCACATCATTAACTATCAGCTATGCAGTGTGGCAATACTATAATGTGATGAGTTTTATTAACCTGGCCATTAACAGAAAGAAGGACCAAAAAGAGACACAGAAGAACAGCAGGTCCACAGTTCTGCTTACCAAAGAGCCACTTTATTGCTCCTCAAAACATGTACAGAACAACCCACCTTACCCTGAAAAAACAACTGAGTCGCATATCTGCTGTTATTTTTCTGAGCAGATGATATAGCTTCTGGACTGTTTTGAGAACTGCAACTTTCATTTTTTTAAATTTGTCATTCATTTGAAATAAAGAAAAGAAGATAAAATAACACGAAGTCATAAATAACCGATAGCAATTACAAAATGTAGGGTTGGCTCCAAATTGAATCACTCTTAGAGTATGCTTGCTCAAATCAGTGTGATGCTGTTGACCCACTGGTTTCAACACATGTCTTCTAAGCATGACTGAATCTAACCCACATTGTCCATCTATTTCTTAACCACTCCTGTGTGCCCCCACCCAAAATAATAAAAACAAATCCCACTGTTTACTTCCAGTTATTTGCTTCCTGCTGAGTTTCTCATGTGTATTCGTATTCACATCCCTTCTGTCTTTATATATATATAAATAACAGAAGGTTTCCAAGTCCATGGGAAACTTACTAGTAGCACTAGTAACACTCTGAGACACTGTTATAAAGCTGGGGGAGGAGAAGGTGGAGAGGAAGCAGTTTAAATTTCACTTGAATAAACTGCTCTTCAGTTTCAGGGGCTCCTATAACTAGACTGTCTCTGCTGAATCGCACTGCAGTGGAATTTGCTAAACAGAAAGCTAATCCACAGTCCTTGAAGGCAAACTCAAAAAGATCCAGTAATTAGCTCTCAGAGGACTCAGCTGGTTGTTTTACAGCTGTGAAGAAAATGCAAAAGAGAATTTATTTATTGACTTAACTATCTGATAAATCAAGAAGAGAGCTGAGCCTTGGAATCTTTTCGAATAGGCCACCTCCAGATCCAGATGAGGTCAACACCCACACTCAGCTTCCTGTCCCAAAATGTGGGGAAAGTCTGGTAAACATGAAGCTATGCAGGATTTAAAAGCCTCTGGAGGGGATTTTGTGGAAGTGGGTGGCTCTTAAAGGAATAGTCCTTTTGTTCACAGTAGTATCCAGGGAATTCTCTCTCTCTCTCTCTCTCTCTCTCTCTCTCTCTCCACAGACAGGTGGGGGAAAGAGGAGAAGAGACTCACATATTTAGCACATTGGTAGCACATTGAAATAGCAGAAAATTCACAATTCTGTAAAGTGTGTGAATGGAATTACTGTGCTAGAAAAGTAATCTTCTTTTCTACCATGCACATGCTATAAACTATAAACCTAAGCTCTTTTTTAAGGTGTCTTCCCATTTTCTCAGGGAACCATGAGGTCTTGGAAAGGGGCAGTGCCAGCCAGTAACATAGTTTACAATGTGAGATCTGGAATGGGCTTTGTGATGGCAACTGAGGTGAGATCCAGTACCATGAGAAACAGTGGAGGATTGGCCCAAATGCATGAGCAGAGCCGGTCTTGCACTGTTTCGCATGGTATTCAGGAACTCCATATACCCACGGTTGTGGCGGGGTAGTCCCAGAAGATCATCACAACCATCTTCTGGTAAGGAATGTTAAAGGTAAGGAATTTCTATCACCACACCATGATCACTTAGCATTACAAAACTGTGCAGGAAGCTTCACCAGAGCTCTATTGCCAAAAAATTCTCAGCCCCTCACTATACCATATAAATAACCATGGAATCAATCCATATAGATGATATGAGTCATGCAGATATGCCCAATGAAAATATCTGGTTCATGATATTAGGCCTTGATTTTGTTCCTGCTTGACAATAGATGCAACAAATGCAATTTTATTAATGTGGCAACTTTATTCATGTGACTTCGTTCTTGAAGTCATCTTCAAGAATAGATTGCCAGGAATATTTTTGCATGTAAAATGGAATGGAACAAATGCCTATAGATGAGTCAGCCATATAGCTGACTTGGATTGCATGTTGGGATCCCTGTTCTACCTTACCTGGTGACCTCAGGGTCAATGTGCCTTCAAATAATGCTAGGTCAGGGACACTGTAAATAAGGCAAAGTTTAAGAACCAGTGTAGAAATAACTTTGCTTGTATGGTGGACAGATCTTCTGAGAGATTTTATTTTACTTTATCTGAGAAGTAACTTGCTCTAACAATTCATTTCTGCAATATTAGGCCATAGATTTGATACTTTAAATGTGGAGCCTGGCCCTAGATTAATGTAAAAATTGGGGCTGAGTCCAAGACCTAGGATCAAGGATGGATGGTGGTGGTAGTGGTGGTGGTGGTGGTGGTGGTTTTTAAATGCAAAAGTTTCCCAGTTCAAACCCCAGGCTGATTCAGGAAGAATCAAGTAGCAGTTGATGCAACAGACTGCTCTTGGAGATCCACTGCCAGTTAGGGTAGACTGTATTGGCTAGGTGGAAAAAATTAATCAAGAAATAAGACAGCATTCTGTACCCATCTGAGCACTGCTTTCCTTTTAGTGCATCATCATGGAAAAAGTGCTCCTTCATATCCTTTCTACCCCGCCCCCCGAGTTGGAATAGTCTGGATATTGTTTGAAGCAACACTTCTCTCTTTTTCTGAGCACCCTACTCACAATGGAAAACTATTATCTCTACCCAACATCAGTCCATACAAATTTTTTCACAGCTATTGGTGCCTCTTGAAAGTTAACTCCCTTTGCTAAAGGATGAAGAAGTTTTTTTTTTCCACCAGCAATCTGAATTACTCATTTTTTTTTAAAGATCAGGAAAGTGTAAACATGTGGCAGTTATTTTTGTTACGGGCACACTACAGCTGCTTGGGTCTTTTCCCCCCACTTTTATCAATGGTTTCTTCTGAAGGTAGGAAGATATAATTGAGATAACAGGTTTACAATGTTGGAACAATATCTGGTTACACTTTGAACCATATCCACTCTGAAGTCTGACACAATGTATGAGATGCTATGATTCCCTCTGTCTTTACTGCAGCTTTGTGGTGACAACCAGGTGTTTTAAAGTCCTACTGTGTAGTCTTGGCCATTTACACTATGCATTTCCTCACTTTTTGTTTCTATTTTTATTTATTACCTAAACTGGAAGGCAGAGGTATCATGTGCCTCACAGCTGTTACTGTATTCCCTCGCTGATGCAGTAACAGCCCATTTTAAACTTTTTAACATCTGTATGCTTTCTTTCCGTCAGTACATCTGTGCTTTTGTTGGGGGCTGAAACTATTTTTAATTGATTCCCCTCTAAATTAATTCCAGAAATATAATTTCTTGAGATTAAAAAAATGTAATAAACACCATAATTTATAAGAGATTGTTTTATGAAAATTGAACACATTAGCTCATCCACATTTGACAACGCGTGATTTGGGAGGTTATTTAGACTGGAACTCACTGTATGGATGAAGGAGTTGTTGCTTGATTTCTGCATCCTGAATAATGTGTGGCTGACTAACTCTTGGCTCCAGGACTGAGGTTATATCAGTGAACTCTGGAGTACTGTTATTCACTCTTCATCTGGGGCTTATCTGGTAGCCGTAGATCTTCTTAGCAACACTACAAACAGCACTGGGTGGTTGGGCCATGCAAAGTCTTTGATTTCCCACAATGCCTCAAAGTAACGTTTTGTGGGAAGATTGGGGGACATTAACATGACAGCTAAACCCAGCACCTATGCAACTTAGAATTTTGTTTTGTAATGGAGGACCCATTGGGACCCCAGTAGCAGCCCAAGGATGACAGTCCTGATCACAGTGCACACCTTTGCAACACTCTTGAGCTTGATACCAGTGAAAAGAGATGGTACATGTGAACCCCTTGGTTTCTTTTCTACTCTACCTCTCTTAAGCATAAGTACATTTCTCAGAATAATATAAATGTTGCAAAGAGAGACAGCGCCTTTCTGATATGCTGCTATCATGTTTTCAGCAGTAATGAGGACTAGTGGGTTGTTTTAATGAAAGCTGAGGTTTCTGGCATGGTGGCATCTGATAAAACCTCTGCCAAAACAACAACATGTGCGCGCGCGCACACGCACACACACACACACACACACACACAGAGAGAGATCAACAGTGCTGTGAACAGTGATGGTAAATAGCTGGGATGTGTGTTTGCCAGTTGTTCAAAGCCATTACTCTTATTTTTTCATAAGACTGCACTGTCTGAAGAACATCCACAAAGGTCCTCCAGTAAACTTCCCTACAAAACACTTTGATTTCCTGCTAGAATTTCTCATGGTAACTTGAAATGTGGTGCTGAGTGTTTTACTGTGATGCATTTATATGTGGCCTTGAAACCAAGGCAATGTGTCACTTCAAGGAGCCTCGAGCCAATATAGCATCTCATTAGAAATCTGAATACAGTTCAGAAGAACAAACTGATGATGCTTTGAATAATATTTTATTGCTATGTAATATTTCATTGTCTTTTTATTGTTTGTAAACTGTGTGTGTGTCATCTTCTGAATTCCTGGACCAGCTATTCTTAAGTGCTGCCACATCATGATACAATTTCAGTGGAAGGAACCACATACACCATTAATAGATGACTGGCTGCTAAAACTGTACGATTTAGCTGAGATGGCTAAATTAACATTATTGTTTAACAATAAGTCCAATAACCAATTTAAACAGGAACGGAAGGACATAATCCCCTTTTAGGAGACCACATGGGGTAGAATAGCAACAACAAGTTTTGATGAATAAATCTCATACTGTATAGTGAAGTCATACCTAGTACTTTGACTAATATTTTTATAGAATAATTAATACTATAATAATAAATAATCAATCATTTAGAGATATTGATTAGAGTTTACAGTAAATGGCAAGGAAGATATTCAAATCATGCAGATAACAGGACTCAAAACTCATTAGTAGATATCCCAACAGGAAATAGATAGGAAGTCAAGTTGTTTGTATTTGTCTTATTAGTATGTTAGATTGTTCATAGTATTATTTTTCTTTTCTTTTCTTTTCTTTTCTTCTCTTTTCTTTTCTTTTCTTTTCTTTTTTTTGGAAACTTTATAAATTAGAATAAAGCTATATGATTATATTAGCAGATTAAGATTATTTTATGTCTTCATATGTTAATTTCTATCTTTGTTTTTTATTTTATTTTTTCTATTTCTATTTCTTTTCCTTCATCTTTTTCTCTTTTCTTAACCATCCTACGTTTTTGTGTGTGTAAAATTTTATGTAATTATGAATTGTATGTAATTGATGTTTGTCGTTATAAGTTATATGTTTTTTTATATCTTTATGTAATATTTCAATAAATATATTTTTTAAAAAAGAATCCATCAAAAGATACTTTTATACAAAGGACGAAAGGGTAACCTCCAGATTCCATGTATAGATGCCAACTGAGCCAGTAGTTGAAATTTACTTATACACTGGTAGTGGGATAAGGTCTTCCACCATGTCTGAAAAGAGGAGGCTATTTTAGAGGTACAGAACATACCTTGTGGCCCAAACAGCTCTGCTCTTCAGAAGAAGATAATGCCCAGAGCCTTTGGATTAATTGAGGGGACTACTCTTGTTGTCCCCAGCATCTGCTTCCTCGTGTGGTTACCTCACCTGTTTAATGATAGGAATAGCATGTTGGAATCTTGAAGAGACAATTTTCAAAACTGTGATTCAGTACATGAATTAGGAGCTCACTGGGAACATTACATGTTTGTTTATTATAAAGAGAGGGGAAGAGCAGCAGCACCAGGCACTGAAGCACAACATATTTTTCTTTGAGTTGTACCCAACGTTTAAATTAAAAAAAATCTTTTTCTCTTAGAAATCCTATATCATCAAAAGAATAATATGGACTATTCAACGTCATGTGCCATTCAAGAGCAAGGGTCTTGTATGATGATTGTGTTTGTTTGTCTGTTTTGGTATCCACATACATCTTTCTTCATCAGATAAGAGCCTTTTATAATTTGTCTAAATTTCAGGATTTTACAAAGTCTTATTTGGTTTCTTGAAAATTCCTCTTTTTAAACTGTGGCATCTGGCAATATGCAAATAATATACTGTATTGTCTGTGCGAACCATAAAATTAGAACTTTGCCAGATGGTAGGCCATTTTAATGTTAAGGTTGCAAATACTGCTTGTAGCGAGAATAAAAGATTCTGAGACAAACCTAATTTACAGAGATGTTTGGAGTTTTTGGTTTGTTTGTTTTTTTAACTCTTTGCAGTGCCATTGTTCTATTTCCCATTGCTTCAGCATCATTATTTTACTGTCTCATTACTGCACCATCTTCCTAATTAGATAAACATGTGTGATCTGAGTCTAGATGACATAATAAACAACATGATGTCATAATGCTGCATGGCTAGTTGGATTTACCGTGTGATAATATTGCTGAAGACAACAATAAAAGTCATAAAGACTGAGGCTGATACTGCCCTGATATATCACAATGTGAGTCCTACCACTTGATAACCACATAGTTAAAAGGATGACACCAGAGAATCATAGAACCATTGAATTATAAAGTTGGAAAGAAAACAAGGGCCATCTAGTCCAATAGCCTGCTGTGGAGAAGTACATGGCTGAAGCACTCCTGAGAGTTGGCCATTCTCCAAAACAGTATATTTCCCTGTCAAACAGCTCTTACTGTCAAAGAGTTCTTCCTAATGTTTAGGATTCTATTAAGAAGAATTTATCTAATGTAAAATCTACGTGACAGTGGAATAGACTGCCTAATAGGGTGGTGGACTCTTCTTCTTTGGGTGTTTTAAAACAGGTTGGATGGCCATCTCTCAGTAGTGCTTTAGTTGTGTATTCCTATATGGCAGAAGTTGGACTAGATAGCCCTTGTGGTCCTTTCCAACTCTATGATTCTAGGTGGAATCTCCTGTCTGAATCTACTAGTTCCTGGAGCAGTAGAAAACACACTTACTCCATCTTCTCCATCCATTCAACTATTTAGAAAGGGACTATCATATCACCTCCCAGTCTTCTCTTCTGCAAGCTAAACATACTCAGCTCCCTAAGTTATTCATCACAGAACTTTGTTTCCAGATCTTTCACCATCTCAGATGACCTCTTCTGGACACATTCCTTCTTATCTACATCCTAGTTGAACTGTGATGTCCAGAACTGGACATAGTCTTCCAGGTGAGGTCTGACTAAAGCTGAACAGAGCAGTACTGATAGTTCCCTCAGTCAGAACACTATACTCCTGTTCATCCTGCCTAGAATTGCATTGGCTTTTTTTTTTGGCTGCCACATCACCCTGTTGATTCATGTTTAGCTTGTGGTCCACCAAAATGAGTCATGTGTGGTGATATCGTTGAAAACAAAGGGAAACAATTCAGATTAAGGACAATTTTTCCTGAAAAGATGAGCATTTTGGCCACCTTTGAAATGATCTCTAAATAAATAATAATTTTCTAAGCAAGAACAAATATTTGCACAAAGTAGCCTCTGATTTTCCTATTTATGTTATTATCCCTAACAGTATTGCATAGTGTGAAATGTCACCATGATGTTGCCTAATGTCACCCAGAGGACCTTCTTGTTGGGCAACCCTAGACCTGCTGGAAGAGATTTGACAGCAAAATATGCTGTGTCAATTTTAAAAAGTGCTAAAGAGTTATCTCTTCCAGCAGGCCTACCCAGTCTATTTTTAGTTATGATATATTTTTAATTATGATTTTAATTACGATATATTTGTTTTTAAACGGTTTTATGTTTTTAGTGTATTTTAGTGCATTTCAATCATAATGTGTTTTAATTGTATCTTAACTAGTTGTACCCCATCTCAAGCCTTGAGGAGAGGTAAGTGACAAATAAAATTTATTATTGCTGTTGTTGTTGTTGTTTATCGATAATAGCTACTGTAATTCTAAATTGCAAATATGACTAATTGTTGTGGCTTTTGTTTTGGGGAGTCTAAAGACCTTTCTGCCCTACACGGCTATTGTGATATTATTCCACATCAACATTCTGTGGAATTCTGGGGTTTGTAGTTTACTGAGGCCAAAGAGCTCTTCTAAATGCCCTTTCCTAAACTGCAAATCCAAGATTCCATAGAATGTTAAGAGTAGAATAATATCACTGTAACAATGTAGTGCGGAAAGGTCCTAAGAGATGAATGCTATATTCCTGGGAATATGTCCCTGGCACCCTAAGATTGAACATAAATCCCTCTCCAAAGCTCCAACGTTGGAGGGGGGAGGGGGGAGGGGGGAGGGAGGGAGGGAGGGAGAGAGAGAGAGAGAGAGAGAGAGAGAGAGATTGGGAGAGAGATGTGTAGTGTCTTCCTCTAGGTGTCAAAATTCCAACTTCATGGGGGATGTAGAGGCATGTTGGGGATGCAGCAAAGAGGAAGAAGGCATGGATCTGCTGGATCAAAAGCACTTTTGGCCCTCAGCACAGGAGAACCTAGCAATAGGGTATTGCTAGCAAACTGGAAAAAAAATTTAAATTATTTTTCAAAGTTTCAAAGAAAGAAGAAAGGAAGGAAAATACCCTCTGTAAAGGGGGTGGGGGAAGAAAAAGAATCACCCCCTGCCAGCTTCTCCCTGCTTCTGCCTTGCCAATAAAATCACAGTGGGGATTGGGGTGCATTGGATATTTCAGTATCAGAGCACTTCTTTATAATTTCTCCCTCTTTGGATTACTTTACCAAGAAATAAAAGATCGTTGGTCATATAAACCTAGCATGTCAGTTTTGAAGTGGTACAACCCAGCAATTAATACAGCTGGGTGAGGGTGCTGGCCATGTGGTTTCTCATTCTTTGCACATCCTTTCCCAGCGTTTCTTGGGCTCCATCTAAAGGATAATAGGGGGAGATGTACATAAGACTGAAGCTACTGGGAGGACAAAATGAAGCTATTACACCCCCAAATAAGTATTCTGTCTCCCCAATTAAGTTTTCTTTCAGTTTTCAAGTTTCTAGCATTCCAAGGAATTAGACAGCGAAAATCTTCTTACTTAGAACTCCTATACTTGCTCTGTTCCCATTTCATTGAAAATTTCCTTTGTGTGCTTAAACCATATTTCTAAATGCTCACCTGAAGATTTCAGTTAACTTAACGGAAAAGTAAACATGCACTGGAATCCCATATGGTCTGTTACATTACATAAGTTTATGTATATGTAGCTACAAAGCAGACGCACTAAGAAACCCCTTTACAGAATTGCAAAGGTACTTAATGGGACTCTGGCTAGAGCACCCAAATGCACGTTGGGACTGATGTGCATATGTGCAGTGCATATGTGCAGTGCATATCAACACACAGTGCACATTATGCACTAATGTGCATCATATAGTGATGTGCATTCCACACCAATCCACACTTTGTTGGCTCTGCTACATAGTAATGTAACAGCAGTCCTTTACTAGATATGGACATTACACAACTGCTGAATTCTAATTCCTGCAGACGTAAGTCCACTTACAAAGACGTAAGGCCCTGACAGGATTCTGGCCATATACTGTTAAGTCAATAAGAGAAAATAGGAAGCATGATATGTTACCCTGTGTACTGGGGGTCCCGTGAGGGACTCCAAACGTGCTCAAATCTTAGTGGGGAAAATTAGCTCAGAGCACCAGTTAGCAAAACGAGAGGCAGGGCAACGCAGCAGAATCTTTAAACCCAATGTCTACAGGGTCAGGCCAAGTCAAGAAGCACACCAAATATGAAAGAATAACTGTGATTTTATTAAATACAGGCAAACAGTGTATGCAACACACTCACACAAGTAACTATAGAAAATAAAGGTAGTAGCGGTATAGAGGAATTTTTGAGAGGGATTTGTTGAATTGGGTGATACTACACCTGTCTGAGGCCTGGGGTAGATCACAGCGGAGGTCCGTAATTGCGCAATCTCAGACTGAGACTGAGGGGAAAGCTCAGCAGACAAAGCAGCAGCAAGGCGGGATGGAAGTTCAGAGCCAGCAGAGGAAGGTCTCGGAATCAGGGGTTTTTATAGAGAAAGTATGACTGTAGGCTAGTCTGTACTTTGGGAAGAACAATGAGGTTTGGGCGCAAGACAATGTCTCCGAAAGGTCAGAATTTAGCATGATTGAGTTAGTTCCGAATCGACAATGGAATGGCCAGTATGCAGAGGCAGCGTGCTTGACAGTTAAGCGTCTAGCTCGTCAAGTTGCCTGCTCAGGGCAGAGAGTTCTTTGTATTAGCGTGCATCTTTAATGAGGTGTTTGTCTAGGGAGGTCTCCTAAAGCGAACATCTGGCTGAGTCTGGTCTGTCTGGATGGAAAATGGAATGTTCAGCAGTTAAAGGCCATGCCTAGCTCTGTGCTTGTTCGGGGGCCTCACAAACACTTGGCCGAGGGTGGCAAAATGGGGCCGAATTGAGATATCAAAACGATATCGAATATCTTCCAAAGTAAGGCTAGTACACGGTAATAACAGATAAATTTTGGACAACATTGTATCCCTTTATTCAACATGCAATGCACACATAGAAATTGATAGGAGTACCAAGTCACTCATCTTTGGCAAGATAATTTTTGAAACAGATTGAGGTAGTTGAAATGAGAATGAGATGCAAAAAAGAAATAAGATTTGGAAAAGTAAAAGATTGATAAATTATAATGCTATATTTGATATAGATATAGAGAAGCAATGTCACAATGGTGGGTGGTGGATGTGCTTTTTGCAGTGATGTAGACTCGAGTCGATAGACTTGGACTCAAGTTGGACTTCAGTCGCTTCAGTGACTCGACTCAGACTTGATTCAGCCATAAATGATACACTGACTCAACTCGACTCAAGGCTTTTATATTTTTAATGACTGACTTGATGTCCTTGGTTCAGTCAACATAACGCATTCATCCAGAAACCTTACGACTTTAAACAATGCCTCCATCTCTTTTTCCCTAGTAGTCACATGACAATCTCTCTCAAGCCCAAAGTGTGGGTGCATTTCTCAGAGGGGAACAATAAACAGGTTAGGCAATGGGCTTGAGGTCTGCTCAGGAGCCTGTCCCCACTGCATATTGGAAGAGCATTCTGAAATGTTTCCTAAGAGCAAAAGACAAGACTCACCTCCAGAGTGCAGGGTGCATTTCTCAGAGGGGAACAGCAAATGTGCTCGAGGAAGCAATGGGCTTGAGGAAGAAGGCTCCTTCCTTTTAAAGCTTTTGAATCTTTAGTAATGGGGAGTAAGATAGGATCCTATTCCCCACTTCCAAAGCTGCAGATGGCAAAATTGCAAACTGGAGAGCTGACTCTGCTTAAATTGTTAAAACTGAATTTATTTCACTCTATCCATTAATTCTGAAATTTTGGTTGGGGTATAAAGTTGGCTCCCAGACCTGAGATTTGACTTGAGACTTGACTTGAAAGTATCTTCAAGGACTTGAGACTTGACTTGAGACTTGGAATAAAAGGCTTAAATACAGCACTGGCTTTTAATTGTTTGTTTTTGTCTTTGCAATGTCACTGTTTATTGTTTGAAAGATCAGTGTAAACTGAAAAAAAAATTGTAAAACTTGAAGATTTAAGTTACAGCAATGGTACAAATTTTGAGGACTAAAGGAAAATTTCATTGGGGCAGAATTCTTACCA
This sequence comes from Iguana delicatissima, assembly GCA_948472985.1. Classification (NCBI taxonomy): domain Eukaryota; kingdom Metazoa; phylum Chordata; class Lepidosauria; order Squamata; family Iguanidae; genus Iguana; species Iguana delicatissima. The sequence goes on from CAOKZL010000186.1 coordinate 594,773, forward strand.
GGGAGATGCCCTAATTTTGCACCCACCCCATAGCACACCCCTGGGCATATTCCCCATGGAGAGATGCACAGTCTGGCCCCACTTTTGACAAGTAGTCTTCTAGCTTGAAATGAATCTGGGAAATATGGGAAGAGGAAATGGAAACTGATCATCATTCATCTATTGACACCGAAACACCTGAAGTAGCTCTTGCAGTGAATTCTTTTCCTCAGCCACATGGCCCCATGCATTGCTGTGAGAAAATGAGAAGAAGGAAAAAGAATCTATGAACATCTGATTCAGTTTAGCAGTGTGGGAAAAATTCCTGACACACTGGGAACCAAGAAGACAAGCATTATTGACAGTACCTTCCTGGCTCCAAGCATTTACAGTGCTATATCAGCTGCCCCTAAATCAAGTCAGCTTTTTTCTGTACTTTCAGGATGGGGATGAGCATTTACATTCCAAGACTAGGTCTAGTTATTAATTCAAAGCACAAGGCCGTTTTCTATATGCAGAATATACTGAGGATGTTTCCAAAACAACTTTCCATGGGTCCAGACATAATACACAATTAAAGCACTATAATTCCATGTTAAACTGCCATGACAGTATCCTATGGATTCCCAAGGCTTATAGTTTACTAAGGCAGTAGAGTTCTCTGGCTGAGAATGTTAAACACCCCTCCCTGAATTCCAAATTTCAGGATTCCATGGTATAGAACAATGGCACTTAGAGTGAAGCCATAGAACTGTAATGTTGTAGTGTGAAACATCCTCTGGTTTTCGCCCCAGTCAAAAGAAGGGGTATATATTTGGATCAACCTTGAGGCATCCTGTTCAAAGAGATCCCACCTATTACCTCTGAGGTGCCTGGTATCTGCCACCTAGCGGCAGACTCAGCATGGTATTTCATGGTACTGACAGATTAATTAATTAATTAAATCCATTTTGAAAACAAAAGAACTGTGAGGCCCATCATCTCTAAGAGTTGGTTTAGTTTCCATGTCAAGCTTCATAAGTCTTTTTAAATTTAATTTTATTTAAATTTGCCTGTTTTCCAATGTATGACCCTAGGCAGTTTACAGCTCAAAGATTCAAAGTGTAACTTTCAAAAGTGATGATTTAAAAAAAAAAGAAAGAAAGAAAGAAAAAGCTTTTTTGAAGAAATAATTGAATAAACCATTCTATTAAAAATACCACCTATTTTAAACAGTATAAAAACTTTTAAAAGAGAGCAGTGAAAATAAAAGTACAGCCAGAGACATGCCCATTAAAGGTCCCTTCTACACAATCAATTCATCACCAAAAACCTGTCTAAATAGAAAGATCTTTACCTTCCAGCTAGAGTTGACAGGTGAAATAAGGGGCAAAGTTCCTGCACCTCTAAAAGTTGTGTAGAAGATGGAATTTCAAAAGGTGGTACTTACATGAGAACCACTAGCTAATGCAGTCCCCTCTCCTACATGGCTAGGATTAAAGATATAGAGGAGGTGTCCCTTATTTCACTTGGCAGCTCTACTGTTCTGCCTATAGCAAGAGACAAGAAAGGAGGTCAGCCTAGTTTTCCAGAGAAGAGAGGAGTTCCCCAGTCTAGGAAGAGTCACCAAGAAGGCTCCTCCCTCACAACCTCAATAAAAGGACCTGTGACAGTGGTGAGACTGAGTGGAAGTCCTCCATTAGGGATCTTAAGAGTCTGGGCTAGCTCACATATAGAAATACTGCATTTCAGATAGTCTGGACCCAAGCTCTATGGGGCTTTCATAACCAGCATTTCGAGTAGTGTCCAGTAATGAACTAGTTACCAGAGAAGTTGTTAAAACAAGTTAGTTATATGTTTCCTAAAACCAGCCCTGGTAAGTAATCTGGCTGCAGCATTTTGGGCTCCCTGAAGTTTCCAACCAGTTTCCAAAAGCCACCCCACTAGAATACACTGCAGTAATCCATACTGGTTGTAATCACAGGCATGTGTCACCATTGCCAAATCTGATATCTTACGTAATGGGGACACCTACTGCACTAGTTTTAATTGTTCAAATATATTCCCAGCCACCACTAAAACCTGGGCATCCAGGCTCAGCACTGACTCCAGGAAAACTTCCAGGCTGCAAACCTGAGATTTCAAAAAGAGTGTAACCCCATCTATCTGAATCCATATCCCTTGATATGCCTTTGGATTGACAATGGGCATCTTTGACTTGCATGGATTAAGCTTTCAATTTGTTCACTCCTTTTTAGTGCATTATGCTCCAGATTTCATGATCTTGGAGCTACTGTGGAGACAGTCACACATATCCATACATAGATACAATCTGTTTTATTATTATAGGTAATAATAAATTATCCCTATTTTACATTTTAAGCTAATCAGCGTGCAATTTTCTGGACTTCCTCCTATCCCTTTTTAAAAATGAGTGTTATAGTAGCTGCTTTCCAGTCTTCTTGTATAGAGACTAAATTCTAAGGAAAAGGTACATCCTTTTGATAGAAAATAATTTCACAAGATACTCTCATGACCTAGAGATTTATTTGTTTTAAGCTTAGAGACGTGTTACATATTTTTGTTAGAAAACTGACAGTTTTACAGGATACCATCTGGTCCTGGTGATTTGCTGGCTTGTTTGTTTGTTTTTTAATCAATAAGATCTAGAATTCTGTTTTCAGTCACCACCATTTGACTTAGCACCCCCCTTCCTGAAAATACGATCTCAAATATAAGTGTCAGCATTATTCAGCATTATTATCTTTAATGAAGACAAATAAAAAGAATTCATTTAGATTTCTGTCATTCAGTTGTTCAGCTGCTTCTATTAACAGCTGACCATATTAGGAATATACTCCTCTAAGTCCTTTTCCGCATCTCTTATCTGGTTGCGTTCCCTACTAAGCAAATTTGTTTTGCTTTTTGTTCTTTTCATTGGGAGAAAAATTCAAGTTTTGCAAATAATACATTTTTTTCTCTCTCTCTTCTTTCATTTAATCATAGGCATGTGACACCATTGCTAGTTCTCTCACCAGACCTTGTTAGCTGTGGGGATGACCTTTGGACTCTATACTGTCTTTTTTGGTATTCTAGCTAACTAACTCATTGTAAACTGTTGGTTTTGAGATGCCCTCAGACATTTCAGAGAGGTCTGACCATCTTGCCTTTTCCTTTCAGTTTCCTTCTCGCTAATTTAAGAGACATTTTCTGGTATTAAAGTTAAATATGACAGTGTTGGGTGTTCTGGTCTTTTTCCACTTGCATATACATTAAATTTGATGGCACTATAGTCACTGTTTCCATTTGCTTCAAAAGTGCTTACATTTCTCACTGGAGCCTGGGTGGCATGATTTAAGATTAAATCTATGTTCCCTATCTCTGTCCTAAACTTATTGCTCAACTAATTCCTTCACTCTCTCTCATCTTCCTCTCTACTTTCTAACTTTGTTCTTGTTGCTGCTGCTGCTACTACTGTTGTTGTGTGCCTTCAAGTCATCTCCAACTTATGGTGACCCTAAGATGAGCCTATACAGGTTTTTATTAAGCAGGAATTGTTCAGAGGGCATTTGTCTTTTCTTCCCTCTGCAGTTGTGAGAGTGTGACTTGCCCCAGATCAACCACTGGGTTTCCATCACTGAGCAGGGATTTGAACTCTCTTCACTAGAGCTGTAGTCCAATAATCAAACCATTATACTTCCTTGGCTCTCCACCTTCTAACTACCAACTGTCAAAGTGGCCACCAACATAATATTTCCAATAATTACTAGCCATACCAGTTAGGAAGTTAGTTCCATGGAATTCATTGGCCTTTGAGTTAACCTATTTAGAACCAGGTGTCAGGTCCTCAGGAGCCATGTCTACAGCTTTGCTTACAGCTAGTCAGCTTGAATCCCTTCAATGTCAATGAGATTTAAGCAGCTTAACTAAGAACAATATTAAAGGCTTTAATTTTTAAATCAGCTGCTAGCCCTAGATACCTGTTAAGGATATTATGACTAAAAATAATGACAAATGCATCTTTATTGTGCGACCTCAGAAGCACGTGGAAATGTATTTGAAATGATTGGGCCAAGGAACTGAGGCCATAAAATTTAATAGTTAGCATGAAACATAAAGCAGAAGCAGTTCAATATTTATGCTTTTGTACAGACCAGATGGCACAGTAACTGGAACTGCTGATGCCAAGTCCTCATATGACAACTTTTCCAAGGTCATCCAAGGATTACAAGAGCCTGCTGCCCTCACATGATGGATTGTAGCACTCAGCTCTGCACGCAGCACCATTTCTTCTCTTTCTCTTTCTCTTCTCTTTCTTCTCTTTTCATTGAACCACCTAAGCAATCTGGAGTGTTTTCTGATAAAGTGGCAAACATGGCATGTGCATGTGCACCTAAACACCCACACATGCTCCAAGAGATAGGTGAAGCTACACATATAGGCAAGTTTCCTCAATCCTAAAGAAAGGACAGTAAAGTGAAGATCTCTCAGGAACAATCCCTGCCACTTTTCCAGGTATCCCAGAAGTGTAAGGTTTTTAAGTTGGCACACCGAGGCAACTGCCTCACATAGGGTTGCAAATCTCAAGTTCTAGCCTGGATGCTCCCATTTTTGTGCATCATTTCCAGCCAGGAGATCAGCACACAAATTCTCTAGTTTGGGGTGGCTCAGCTTCAGAGAGGGGGAAGAATGTGTGTGCAAACCTCCAGTTTAGCTAGTAGAGGAACAGGTTGTTACATTATACAAGGCTTATTTGATTTGTTACTGGCACTTGCAAAGACTCTCCAGGGGAGTTATGTATTTACCTAGTTAGTTTGCCCTTTCCCCTGGTCTCATCCTCCACTTTGCTCTTCATCTGCTTTATGGCTGGAAGCGAGTAGCCTAGCTTAAATGCTCCTTCAGAGGAAGGAATTAGCAAAACTACCTCTGAGTATTCTGTGCCTGAGAAAACCCTATGAAAAATGTGTGGAGTCACCATAAGTTAACAAGCAACTTTAGAGCGCACACACACACAAACACACACACACACCATCTCCTCAAGTAAGCAAAAAGGAGTAATGCTCTCATTTCACCTTGAGCTGGGAATGGGTGCTTTATCAAAGATTTGTATCTCAATTTCCAAATAGAAATATATATGCACTCTGTATGTGTGTGTATGTGTACCTGTGTGCGCGCGTGTGTGTTTGAATGACAAGCTGTGAGCATGTGTGGTTGGTACTGTTGCCACTCAAATGTACAGTTCGCTTGCCAGCACAATAAGCCAATCACCGCACCAAAGTAGGGATCACAACAGGAATAGCTTTTATTTTGTCCGCACAGCCAGGTGCAACTAGTGATAGCGCACAAGTCAGGTTCCATACCCAAAACAACCCACACAGCTCTTTTATAACTTTTCAGCAAACCTTCTAGCAACTTCTCTTGACTCTGATGGTCTTCTATCTTATGTAACCCCTTTGCTACAGTGGGCAGGCATGCTTCATTATACAGGCCGCTATAGGCCAGCTTGAACCAGTTCTTTCTATTTTTCCACTCTGGTATTAAGTGGCATTTAAGTTGACTCCCCACTTCTCTGTTCTTTGCAATTTTTTCTGTCATCTCATCAGTACTTAATGTGTAACACCTAATGACATCATCAATGCCATACCTAGGCTTTGGTTTGGGCCTGGAAACATCAGGGCCTAGGACAATCTTGTACTGGCAAAACTAGCCTCAGGTTGCAGGCACTGGTAGGCAGCAGTGGTAAACTTCTAGCCTTTTCACCCAAGCACCACTGCCATTCCTCTGCCTTAGAAGACAGAGGTACATATGTCATGTGGCCTCACCCATGCTTGCTAAGATCACCCACTAGCCTTTTGTGTGATGAAAGACTGTAATCCCATTGCTGATTATGTTATACTTAGTACCCTGTTCATTTGGCTTCGTTTGGCCTGGAAAGGTGGGCACCACCTTATCCTTTCCCTTAGGCAACAAATGTCTTGGTCAAGCCACTCTGTTCTGCTTAATTCCACCCTATTCTGCTTTGGTTAGAAGGCATCAGGAATACTGTGTCCAATTCTGGGCACCTCAGTTCAAGAAGGATATTGACAAGCTGGAGCGTGTCCAGAGGAGGACGACCAAAAGGGTGAAGGTTCTGGAAGCCATGTCCTAGGAGGAGCGGCTTAGGGAGCTAGATACATTTAGTCTGCAGAAGAGAAGGTTAAGAGGGGACATGATAGCCATGTTTAAATATTTGAATGGATGTCGTGTTGAGGAGGGAGCAGGCTTGTTTTCCACTGCTCCAGAGACTAGGACAAGGAACAATAGATTCAAACTACAGGAGAAGAGATTCCACCTGAAGCTCAGGAGGAACTTCCTGATGGTCAGAGCTGTTTGGCAGTGGAATATGCTGCCTTGGATTGTGGTAGAGTCTTCTTCTTTGGCAGTTTTTAAACAGATGCTGAATGGCCATTTGTCAGGAGTGCTTTGATGTGAGTTCCTGCATGGCAGAGGGTTGGACTGGATGGGCTCTGTGGTCTCTTTCAGCTCTATGATTCTATAAGCCCTGAAAAGCAGTCCACTGCTAAATCAAAAATTACATCACAAATAGTGTGTGATTCTGATCACATAAAAGGAAGTACTTCTTTACACAGGGCATGGTTAAACAGTGGAACTCTCTGCCACAAGATTAGTGAAGATTTCCTAATTAGATGGCTTTTTAAGGAGATTGGATAAATTCATGGAGGGTGGCACTGTCAGTTGCCACTAGTCAGGGTGGTTATATATCACCCCTAGTATAAGAGGCAGTATGGCCCTATGCATCAGTTGCTGCAGAGGATAAAACAAAGGGTATAATTAAAAGTGGCATCAATCTGCTATAACCGTGTTGTGTAGATACACTTACTGTGTCTCTGCCATCTAACTGGCTCTTGAAAGAGGGCTGTTAGCTTATTTTCAGAGCTTCTTGGTTTTCTACACTCTGTTGCTCTGCTCCTGACTGAACTTTCTACACCTCCACCATCAGCTTAGTTCAAATTACATGTAACATTAATCATGTGCAGTCCCCCTCCACCTCCTTTTTAAACTTAAAACAGATGCCCAGCTACAATCTCTAATAGGATCCTAGCTGGGAATGGGGCTTTTTAACCCCCTGTTCCTCTATAGTGATAAAATGCTGATTCAACAGTGATTTGAAAGTAGGAAGCCAGCAGAGGACTTTAGATTAAAAGAAGAGTATTTGTTTTAAGAGTTTTTTTTTTCTTTAAGGTTTTCAAACCAAGAAGTCTCCAGAATAGGTTGCGTAAGATCAATAGCAAACAAGGCAATTACAGAGAGATGATGCAAAAAGAAGAGAAGGGGTGGGAAGAAAGGAAAAGTAAGTAAGCTCTGGCTACAGTTCTTAAAGTTACAGTGTTACGATACTGACCTACTTCAATGGGGATGGTTCAGGAAAAGGAGGAGTCGCATAGAACTGGTCTCTTAGTGAAGTAGATCCTGTGAAGATGAAGCTCCTTTAAGAGATGGGCTAGTGTTGTTAGTGTTTTAAAGGGGTGGTGAGCTGCAGAGAGGAAATAGCGGGGGACAACCCAAAAAGCGAATTAATTAAGTAAGTAAGTAACTAATTAACATCCTATTTTTTCCCCCTGTGGCCTCCAAACTGGCTAAAACATCACTAAGGCCCTTTCTACAAGAGGCAGTTAAAATGGGCCAAGGAGTCCTGGCATGGAGATCGTCCGCACCTTGGATCGGACTAGGTGTGGACTATTTAACTTAGTTCCGCACCTCAGTCCGATCCAACCCGCCCCCAAGTGGTCCTCCCCCGCGCCAAGTAAAGACCAGAAAAATCAGGTCTTTACATTTTCTGGAATGCGCCATTGCATTCCTACTTACCTGTGCACATGCGCAGGCTCGCACCAATGCGAGCCTGCGATCAGTGGAGGGCTGGCTGTGGGCGTGGCCAGCATCAGCGGTTGGTCCTCTCCCACAAAGACACTGGAAGTTGCCATTTTGAGCCAGAAGCCACAGGAAGCCGCCATTTTGAGCCAGAGCAGTGCGGATCTACAGACCTCGCACTGCTCCAGTTCGCCCTGCACTAGTGGAGGAGCCCTGTGGAAGAGCTCAAGGGAAAGTCTGCATTACTTCAGACCCAAGAAGAGCCGGTAAGTAATGGCACGGAGCGATTCACTCACCTCGTGCGGAAAAGGCCTTAAGTGTTTTGTCAGCAAGTGCAACACTTTTTAGCACTGCTTTAATTCAAGGAACAACTTCTCACCTCTCCCTCTGCTGCAGCCTTCTGGAATGGCTGCTCCTAGATGACAGATGAGGGAGAGGAGTGATCTGAGGGAAGTAGCCCCACAGTTGAACAGGGCCCTGTGCTATCATTCCTTCTGCTGCTATCCGGTGCAATGGCAGCTGCAGGATGACAGTTGAGGGAGAGATGGAGCCAAAAGGATCCGGTATCTCAGAAATGAGGGAAGGGTCTTGATGGCTTCCCATGCTTTGCTGCAACCAAAGGAAAACCACCCTTGATTATTGCCATGCGTAGCCTGAGGTTCATGCCATGACAACCAGCAAGTGTGTCATGTATGTCAAGCAATATAAGTGGGTGGTTGCAAAAACATCCAGAAGGTAAAAGCAGAATTATATATTCCAAAAGGAGGGTGAAAAGGAAGCCTATGAGTGCAAGGGAATTTTCTTGCTATCTACAAACGTACAAAATAAACAAGAGTTTAATGAAATCACCACAGATGAATTTTGGCTCATAGAGCAAAAACGCCCTTTGAAATTTGGCTTTACACAGTTAGCAATTCACTCTGGAGTGTAATGAAGTAAGATCACTCCTATTATGACACTCTATTTTTCCTTCTCCCTCTCTTGTTGAGGTTTAGACATGATGAATCCAAATTAACTCTGCCAAAACCACTAATACCATCTTTCTTGTCCAGTTCTAGGGAAAAACACTACTTGTCTCTTCCAATTTGAGTGAAAGAAACCATGAATAGCTTTAGGTTTCTTAGGTACATCCTGACTTTACTGACTTATTGTTAGACTTCTCTCCATTTCTAGTTAACAACAAACAGGGCTCTCATTTTGTACGACCAACAAATACATCTTTGGATAGGCTATGCCCAATGAGAAATAGGATAACTTCATGATCTAGTACATTATACTAGTAGTGAATGTTGGGTTCACTATAAAGGCAGAATCTCCCTATCAAATGAAGACTATTTCTAACATCTGTGCTTTTGGATTTTTAGAAGAAGAAAGGAAGCAAATTTTGTGCCTTAATTTAGACAGAGTGAGACCTTTGTTCCTAGCCAAGCATTGAGCTGGAAAGCAGAAACAGAATGTGAGCTGGGTTGGCTGTCTCTCTCCTTCTCTCCCTCCTCCCCCATTCAGTCATGAGTAATGATGCCATTGAAATTTGTAATTAGTTGGTCCATGGGTCAAATCTAATAGATTCATAATCCTCAACTGTATAATAAGCCCTGACTTCAATCCAGCAAACTTTAGTACTTTCATAAGAGAAACTGAGATTGATGATGGGTTAGTTTATATGTTCTATACCTATGCAGTCCGTTTGGTTGACATGGCTAAGCAGCCAAGCACCATTATTTTTACACATTTAATGCTTTTGTTGCCAGTGGAAATAAATTTCCATTTGAACTGCAAATGCATGGAGTTTCTTTGCTGGAACCCTTAAGTTGTTCATTGCCAAAGGAATCAATAAATTTTAAAATTTGGATGTGAAACCATACACTGACCAACCACATTTGAAGAAAGAGTTGTGTTGATTTCTGTCTGCCTAGTGTTCAACATTTCTCTTTCATCTTGGTTGCACATTCATTTCAGCTTGCATGATAAGCACGAGAATGGCAATATTTTCTCCTTAGATGCAGCCATTTTCTGCATTTCCTTATAAAAATCATAAGCAGGACCTGAGACTGAGCGTACTGTAGTGGGACATTCTGATCTTCCTTTTCTCTCCCATTACATATGGTGATGTACTCTTGGACCAGTGGGTACAAGTTCTCTTGTTACTGAATGTACCATCATCTGCTTTTTGCTTACACGTATGTTTTTCTTGTTTCATGACTGGTTTTAAGGAATGGGTTAGACAGACAGTCATGGCTTCAGTGGTGAGTTGGAAGGAAATGAAAGCTGTTTCTTGATTTTCTTTAATTTTTTCTTGGGCTGGGCCATTCTGATAATTAACATCTTGAGAGTATGCAGATGCTCCAAGTCAATCAATATAAAGAAAGCACATGTGATAACAGCCAAATATAATGACATATAATGCTGTGAAAAGCAAAGAGAAGAAGAATGCCACATAAGCATACCAAGATGCAATGGCTTATTCCTAATATACCTTTTAGTGGCATTCATGAAGACAAATGTGAAGATATTTTGAAATCTTTCAATACTAGAGAACTTTCATCCAAGTTTGTAACACTGAGTTTCTTAACATCAAAGCTATAGATTGTAACAAGGTCATAGGAAATTGATACTGCGGAGTGGGAATTGTGCAGCTCTCCAGATATTGGACTGTGACTCCAAACATTCTTCAGTAATGGTTGTGCTGAGTTGTCATGCTGGAAGTTGCAGCTCAACAACACAGTTAAAGGCTGCATCATTCCCACCCTTGGTGTGTGGTATTGGTTCTCCTCAGTCTCGATCCAACATCCAGGTGGTTCCATGCACGGTGGAGCCAACACAGTGATTAAGGAACTGGTATGGCAAGAAGCATGGAAAAATGTGAATAGTTCTGTTTTTGATAGTTTCTAAGGACTATTTTTAGTGAAAGCTCCTGTTACACAAATATATTTCACAGTATTTAAATATACACAGTTGATAAAGGAGTACTGATAGCAAAGTTTCTTGCTTTGGCCCTTGCTCTGCATCCTCACTCATTACCCAAGATGGTCTGCTGAATAGTTTGGACACAATAATTGTAGCATCTCTTGTAATACACTGTAATAAAACACTATCTGTATGCAAAATCTGTTATTTCCATGAGCAGCTGCCCACAGTGACATGATGTTGGCTGTGGATCAATCCAGACTCAAATGGTTTTTTATTTCAGTCTTCTTTTGCATTAGGAAGCTTTGTGGGCTACAGTTCTTCCGATAAGGGTAAATTAGTTCTTATCTCAAGGGTTCCGCATAACTCTCAATGATCAAATGCAATTCAAAACACTGAACTAAGTGGTGATTTTGTTATCTTCAGTTTCCTGAAACACAGATTTATCCATTTCTCAGATGGTCACACTATGCATTTTCAAAGTGGAGCATAGATTCAAATCCCTCTTTTTACCTCCACACGCAATTGTATCCGAGAATGAATTCCATTTTGGGACAAAACTAGGATACAAATTCAACAAATGAGTAAAATATAAATGAGAGCAGAATTTCAAGTAGAACTAATTGGTATAAAGAGGCCTATCTTGAGGAATAGCCCAAGACATTTTGCTACAAAATGTGAAGGACATGGTGGAGCTTCTCCCTATTCTTTTTACAGAAGCTGGCTGGAATGGTGATTGAATTTTACTTCTGGTTAAAGGATAAACATTTCCCCCCACAACTGATGCAGTTTCAGACTGCACTGCACACACAGTCACCCAACATCTAATCACCAACTCCCCGCCTATCAGAATCTGCTGCCTAAAGCAACTGCTTCATTCTGAACTAATAACAGAGCCAGCCTTCAGATGGCACAAAAATAATTTGAAACCACACATGAAATTACATTTTAAAACTGTCTTTGACAAGCATGCTCATTTAGTCTACACAGTACACAAAGCTGAGGGTGAAACTCGGCTAATACTCCACTAGGTTGTGAAGTTAGAAGGCATAGCAGTAATTATAACCTGTTATATTATTAACCTCAGAAGGACCATCAATACAAGCCACATTCCTCTCTGTGTGTGTCTCTGTCTTTTTGTCACCCTGAGCATGGTATTTGGTGATTTCTTCATGTTTAGTGCACATAACATACACTCAACTTGACAGCCTGCATACAACCAGCATTTCTACCTATTGTGTTCTTCTAAATATTTGCACTACAAGTAGAGGCAATTACACATTAGCAAAGGCTATAACATCTCCATAATCTGATTTATAAAGCATGGATAAGATTCTATCACTTTGTGTCATCTACATTTTAGATACCATTTCCATGTCTCCCAACTGGTATTCATGATCAGCATCATTGGTCCACAAATCAAGACGTTAGACTGAATCAATGAAAAAGTCCTTGACTCCCCAGCTTCTCTTTCTTACTATCACCATTGCTATACTCTCTTGCTCTAGCCCATCCTCTTTCTCTGCAGATTGAAACAAAACAATCCATGGAGTCTTTAAACAGGATTTTGTTACTTTTCCATAATTTCTGAAAACAGCAATTTCCATAAAGAACAATCTCCCTTTTTAAAGAAAACAAAGAAAACGATTTGTATCTTTGACCTGCATGCCGAATGCATTAATTGTATGTGATTATTATTTCCCTGTTCAGCTGATGTAGCCCAATTGAAATCATTGCAGAAGCCACAGAAAATCTCAGACTCACCATATATTTACTATTTTTACGCTTCCTTGTGTGAGACAACACTCAAATTCAAGGTCTGTTTTCATTTGTTTTAGTTACTGAGTCACAGTTTGACATTACAAAGGAACTTGAGAAACCATGGTTTATTCTAACTCTAGTTAATTAACAATGCAGAGTACCAAAATTTATTGAAGGTCAGGATCTTACTATGTAAGATTTGTGAATGACGATACAGTGTGTGCTGAAATTTCATTAGTATATGAAGATGCTTGCCCTGTTTCATTTATCTGTATAAAAATGCCTAATAAGAGATATAAACTTCAGAGGGAGGTGAAATTCCCACATCAGTTTCCACATTTATTATTGCTCAATGCCTCAGGGAAGGGCAACATAAACCAAGTTTCATCTGAGTTATATGACTTTATGCAAGAACTGGCAGATAAGTCTCTAAAGGGATGTATTGCATTATCCTCTAGTAGTTTCTTTGCCAGCTCATATGAATGGCTTCCCGGTGGATAAAAAGATACCTGAATACCTTTCTACACTTCTTGAACAAAGAAACAAAACAAGACATGGACAAGAACCTTAAGATTTTGTGAAATGTGTAACATTAATGTAAAATTTTAAGCTTAATCCAACTGGCCCAAGATCAAAGGTATTCAGAGGAATTTTGCCAGCTCTGTTTATGAAAGAACTATTTCTTCTGTGGGTGAGTGAAGAGGTTTGGCTTGCCCTGTCCTGCGGAGAGGTTGCTTTTCACACTGGAGGCAATAGTGCAGCACAATTCTATGTGTGTTTCTCCTGGAGATCAATTTCACTAGAACTTAACCCCTCAGTAAGTGTGGTGAGGACTGCAGTCTTAGACTTGGATCAGGAGGTACCCTTCTAGAAGTGTAAGGCCTATTCCATACACAGAAGCGATTCTTCTGACAGTGAAAGGTCCTTGCATGGGTAAACTGCTGAAATCTAAGAGGTTTGCTTCTTTTCTAGGAATGTTTTCTGCTCAAAACAACCACATGCATTTGTTTGTGCAGAATAAATTTCAAATAGTGAATGGTCTTTGAGAAGCATGCAGTTCTCAAAGACTTTTTTGCCATGGGAAGAAAATGGCTAAAATTATTTGTTGCTTCCTTCAAGAAGAATGACACCCCTATAATTTCTTAGGAAGGATTGTATATTTCTTGCAGAAATAGCTGTGTAGCATCTGGGAAGGCATATTAGCATAAAGCCATGCACAGTCACGTATGTGATATTTCCAGACACATGTTCCAGACACATTTTGTCACACTGTTGCACAGAGTCTTTATCTGGCTCTTGAGCACTACTTCCCCAGCCAGAATCTCTTCTGCCGGTCCATCTCTGGATCCAACACTTTATAATGCAAGTTGCATGCCAAGTAGAAATTAAACAAAGTGTTATTACCTCTATGAGGGGGATACCCACACTGCACAGTTATAGCTGTTTAATTCCACTGAATGGAATCCATTCTATTGCCCTATCCTATGGAATCCAGGAATTTATAGTTTGGGGAATGGTGTTTAGAATTCTCTGCTGAAGTATTCTAGTGCTGTAACACTAAAGAAATCTAAGGATGTCCCCAAATTCCAAACCTCAAAATTTTACAGGACAGAGCCATGGCATGTAGTATGGATACATCCTATATTTGAGATAAAAACCCATTACATAAATATTATTACATAGTAGGGGAAGAATTTCTCAGTGATTTAAACCCATGGCATTGTGTTATGTGTGTGAATTCAGTTACCCATGTATGTGGGCCCATTTGACCCTTTCCAATCTGATGGACAGCCTCATGGCCAAGTGACTATCAATTGGGAAAGACCCATGGAATTGGTCATATGATCAACATGGTTCTAGTCCTTCTGCACATATTGCCATGTCAGTATGGAGAAATGGCCCCTAGTACTGCTAGGAGCACAGAGGGATACTATTTTAAATATAAACTGGTGAAACTGTGTGTATGATCCCTAAGCTTTGAAACATCTTACTAAAAATTTCATATTAATTTTTACAAGAATTGCCAACAGCCAGTCAGATCACTGAGGCAGGTAAGAAGGTGGTAACATCTGTGCAATTGTTAGATTGGTCTGTTTTATTGTTAATGGATTCGATGTGGATCCTACCTTTAATCCAAGGAGCTGAGGAAGAATGTAGGAACTTTCCATTTCATCTTTACAAGAATCTTGCAATATAGCATAGGCTGAAAGAGAATCACTGGTTCAATCTCACCTAATTTTATGAGAACCCAGTTGTCCCTGGTTCATGTCCAACATACCTATTCCCTGCCTTTATGCCTAAACTGCCATTAGGATTCATTTCTGAATGTAAGGGCCAAGACTATCAAGGGTTACGTCGGACACAGCACATGAAACAAAGGAATCCTGAAAATTTTCTTGTGGCACGTGCCCAACCCAAAACCTCCATTTATTGAAATCAGAAGTGACATTCATGGCATCACTATTTGACTCTTATTTCACTTCTGGAGCTTAGGAAAATATGTGTTGCAGACAATTTCCCAGAAAACCAAGATGCCCAATTTTTTTATTTCTTTGTCACATGTATTGTATGACATTTAAAGTTTCATCAAACAATCAGTAAATAATACGCATTTATGAGATGGTTGGTGGGTGGAAAAAGAAAAGTTAAAGTTACAAACTGGTCGCAATATTGAAAAAGACACATAGAGGATTATTTGTAAGAAGCAAAATACCTTTGCCTGATTATGGCAACCTAGGAACAAAGTATAAACACAGATGAATGCTACCCTTTTCAGTTCGTGCTCAAGATTTTCTGCATTCTTTTGTTTTTATGGGTATAAGTCTTAGACTTTTATGAATGCATTTACTAGCTGCTTAACTGAAATATACCATGTGGGAAAGTAATAAATGCACAAGATTTCTTTTAATGTGTGGTGTAGTATTCAAGTAAAAACCAAATACTTCATAACATACTTGACTTGGTGATCGCAGACCTAAATATCTGAACATCTGAAGGTATCTTAGACCAATTCCTCAAACTTTGGTAGTTTCAGATTCAAGATCTTTCTTTTTCTCCCATGTACGCGGGGCTAGAGATGTAGCTATGTGGGTGGGGCAAAATGAGGCATTGTCTCCCCTAGATAAGAATAAGAAATTTTCCTTCAACCCCCAAGCTTCTAGCATTGCAGTAGGTTAAATCTTCTGTTGAGCATTCAGAAATAGGGTTTAGGCATCCAAAGAAAAAGGGCAGAAAAAATTACCAAGGGGATGAAGAGAGTAAATATAAGACTTCCAGGAGCAAATTATTTTCAATGTCACATTCTTTGCAGTGCTAGAAATTTGAGGACTGAAGGAAAATTTCATTGGGAGGCAGAATGCCCTCACGTCCTCCCCCTCCCCAGGTACACTTCTGTGTAGGGTCTTATTATGTATTCAGTTCTATATATGTATACGGATTTCACATAGGCTTCAACTCCACACTTCCCTTAACCCTATGCTAAGTACATACCACCTATTCATGTGTCTGGCTGAAGATACAAAGCCTTAAATGTGAGGGACATGCACGCCAGCTCCACTCCACTTCTAACATCCCCTCACACTCTCAACTCTCACCATGTTTTTATTTATTTAACATCTTCTTGGATTGTATTTCCACTCAGTGAGTTCTTGAAGCAAGTAAAATTAAACTGTAACAAATAAAATACAATTTCCAAAAGAGCCACATTTAAAAAAAAACAGGTGAAATACAAGGCACAATACAAGTATAGTGAGGAATCCTACATGAAGAAGTGGTATTAATCAGCAAAAGCAATTCCAAACAGTGCTCTAAGGGAAACAACAAAGCAGCCATCTTAACATCCCTTAGGAAGGAATTCTACAACCAGGATGCTTCCAGTGGTTCTCAACCTGTGGGTCCCCAGATGTTTGTGGACTTCAGCTCCCAGAAGCCCAGCCACTATGGTCAATGCTCAGGGCTTCTGGGAGCTGAAGTCCAAAAACATCTTGGGACCCACAGGTTGAAAACCACTGGTCTAGACAGAAGGTACCGAGAGAAAAAGTCAGAAAAAGGGGAATTTCAAGCATATTCATTTTTTTTTTCAGTGCCAGTATCCTCTTTTCCTTTGAAAAGAAGGTCCAAGTAGCTAACATCATGATAAAAAAATAAAACAGTAATTTCAAACACAAATATGGGAAAAAAAAACTGTCCCAGGTCTGGAATGGCAGGGAAGGTTCTCAACATGTTCAGGTGAACCTTCTTAGAATCACCTTCAGACTTTGCTGACTGTGAAAAGGCTCAGGGATGGAACTGGGAGATTTGGAGGTGGGATTGCTGACAGATATGGGAGTATGTCTTCTGCTGCCCCTTCCTAACTAAAGCCCATATACATTCACTCAAACAAATGAAAGGAGTGAAAATGTATGGCTGTTCCTAAGAATGGAGAAGCCCACACATACCTTATTGACACTCATCCCTCTCTTCATGCCCTACCATGCAGCATAATTACACTCATCATGTGCAGGAGCATACTGATGCCTCAGTAAAGGGCAAACTCCCAAAAAGGAGGAAGTTCACCCTATTGACATACATGTGGCACAAGCCTACCTACATAGTCTCCAACTTTTCACAAATGTAAGCCAGGACACATGTGGCCAAGCAACTTCAGAGTTTGGTCAAGAAGACTAAAATTCTTAATGAAGAACACACAAGTTAGGAAAGGATGCAGAAATTTGCTTTTGCCTGACCCTACTTGGAAAGGGATGATTCTTCCCTTTTCTGTCCTCTCTCTTGTAGTAAGTTAATTGAATGCAAACTACATTCACACTCAGAATTCTGTTTGCACCAAGGAAAGCTGTGGGCAGTGGGGAAAAATGGGAGGAGGAGGAGAAGAGAGAGAAACTAGAACATTTTAAAAGCAGATGAAAAAATGGGATGACAGAGGAGTAATCAGAATTGTCCCTGCCAAATTGGGACATTTGGAAGCTATGTATCAAATAAAGGGAGGAGAACCTGGAATAAGACCATGGGGAGTAGCTCTGTGTGCATGGAAGGGACTGCAAAAATTAGGGTGAAAGATCAAGCCTTCAGTTATGAATATATGATAATTCAGACCACAGTCCCCTTAAAAATCCCTTAATTCTACCAATTCTTTACCCATCACAAACGTTTTATTTTATACTGAGTGGATATAGTATATATTCAATTACAAATCCCAGAATCCGACCAGTCAGCATGGCCACAGGCTACGCTGCATGGGAAATTCTGGCAACCATGGATCCAAAAAAGTAATGTTGCCAAGCCTGAGTATAATTCCTCTTTAAGAGACTGTGATTTACTTAGGGAAGGCTATTCATAAGACAATGTTGCAGGATCTGCAGCATATTTTCGGGCCCAGCACTACAGTACTGAGAGAAAGCCGCAAGTCTGCTGACTGACTTACAGTCTCTCTGTTGCAGCCTTGAACGGCTAGACCTCAGCAGCATTTGGACTGGTCTGCTTGACACCAGTGTAGAAACACATGGCTTCTATATGGAATTCTGGAGTATTTGGTGTAAGGCCAAAATGTTTTGAGTAGAATGCTTTACTTCTTCCAAGGGAGTATACTTCCTTTTTCCTCTAGTCGTGGAATGTATAGAAAAATATGTGAGGGAAAGCGTGTGGGGTTTCCTGTTCTATATGCAGGAATGTCTATAGCACAGCAAACAATATGGCCTGTATTTATTGTGATGGAAACAGAACGTGGTATCACAGTAAATTTTTTACAGTCATGTGGCATAATGCTTTCAAAGAAAATTGTTCCATGCTCTTGAGGATTTCATGGGCTGCAAAATATATGATTATGGGTCAAACTTCCCTTAACATTAAATCCAAGCTTGGAAATGTTACTTTTTTTGCTTTTGGGAGGGTCATTACAGCTCCCAGAATCCTTTATGACAGCATGGCCCAGATCATAATTTGCTAGCTCTGTAATAAATGCATAGGCAAATTAGTAGGATCCCACTGCTTCTGCCAGAATTGCTAGAAGAAATAAATAAATATCCTGCACCCCGCAATACACCCTAAAACTTGCTGTGGAGGGGCTTCTCAGTCCTGTGGAGCAGGGGTTTGGATACACAGGGGCTACAAGAAAAAGAAGGTATTACCAGTTCTTGTGATGTGCATCTCACAATGTATTTTTACTTTTCTCAAATGTGAATTGAGGCAGCAGCGTAGATGTAGAGGAAAAAGAATCTTTTTCCCCATCTGTGGCCCCTTCAGTCCACACACTACACATCATATGCACACATTCAAGGCAAGGAGAGACAGACCATTTCTGCACTAGCCTGTTATAGTGCTATTATTCCACTTTCAACATCCTATGGAATCCTGGGGTTTGCAGTTTGGGGAGAGGCCTTTGAGGATTCCATAGGATGTTGAAAGTGGAATAATAGCACTATATGAAGTAGAGATGGAATGAATCCAGAATTTTCTGAATCCGAATCCAGATCCGGATCCCTTCGAAGGTTCTGCGAATCCATGAATCTCACAAATCTCAAATCTTTCGAATCCTTTTTTACAAAAGGGTTTAAAAAGCAAGGGAAACAAAGCAGTTCTACTGAAAAGTGTTTTGAAGCAGAATTTGACATCTATGTTTAATGAAAAACAAATTAAATAATAGTTTTCACTTTCAGGAAAACATACCCACATCCTTCTTATTAAGAATTACATGTAATTTGGAAGTAGCTCCAGATGTTGGAGTTGATTCCTGGGTTGACTATTACAAAACAAAAAAAAAGGCAAGGATAATCTTGGGAAAGACACACTCTCTCAGCCTTAGCAAAAGCCTAGGCAAAGGCAAACCTGCCTCTGAAGAAATCTGGCCGGGACAATTGTCATAGTTTTGCCTTAGGATCTCACCAGATTGAAAATGACATGAAGGTCTTTTCTACACGAACAGGAAAATATGGATTATTAATCCCACATTTTCCTGCCTATCGGGATGCCCTCCACATTATAGTAATGGGATATGTAGTAGGATTTAAGGTAGCTGCTTGCTTGAAACAAAAGTATAGGAACCGGAGAACGTTAGATAAACAAAAGCTAGAAATGCACTGATAAGCCCTGGCAGGGTCTCACAGCTTCAAGGTCTCTTGCAAGAGGGAGGGAAACGTCTGGGGATTTAATGTACTTGCCTTTGCTGATTGCTCTTTAGTCCTCTCACTGAAGTCTTGTACAATGTATCACACTCCAAATAAATAGTGTTTATGCACTGTACTATCCACATGTGTGAATTCAGTTCCTTGTACTGCCTGTGTAAACAGAGCCACATACTACAGTACAGAGACAATCCAGGTCAAAACTGGATTTTTCTTTGCATAGTTCTTATGGCATCCCGGGGTTTGTAGTTTGATGATGCACTAGCACACTTTGGCAGAGAAGGCAGTGACATCTTGTCCAACTACAAATCCCAGAACTCTGTATGAAAAAGCTCTGCAAAGGAGCCATGCAAAGGAATCTTTTTCACCTGTCCTTGAAAGTCTCAAGTCCTGCAACAAGGAAGGCACTTTAAAAAAACAAAAACACCAGCCTCTAGCCCAGTCTCAGTTCTCTACCCTGATGCCCAGTCTCAAGTCCTAAAACAATGAAGGCACTTAACAAAAGCAAACAAACACCAGCCTCTAGTCCAATCCCAATCCCTACCCTCTAATCTAAAGTCAAAGGAATAGGAAGAAGAGAATAATTACCTTGCAGAGGGAGGCACCTACAGGGACAGGCAGCAGGAGTGAGCTTGATCCAGTGCCCTCGCACCAGCTCAGGCCTCCAGGCATGCAGGAAAGCTGCTCTTGTCACCCCTGCATGCCCACACGAGCCTGATCCATGCTCTCACACCAGCTCAGGCCTCCGGGCATGCAGGGATTCGAAAGATTCAGTCTACCTGTTTTGCCCCAAGGATTCAAATCCACGAATCTCGAATCCTTCCCAAGGATTTGATGATTTGCACATTCACGGATTCAGTTGGCCCATGCCTAATAAGAAGCTAGTGCACAAATGGTCACAGTTTAAAACAGTGCTATTCAAAGTAGTGTCCTGTGGACTGGTATTGATGCTGGCTGCTGGTCATTGGTGAGTTTCCAGGAAAGAAAGAAAAAGTTGTAGTCAAGTCAGAAATATGGAGCAAGTCCCTGGCACATTGGGGGAGGGGGGGAAACCCTCCAAATTCCCAGCATCAGATAGTTTGAGACACACTGGTTTTATAAACAGTACCAATAATGTTTTGCTATAATCATTTCGGCACTAGGCTGTTATAGTGCTGTTACTCCACTTTCAACATCCTATGGAATCCTGGGGTTTGCAGTCAAAGGCCCTTCCCTAAACTGCAAACTCCAGGATTCCATAGGATGTTGAAAGTGGAATAATAGCACTAAAGTAGTCTAGTGCAGAAATGGTGTATCTTTCTCTGCCATGGGGGAGGGGTAGAATTTTTCAGAGGGTAACAGCTCAGGAGAGAGGTATTAAATCTCCCATCCCCAAATGCTGAAGTTACAGTCTGGATCAGGACCCAGTTTCTACTTTTGAGCAAAATAGATGTTTGATACACAAATATCATTATATCAAGGATGGGCATTTGTGGTTTTAGTTCTACAACTTCCATCAGCCCTAGCCAGTACAACCAGTGGTAAAGGATTAGGAAGCTGCAATCTAAAAAGATCTGAAGGGGTAAGTTGCCTTCCACTGGTTTATGCAGTGTCCAAACAGCCTCCACAAAACACACACCATTCTCTGTAAATCTGGGCTGTTTTGATATCTGTTCCTTACAGTGAATCATTTGAGGAGAGAGCGTGGGGAAAGCAGTGTGGTCTTTCCTATTGCCTGTTGCAGATTTGGGGGTACTCTTGTACAAAATGGTCTCGGTGAACCCCTTCCCTGAATGACCCACCTCCTCCTTGCTGCCATTCATGATGCTCCATTTGATGATCCAATCAGCACTGCTTCCCTTAAACAAGCAGTTTATCACCCCTTCTCTTTGCTTCTCTCATTACTCATTATTCAAAAAGAGTAGTCAATCTGGCAGCAACAACAATGAAAGGTAACTGCAGGGTCAGGAGATTCCAGGGAATAACAGTGGGCTCTCTGCTTGAGTGTGGACCTTGACAGACGCCCTGTGATGCCAGCCCTTGAAGCCAGCTCTTATCTTATTCGGTCCCAGCTAAAGATGAAACAAACTCTCATCAGTGCACAGCTCAGACAAGAAGGCAAAACAAGCATGGGTATGAAGACCCATTCTAATTTATTTCTGTCAAATAGTCCTTTTTTTATGTATCAAGTTCTTGTGCGGAGATGTGTTTTTAAGATGCGTGTAAAATGCTTCTCGGTCAGCAAGTCAAGTCTTTGCCGTGAACGACCCATTGATGAGAGGCTGCAGTGTGGTGCTTTCCCTCCCCCCTCCTTTTTACCCTAAAATGTGAGTTTGCTGCCTATTATTCAATGCTGTTTTGTTAAATTAGGGAACAGAGAGTGTTTTATTCTTTCCCAGAAGTGCCCTTTCAGATTTCTGTAATTGCGTGTTCTAATCCCCAGGAAGCCAGAGAAGACCGAGATCAGTCACGATTGGACTCCATGGTACTGCTCATTTTGAAACTGGACCAGCTGGATCAGGATATTGAGGATGCCCTCTCTGTAGGGTCCTTGCCTTCCAGCACACTGGCACAAACACGGAGGCCCATACCTGTGAGCATGTATTTTTTTTTAACTCATCTTTTATCTACTTGTATATTTACCTGCCTTACTCTTCTCTCCCTCTCTTTCTCTCTGTGGCCTTTCCATTTCAGTCTGCTTAATTTCTCATGTTTAAAAATTAAAGGGGCATATTTCTCTTTCTGATTCCTAGCCTCTTGACACTCACGTGTTTCTCCTTGGCCTCCCTCCACACTGGGAGAATTATGAAACTGCTAGACCAAACATGTGAAAGGTACAATATTCAGGCTGTTCCCAGAGCTTCTCTGTTCTCAAAGGCAGATGGATAAGGCTGGATGCACTTTGTACTGAATTTAAAAGAGGATGCCAAACTATGGTATCTATCTGTCATGATTCTGTTCCACTTCTCAGGAAAACCCAGCACCTTACTCATGGAACCATTTATAGGCTGTTTACAAAATCTGATCAGTTAAAATAATATTCATATTACAGCAAATTATTTGTAATTTAAGACAAGAATAAAATCCAGTGGGAGCTGTATTTTATGACATGAGAAGGGATGCAGCAGATCCTTATATCTGTAATACCTGTTTATTTTTAAATGTTGTTTGTTAATTACTGTAGATGAGTTATATAGCACTTTTAAGAGTGAAAACTATGCTGTTACACAATTCTAGTGATTGGTTGGTTGATTGATTTAAAGTGATCTTGAGGCACCTTACAAGGCAATGCCCTTCCAAGACAGATCACAAAGATGATTAACTTTGTATACCTCAGAGGTGAGAAGTATGCTTTCAATATATCATTAGGCTAAAATTCATAGCAAAATAATGACTAACTCTAATACGCTAACCATAATTATTAGTATTTCCAAGCTCAGATTTTCACAAACATATTGTCTATGGCCATTTCCACACTAGCCTGTTATAGTGCTATTGTTCCGCTGTCAATATCCTATGGAATCCTGGGGTTTGCAGTTTAGGGAGGGGCCCTTTAAGGCCCCTCCCTAAACTGCAAACCCCAGGATTCCATAGGATGTTGACAGTGGAATAATAGCACTATAACAGGCTGGTGCGGAAATGGCCTACATCTCTGAGTCCTTCCAGATCTCCAAGCCAGTTTCAAGAGGAGCCTGATTTTGATTTGGGTTTCTTCAGAGAGACACACTTCATTTCAGAGTAGCTCTAAACCTCTCCCAAATAGCCTAATTTCTTTATATTTACCCAAATCAGACACACAGCCTTATTGCAACTTTGTTCTAATAACAGAAAAGACATTTTCAAATATATCTTAGATAAAGGAAGGGAACCATGCATTTCTTCAGATGTTTTTGAACTCCAGCACCCATGACTCCTGTGCTGGATAGGGCACCTTGGACTTGGAATTCAACATTTAGAGGGCTACAAGGTTCTTACCACTGATTTAGACCATCTTGGCTTTCAGTTCTCCAGAGACCTTGACATCTGACAGGCCATAATTCAGCAATATCTAGATCTGGATCTAAGCAGACACTCAACAACCAAATTTTTAATTATTCTGTAAAAATATTTTCAAAAATTTTTTCCAATTCTAAAAGAAAGGTTGACTTAAATTAGTGATTGACCTAAATTAGAATTTCCATATCAGTCCTTCCTCTAGGAATTAGCTTACTAAGTTATTAAATGGCCTGAAATGATGAAGCACTGACAAATTTTACATTGCCAAGGTTTTTTTAACCCAAAGCCTAGTTCTCTTGGATTTTTGCAAAACTATTTCATGGGGGTTTTTTAATCCCTCAGAGTGGCAGAATATTTAAGTTGCAAAAGATGCAAACCACTTTCTCAATTATAGTTCCAGTGGGAGGAAATGAAGTAGAGGACTTTTGAGGTTAGCAGACTCAGCAACTGAGCCTTCTACATCTGCAGCCCTTTTTTAAAAAAACGGACCATTGTCATTACTGAAGCCAAACAATTCAATATATCTTTACAATTTGGAGGAATTTGGAAAGGGAGAGGTTAAGAAGATCAGTTCATGCAGGTGAGAGAAAAGGGAAGCAAAATAAGGAGTTTTGGTGAGGTGGATGAAAAATGGGGGATTTTTCCTTCTCTTGTAATTCAAGACATGGAGGGAGAAGTGGGAAAGTAAAACTATCTTCAGTTTTGTTCTGGTAAAGTGTTTAGTGCAGGTAGTTTAATTAAATATGAATGGCAATTTGTCATAAACTGAATATTTACAATTTTTTTCCTCTTCCAAGATGAACAATTTATTAGCTTATTAACAGGTAGACCGCCAATCAGAATATCACGTAAAAACCATATAACAGTGGTCTTAAACTGTGGCTGCCAATACACCTCTGGTCTGAGTTCAGGGTGCTAAACAGCTTGAGGCCCCAGTAGTTGGGGAACACCTTTCCACATAGTCAGTGAGTCAGTGGCTTAAGAACTGGGCTCTTTTGCAGAGACTATCCTCTGTAGTCCACCAATGAGATCAATACACTGTGGGAGGATATAGAAGAGGACCTTCTCTGCTCTGGTACCTCATTATAGAACATCTTCCTCCTCCAGGCCTGAATGACAACACAGAGTAAGCTGTCTGGTATGTAGTCTGAGATCTTTAAGTATACAGTGGGATATAAATATTTTAATAAATAAATATTAATGATTAAGTTAAACACATTAACCTTTTTCTACAGATGTTCTCACCTCTGCTTATACAATCTGGTCCCTCCAGAGGTAGGCAATGTTGTCTAAAAATTGTAATCTCACGCAGCTGGAGAGCACCATGCTAAGGAGGGCTGATTCAGTCTATTTATACATTTATAGGTACCTGCCCTCTCTTTTTATCAAGAATACTATGTTCATTGTGCATAACTGTGTGATAAAACCTGTCCTTCCCCTGTAAATACAGCAAAGGATTTTGATGCATGGATATTACCAAGGTTTCTTTTCATATTTTCTGCTTTTAAAAAAAAATAGATGTTTCACCTGCAGAAGGTTCCAGGTAATGAGGTCACTCCAACTGTATAATGATTTGCAGATGTTAGTAAAGATTTCAAATGCTTCCAAAGACAAAAGGCGGGGGCAGAACCTAAGATGCACAGCAAATGCATCATTTGGACAAACCGAACATATAGGAAGAAAGAAAGGAGGAAATTATACACTTCTTAAAACAATGTATGCCTTAATGTGTTTCTGGTAGCTAATGCCATTATAGACACTCAAAATTATGTGCATCCACTAAAGAGATCTGTAATTATTTTTAAAAAGGATCTGGGATCACATACAGAAAGTGGAGATGTTGTTACACTGAGCCTTCTGCAAGCAAACATACCACCATCTCTTCCTCCTCCCTATGGTGCTGACCAAACATTTCCCATTCCAATGGCTGGACCTGGAGCTAAACCAAAGGCTGGGGTGAGTTAACAATTCATTCTTATACGTAACAATGATTTCATCTTTAGAAAATAGGTATAAAAGAATAGTAAGGCCTATAGTACATAGAGACAGGGACTGTAGACAGTATCTTATAAGATGCATTGCACTGGTTTCTTTCAGGGAATCCATGCTAGGAATGCTTCCAGGGAAAGGTGATGCTGTTGGCATCAAATTTAGTGCCCTGCAGTTGGGGAAAGTTATGAGAAAATAAGTATTGATTTAATGTAGGGCGTAATTACTTCAAGGGCTGCTCTGTGAAATGTCGGAGTGGAAATGCATAAAAAGGACGGAAGGATTTAATATATTGGAGGATGTTGGGGTATAGTATGAAAAAGTTGTATATAGTATAGATTGGATAAAAACGTATTATTTTATGTTTGCAACCTTTGAGTTAAAAAGATAATTTAAAAAGAAACCAGAGTGAAAACTGAAAAAGAAATCAGAGTGAAAACTGTAGAGGCTTTGTGTACCTTTAATATCTGTGTTGTTGTTTTGTTGTTGTGTGCCTTCAAGTTGTTTCCGACTTATGGCAACCCTAAGAGAACTATCACAGATTTTTCTTGGCAAGATTTGTTCAGAAGGAGGTTTGCCTTTGCCTCGCTCTGAGGCTAAGAGAGTGTGATTTGCCCAAGGTCACTCAATAGATTTCCATGACCAAGCAGGGATTTGAACCCCGGTCTTCAGACTCATAGTCCAGTGCTCAAACCACTACAACATACTGGCTTACCAATGGTTGTGTAGAAAAGGGAATCTCAATAGTTGTTGCTTGTCACCCAACCAGGTAACAAGCAACATCTGCTGAAATTCCCTTTTTCTACATAGTCAATAAATGTACAGTAACCCTCTCTATATTTCACCCTGGTAACCCTACCTGAACAGGGCCATTTCCGCACTAGGCTATTATAGCACTATCATTCCACTTTCAACATCCTATAGAATCCTGGGTTTGCAGTTTAGAGAGGGGCCTTTGAGGGCCTTTGAGGCCCCTCTGTAAACTGCAAATCTCAGGATTCCATAGGATGTTGAAAATGGAATAATAGCACTATAACAATCTAGTGTGGAAATGGCCCACAGTGCACCTAATTATAGAAAAATTATAGCTGAGTTTTCCAGGTGGTAACTTTCTGCTTATATCTACTAATGGCTAAAACGTTGCAGCTCATGAATAGAAACCCAGCTATGTTACATGGCAAACTCAGAGCCAAGCTATGTGTAACGCGAGACATCTGAGTCGTGTCTGTATGGAATAGTGACAAGAGCCCAGAGTTACAGAACATGGTTTGACGTAACCAAAGATTTTTGTTTTCCTCTCTCTTTGGCCAAGACTATGCCTTCCAAATGAGCTGACTTCTATTTAAATCTGTTAGAACATTTCCCAGCATTATTAACACTGCACACTTCCATAGTCTTCAGTCAGACATCCCTGAAATATGAGTTGTGGGTTGATACAATATAGCTCTGAAGGAAATATAAGCAAAATATAGGTGTTTATGCTTTTCGTGTTTGCATGGATGAGCAAACAACAACAATATGTGTGATGCATGTACATAGAGACTTCTCCTTTGGACAGCAAAATCAAATACTTATTGATGCTTCATGTGTTTATTTCTGGAATTTACAGATCTGAAATGCAAGTTTGTGTACTGTTGTATTTTTAGCTGAATATATAGCTTTGTCTTACTTTAAAAAAAAAATCAATAGTCCCACCCTCAACACATTCCCCCCTCTCTCTTATTTTTCTCTCTCTTCTCTTGTTCCTGAGTGGTTTTTTTACCTCTTACGCTAGGCTTTTCTTCTGTATCCTGTGCCAGCTTCACCAGAGTCAGAAACGCTTGTGCCCCCTTACCAAGCGCTATTTCTCTTCTCTCCTCCTCCATTCTTCTTTTTTCTCATCTTTATCCTCCTCAACTCCAGTGCTCATTCAGCTTCTCCATCTCCTAACTCCCAGCTGCTGTCTCTATTCTTATTAGGAAGTAGGAAGCATTCCTTCAGTATCAGTCTCTCTTCCTGGATTGCCATTTTCTAGTTCCCCAAATGCAGACAGCTAGGTTACACAGCAGTAAGATCTGTGCTATTCTAACAGTGAGGTGGCCAGAAATGAAATGATCAGAACTACCAAGGGCAGCTTTAGCCGGGTTGCAGGCCCATCTGAAATGAGGTACTCAGAGCTTTCTGTTCTTCAGAGATAACTAGTGGCAGGCTCAATATCATACTATAGAAAAGAAACAATTTAGTTAAAAAACTTAATCCATTTTAACAGCAAAATAATCCTCAGGATCATTTTTTAGTATGAATGCCTAGTTTTGGTTTCAGTCTCAGAATTATGGCAGAAATAGGCATCATCATCATCTTTATTATTATTATTATTATTATTATTATTATTATTATTATTATTTCATAATGTTAGGGTAGATAAACAAACCACACCTCATCATATGCCTGGATCGACATGGAGCTGAGTTGAACCCCCAAACACAAGGTAGGAAGATAGAAAAGAGAAGGAAAGAAAGAAAAAAAAAACACACAAGTAATTTTGGCCAATGGATCCACCCAAGTATCACCACTGACAGTAGTGACAAGGAAGGATGCTTTTATTTTTTCTGGCTTCCCTTCTTGTACCATTTTTATGTTTATATTAAAGAAGTTTACATGAAAAAAAAGATTCATGCATCAGCATCAGCAAAGTTACAGTTTGCACACGCATTACATTCTATCTGACTCTTAACTTCCTGAGTCTATATGATCCTGTCAATATCCCCAAAGATATAGAATCATAGAATCATAGAGTTGGAAGAGACCACAGGGGCCATCCAGTCCAACCCCCTGCTATGCAAGAACACGCATCAAAGCATTCCCAACAGATGGCCAAAGAAGGAGACCGCCAAAGGAGGAGACCCCACCATACTCCAAGGATACCTAATATCTTAGATGTTAACAGTGTCCTCCTCTTTGCACATACAGACCACTGCCATGTACTAGGCAGAACAAACAGTTCTAAAGCAAGGTTGTTTGATGAGCTACAAGTGTCTAAAACTGATTAATGTCACAGTTAATTGTTAATACACATCAGTTTTATAGCAAATTATCAAGCATAAAAATTTTAAGCCTACCAATAATAATACAGAAGATTCACATGATGTATGGCCATGTTTGTGATTTATTTTTTGAAATATATGTTTCTTTATTAACACTCCTTTCTGATGGATGTTCAGTCTGAACTTAAGCACTCTAATATGATTCCTACAAAGTCTCCCAACTTTAGCTGCCCAGTTCCAGCAATGTTACTGCATCCTGTACATTCAGATAATGTCCTAAAATATTGTTTGCTGGCAGAAGCAGATATGGAAATAAAAATTTCAGCAGATGTCAGAATGGAAAGTTCCTCTCTGCTCAAGCTTTTTATTATTGTTATTTAAAGTGGAACCATGTGGCTCAGCCAATTCTAGGATAAATCTGTGCCTAGCCATGCAATCCTATACACATGTATTCAAAGGTAAGCCCCATTAAGTTCACTCATAGGTAAATTAGTATGGGATTGCAGTCTTAGAATCTTCCTTCCACCAGCCAAAAAATATTGGTTCCAAATGATCTGGCTTCTGCTTAAGTCAGTTGGAAGTCTTTTCCAGAATTATTGAAACCACTAGTCTGGCATGCCTTATTCAATATCATGCAAAAATAACTGGAGACTAATTCAGATTATGAAAATGAACAATAGGAGAAGCAAGGGTCCAGTACAGTTTGTTTATCCATCAATGGATGCCTAAAATCATGCAGATCGACCATTCAGAGATCACTTGCTGTCCAACTCAGGAAATTGTCAACAGAGGCATTTACTTTAATATTCCTTTTTATTTGTTGGAGTTAAAGTTGCCCGTTGCCTTTAAAAAAAACAATAAAATAAAAGCAGCTTGCTTCTGATAGCTTTATTTTAGATTATATTTTCCACTTTGGAAAGCTGAACTATTTTGAATAAGCCCACTTAAGATATTTTATTTCCCTTTAGGTGAGCTGTTATTGTAATGTTTTGGAGGCTAGTGAATATTCTTAGAATGGTTTATTTGGGCAATGGATTAATTTATTAATATAATACCAAAAAAAAGGGGTAAACTATCTCAGTTGTGAGAATGATTGGGTTACAGCACTGCACTGTCACTCACAATGAATTTTAACAATCAAAATACCCAAAGTGATTAATTTGATCATGATAGCAAAGAGTGAATACAAATGTGTATACGTGCCTTCAAGTTGCCTGTCAACTTATGGTGACTCCAAGAATTTCATAGCAGTTTCTTAAGGCAAGGAATACTCAGAGGTAGTTTTCCAGTTCTTTCCTCTGAAATACAGCCTACAGCACCTGGGACAAATGCCTTATTCAACACAAGACGCATTTATAGCCTGTCTTACTCATAGCACTATTGTCGCAGATAGACCATTCCCTGACAGAAATGGTATATTGAGTGTCAAGATATTCCATAGCAGTGAAGCGTGTTGTATAGGGAAATCACAGATCCAAGTTCAACTCCCATTGAGCTATGAAACTGACCGTGTAAATTCAAGCATCACATCCTCTCCTTCATCTCCACCTGACTTACTGGGCTTTTGTGAGGATAAAGCTACATACATTGTCTTGTGATTGAGCTCATGTGGGGAAAGATGGAATAGGCCTGTAATGAATGACTAAATAAATAATAACCTGCTGTGTGATGTCCCCCCAATACCCCAAATTTACACCGAGTGTATGTATGTTGATGCTGTGTGCTTTCAAGTTACTTCTGACTTGTGGTGACCCAAAGGCAAGCCTATCACAGGGTTTGGGGGGCTGAGAGCGTGTCCAATGGTAAACTACTACACCACACTGGCTCCCTAGTGTGTATATACTAAGATTTATTTTCTACTAGCATATATACCATTGTCCAGGATTTTATTTTCTCATAGATAATACTTGTTAGAAAGATTTGAGATCCTGTGTCTCTAATTCCCCAGACTGTCTTGTCTAGTACCTTTAACTTTTCCCCATATTCCCTAATCCAATCTGTATTCAGAGTTATTAACATAGAGAGATTGGGTTGCTGAGGGAATACACTGCCTTCCTCTTTCTTGCTGCTAGGTCTCGTCTCCATAGCAACTGACCTATTCTCTGGCTGAGAATTCTAAAGGCCCCTCCCTAAACTGCAAACCCCAGGATTTTATAGAATCTTCTTAGGCAACCAAGCATATGAGATCTTTGCCTGACACAGACAAACAGACAAGTCTGACTTTTATATATTCGATTAAATGAATTGCTCAGCAGTGTTCTTGTTGGTTACACACATACATTGTATGATATCACTTGATTACCACAGCTTATGTGTAAATTAGGGATACAAATCATCTTAAATTTCTTTCTTGCAGACGAGCAAATAATGTTACTGTTTTCTCCTTGCTGAAAGTAATTGAAAATTGCACTTTTTTTTTTTTGAAAAATAAATCATAGTTTGAGACTTACTCTTTCCAAAAATTGCACTGGGTTTTGTGCAGAAAATAGCATTTTCTAGACAGAAACAAGTTTTCCTGCACAGAAAATAGCATTTTCATTGCAGAAATTAACATGTCTGCAACTTGTTTTCTGCACAAAAATGTTATTTTTTGCACAGGAAATGCTGTTTTCTGTGAAGAAACACATTTCCTATGCAGAAATGCTAGATTGTCATGGATAACCTCATTGCAAAATAAGTTCTGAACTGCAAAGATTATCTCCCATTTAGGATTCTCCTCATGAGGGTTGCCTAACGCTCAACAAACCGATTTTTGACCATTTCTTCAATTTTTTAAAATATTTTTTTTCTTGAAAAAATTGATTTTGTTGTATCTGACATAATGAAAAATGAAATGTCTATATCAGGTGTGGGTATCTCAGGGCACTCCAGATGTTGTTGGACTACAGTGACCCACATTTCTCACCATTCCCCGATGTTCACTAGGGCTGATAGGACTTGAAGTTAGGTAACATGTGGAGAGCTTCATGATTCTCACTCCTGGACTATCTGTAATTCTTGACTTCTGATGGCTCATGCAGAGGTGAGTTTTATATTGGTTTGTTCCATTTTGCCCATATCAAAAGGGCGCATTTTTCTGTAGCTGTGAAAAACGGCTCACCACAACATGGCTGTTTAGCTTGGAATGTGCTTTTGGGGTCATCCATATGTTGTTGATTTCATCAGTTCAGGTTTTTCATTTGCCGTTCTCTGACATGGAGACTGATTTCTAAACTTTTAACTATGCATTTGGCAATTGTAAGCCACAAAGGAATGTAAACCAGTCTAAAAACACAACAGTCAGCAGTCTTTTGCCTCAGTAAGCATGAGAAACATTAAGAAAGTGAAGCTTACAAGAAGAAGAGGGAAGGAGTTAAGCATGCCAGATGTCACTGTCTGGTGGAGAAACTGATCTCACACACATCTGGGTAGCTATCCTAGCTGTGTTGACTGTATTCAACAAAATGTAAATAGCCTAAGTGACAGTACAGCCATGGTTTTATATCTTGTAACTTAGTATAGGAGGTAGCAACAAGCAGTAGTCCAAAGCCATGATTGCCTTTGATTTTCCTTGCTTTTGACTTTTGCAATAGAAATTGGCAGGGATTTTTATACAGCTGGGAAGAAAACATGCCAATGGGAGTAAAATATTGCCCGTCTTTTGTATTCATTTAAAAACAAAAAGTAGCATTCTGTATAGGAATCAATTGTAATGACATATTCCTCATTCTCCCAGCATCTGCCTGTTTGCAGCACTGACTAGTTTCATGGTTCAAGAGTCGTAAAATATTTCATAGGCTTGGTACATTTTGATCAGTTCATCCCCACACAAGATATATTTTGGGAGTTAATAATTATGAATCTCAGTTTGGCAATACCCAATGTCAATCACACAGGGGCTTAAATCCTGTTGGTTA
Organism: Iguana delicatissima; assembly: GCA_948472985.1. NCBI lineage: Eukaryota > Metazoa > Chordata > Lepidosauria > Squamata > Iguanidae > Iguana > Iguana delicatissima. The sequence continues at coordinate 627,266 of CAOKZL010000186.1, forward strand.
GTTCCAGCTAGAGTAGACCCATTGAACCAACTGTTGAATGGTGAGTCAACAAATAGATAAATCCCATTAATTCAATGTGTCTACTCTGGTTGAGATTTATAGTAGGACTAGTATGTATACCCGGTGTTGCCCGGGATTTTCTTTTCTTTTAGGTCATACTTGTTAGAAAGATGTGAGATCCAATGTCTCTAATTCTCCAAACTGTCTTGCCCAATACCTGTAACTTTTCTCCATATTCCTCAATCCAATCTGTATTCAGAGTTATTAACATATAGAAGTCGGGCTCCTGAGGGAAATTCACTACTCTCCTCCTTGCTGCTAGGCTTCATCTCCATAGCAACTGGCCAGGTCCAATTGCTCTCTGGCTGAGAATTCTAAAGGTCCCTGCCTAAACTGCTAACCCCAGGATCCCAGATAATCTTCACAGGCAGCCAATCATATGAGGTCTCCACCTCACACAGCCAATCATATGAGGTCAGGTCTTTGCCTGACACAGACAAATTCACAAACTTTGACTTTTATATATTAGATTTAGGTTAGGATATATTTAGACACAGTAGATAGGAATGATTTGGAGTGCCACCATGGTTTTCAGCTATGCAGAAATGTGTTATGTTCCTGAATTCCATTTGCGGGCATGAACAATGTAATGCTCACAATCCATTTCTGGCTTCTGAGACGTTTGCCTTTAGCACAGGGATGGATATCTTGTGGCCTTTTAACTCCTATCATTCTTCACCTTTGGCCAGGCTAGATGGGCTAGGACTTCCATTGTCCCAACAAGATCTAGAGGGCCACACATTACACTTCCGAGCTCAAGCAGATCCCACTCAGCTGCAAAACATTTCATTCCAAAAGGAAAGAGGGAAAACATTTCCAGAAAAAGAAATCTAATCACTCAGATGCTCTCAACAGTTAGTCAGCTTTTCCCTAAGCTGTTTTACTCAAGCTGTCTTACAAGCCCTCCCATGATATACCAAGGACTCTAAACAGCAAGATTCCAATTTCCTTAGTGATCTTGTTAGATTGTTATGCTATCCTTTTTGTTGTTGTTGTTGCTATTAGTATCTTCAGCTTTTCCTGTGAATAAAATTTCCTGTTTGAAGAAGGCTTTTGAAGAAGCCTCTCCTTTCAATGGGAAATTTTATTCAGAGGAAAAGAAGAAAGACCCAGAAGAAAGGAAAGGACCACCAGGTGGCATACTCCAAGAGCTATGGCTAAGTGGAAGCTTACCTTGGTGTCAGAACTTCTGTTAAAAAAGGCAGGGGCAACTTGGACAGTAGACATCCAGGAAACCATGTGTCGGCGACGGGGCGGGGCCAGGCAGGCTAGGGTGGTCTCGAGCCGGAGCTCGCCCCAGGAGCTCCAGTCAGCAGTCCAACAATAAACAAAGGCGTTCCTTGCAGCAGGTAAACGAAGAAACAAAAGAGAGGGTTTCCTCACCCAGATAACGAGCAGTCAGCTGGCTGGCAGGGCTTCTGGGCAGGAGCACGGCAGGCACGGGTCACGGCACGGACGAACAACACAGGGATTCCCGACGGTTGTTGCCCCGTGCTGGACTTGGCCTCCTTCCGGCCTTAAGTAGGCCCCTGGACCGGCGCCGGCCAATCCAGGAGCTCTTGTGCAGCTGAGAGCCCTCAGCCTGCCTCACAGCTGCGAGCGATCGGCCCGCTGCAAGCTCTCAGCCTGCACCCGACGCTCCAGCAGTCTACGGGAGCGTTGGGCGGTCTCCTTGGCTTGCCGTCGCTGTAGCAACGTGGGGGGAGGGCCGATGGCCTCCGCAGGATCGGGACCCCGGGTGGGCGGTGCCTCAGGGTGGTGCCTGGGCCCCGCCCTTCCCGGGAGAACGCCTGAACGGCCTCCCCTGGCGATGGCGGCCTCCTCCTCGGCGGCGGGACCCTCGGCGGTGTCCGGGCGGCCGTCCTCTGCGACGGGAAGCTCCGCGGCCTCCTCCCCGGCGGCGGGGGCCTCGGTGGCGGCTGGGCGGCCGTTCCCAGTGCCGGAGGCCCCTGCCGCGACTCGCGAGGAGACCAGGGCATCCTCCGCCTCAGGAGCCGCTTCTGCGGCGGCCTCCGAGGCTCCGGCGGGGCCGGCGGGGCCGGAGCCCCCAACACCATGAGTGATGTGGTATCTTAGTATGCATCCCCATCACCCTATGCCCACCAGTGACCATTTAGAAAAATGGATGGGGTATTGAAAGAATATAATTTCTTTGTCATTAATCATAAGAGCAGAAGAAGAATCATAAAAGCAGAAATTGTAAGAGCAGAAGACGACCTGCTGCAACAGACCACAGGTCTACCTAAGCCAGCATTCTGTTCACAGAATGGCTAATCAGCTTCCAGAAGGAAATTAGCACAATAGCACCACCCATTTTGTGTTCCTCAGTGTCTGATAGTTAGAAGTATACTGGCACTGAAACTGGAGGCCTATGACTGTAGACACTGACAGCCACAAGTTTGCCTAATTCTTTTAAAATGGTCCAAGTTGGCATTTGTCACTGCATCTTGAGTAGCGAATGCCATAGCTGTGCCAGAGAACCCCAGGAAGTAAGCCCTGTATAAGAAGTAATTCCCTTCTAAGGTACATGTACATGCACTATAAATCAGTACATTTACATGAACAATAGGTACATTAGCAATTGGTAGATTCAATTAAACAAATATACTTTTTTAAATAAATAAAAAGCTGACAGTGCTAAAACCAAACAAAGCTCAAACAAATACCTGAAAATTGCAGTGGAAATACAAATATGAACATGGTATCAAATATAAAGGTAGTCTCATTGGGAAATGCATCCGTGTGGCACCATGATAACATTCTTTGGATAGCCATAATGAAAATGCAACAAATTCAAAGCTGAAGAAGATGGATAAAGCTGCCCTGCTACAAAGGGGAGCACATCTGTGCTGCAAACTGTCAATCTATATGTATAGCATGCCCTCTTCACCTACCATGGTATGTCTGCACATGTACCATGTGAGATATATGTACACCAATATTTTTAAAAAAATTGAAAGGGAACTTTTGGAATGTCTTTCAAGAATTAGAAATGCATGACTGTTCAGCGAACTTACAAACAGAGAAACCTCTATATTCAGTAAAAGACTTTTAGTGGTAACACTTAGCCTTCTAGTAGTAGCATGTTTTGAGCCCTGTTTTGAGTTTAGTTCACTGAATGCTGCCATCTACTGCTTGTATCAAGAAAAGCAATGGCACACAAAAGGTGGAGAAGAGATGAGCTATGTTAAGAATCCAATTTTAAATCCTATCCCAAGAACTTTGAGCTGCTAATAGGCGTAGACTAGCCAGAGGTATCTCTTATTTTAGGATATTATATTTTAGGATTTATTCTCGTTGGCTGGATATTTTTTCGTAATAAATAAAAAGAAGTAGTGGTTCTAAAAAGAAGTTCTGAGTTTTTATGCTTTAAATAATCCAGAAAACATTTGTTATCCTCTTTGGGAGTGGATAGCATGGGGAGTACGATAGGTGATGTCTCTTTAGTACATAAAATAAATAAATTTCCCTCAAAGCAATTATGGACTGGCATACAGATGAGTTACATGTGGTCAAACATAGAAATAAACCATGACCAGATCTCATACAAAGTCAAGCAATTAATTTTTATTTGATAAATAAAAATTTATATGGATTCCTTCTGCTTTGAGTTAGGGTTGTCCCCTCACCAGAAACAGGTGGTAGAAGTTTTGGCCTTTGAATTTCTGTAGATTTCTTGGCTAATAAAATCAAGCAAGAGAAAGCAACTTGACATTGTGAAATGTCTTCTGCAGTTTTCAGAGTTTCAGAACTGAACATTTACAGTCTGTATCTCATTTAACCTTCAAGAATCTGAAAACAGTGAGGTGCATAAATGGCCCTGGATCCATAAGATGACTTTAATATCACTACAGTTGCTCTGTGAAAGTCATCAAAGTTGCAAAATTAACCCATGAATCGCACCATCACCATGTAAAATAGAGCTGATCACATTTTTTTTCCTTTGCTGGTATTGTTGGAGTGTGTCTATGCAGTGCAATACTATAGCTTTATCATGCCTGCTCAGAAGTAATCCCCTCTGGGTTTAATGGTAATTTTCCCAGATAAGCATTTCCAGGAACAGAAAGAATATTAAAATGTATTTGAATGAATGACAAAAATAGTAAGAAGAATACTGGAGGGATGAAAATCTTCACAGTTTTAGACTTAATCTTCATGAAAAACACATGTGAATTGTTTTGCACAAAAAATGACATTCATTTTTATATCAAATGTGTCCAAACTGTGAATGATTTTTGAAAACTGGAAAGTTTGGCGGGACTATCTGTGAGAAGGAGAAAAATGGTAAAAATATAGCTCTTGATATCTGTTAGGGTTTGGTTCCAGGACCCCTGTGGATACCAAAATTCATGGATCTCAAGTCCCATTATGTACAATCATGTAGTAAAATTGTTGTTGTTGTTGTTGTTGTTATTCCTTTCTCTCCACCCCAAAGTTTTCCTAATGCCTTCCCCTTGGCCTCAGTCTAAAACCAGATCCAGACAGTCCTGCTATCATCTCCAGACTGAGGTCTAGAGCTCAATGAATAGCAAGGATTTCCAAATTTCAGGTGCACTGGTTCTGTAAATGACGTATCAATGCATCATTATGTTGGTGCAATACAGAAGTGTTACAAAAGTTTACTTTTTGAACTTCTTTTTTGGGACCTTGGGATGGTGAAGGTGGCACCACCTTGAGGCTAACACAAAGATTTATCTCCAGTCTGAAGGGTCCTGCGACTTCGGTAGGAGTTACCTTGGGTACACCTCCCCCTATAGAGCAGCCAGCAAGCAACCAGTAACAACTGGGTTGCTCTACGGGCTCAAGCGGTTTGCCTGAGGGAAGGCTGAGGGGGTGGACAGCAGTTTGTCACCTGACCTTAGCTGGACTTACGTTCCTCCTCTTGCTGCTTCTTCCAGGTCCTTGATGAATGAATGAATGAATGAATGAATGAATGAATGAATGAATGAATTCAATAAAGGTGGCTGTAGTTGACCCTCGTTTATGTGTCTGGATTCTTTATTCTGGGATTGGGACATCAAGAATGAAATCCAGACAGTTCTGCTATCATCTCCAGACTGAGGTCTAAAGCTCAATGAATAGCAAGGATTTCCAAATTTCAGGTACACTGGTTCTGTAAATGACGTAACAATGCATCATTATGTTGCTGCAACACGGAAGTGTTACAAAAGTTACTTTTTGAACTCCTTTTTTGGTCGGGAGATAAAGGAGATGAACTTTCTTTCTGTATGCAAAACATGGGCCCTTCCACTGATCTACGGTCTTTGCTACAGATGCAAAATCCTCTTGAACTGGCATGGTGCATGGCATCATTGCGCCGTGTGTATGTCTATGTGATGCAGCACAGAAAATCAGATCATTTTTCAACTCTGCAGTCAAAGCGATCAGATTCCAGTAAGCCCAGCTTCTGGTCTAGTTTTATTCTCACAGAAACAGTGTCACAAGTATGTTGTCAATTTCTGTTTCAGAACAGAAATTAGTGGCATCTAATAATTTCCTGGGAAGTTTACCTCTAGGCAGATCACAGCAGAGAGCATAACTAGATTTAAGGATAAATTTACAAAAGCACTGAAATGATTTGAGAACATATTTCTGAAGACTTTCAGAGCATGTTATTTATGTATATTTTAGATATAACAGTTAATAATGAATGTTATATATGCACTCTAAGTAATGGGTTTTCAGAGGGGAAATTCATTCTCAAATTCTGGGCTGGTGTCCTGCTATTGATTTATGATGGCATAAGTCCAACTTTGTTGTTGTTGTGCTGCTGTGTGCCTTCAAGTCATTTCTGACTTACAGCAACCCTACGGCAAACCTATCACAGGATTTTCTTGGCAAGAGTTATTCAGAGACGATTTGCCATTGCCTTCCTCTGAGGCTGGGAGAGTGTGACTTCCCAAAGGTCTCCCAAAGTTCTAGTCCAGCATCCAAGTGACCACATCACACTAGCTCTCAATAAGTCCAGCTTACACCATTGTAACTCTCTTTGAGGAGATCATTCTAGAGATCGGAATTGTTTACCAGTGGCAAGCAATCAAAATACCTCCACTTTTTAAAGTGATGTAGCACCCCTAAAGCCATTTCTATGTTTTTGTGGAACTAGGGCATCACTGAAGATGCATCCAGCTATCTTCCTGTTGCTGGACATGCCTCAAGGATGTCCATCTACAGGAAAATAGCTGGCATAGTCTCTACTCATCCTCACTCCCATTCTCCAATGGCATGGAAATGGCTGTATTGAGAATCCTAGCAAGCTTGGGATGAGGAGAATAGCACTCGGAGATATAGTTATAAAGACATAGCTACGTGCCAGAAATGCATTTCCCAATGCAAGACCTCAGCAAAAGCCAGTGTGGTGTAGTGGTTAAAGGCTCACACCAGAAGATGGAAGATCATAGTTCAGGTCTCCACTGAGGTATACAATTCACTGAGCAGCCTTGGCTCAGTCATTCCCTTAGCCTGTCATGTTGAGGAAGTGGTCCACATCTGCCTTTAACTGGAGGAAGGCCAGGATATAAACGACGCTAAGAAGTAAATAAAATATGTAATGCTAATCTACTTTTTTATCCTTTTTGACCATGTGGCTGAATGAAATAGTGTGCCTTATATTTCCTCTGTTACTGGATTCCCCCTTTCCTCTGAGTCACAAAGCAATACATATCTGGTAATTCATTCTCTGACTGCATTGTTCCACTTAGTCAAAGACCTTTTTTATTGACAAGAAATCCTTCAGTGATATGGGCTAACAGGAGGGAATAGAAAAATGCTGCCATTCTAGGAACTTTTCCAGGCTCTGACATTATAGTAATAACCAACATCAGAAAATCCTACCTATAATTGAAATAGCCATCTCTCAAAAGGGAACTATTCTATTACAATGCTTATCAAAGCATGGGATTTTGATGGATTTTTGTTGGTCAGCAGGAAGGGTGTGTCTGCACATATGATACAAATGTGTTGTGGGAGCAGTTAATTTTTAAAATTCTTCTCCATAGGCTAAGCTGCAAGTATATACAGTGCTGTAAACATATGCAAACCTGGGAATCGACAATATAATACTAGGGTGCATGATGGCACTGTTGTATATATCTCTTTCCATTGCTGGGTTCCACTTCTAATTCCAGGTCTTGATGTTAGACACAGAAATGTCGGTGTATTTAAACACTTCTGTGCATAATGGTTTACATGTATGTTAAATTACTAGGTGACCTCCACACAGTTATAAACCATGCAGTCCATGCATTCTATCTGTAAACAAAGAGCACTGGTTTTTAGAGGTTTCCCTCATGTTGTATGTTTTCATACCTGCTCACCTTTGAATTATTTTATTCCTTAACCACCTGATGTGGAACTTGGCCATGCTGGCTGGGTAATTCTGGTAGCTGTAGTCCAAAAAAGCCATGTGTTTGTATGTGTTTATTTCTTATGTTTAATTTAGTTTAGCCATCCCTACCAAAATTATTTTCTCAGACAGTTTGTTGTCATCCAGAATATAAAACACATATAGTATTTTCCTCTTTGTTAAAAGAAAAAAATCTTTGCTAAACTGCAAATAAAAAGTCTGACCTTTACAAACAACTTGGGAGCTATTTTTTCAATCTACTGTCATTTTTTTAAATCATTTTATTCAATTTCACATATAAAACAAACAATTGTTACTGTAATAGTACATGACATATTTTTGATCTTCCACACTGATCTAGAATTTATTTTCAATACCTCTTAATATTTCTATCTCTATTTGTACCGCATTTTAATGATGTTGTTACATGTCAGTTCTTGCACTTCAATCTCTTCATTACAGTTCCATGACTTACTACAGTAGCTTCCTCATTTCAAATCCTGGTCACGAATTATTCATTTTCATTCAACATTACCCAGCTATTTTCCATTACTATCTGCCATTCCTTTTTAATCTCCTCTTCTGATTTCCCTTTTAATTTCTGTGACAAAATATCTGCATTTCTGTTTTCAATAAATGTTCCCCACCATTGTTCTATAATTGGTATCTGTTGAGTTTTCCAAAGCTTTGCGTACTCTATTCTAGCTGTCATTATCATATACAGAATTATTCTCCAATATTTCTTAGTATCAGTACCATCAAATACATTTGTCATATTTAACAAGTAAAGTTCAGGTATTTTAACAAATTGTATTTTCAATAAAACACAAAGTTTATTATGTACATCAGTCCAATACTTCTTAGCTATGGGACATGTCCACCACATATGATATATTGTACTGACCTCTTTCTGACATTTCCAACAGAGTCCTGTACCAGTATTGTAAATCTTTTTCAACTTATTTGGTGTCATGTACCATCTATGGAACAGCTTGTAGTAGTTCTCTTTCAAATTCTGGGCAACTGTAAATTTTTGTGTGTTTTTCCAGCTTTCTTCCCAGAATTCTAATTTAATTGAATGTCCTATATTTTGAGCCCTCGAAATCTTTACTGACTTGTATCTTCTTGTCTTTCTTGTTGTAATATTTCTTGATATATATACGATAGTAGATGAGGAGAATTCTCCAATAGTCGTTTAATGATTCCCGTTGTCTCTTTTGGGTCTATTCCATAAGTCTTTAAATTCATTTGAAACCTTTCAGTTAACTGCCTATATGAAAACCAACTTAATGTTATTCCTTCCGATTCCAATTTTTCTCTTGTTTTAATCTTGTAGTTATTTAAAGTTGACCTTTCCAATATGTCTTCATATTGAAGCCATTTGTCTATTTCTGTCCATCTACCAAAGAAAGCTTCTTGAGGGGAGACCCATGTGGGAAGCTGCCTTATGTTAATCTACTGTCATTTTTAAATTGATTATAAACCTGTATGATAGCCATTTTGAGATTCTAGACACTATTTTCTCTCTACCAACAGAGGTGTATGTATTGGATGTGTGATTGTTTTCTGTTGTCTTTCTTTATATCTTCTGTGGAAGTATAGGGAAAAAAAAATATTCTAATAAAACAGAGAGAGAGAGAGACTGGTACACGTCAATGAACCAAATATCCTGGATATTAAAATTCATAGTGCTAAATCCAGTTTTTAGAGAAAGTCCACATTAGAGGCAGCCCACCTGCTAAACAGCAAGCCAACATTAATGTAAATAGATTTAGACCACCATGACATGGATAGAATGTGTTTTCCAGAGAGATGTAACATCAAACTGGTAGCATCTTCATTAAAATCAGCCAATCCAAAACATTCGTACTATTCTAATAAAACTAGGGTGGTCATGTATCCCTTTTTACAGTGACAATCTTCTATTTAAAAACATACTCTGTTGGAAGCACTGTTCAAGTAAAGTACAATTCAAAGATAGAAACATAAGGTAAAGCAATAGTTTCAGATTTGCCCAACAATTAATACATGGACAATTGACCAAGCAGGTGCATCTAAGTGAGCATGTGCTGATTTTTTTTTTTCAAATTGAGTCATCTTTTGTGTGACGTGTTTCCTTTTTTATCTGTTTTTGCACTGCTTAACAGTAGTATCATCAAAAAGTAGATGTGTCATACAAATTTCTAAAAACTGAGGAAAGTTAACTTGCTAACAGTTTTAAATATCTTTCCAGCCTGTCCCTTGCTTGTGCCAGCGGATCAAAGTTGGCTCACTGTGTATCCTTGCCACACGCACGCATCCATGCACATTTTTCCTTCCTAATGCAATTTCTTTGTTTACTGCCAACTACAAGTGAGGTTCAAGTTATGATGAAGTTTTGCCATTGCAAAAATAGTATCATTTCAACAGCTGAAGGAATTTCTAATGAGAGAGATCTTTGTTGAGAAAACAAACATGTTAGTTAGCCTTTGGGAGAGAGGGGAGAAAATAAAGGAGTAGAATTGCTTTAGAAAAATCTAGGCATGGTGGATCTGAAATTTATGATTAGATATCTTCACTTTACCCTACCCTAACCTGCACATCCAGAACCAGTTCAGATACCAATCTGTCTCCATATTGCCATTACAGAGCTGGCATATAGTCTGAAGTGTTCCAGTGGTTCCAGAGATTCCCCTAGTTTAGTAGGCCTCATCATCCATTAATGCATACAGGCCTCTTGCACTGAGTTGGTATCCACTGTGTGCATATTCTCTTCCCCAAGAAGAGAACAGTTATGATTATTTCTCTGTGCCAGAGAATAAAGTGGAATCATTTTGTGTACACCTTATCTGGGTTTTGTGTGCCTAAGTATTTTTCTTCCTTTTTTATTCTTTGCTATCACAAAGGAGTCCTGACTGATACGAAGTGTGAAGTGATGTAGCCAGCCACACTTTGTTGCCTAGAGGAAGACCCCAGGGAAACACTTGCAACCATGTCAAGCTGAAATTATCATTGCTTCCGTACAAGATGGCAGGGCTGCCAGCTCAAAAAGGAAGCACCTGAACTTTTGCTCCCTATTTAGTCTAGGTAGCTTAACCTATTCCAGTCCTTCCTTCTGCTTCAATGAATATTCTTGTCTAGGTCTGCTCCCCAGTTGTGTTGGAAAATGTCCCTGGACATCTTTCAAATATTTGTGAAATGTATTGCTCTTCTTCCCTACTGACCTCATTTGAAGCAACACATTTTTACTCTGGCAAGACAGAAACAAAGTATAACAGGTCTCTTCAGAGGCATCTCCTACAACTTTATTACCACTTTGCATTTGCACCCTACTCTCTGTACCTCAGCTCTCAGCCAGACATATATGCTCCCCAATAACCTATAACATCTTCATTGTCACCCACAAGAAAACTGTGAATTGAACTGAACAAACTACATGGACATGCACACTTTCTCATCCACAATTATATTGGCTTATTTACTTATGTTACACCCTATGTTCCCTTCAAAAGGCACTTAATAAGTTATAAATTCAAAAAAATTTAAAAATGAAACAAATTGTGATTGAAAATATAAAATTTAATTAAAAACATTATTAAAAACCATAAAAGCCATAGCCACTACCCAACAGATTCCTTTCAACAGCAGATCCAACTACATGCCACAGGCCTGTGTGAACACATAGGTCTTTGCCAGTGGCCGAAGGACAACAGAGAGGCAACCTTTCTCAACAGAGTGTTCCAGCATCTGAAAGTGGCCCCTGAGAAGGTCCTCTCTCATATTCACCTCCAGATGTGCACCTAGCAGTGGTGGGATTAAGAGAAGGGCCTCCATCAAAGATCTTAAAATCTGGGAATTATTATATGGGAGAATAAATATATGTTGTAACACTCTGGGTTAATAATGACTGTTTTCCAGGAGAAATGAAAAATGTAGGACCTTTGACAATATGGTGCAATGACATGGCCAGATAAGCTTGAAAGAGAAAAGGAGATAGCAATAAAGGGGAGGTCTTTATTTCATCACTGGGGGAAACAGCTGTAGATTTTGTAGGTAGGACATGTTTCTCCTAAGCTGCGAAGAAAAGAGCTTCCACCCACCATTGTAAACCTTGCCAAAGTTCAAAGCCTTATCATAAGTATGAATTAAAATACTGCCCCATAATCTCTTTGGGCTGCCTCCTGAGCTGTAGAACTTGCTAGTGTCTCAAGCCTTGAGACTTGAGAAGACCCCAATCTATGACAAGTTTAACAGTCCTCATGACTTTTTAAAAAATATATATAATAGGTGTGTGAGAGACAGAAAGAGAGAATCTTCTCATAATATGAGGCCCTTAACTGTAGCTTTAGCTTGCAGATAATTAACTTTAGCTTTCAAATAAATCTAGCCGCTGAGGTCTGGTGGCTTCCACATCAACAAACAGTGAATCCGTTCTTGGTTTTAATCTGAACTTTAGAGGAGATATCCAACGTGCCAAACGCAATCCTCAAAATAGATTCAGCACCCTGGAGCTCCTTTGAGTTCAGACTAAAATTTTCCAGTGTAATCCTAATAGGTAAAGATGGCCCCTGGCCAAGAAAGTAGGCTTGCCAATCTTAAGGTGCTGGCTAAAGTCTCAAGGACACCCATCTCTACCCATTCCTAGCTGCCACTAGCACTCCCTGATTTAGCGTACAGGGTTTGTATGTGTGTTGAGCACCCAAAAGCCATGCAGACAGGGAAGGGAATTGGGAGGTAGATGGTGCATGCATGTATGTGGGCCCATCGTACCATCTATCAGGGAGTCATGTGCCAGTAACATGACTTGTGGACCTGCTTGTTGCACAAGCCCTGCCCCATACAGCAGCAAAAGACTGGGAAACAAATTTTCTTGAGCTGCTGATGAGCCTTCCACAAGTTCCAGCAAGAGCAAAGGACCTGAGAAAACTTGCCATGGATCATGTACACTGTAACAAAGATTACGTGGATATGAGCCCTAGCAGGAATGGCAGCAACCCTGGAGCTGCTAGGCAACCCTGTCCATCAACAAAGTGGGTTAACACAGAGAGAGAGAGACTATGAGTTGCCATATTAACTGATTTTCCAATTTTACTAGATTCTGAGCCTTTTTAGCAGAATTCTCCTCATGCCTATTTCCACAATCAGCTGACCTAGAAATATTTCTCCCCTTGCCCAACCATTGCCAGACTTCCCCCATGATTTATTTCTCTCTGTAATCTCAGGGAGTAGGATGCTGAAGCTCCTAGGGATTTTGAGAATTACTTGTGCCAAAATTATGGCTGTATGTCCTCACAATGTGACTTTGCTATCCTCTTGTCCTCTCTTTTCTCTGCCTCATTCTTGGCTCTTTTGCTGGTAGAGCTAAACCAGCAGAGCAGTTGTGCCAGCAGATTTTTCTGTTGGCCAGTCTCTCAGATCAGCTCAGATCAGCTGTTATTAATTATGGCAGAACAGGCTGATAACTAATCTCAATCCCATATAGCCAGCACATATTCAAGTCAGGATGATGTTACAAAATAGTAAGCTGTAGACTCTTTCACTGCCCTGAATATTTCTGACCTCATGTTGTTATTTCTTTTACAGAAATAGTTCTGAATTATTTTTTTTTACAGAAATTGTTGTGATTTTGGCCATTTCCGCACTGGCTTAAGAAACAGTGCAGAGCGTGCTCCAGGGAGGACGTCTGCACCTGGGAGCGGACTGGGTCGGACCTACTTAGTGTAGTTCCGCATCTCAGCCCACTCCAGAATGACCCAAAGTGGTCGTCCAGTGTGCTTTTGAAAGACCAGTTGAAACAGGTCTTTCAAAAGCATAAAGCGCGCCACTCCGTGCCTGCACTCCGATGCAGATTTGCAGGCTCACACCAGTGTGAGCCTGCAATCTGCTGGGGGCGGGCTTTAGGCTGGCGAGCTTCAGCGGTTGGTGGAGAGCCGCCATTTTCATCCCCTGAGCAGTGCGGAGCGGCGGCCATGCACTGCTCCAGACCAGCCTGGACCCAAGCGTGGAGCCAAGAAGTCCGGTAAGTACCGGCACGGGCGATTCCTTCGCCCCTTGCAGAAATGGCCTTTGTATAACAGGTAGCATATAAAATTGGTTAAATTTATTCTCCCACATAGTGCTGACTCTCTTTCTACTGTACTACCAAGGAACACAGCCATAATTTTGGCACAAAAATATACATAGTCAATAGACTTGAAAAGTATATGATGATTTTATTTCCTGAGTTCTGAGTTCTGATTTTATTTCCTGAGTTCTGAACTCAGATACTGAGCTTTTGCCTCTGAGATATGTAGGCCATGGCTACTCAAACTGGTGGTTCCCTGGACTGCTGCTGGTCTCTGAGCAATCAGTGGCTGCTCAATGATAATCTTCCAGGAAAAAAAGAAACCAATCGACAGAAATGTGGTACTCAGTCCCTGGCACATTCAGAAGAAAAATTACCATTCCCCCAGATGGGATAGTCTGAGAATTGCCAGTGTATTTCACTCTCCAGCCAGCCTTTGGTTGTTCCTAGGAGTGTGACTACAGGATATCAGAAGTGGAGCAAGGATCAAGGGTCATTAAAAACAGTTGAAACCTTTTCCAGAATTTCATAACCTTTCCTAAACCACAAGATTAGTAGTACCAAACACAACAATGTAGCAAAGGCCAAACAGGAAGATTTCATAGAACAATTACTTTGGAGCTGACTTGGTTGATCATCAGGCTCTTCACATCTCCTGTCAAAGATCACGTAATACAATTCTACTCAGATTTTAATATAGAATAGATGTTTATATTCATTCTTATATTTAAGAAACACTGCTTGGAAGAATAAAGCCACAGCAAGATTTCTGCTTGGCTTTTCCCCCAGTATTCTCATGCTGCAAAGTGTTCTGGGGAACAATCAATGCAGAAATATCATTTTTGAGGAGATACACTTTTTCAACCAAAAAAAAAATCTCTGCAAACTTCTATGGCTTTTTTTTTTCCACAGATAAATCACATGTACTTCAACACACAATAATTTATGGACACCCCACAATGTGGAAATACCAGGAAGAGATAGCACAGAAATCCTTGAGTTCTCATGCACCAAGGAGATAATTTCAGAGATTTTTTGTCCTTTTACATGAGGATAAAATAGGCAATGCATTGCATCCTTAGGCAAGAAAGAATGCATTTATTTTACAATTGCAAAATGTCCATCACTTTCAGTAAGCAATTGGCATCTTTTTCTTTGGTTCTCATATAAATTCTAAAAATAATCTGGGCCGCTTCAAGAGAAAAGATAGTTGTTGACGGGTGGTGATGTCATCACACAAACAGTACAGTGTTCATCTATTGGTCTCGGGGCCACTTCATCCATGAAAGTCAACTTGTAGTTTTACTTCCTGCTTCCATGAAGCCTCTCCTGGGCCTAAAACACCTCTGGGAAACAAAAATATTGCAGAGATTATTGGGGTTGTTCTTAGCTTTTAAAAAATTAAAGATTTTATGGATCCCTGGGGTCCACAAAAATAGCCTTGCAGATCACATTTGGCCCACTCGAGGTCAAAATCCAATGTGATTCAGCAGAACAGCTATTGTTGGGACTAAAAATTGGATTTAATCAATTCTGTATAAAGAAACCCATGCTTTTATAAAACCTTTAGGTCCAATGTTTAACATTACCTAACTGCACCACTATAGCCAGGGCACACTAAAAAGTGACCCTGCTCTGATCTGAACTACAGTGGCTTGCTTTTTGTTTTGTGGTCTGTTACCCTAATTTTCTGGGGGGCTGGGGGTCCCGGTCACCAAATCAATGATTTTAAGTTCAGGGGGATCCCAGTCACCAGATATGTTGCCAGAGTTTCCAGGGGTCCCAGTCACCAGATAGGTTGCTGGAGTTTCCAGGGGTCCCGGTCACTGTCTGAGTTTTGTAGGATCCCTCAAAGGACACCTAGTCTTTAAGGTGATTCCCAAGTTACACCAAGCGCACTCCCAGCACACCAGAGAGGTAGGGTAACTTAGCAAGACCTTGTACCCAGCTTTTACGAGGTCAGGCCGAGTCAAGACCCAGACAAAATAAATTTATAATTATTTTCTTTATTTAAAACCTAAGTCATTGCACACTTATGCACTCACTCACACAGACCAAAGAAAAATAAAGGGAGGAAAATTAATAGGAGATTTAAAGAGGGAAATCAGGGGAATACTACACCTGATCCTGTAGTCCGGGAAGCCGAAATAGAGCCAGAGAGTTGGGAGCAGTGAATCTCAGCACGTGGAGGCTGAGGGGAAGACTTCAGCCAGTGGAGCGGCAGCAGGACGGGGAGGAAGCCGAGAGTGATCCAAGGAAGCGTTCAAAATCAGGGTTTTTTATAGGGGAAAATGTACCTGCAGGCTAGCTCTTTCCTGGGGAGAACAACATATTCTCAAGCGGAGACAAAGCCTCCGAAAGGTCAATGCTTGACTTGATGGGTGTTCGTCTGGGTTGTCAATAGCACAGACAGTATGCAAATAGGGAGCGCTTGACAGTTGTGTAGTCAGAAGTGCTAATCCTGTCAAGCTGACTGTTCGAGGCTGAGAATCTTTTGTGTGCTTGGTGCATACTTGATTGAATTTTGAAGTGTACTTGCCTGGAGGTCTCCTGAAGCTGCATGACGGAAAGTTACAGACCTGACCAGGATTTTTCTTGTATTTTTCAGCCGTTTGGCCATGCCCATGTGCGTGCTCACCCGGGGGCCTCTCAAGGATGTGGAGGGGTATATTTTTAATAGCCAATTTATATTAAATTGTAGACCCCAGGTTTAGGCATATCCATCGCAGTAACAGGTCACGCTAGGGATGAAAAGAATATTAAAAATATTCCAAAAAAATGCTCAGAAATGTCCAAAAGTATTACTTTCTGCATTGAAAACGCTATTTCCTGTGCAAAAAAAAAAAAAAAAAAAGTGCAAATTTGGGGCAGAATAAGATGCAAACTGCTAACACTTTCTCAGAACAGTCAGCAAATTGCTAGAATTTCTTGTTTTCCTTCAAGAATGAAATTAGCAAAGAATAATTGCAGTTACAGATTCTTAACCTAAATTCACATTTCCCTAACTGCTCTGTATTCAGCTATGCTAGGTATTGATGCATTATTACCACAGTCATAAATGTCCCCAAACACCTCCCTGCTTAAGCTTCAGGGCAATATGCTCTGAGCAATATAGGTCTTCTGTACAAACGAACTGAAAATGAAGCCAAGTGACATTTGAAGGCTCTGTGTTCCCTGGCCATCCCTAAACCCAGCACGTATGAAAGTCTTTGTCTAACCAAATTGTTCTCATTTGTGAAGCCACAGCAGCAATCCAACAGATGCAGCAGGTTCCAGCGACATAGTATCTGCTCCTAATTTCCAGTGTGCCTGAATTTTTTCAGAACTGAAGCATGCAACTGAGTTATGCTTTTTTCCCCACCTCCGAAACCTCTGCTGTATTGTGATTCTCTGCCAGCAAAAATAAAAATAAAAATAAAGTAAATCCCTTTTAGTGAAGATAAAAACTGTCACACATTTGCATTCCCTGCTGTCTTGTGGTCTAATAATATTATCAGGCAGTTAGACCATGAAATTCCATAGGATTGCCTTCCAAAATGACAGGTGGCTCCTTTGCTGTCAATAAATCATCTCACACAAACCCATATGGAATATGGGACTTATTTTACAAAGCACAAGAGGAATTTTTCATAATTACCTTTGGTTTCTTTATGCACTTGATCCCAAGTTCCCACAGAAGCTGTGAAAGCTGTTAAATTATTTTCTTATTGTTTTTGCTGCATGTCTTGTGGTTGGAAGCCTGCTAACTAGCAATCATGCTGTTTTGTATTCTTTTGTCATTGTCTCAGTGGGAAAATTAAAACAAAGCAAAGCTTAATGCTCGTTCCACCAGACAGTACAATGATGAGAAGGTCTCAAGTAAAATCCTCAACCCACCTGCATACTTTTGTAGTCCCAGTGAAGTCAATAGGGGATTTATGAGATGTAACTTAATACTGTAAAAAAACAGCAGAGCAGTTCGAGAAATGTCTTGCTGAGAGGATTCCGGATGTTTCCCAGCATAACACTACACATGCCTTGGAAATTCTCTGGTGATACATTGCTATGTACACATTGTTGTGTGATTAGAAGGAGGAGGGTAGTCTCTGAATCAAATGTGCATTTTTCAGCATCTCGGTGTTCTTAAACTTTGTCAGAGCAGGCTTGGTTTGTTTTTTTAATAGGCTCATTAACATACTTTCCACTCCATCAAATGTTGTTATTACACATTTGGGGAACTTTAAAAAAAAAACTGACCCTATTATTATAACCACTTTGTGTAAAGGCTCCACATGGAAACTACGTGTCCATCAGTAGAGACCTATCCTAGCTTGTTCCTGAGGCACTCACATATAGTATATAAACTGTATGTATGTGTGTACATATTTATTTATTTTGTATTGCACCTTTCTCCCAGCTCCATTGGCCACAAATGTTAAAAATCAAATGTTTCCTTAAATAGAAAGCTTTTTACCTACTGGTAGAAAAACAGCAGGGAAGGGGTCAACTGGTCCTCTTGGGGAAGGAAGTTCCACAACTTGAGAGCTCTTTCACATGTCCTCAGCAGGTATGCCTGTGATGGTGGTGGCACCGAGAGAAATCCTTCCTCTGCAGAGCTTAGAGGTTGGACAGGCCTCCTAGGATGAGAAAGAAAGTCATGGTGTATCCATACTGGACAATTGTCAAAGTTTGGTACAACTCTTAAGTGCCAGGGTTCTATCCTATAAAATCCTCCAGTTTGTCATTTTGTGATGTACTTAAAATTCTCTTTCAAGATCTCTGATCCCATAGTTCAGAGAAGCATACTAGAGAATTCTAAGTATCTCATGAATCTACAAATCCCAGGATTAGTAGGATGTAGTGATGATACTTAAAGTGGTATCAAACTGCTATAATTATACAATATGGATACATTCATTTTGCATATATCCATAAAGGAGTCCAAATTTTTCTTCCTTCAGTTAGTCAGTTGCTTTAATTTATAGTAACAGCCACAATTTTCTATATTTTCCATATTATTTGGAACTATGCAGGGACAACTATGTTAGTACTAAATAAATATTCATATAGGGTTCCCTACCCTCACCTCTAAAGAAACACAAATATAGAAGATGAGTACCACATGGCCCTCTCCATTTTGGGAATAACTGTATTTAAAGAATTTTGCCACTGCAGCTTACTGTAGGATAGAATTTCATTTAGGTTTGTTTTCAAAGGATTGACCATCCTTTGACCATTATTAGATTTGATTTGCATCCCACTTTTCTGCCATGTTTGAGGTGCCAAGCAGTTTTCAACATAAGTAAAAAGTTCCAATAAAAACAAAAACACAATAAATTGTATATATTAAGATATAAATTAAATCAATTATCTATTAAAAATCAAACAGAAACGTTTTTTTAAAAAACAGATTAATAAGAAATAAGCAGTTATTTTTTTTAAAAAAAATCCAATACATTCATTTTCAAAAGTCAGAAGGTAGCAGGCAATTAGTTATTGGAACAGTTGCAAATTTCTTCATATTTGGGAAGAAAGGAATTTGAAATTTTAAAATGTTAATGTGGAGGAAAACAAAATCAATACATTTCCCCATTGTGGTGGCAGCTGGCTGCTTCCATGCTGATAATGAATCAGTTCTAGTTTTGGCTTCAGATTCTAATGAAGTTATTAACAGTGATAAACTATCTACCCTAAACTGAATCAGTACCTTAGAGAATTCCTTTAAAGCTATGTAAAAGTGGGACCAGAGTTACCATTCCACTGATGCAGGACACACCAGTTGCTACCATCCCATTCTTAATATATAGAGCAGAGGTGGACAATTCTCACTATTCAAATAGTTTTGGTATAGTCAGCATCACCTACTGCTTCTGATGTCAATGGGATAGAAATTTCACTCCAGAATTTTGTCTAACTTGAAGTTCAGATTAAAACCCATAGTCTATTCACTACCACACTGACACAAAAGGCACCAACTACTATTGTGAATGTGATTTCTATCAGCCCTAAACAGCATAGCCATTGGTGAATGAATATGGGAGCTGTAGTCCAAAAACATCTCAAGGGCCACAGTTGCCCAGCCTTCAGAAACAATGAAACAAAGACAAGAAATGCATAATTTGTCAGAGGAGAAGTAGAAATGGAGAAGCTGAAGTGGAGGAAAGCCACAAGGATTTTGAGCAAGGATTTAAATGTGTCATGTCCGAATGAATTCTATTCCTTATTGGAATTTCAACATAAAATGATATGTGTTTATTCAGATGTGTGGTACAGATATTTCATAATATACTTGGCCATGAGTAAATGTATCCTGTAGCTGGTACTTTGGTTACTACGCTTCAATAGGAGGTTTGGATTTTCCTTACAATCTGAATCTCATCATGTTTTCTCTGTATAGATGTGTGTTTGGAAAAGCTTTGGCTATATGCGTGGTCAAGGGCACTGAATTCTTCAATTATATGAAGTGAACAATCCAGGTACCAATGTCCCAGTCGGAATGAGTAAAAGACTTTCCTGTCCCTTGTGTCTATGTAGTCTGTTACCACACGGAGGTCAGTGTGAGAAGTCCAAAATCATGCATTTCTTATTTTCATAATATGGCCTTCCAAGAAAGATACCAAACAGTCATCTTTGCTTAGCTTTTAGAGTCATTCCATCCATGCAACTTGCTCATAGTCAAACACATGGCCTAATGGAAAAGAGAAAAGAAACGCTGCAGGAAGAGAGTGGGTATGAAAAGGGCAGGGGGAGGGAAGGAAATCTAGAAACAAGCTAGCCATTAATGAGTATAGGCAAGCAATGGTGGCTAGCTCTAACATCTGGGGTCACAAAAGTAACTTTGCTAAGCTCTGGTTCTACTTATGCTCAAAAGTATGCAAGTACAAAGCTCCATGTGTTTAGCAGCCCTGAGTTAATTTGTTTAGAACTCCGATAAAACAGGTAAAGATGAGAAGAGCTTCCATTTGACCATGTTGTTCTATGTGACAAGGACAGGAATAAAGGGATGGAGTCCAGTGCATTCAAGAGACACTGGGGACAAAGTCAGACTCCCTTACAAAATCCTGCACACCTGGTCCAGCATTCTGTTAGGAGCTGTAGTCCAAAAAGAGTAACTATTCCAAGCTCTGAAATACTGTTTCTAGTAACCAAATTTATCTAACTTTGAGTTCACCCTGCTGTATTTCTTTCTTTCTAAGGAGAGTAAAGTTCTGAAGTTTAAAGAGAGGGTTAGGATCTGACATGTTTCACTTCCAAACAGATTATCCTCAAGAGACTTAATGGTTTTCATCCATCAGCAGAAGTTATGCTGGGTTCATTTGTAAAACAGCAGGGTTTTTTTTCCTTACAAGTCATTTGTTTAGCTAATGTTTATCTTGCAAAACCTTTTACAATCACAAATACATCAATAAAATCTGAAAATCTGGCAAAGTTAATTATGGATCTTAAGGGCTGCTAATTAAAGTCTCATGTTCCCTTCAGATTTTGGCAACTGTGAATGCATACATTTCTACAAATATGATTTGCTTGTAAGGTCTTAAGTTTTTATTGTAAAACCTCAGGAGTACTGACATGACTCTGGTGATTTGAGCTATTGCAATTGCCTCTTGAATGAATATTTGTCTTGAGACCTGAAATGGCTGTTTCATTTTATTAAAATATGTGCATAATCTATAATGTCATTGAATTACATCTGCTATATATTTAATATTAGTACAGTGGAGGAGTGGGGATAGGATGACTCAGAAATAATACACACATAATCCTTCTTTTTATTAGACAGCTATTTTAATGTACATCCTACACAGTGTGGTGTTCAGATATGGCTACAACTTTGTGCCTGATTCTCAGAGGTGTGGCCAGAAAGTACTGTTTCCAATTTGGTGTATTAGTTGAGCCTGCTCCTAGGAAATGCAGCCCTATCATAATACATGATCTGGTAAACTCTAGAGCAGAGGTGAGGAGGGAGGAAGAATCACTTTTGGAGAGCTTCGAGAATCTCCCAGCCAGCACAGCTAAGTTCTACAATGGATCCCAGAATGCTGCAACTACACTGCTGACTAGTGTTGCCAGATCTCAAGGCCTGGCCCTGAATCTCCAGTTTTCATGGGTCATACTCATGCAAATTCTCCAGTTTTGGTAGGCTCCGCTCCAGACAAGAGGAAAGACTTGTGTGCAGCTCAGTTGTGTCCACCTCAGCTAAAGAGCATCATAAGGTTTAATTGGTTTGTTGCTGGGAATCTATGTATTTACTGAGTTAGCTTCCTCCTTCCCTCCTGGCTGCTGTAGCATCAGGGCTCACTCTCTTCTCTGCATCTATTTTCATGCTAGAAGCAAGGAGACTAGATGAAGTGTTCCCTATCCCACCTCCCTAACTAAGTGAGAACGAACAGCCCCTTTAGATAACATTTCTCTCTTTATTGCTAAACAGGAAATATATTCTCTCTGTATGTTTAAATAACAAGCTGTAAGCAACTTTGGTTGGTCCTCAATGCATAATGCTTAATGACATCACCAGAGATTATCCTTCCATCTCAGCTTTTGGCCAGGAAACCTCAGGGTCTGGGATGATCCTGAACTTCCAATCCTATGGCTGTCACTAGGTGAAATGAACATTGGTTCTGAAGCCACTGCCCTGGTTATCTTTCTACTTCTACTTTAAAAGTCATAATGTTGTTTTTAACCTTTAAGTTCAAGCTGAAGCAGGAAGACTAGGATCTTGGAGGGTCTCACAGGTCCAGTGCCTTACCAAGCTCTTCTCAGAAGAGCAGAAGTGTTGGCAGAGCTTTTTGGCAGGGGTTGTTTTATCTAGTGAAGAAGTGGAGTTAGCTTTTCAGTGCAGCTCATCTAACTTTCTCCTCTTTTGGGGTACCAAGTCTGAGGCCATTGGATGCAGCTAACCCAGGCATTTTTTCTTGCAATTCACTAACACCTTCCCACACTTTCCTTTTGCCTCTTCCTGAAGTTGGAGTTCAGTTTCCATATTTTCTCTCCGAGGCATCATCTGGTATTATCCAGGATGTGTTCCTCAGAGTATAAGAATTGCAGCCTAGGTGTCAAGTCAGACAATATACTGAACACATTTTTAGAAGGTCAAGCATTGAAAAAATCTCAATGTTGCAGGAATTGATATTCCTCACATACATATCTTGCATTTAGCATATTTTGTGTTTTGAAACAAGCCTTTTTTTAAAATTGGTATGGTGGCAGCTTTGTCCATTACAGTAATGCTGTGTCAGAAAGATCCCACCTGTTTATTTTCTGCACTTCAAATGTAGCCATTCAAGGTGAGTAGATATCCATGCTACTTGCATTTGGTCAGTATTGTGACTCCAGAAAAAATGCATCATTAATAAATGTAAGAGCTTAGATCAGTTTAAGTAATCAATCAATCCACTAAAGCTGTATTGCATTAACTGATGCGGGCAGTTGAAATCGGAAAAGGAAAATCTGGATTGGCAGGACTGAAATTGAAAGGTGGTATAGCTAATTATTGTTGTTGTTGCTTCTGTTCTTTTTGCTGCCACCATTTTGAACTTGTTAGGATTTTGGTGTGCTTTTATCATACAGAATAAGAAAGAAAATGCCTAACAATCAAGGGCTGAAAGAAAGTTTAAACAGTCAGGGAAGACAACCTTAGCGGAATGTTTTTAAAGTGAGGAGATCAATATTGGCAAGCAAGTTGTTATTAATTTTTTCTACTTGCTCAGACATTCAGGGAGAGGTCAAGTTACTCTTCCTTTCCATTATCCCTAGGGGCATCCAAACTATGATTGTGTGGATAATGTGGGAGTAGTAAGATGTTCAGACCTGGATAAATTCCAGAATCCCCAAGGGAAGGGCCTATTTGGTCTGAAGACAATTTTTGGTTCTTGTTCTTTCTAATTTTATACTGGGTTAAAATAAACCAGCTTCAGGAGCTGATATAAAAAGTCTCTGATCATACCAGGAGCTGACAGAAAGTATTCTGGGACAAACAAACCATGTGTGAATTTCTAAAAATAAAATAAGAAAAACCAGGGAAAAAATTGGGATTCTCTGATCTTTATAATCAATCTGGATGCTCCCTCTGGAAGCTCCTTAAATATGAGGACTCTTACAAGCAAAATGTTATTTAAAAGTGACCTTCATTTATTCAGTTTAGTGTACTCCTTAGTTAAGTGAGCATGGGATACAGGCCATGTAGCCTTTATTATTCCTGGGTGGGCTTAATGACAATTGTTGCCTTAGTATTTCTTAATAATTGATCATTTTAGTACACTTCTCATTTTGAGCAGGCTCATCTACATAGGTGTCTTCATGGTCCAATTTTGTCAGATCATTTCGGGGGAGCTCAACTCCCCTTAGCTATTTTAAAATGGGGAGGCTTGAGCCTTCTTTGCCTCCTCCATTGGAGGATTTCTGACCTCTAGCTCAAAGGGCTAACGCAGTCCACAACATCACCTAGTTAATCTCTCCCAGTCCTTCAGTGGCAGCCATGACTGATGCACAGGTGGTCATTTCGACTCTCCTCTCTGTTCAAGGATATGGTGCACGAAGGGAAAGGGCAAGAGCAGAGGTCAACAACTGGCTCCGCACATGGTGTCACCAGCAATGGTTTGGGTTTTTAGAACATGGCCTGAATTTCCATGAATGTGGGCTTCTGGCAAGGGATGGGCTGCACTTCACAAAACTTGGCAGGAATGTTTTTGCAAACAGTCTCACAAGGAGGATTAAGAGGTCTTTAAACTAAGTTCCGCTGGGGAGGGAGACAATGTTGTTCGGGCAGAGACTTGGGGAGCACAGGGGGAAAAGGCCCAAATGATATTGGCCAAGTAGTACAAGCATCCAATGGTGGGAGGAGTAGAAACTATAGTACAGGACTTTCAGGAAGGGCCCGGGTACTTAAGTGTCTCTAAACTAATGCATGGAGTATGGGAAACAAGCAAGATGAACTTGAACTCCTAGTACAACAAAATAAATACGATTTGATAGGCATCACTGAGACCTGGTGGGATGAGTCTCATGATTGGAATGTAGGAATAGAGGGGTATAGCCTATTTTGTAAAAATAGACCTAACAAGAAAGGAGGAGGAGTAGCCTTGTATGTCAAGGATGTTTTCACCTGTGAAGAGATCCATGACTTAAACCCAGAAAGCCAGGTCGAGAGCATCTGGGTAAGAATTAAGGCAGCAAGAAACAATAGGGATATTCTGGTGGAGGTTTACTGCAGACCTCCAAACCAGGCTGAGGACTTTGATGACACCTTCCTGAACCAAATGACTGCACATTCAAAAAGGAGAGAAACAGTAATAATAGGAGATTTCAATTACCCTGATATATGTTGGCAGTCAAACTCTGCCAAGACAGTAAGGTCCAGCAAGTTTCTTGCTAGTCTTGCAGACAATTTCATGGTCCAGAAGGTAGAAGAGGCTACAAGGGGATCAAATATTCTAGGTCTGATCCAGACCAACAGAGATGACCTTGTTAATGAGGTAGAAGTGGTTGGATCTTTAGGGGAGAGTGACCATGCCCTATTGGAATTTGGCATTCAGTGGGAAGGAGAAGATAAGGGTAGCCAGACACTCATCTTAGATTTTAAATAAGTGGACTTCTGTAAACTTAAGGAGATGCTGGCTGGAATTCCGTGATCAAGAATAGTGAAAGGGAAAGGAATTCAGGAAGCATGGGAAATTCTTAAAAGGGAGATACTGAAGACACAGTCTAAAACTGTGTCCATAAGGAGGAAAAATGGAAGCATCTGAAGAAACCAGAATGGTTGACTAAAGAACTCTCAGCTGAGCTAAGTGTTAAGAGAAACATGTATAGGAAATGGAAGAAGGGGGAAACCACCAAAGAAGAATTTAAGCAAGTAGCCCAGAGATGTAGGGAGGAGGTCAGAAAGGCTAAAGCACAGAACGAACTTAGGCTGGCCAGAGACATTAAAAACAATAAAAAGGGCTTTTTTAAATACGTCTGCTGCAAAAGGAAAAAGAAGGAGACGATAGGGTCACTGCGCAGAGAAGATAGCGAATTACTAACAGGGGGAAGAGAAAAGGCAGAACTACTTCACACCTTATTTGCCTCAGTTTTTTCCCAGCAGGATACAAGCACTCAACCTGGTGGTTGGAGAGCAGGTGAGGAAGCAGGGGAAAGGAGGTACATAATAGGTAGAGAGGTGGCACAGGAATACCTGGCCACACGGGATGAATTCAAGTCTCCAGGGCCAGATGAATTGCATCCTAGGATATTAAAAGAGCTGGCAGAGGTCATTTCGGAACCACTTGCTATAATCTTTGAGAAATCTTGGAGGGTAGGAGAAGTTCCAGCAGACTGGAAGAGGGCAAATGTTGTCCCCATCTTCAAGAAGGGGAAAAAAGAGGACCCAAATAATTATCTCCCAGTCAGCCTAACATCAGTACCCAGAAAGATCCTGGAGCAAATCATTAAGCAGTCAGTTTCTAATCACTTAGAAAGCAGTGCGATAATCATGAGAAGTCAACATGGATTTCTCAAAAATAAGTCATGCCAGACTAATCTTATCTCTTTTTATGATAGAGTTACTAGTTTGATAGATGGAAGGGAATGCTGTGGATGTAGCATATCTCAATTGCAGTAAGGCCTTTGACAAAGCTCCCCATGACATCCTTGCAAAGAAGCTAGTAAAATGTGGGCTGGACAGGGCTACTGTTAGTTGGATTTGTAATTGGTTAACCGACCGAACCCAAAGGGTGATCACGAATGGCTGCTTTTCATCCTGGAGAGAAGTGACTAGTGGGGTGCCACAGGGTTCTGTCTTGGGCCCAGTGCTGTTCAATATCTTCATCAATGACTTGGATGAAGGAATAGAGGGCATGCTCATCAAATTTGCAGATGACACCAAATTGGGAGGGGTTGCTAATATGCCAGAGGACAGGATCAAAATTCAAAATGACCTGGACAGATTGGAGAGCTGGACCACGGCTAACAAAATGAAATTCAACAGAGAGAAGTGTAAGGTCCTACACTTAGGTAGAAAAAATGGAATACAGAAATATAGGATGGGGGACACATGGCTGGATAGCAGTACGTGCGAAAGGGATCTAGGAGTCTTCCTAGACCACAAGCTGAACATGAGTCAGCAGTGTGATACAGCAGCCAAGAAAGCCAATGCAATTCTCGGCTGCATCAATAGGAGTATGGTGTCTAGATCCAGAGAGGTACTGGTACCACTCTACTCTGCTTTGGTTAGACCTCATCTTGAATACTGTGTCCAGTTCTGGGCACCCCAATTCAAGAAGGACATGGTCAAGCTGGAGCAAGTCCAGAGGAGGGCGAGGGGCCTGAAAGCCATGCCCTATGAGGATAGACTTAGAGAGCTGGGTATGTTTAGTCTGCAGAAGAGAAGGTTAAGAGGGGACATGATAACCATGTTTAAATATCTGAAGGGATGCCATATAGAGGAGGGAGAGGGCTTGTTTACCACTGCTCCAAAGACCAGGACAAGGAGCAATGGATTCAAGCTGCAGGAAAGGAGATTCCACCTGAACCTCAGGAAGAACTTCTTGACGGTCAGGGCTGTCCGGCAGTGGAATATGCTACCTCGGAGTGTGGTGGAATCTCCTTCTTTGGAGGTTTTTAAGCAGAGGCTGGATGGCCATCTGTTGGGAATGCTTTGAGGGTGTTCCTGCATGGCAGGAGGTTGGACTGGATGGCCCAGGTGGTCTCTTCCAACTCTACATTTCCATGATTCTATGATGCCACTGGGCACTCACATGATGAAAGTCAAAAGGAAAGAGGAGACAGGGGCTGCAATCCTATTGGGCAGCATAACTACTCTAGGTCTTGAGGAGATGGACTTAGGCCCTTTCCTCACGGGGGGGCGAAATGGGGCCACGCACGCAGGGGCAGAGCTTACCCACGAGCGGGTTGCTCCGTCCCTGCGGAGAGCGCAGATCCGCCGTTCTAAACGCTGCCGAATTTCGGCGGCGCTCGGTGGCTTTCGGAGGCGCCCAAAATGGCGGCCAGTGGCTTCCGGCGGCACTCCGCCAATCAGGACAGCGCGCCAGCTGGAAGCCCACCGCTGAGCAGATCTGCAGGGACACGCTACCGCGTCTCTGCAGTTCTTCACCGGGGGATGCCACGGGGCAGTGCGGGTGAGTTTTATAAAAACCACTTGTGAAGGTGGTTTTTATAAAACTCACAACAACACCCCCGTGGCTGCGCTAGAGCAGTTTGAGGTCTAGAACCTCACTTTTTTTAACTGCTCTAGTGCACCCCCGGTGAAGAAGACCTCCAAGAGAGGTCGCTCTAGCGTGGGCAATATGCCCATGTGGAAATGGCCATAGTGTGGCCACAGAGGTAAAGTGGACATAGGAGGAGGGAGCAGTAGCCAAAGTCATCTCCATCTGGGGAGAAAGCTGTCAGCTCAGAAGTAGTTTGGGAGCCAATAAAAGGATTTTTCTCTTCTGCCAGTGGCCACTTTCAGTACTGTCTCCCTCCCTCACTACACAAAAATGTCTTAACCAACATTACAGATCTTTATGCCAGTGTGAGTCACCAACAGGATTATGGATTATGGAAAGAGGAGGCAAAGAGTCTGCCCCAGAAGAGACACAAAACAAATCCAACAGCCGTTTTTTGATCAGTTGTAAACATGTTTGTCAGTCTTTCCCTATTATCATGGAAGTACAGCAGAAGGAACAACCATGACAACAGTAACTCTTTGTTTTCTTCCAGCCAAGAGAAGCAGGGTGTGGGCATCCAACAAGAGTGATGCCTTTTTGGAGGGGGGATTGTTAGGCTGCCTGTTGTGACAAGAGCACAGAGTGCTTCAGAAGGGACTCTCTCTCTTTTTTTTTTTTTTGGATGGTGTGGTGTGGATGGTGTGGGAGCAGTACAATGTTCAGACCTGAATGAATGCCAGCATCCCCCAAAAGACTGATCTGTTTGTCTGACAGCATTTTTTTCTTTGAAAAAAAAAATCAGACTGACTGAAACCAGATCTAGCAACTCAGTTACCTGGTGTTGTTATGTCCCTCTCATTTCCAGCAATAAAGAGGAAATGGGAAGCAGCAGCTAATTTTGAAACACCAAAAGTTTTCCTGTCATCATCCAGGGAGAAGGCATATAGATGAGATTAAAAACAAGGACTTGCATTATTACTTATTTATGCCTTTATTTGACAGATTCCAATAGCAGATGGGACTCCAAATGCATTGTCTCCAAATGCAGATACCTCCAGATTTATTTCCATTTCTGTCCAATCAAAATCAATCTAATTTCATTGTGTTGTAAAGCAATAAAAACTAGCAGACATATCAGGAGCACTGCTGGCACAAGGTATACTGTCAGCCCTCTTTCAGGATTTCCCCTCCTATTGCTAGAAGTGAGAGAGCCAGTGTGATGTAGAACAAGGTTCAAATACTTGCTCAGCTGTAGAAATCCACTGAATGACCATGGCCAAGTCACAATCTCTCAGCCTCAGAGGGATATAAAGGCAAAAGCCCCTCTGAACAAATCTTGCCTACAAAATCCTGTGATAGATTTGCCTTTGGGTTGTCATAGGTCAGAAATGACATGAAGGCACACAACTTACTGGCCTCAGCTCTCTTTACCTTGGCTTCCTCTATGTATCAATAGCCCTTTAATGCAAAAATGCCCCTCGTTCTTGGGACACAGTAGGAATGATGACATTACTCCCAATTTCTTTCACACCTCCTGCCAGTGGGGGACAGGGCTGCCAGGCACACTTTAGTATTAATGGGCTGGAAAATGTTCCAAAAACTTGCCATAACCAACAATATTATTCTTGTTCTTCTGAATGTTGTTCTGAGGACAGTTTGGGCCTTTCCCATGCCACCTGCCCTGGCTGTTCCCAAAAATGTACCTTTTCCCTCACTCCTTTTAACCACAGACAGTCACATATGTCCTATGACATTCTTCTGGCTGCTTTCCAAGATTCCTAAGCAGCATTCTGGAATACCTCCCAGAAGAGCTAAGAGGAGTGTAAACAAGATGGAATCAAGGCCATGTAACTTCTTTGATTGCCGCTAGTGCTCCCAGGAGGCATCTCAGAACACTTTAGGGTTCTTGCAGCGGAACCAGAGAAGCACCCCATATCCTGCACAGATGTATGTTAGAAGGGGTTTTTTTTTCTAGTGTGGCAGATGTGATACACAGGTGGGGATACAGTTCAAGGTTGCTTATAATATCTTTTTGACGACTAAGACATTAAAAATAAGGAACACAATAGTAATGGTAACAAGGTGTTCCCGTAAGAGGAAAAACAATGAATTACAAACTCTAAATTTTCCAGGCTCTGCTAATTCCTGCCATAAGCTCTGTCTTTCTGTTTCTGTCAAAACTGACCTAAGTGTTTGGTAATATGTAAATTTATTTAAGGCAAATTAATTAGTTAAGGGAATATATTAATGAACTTTTTTTTAATAATAATAGTCAGCACTGGTAATTAATTTGTGTTTATTGCCAGCTTCAAAAAATAAGAACAAATAGGACAGGATGAATAATTTGTAATTTAAATAGTGATGGCATCATTAGGAATTTTGTTAGAGTTTCTCTGGTCCTACATAACTGTGAAGAACAGAAAAGATCTAAAAGTGGTGTTTTTTTTTCATGCACTTTGATCATGTGGAAGTTGTTAGTACAGTTCTTTTGTTTCATCAGGTTTAAGGAGTTTGGAATAACATGAAGTTGCACTGGACCCATCTGGCTAAGCAGGAAAATCCCATTTAATTGCTCTTTTGCCAAAAAAGTTAAATCACTTCCTGGGAATGCAATTAATTTACAACATATGGAAAACATTGAGGAAAGTCCACAGTGAATTCAGAGCTATTTCTTAGATGCAGACATTTTTCATAAGTAACATTAAGGCATGTTATCCTACCGGGTTGAAAGTCAAGAAAGTGTGTTAGTTTCCTCCGTCCACAAATCCTATGTCATATGAGGCTTGTCTGAAGAACTAATGTAACAATACTTTCTCACTCTGTAATTTCTTTGAAATGAAAATAATACTCATTCTCATCTTTTATTGCCACTTTGTGCTCTGAAAAAAAAATAGTCATCCCAGAAAATATATGTAGTCAATGATATCATGATATAAATGATATTCATGATATAAATTATTTTTTATCAGGATTGCCCAAGATATCTGGCTTTCTGAAGAAAAGAACAGGATGGTGCTTCCTCCCTCTGAATGTACAAAAACTGACTAGAGAGGTAGTCAGATCTTTCCTCAGTGTGGTGATGGGGGAATATCATCCACCACATATGAAAGTAGGCTACTTTAGGAGGTCTAGGGCAGATGCCATTTCAGAGATCTCTCCCTTCCAAAAGTCTGGTACTTCCCCCCACAATATTTGAGACCTGAGGTAATAATCTCATTCTGTCTAATAGGAGATCTGGCCCAATCTCTGGGCTTCTTGTTCCAAGCCTGCCATAGTTGTACAAGGTTCTTGGGAATAAGGGCCAAACTACATACGATGGAGACTTAGACCTTTTCCACACAGGGTGAGGGAATTGCCCCATGCCAGTATTCACCGGACCTTTGTGCTCCACCGGCGGGTCCAGGCTGGTCAGGAGCAGTGCATGGCTGTGCCCCGCACTGCTCCGGGGATGAAAATGGCAGCTTCCAGTTGGTGGAGGCTCTCCACCAACCGGTGAAGCTCACTAGCCTAAAGCCCGCCCCTGGCAGATCTGCAGGCTCACACTGGTGCGAGCCTGCAAATCTGCGTCGGAGCACGGCCACAGAGTTTTAAGCGGTCTTTCAAAGCACACCGAACAACCACTTTGGGTCGTTCGGGAGTGGGCTGAGTTGCGGAACTACACAAAGTAGTTCCAACCCAGTCTGCTCCCAGGTGTAGACATCCTCTCTGGAGGACGCTCTGCACTGTTTCTTTAAGCCCGTGCAGAAAATGCCTTAGGGTAGCCAGATGTTAGGGCACCAGCTAAACCCTCAAGGAATTCCTAGGTTTTTCTGGGTAGGGAGAGAGGAGAAGAGGAAAAATGTATTTTTGTCTAGGAAGTGGCTTAAAAGTCTGTCTTCTCCTCCCACTTGCAGCTGGCATCCAGACTCTGGCTCAGCACAAAGGCCTTACTATCTGCATTATGCTTATGCAACATCAAAGCACCAAAAAGATAGAGAAGAGGGGGAAACAATTGGGAAAGAGATAGTGAGGGCATGCATTAAGGTCAAGCTTACCTTTTAAGGCAGGGAGTGGATTGTCAGTTTTGCAATTCATGGATGTTCTTATTATATAATCTCTGGCAGCAGCAAGACAAATCCAGCAAATAATATTCCTCAAAAGCTGGCAAAGAGCCTTCCACAAGCTTAAACAGCATCACATATGCTTTGGGTAACTCCACATAAGATGATAGCCATAACAAGAATCGTAGGAACTACTTCAACTACTGACTCTTTTTGTTGTCTGGCTAGCTGTTGAAATGCTCTTTCATCCTGCCCTAGCTTTGAATTGACACATTACCTGGTTAGCTGAGGTTTCTTCCCCTAAATTCTGGGCCCACTTCTCCAATTTCCACAATCATCTGACCCACAAGCAGTTCTGTCTTTCCTCCCAAACCACGCCTTTCCTTGTGACATCACAAACATGCATCCTTCATGATATCACAACAGCCTGCATCAGATCTGAGGTTTTTCCCCTGAAATCTTAGGGAATGGGTTGCTACTGACCTGAAACCCCTATGGTTCTCCTGGCTCTTGATATAAAAGCAAATGAGTCTTGTGTCCTTCAAAACTAAGTAGAAGCCTGTGTATAGAAGAGAAGGACATAATTTTTTTTCACATGTATCATTCTTTTAGTTTAAATAAACATATGTCTGTCCAAACCCCAAAAATCTTGTTAGACAGAAAGTATGAAGGAAGACAAGAAGTAATGTAAAAATTAAGAGCATTGAATTACATCTTAATCTCCTAATCTCTATCTGGAGTTACATAAAAACCAGCAGTGCAATCCTACACATTCCTATTCAGATGTAAATATCACTGAAATCAGTGGGACTTGCTCGGAGACAAATCTATTGAATTATAACCCAAATACATAAAATAATGATTTTTACTAACCCTCGCCACTAGAACACTGATTTTAATCATTTTATAGACAGAATTAACATGAACCCCAATAATCTCTTGAGAAGAAATTAAAGCTGGCAAGAAACAGTGAGTCAACCAAAAAATTTCTAAAATTTAGTAGAGTATGGAAAAGTTACCTTTTCAGAGTAATCCAAAAAAAATAAGTTTTCCTAGGTCTGAAGCTTAGCTTGTAATTCAACCAGAAATGTTTCAAATAATTAGTCACACCTATATTCATTTTGCTGAGCAAATACCTATCTGTTTCTCTCACTCAGGTTAGGAACCACCACCAATTGCTGGCTTGACTAACAACTTACTTAGGTTTAAAAGCTAGTGGTCTCTTTATCTGGGTGCCTACAAAAAACAAGGCAAAAATATATTGGTCTAACTTTAATATGTATATTATCGCTACAGTGAAAACAAAGTATCCTGAAGACAATTTTTCTGACATAAGTTTTCATAGACTGGAGTCTATTTCAGCAATGTTTATGCTGTTTTAAAAAAAAACAAAAGTAAAACAACACAGTAGAAATAAATTTATTAGCCTTTAAGGTACCACAGCAAACTTTCAGGTACTAAAATAACAATACGTTGTTTCTGACTTGACTAGTGGTTAAGAGTATCTACACCATAATACCTGCACCATATGGTTACAGTAGACTCACACTTTATAGGTCCATTCTATAATACCCTAGGATTGGTAGTTTAGTGAAGTACTTGATATTCTGTGTAGGGAGTAGTCTGCTACTGTAATTTAGGAGAATTAGACATAGACCATTTCCGCCCTACGCAGTCATAGTGCTATTATTCCACTTTCAACATCCTGTGAAATTCTCAGGTTTGTAGTTTACTGAGGCCTGAGAATTCTAAATGTCTGTCCCTAAACTGCAAACCCCAGGATTCCTAGGATGTTGAAAGTGGAATAATAGTACTAAAACAGTGTAGTGTGGAAATGGCCATAGAATTCTTAGTGAATGCTCTCAGGAAAGCATTTGAACTTCTACAAATGCTAAACCATCCATGGAGAGAGAAACATCAATCACTCTTATCTGATACAGTAATATATGTTTTCTTGGGCAGTTTCTTACAATTGCAAGGTGCCCCATCATGGGCAAAAATGTAGTTATTGTTTACATACACATCTGCTTGGGAGATAGATGAAGGTAAAATTAATTGAGTACTTTCACAGATCATTTTTAGTTTATACTTTTGTGTATAAAACCCTCCCTTTTGAACAGTTCGGTGCAGTATCTCACTTGCTGAACACTACACTGTTGCTCTGATTTCTGACCGAGCCACATCGCTGCTTTCTTTGCTGCTTTCTGGATCAGTAATTATTGCTCATTTCCTAAAAATTCTGCTATCAACAACTTCCCTCCTTTTATCCTTCAGTTAGCTCTTGTGTGAATGTGTGAGTGTTTGGATCTTTTTACATGTGTGACTGAACTTCCAATAAAACACATTTCAGCTTATTTGAAACCTCTGGCTGGTTCTTTGCTGCTAGGATCCCATGAACATTGGTGGAAGATCTTGTTAGGTTATCCCTCTCTTTCAGGCCTACTTATTAAGCTAATTAATTCCCCATTGTCATGTGGAGGTACTGGCATTGCGGGTGGACCGCTGAGTCACCCACATTTTGGGGTAACACCATGCAATCACTTTAGAGCCCAAATGGTGCTCCAAATTGGCTCCCTGGCCAAGCAAACAATGGAGGCAATTGGCTTCAGACAGAGTTAATGGTCTTAGTGTTAGGTGACAAAGAGTTAATGGCTGTCATAATAGTTCTGTAATGGTGGCCAGGTAACAGAACAATACAGGGAAACATCCAGGTGTCGGGAAGAACGGCTGAAACAATCAGTGTTTTGGTGGGAACTTCCTGTTGCTATTGTGTGGTGTCAGAGATGTTATAACTTCAGCCTATTATCTCTGGAGTTACTTGGGGATTAGGCTGACAATGACCTTGGCTACCCCTAAAGAGAGAAAAAGAGTCATCTCTGAGAGTGACAAAGAGAGATCAATTTTAGAATTTTAGAATTCTCTTTTTTGAAAATATAAAATATATTATTCTTTACTTCTTTTTCAGGCTATACCAGTTATTACAGAAAAGGAGAAGGCTGGTAAGTCAATGATGTTGCACTTGTTGATTTGTTTCCCCTTCTTGAACAAATTTTTGTAGAATGTCAGCTTATGGTTACTAATTGAAAGGAATATGTTTCAACTGAAGATTCAGTAGAAGGTAGAAATTATGAACTTAAAAATAATTGTATGATTGCTTGATGGTTTTTTACCTGCATATTTACTCCATTGTGGAAAAAAGTAGTACATTTTAATGGGAAAGATCTTTGAAAAGTGCACAAGATGAACAATGTTGTGAAACTGGTATGACAAATATGGCCTGAGGCAAAATGGCTACCGCGGAGGATCAGAAAAAAACATTTAATAGATACCGAGTACAAGGACCTTACTTGCTTGTTGGGTAGAAAGAAAGAAAAAAAGAATAATCTTCTAGATCATTCAGTTGCTTGGTAATTTTAGTGATCTGTCTTAGAGAAAGAAATTGTAATGTCAGTTTGGTTTTCAGGATGGTGAGCGGCCTGAAAGTTGTGTGGCAAGCCGACATTCTCAGTTTGAATTTTTCATATAGTTGGAAATTGCATTATAGGGGCTCTGGGTTGTTATGATATGTGCAAAACTCAGTCTCAGTCAGTGTATCAAAGTACTGAATTTCAGTGTATGTTTAAGCACAATTAAGGTGGAACTTTTTTTATTTTTAATTGTCCAATATACAGCTCAGGTCCTGGCTGTTTGAAGGACTGCATTTTCCTATATGAGCCTGTTCAAGCTTTAAGGTTTTTCAGAGGCCTTTCTCTGTATCCCCACTATCTTCTGGAACTTGTTTGGGATAAACGAGGGAGACAGCCTCCTCAGTGACTGCTCCCGGGTTTCAGAAGTCCCTCTCTAGGATGGCTCCTCCCTTGCTTTCCTTCCTCAGCCAGTAAGAACATTCCTATTCCATCAAGCTTTTAGAAACTAGGTTTGGTGTGCTTTTAATGATGTGCTGTGCTGTTTTGCTGACTTTTCAATATATTTGTCTTTTAATGAATTTTAAACAGTTTACAGATTATTACACCATCTTTTTCAAAAATAACTGTTATATTTAATTTTTTGCTGATGTTTTTGTATGGTTTTTAATCTGTAGTGGCTTTTAATAATTTTTAAGCCACCTTTAGTTCCAACATTTGGAAAAAAGTGGGATATAAGTGAATAAAATAATCATCTTATTATTAAGGGAGTTTGGCCCCATTTAAATGAAGTTCTTTTTAAGTAAGTTTCATTAGAGGTTTTCAAAATACATACAAATGAACTTCTATACATGTAAGGATTGCATGTGAAGTGGCACTGTATCCATCCATTGCACTTATTCATTGTGGCTGCTCTACCTCTAGGCAGTCCTGACACTCCCATGTTGGTGACCATGTTTTCGAGAAACCCGCCTGAAGAAAATCCAGTACACATATGACCATCCTCTCCTTTGATCTGCCTAAATCCTGTGCAGGCATTACTCACCAGTTTTTTCAATGTGAAATCAGGGGAGCACTTAGCCCTACCACCTCCATTGTTACTTTGCTCACATAAAAAAATTACATGGCCGAAGAAGGTTCCTGTTCATCTAGCAATGCTCCATAGGAGCAAGAACCCTGGTAAATCAAAGAGCTTGTTTGCGTGGAAATCCTCCATGCCAACAGGAACCTTCCCTCTTTAGACAGAGTGCTATCTACATGAGAGAAGTGATGTCAGAGGAGGTGTGGCCAGGTGCTTCCTTGCTATTGTGTTGAAGAAACTGTGGTGAGGAGTGCCTGCCCAGAGATCTTATGTCTGTTGGATTTCATGCACATAAGCTTTCTCCAAATGTTACATTGTGCATATATATCTAGACAATGCAGAAGCAGTGAAAGGAAGTAAGCAGCCCAGATTATCCTTTCTCATTATCTTTTCCCAGATTATACTATATAACACTCCAACTCAGCCCTCTTCGGGGCACAGTTGAGCCTTCTGAAGTCTTCCAGATGCCCATGTTTTCTTCCCCATAATGTCATAATAAGGATGGCTACCCAACTTTTGTGAATGATTTTCCCATTTGGAGAGGCTGAAAGCTTCTCCTGAAGCTGAATTACTGATAGTAAGGGCTTTAAGCTAAAACGTGTTGATAATTTGGCCCTGCCTATTGCTGGAATGCATTCCCTGAGAATGTCTCTGAAGTTGAGTTTGGCCCTCGGGCTAAAAGATTTTCATTAAGAATACAGGAAATTGCTCTACAGCCTTCAACTGCTCTAAGTTCTTTGAACTGCCCTTCTTCCAACTCCTCCACTCTCAGGATGATCTGCCTCTCTTGAAGTCCTCCAGGAGTAACAACTCATCTTTTAAATGGGCAGAAGTCTTGCTCCCCCCAACTGTTTCACATTTAAATAAAAATACTTATTTTTCAAAACCAGAAGGGGACATCAGGCCATTTTTTTCTTTTGTGTGGGGGACATATTTTGGCTATCCATATGGTCCCTGACTCCTGAAACCATCACAGTTTCTCAGCCCTGCTCTGCATGCATAGGAAGTTGTGTGAATGGTACCCACAGGGTGTGTTTGTACACAGAATTTCTTGAAAAATATTGATTTACAGAGGTTATATTGTTATGTGGATAGTTAAAGCCGCAAACAGCCTTGATCCACGTTAACTATAGAAATCTATTATGGCATAAGTTTTCATGGACTAGACCTATTTCATCAAATAATGGTTATCCTAAATTGGCAGATAGTTCGGATGAGATGAGATGAGATGAGATGAGATGAGATGAGATGAGATGAGATGAGATGAGGATATAGAGGGAGAGAGCAAAGACATAAGCAGTGAGGTCAAAGGGAAATAAAATGCAAAAAGTAAGCTCATTACCTCATGGGATGTGTTAGATCTATATTTAGTTACTAATGGGACCACATTTAGTCCTTTTTTCAAAGGGAAATTTGTTGGACTGTTGCAACAAAACAACAAAGAGTTTTATGGCACCAATACCAAGAGATTTCTACAACGCTTTTGTGAATGGCCATTCTGTTAATCATTTGTTCTCCTCTTTCTGTACTTTCTGCATTCCATTTACACTCCCAGCAATCCCATACATACAGTAGGCCCACATATAACATGAAGGATCTGTTCCAGAACCCTTCACATTATACAATTTTTGCAAATGATGTGGAAGCCTTTTATTTGTTTGTTTATTTGTTGATCCTGCTCTCTAATTTGTGAATGAGAGAGCAGATTGTTGATGGCACTTTCAGCAGGGTCATGGCAGCATGTGTATGTGTGTGCTTACCCTGCTGTCTTGTTTGCAAGCAAGTGAGTAGGATTGGCATTCTTCCCTCCTCCCCCCCCCCCACACACACTGCCAGCTGGTTTGGTATTCTTGACAGCATCTTCAGCAGGGACATGGCAGGAGGGTGCCGATCCTGCTCTTTCATTCACAAATCACATAAAATGAATTTGCATTAAACACAGACCTACTGTATATTGCTTTTAATGAGGATAAGACTACAGTCATGCGATGAAAAGGACAATCATCCACATACATTGTCATTAAAAATTTGTGAGATTTTTTGGAGTGCCACAACTTTGTTTAAGTTGTTGTCACCATCTTAAATTCTGTTGATTTCAGCAGGTCAATTCTAACTATGATGAAGTCTGAACATGACTAAATCTGGATTAACCCACTGTCTCAGTTCAGGCCACAGAGTGTGCAAGTAAATGTCTTCATAAGTAACAATTTAATGGTTTTATGCCGGAGGCTCCTTTGAAGTTTCAAGCATGGCCACTTTGAAGTAGTTTCCAGAGAGACAGCCATGGCCATGATTCAGCATAAATAGAAAGAGGAGGGAATGAAGGATTCCAGCAGCACCTCTGACAGTCACTCGTTTCCTTCAGCATGAGCATTCATGGATAGCAATTCATTTCTCCAGATGGACTGAGTCTGGTAACTCAAAAACTTAGAAAGCTGCAACAGAGGAACATAATTGCCACTTTTGGAAATTATCTGGATAGAACAGATCTTCAGAGAGCCAGTATGGTGCAGTGGTTTGAGCACTGGCCTACAACCCTGGAGACAAAGATTTCATTCCCAGTGAAACCCACTGAGTGACCTTGGGTGCATCACATACTCTCAGAGCCCAGAAGACCACATGATAGGGTTACCTTAGGGTCACCATAAGTTGGAAATGACTTAAAGGCACACAACAACAACAACAACACAACCAAAAACAGGCCTTTATTTCAGCATCAGTATATGATTCCATTTGAGTAGTTAGCATATTGTTAACATAACCTAACTCCAATTATTAGTCCCAACTAGACCCATTACATCAAGCAGAATTTCCTAAGTGTTATATGAATCAAGACTATCTTCCTATATCAGCCTGTACAGACTCTAAGATCTTCAAGGGAGGCCCTTCTCTTCTTCCCACCACCTTCACAGGTGTGTTTGGTGGGAACACAAGAGAGGGCCTTCTCCACATGGCTGCCTCTGTACTCTGGAACTCCCTTCCTCAGGAGGCTAGGCTGGCTCCCTTTTTGCTGTCTTTCTGCTGTCAAGACTTTTCTATTCCAGCAGGCATTTGGGAGCTAATTGTTTTATATAAACTGTCTTCTGTTTTGGTGCTGTTTTAATTCATGCTTTTAGGTTAGTGTGCTATATGATTCTAATTTGATAGGCACTTAAAATATTATTTTAATCTTAACTTTTTGTACATATTTAGCTATGTGTATTTTTACTTGAATTCTTCTTATGTTGCAAGCTGCCTTGAGTCCTACTTTTAGGGGAAAGGTGGGATACAAATAAAGTTATTGACTGATTGATTGATGTCAACATTTTGTAAATTGCACTGATTCAGTGGGTCTATTATAGCTGAGACTAAGGAAAGCCTGTGCCTCTTGATTTCTTTTGATAAGTACATTATTCACTGTACAACATGCTTTCCATGTGGACAGACAATGCTATTATAAGGTGCTTTATCAAATATTTTAAAATGTTACCATTTTATGGACAGCCCATCTTCACAAATTGCTTAATGATAGAGGCAATATTTGTTGCTTTGTTATCTCAGCTCTGACTTATGGTGAGCCTATCTTGGGGTTTTCTGGGCAAGATTTATTCAGAGGAGGTTATCATTGCTTTCCTCTGAGAGAGTGCATAGAGTTAATTCCATATTCTTATCATCATGCTCCAGTGCTGTACATTAGGCTGACAGACAATGATTTCTGTAAGAAACACACTTTTATTCAGGCAGGCATCTGAATTTTAATTATCGAACAGTAGTGTGGGAAAAAAGTGATGTGCTGTATTTCTAATCCTTTGCTGGAAATTATGGGTTAAATATGGCCATTTCCACACTACACTGTTATAGTGCTATTATTCCACTTTCAATATCCTGTGGAATTCTGGGGTTTGCAGTTTACTGAGACCAAAGAGCAATCTGGCTGAGAATTCTAAATGCCCCTCCTTAAACTGCAAACCCCAGGATTCCATAGGATGTTGAAAGTGGAATAATAGCACCATAACAGTGTAGTGCAGAAATGGCCTATGTTAAGTGTTTCAACTTTCTTTGATCATGCTTTCAAATATTGTTTAATTATTTTTTTAACTCTTGTAAACTAATGTTCTAGCTTAATCTTTTTGAAATTGTTGTATGCTGATTTTAATCCCAGCAATAAGTAAATAAATAAATAAATAAGATCAGTCACAACATTTTGTGGATGAATTTAATGTGGATATGAAGCCAAGCCCAAATCCCAAGTCCACCTGCTACTCTACATTGGCCATCCATAGTGTTTTTCTTCCTTGTAATTTTTCCATAGTACTTTCCATTTCTAAGTAGAATAATAGAGACAAAATGGATGTTAACTGTAAGGAGCTTCACTCTGTACTACATCTAAAGAATTGGGTTTTGCGTGAAAATAAATAATAAAATAAAAAAGATAGAGGTTTCTTTTTTTATCCCTCCCCAATCCTTTCTCCTTTTTATGCTGCAAGAGACTAACACAGCTACTTCTTTGAAAGCCTCTCCTGGTCTCTAACCACAGCTTCTGTTATTGTATGATCTTCCCTGGGCCACCACATGGGGAGAGGAATTGAAGAAGACTATAAAGTGACTGAGTGACGACAAGATGGGTCAGGCTTTAGCTTATAAGCCCTCAGCAGGAAAACCTTTTTAAAAGTCGCTGGCAATGTGTTCCTCTGTCAGTAAACAAGATTTTCTTTCTTTTCTTTTCTTTTTTTCCCTTTTTCCCTTTTTTTTAGCATCTTGATGAGAGCACTTCGAATACTGGTCTAATTGGGTTCTAAAAGAACTAAAAGCTAAAAGCAAATAAAGGTCCTCTTTTTAGCATCCTGATATGTGACTTCTTTTTCTTTATCAATTTCATTGGATACTCTTCAGTTCTCATTCTCTCTCTCTCTCTCTCTCTGGGCTAATTGGAACTCTGGCAAGAAAGCACTAAAGATTAATAGCTATGTCAAAGCTTTTCAGTTAGATTTTCTATCCCCTTTTGCATCTTCCAAACAGCTTTGGGTATAAGTATTCTAACTTCCCAAGTACTCTACTCATACAGCTTTGTTATACATAACCAGAAAATTTGTTTTTTCTTTCGATGAGATATGTAAGCACTGCCAGAGCAAAGCAAAGCAGGCACAGAAGTGAGAAAAATGCAGGAGGTCTGGATAAATGAAACAAATTCTCTAATTTTGCAAGGGACTAGGGACTCAGCACATATATACAAATTTGGGGGGGGGGGGGGGCTTGGCTTAATTCTGTCTCTTTCTTATTTGTTTTTATCCAAGCTCTGAATGTGGAGGAAATAAGACAAGGAAAAATAAGGATTCCTCTTTGGAGAATCAGCAATTGAAATGTATGTGTTGGGGTGGAGTAATATGGTGTTGCTTTCATGGAATAATGCTCCTTCTCCATGTGTCAGCATTCCATGCATATGACTAACACCTGCAAAAAAAAAAAAGGCTGCAAAAGTGATACCCCAATACTACATTTTTAAAGACCCCTTTAGACCTTGCATTCCTACATTAGAGCCAAAGTATATATGCCTTAACAAAAGTGCATTGCTTTTAACTACTAACAAGATCAGTACTATTATATATTATTTCAACTTCAGGTTGTAAGAGTGATCAGCCAAGCAGCTGGGGCACCATTTTTCTCCATGCCACACAGGTCTTTCCACCTTCCAGTTCACAATTCTGTGAAACCAGTCTTGGAACTGTTTCTTGAACTGTAAGCAAGGCTGCCAAATGCCAATAAATTTTAATGGACATATTGCTGCATTTGGTTCCTCCATTGGCATGTGCTGGAAGAAAAGGCAATGACCATCATTGTTCTTGATTACTCATGCTTCATGATAGGAACAGTGACAGACAGTCTTTTTTTCAAGCAGAGGAGAAAACTGTCAGATCCGTTTTTCAGTAAATTCCTTATTTCAGACCATTTAAAAACCAGAAATGCATTTCTGCATTAATAGTCTCCATAGCAATTGACCAGTCTTACCAATTAAGCAGTGAATTAGCCATCTCCAAGATTTGGCAATGTTACTTTTTGGATTACAGCTCCCAGAATCTGCCAGCTGACTGGAAGTTATAGTCCAGTACTTCAACTGAACTCTGCCCACCTCAGCTGACAGAAGCTGGGAGAGCTTTTTCCCTGTGATTCCCCCACTTTTTCTTCTCTGTGAGATGAAATTGCTAAATATACCATGTGTCATGTCTGGAACCTGACACTAAACTGGCATGCTGCCCTCACAGATACAGTAAAGGAAGCTCTCTGATCCCCAGTGTTTGAAATTCAACTGCCAGTCTAGTTGGCCCTTGAATATGGAAGTTATCCACCCCAGAAAGCAAAAGGTTTGGACTAGCCCTGACACTGGATATGTGTTCTATATCAACAATTCAGATAATTCTGACTGGCTGGACTTGAAAGTTTCATAGGGTTTCCTTGCCTGTATCTCACTTGGAGAATCATCCATGAGGCTTTTCTGTGGGATGGCATTTAGAGAGATCCAGCCTGTATTATCCAAATAGCATCTTAACCCAGAGCTCCCCCAGCATAGGTAGGCTTTGTGCCTCTCTGTACCTTCCTCTTGCATGAATAAAATGAGCATTGGGAAGAAGGTGCTTTGCCTTGGTAAAGGCTTTCCTTCTTTCCCTGAAGATGGTAGTTAGCAAGGCCAACCCAAGATTACTTTGCTGTCTGGATGGAGCAACAAATGGCACCACCACCACCACCTGGTGCATCATAGTGCATATTATTCAGGACTGACCAAATTGTTTTGGCACCTGTGGCAGAAAATCCCACTAGCCACTTTGAGAAGCTGCTTTCCATGGCAATAAACATACAGAAATAAGAAGCAAGACAGCTAGAGTGATGTGTTGGATTACAACCCCCGAGACCAGGGTTTGATTCCCCACTCAGCCATAGGAACCCACTGGGTGACTTTGGGCCCATCGCACACTCTTAACCCCAGAAAACCCCATGATAGATTTGGCTTAGGGTCATCATAAGTTGAAAACAACTTGAAGGTGCACAATGACAAATGAAAACCAGCATGATGTGAGAGCCAATGTGTTGTAGTGGTTCAAGTACTGAGCTAGGACTCTGGGAGATCTGGGTCTGAATCCCAACTTGGCCCTGGAAACTCATTGGGTGACACTCTTTTGCCTCAGAGGAAGGCAATGACAAAGTCCCTCTGAAGAGATCTGGCCAAGGAAACTTTGTGACAGATTTACTTCAAGTCACTGTAGGTTGGAAACAACTTGAAGGCACACAACAACAACAACAAAAACAGGAACAACAAAAAATTAAATAATGAACATCCTTCTGTTTGTTCAAGACATCTGGAACATATTGCCTATAGCAGCTGCCTCACTCTGCCTAGTGATGGAGCAAACCTCATGGTTACTACACTCAGAAAAGTTTAGATTTAAGTTGTGCTGAATATCTCTGTAGAAGCATGCATCTATTGTTCCCACTCTGACAGGGCAAATAGAAAATGCTCCAGCTACCTGTTTCATTTTAAAGCCTGTTTGTGTACCACATACGCAGCACTATGCAGCCAGATATCACTTGTGTGACCTGTCAAGAAACCATCAGGAAGTCTTCTCATGTCCTCAGAAGACAGAGGCAGCAATATCTATGCTACTCAAGGTACATGTGAAGTTAAAGTGATCAATTAATCAAAATGAGCTGTTCTGAAAACAGGTAATTTTGGTGGGTACATCACTATCTCTCAGCTTATCTCACACTGTTACTGAGAATAAAATGGATAAATATGCCATTTTTGAATGGTGATAAAAGAGGACAACTATATAGTAGGCACCACATTTTAATGAATTTCTAAGGAATGAATGGTGAAGATCAAGTTCCAGCTAATCAATTTAATTTTTGGCATAGTAAATATTAATATACCATAGAAATAGATAACTAATAATGAATATTACATGTTGGTAGTTGGTGGTATGGATACATTTTTGTTGATGATTTTAATTTGAGAATGTATGGTTGTACTTTACATATTGTTATATTATTAATTTGGGGGAGAGTTGTTATATACAATTTAATAAAATAAAAAATAAAAATGGGATAAACTACAGTATTATACCATGAGAAGTATTTTTTGAGAAGACCAGTCAGTTTCAAAAGTGTAAATGAAATAATATTCAAGAGACTCTAAAAGCAGCTGAGGGTGGGAATTGGTTTATTGTTGTATGGTGTGTGTGTGTGTGTGTGTTTACCCCTTAGTGTATGTCTTGAAAGGCATTTTAGCCAAATGAAAAATCTCCTCTTCTTGAAGACTTGACAGAGTGATGCCTTTGATGTGTGAAGAAAAGTCATGCTCATTTACACTCCTCCCTGAACCCCCCTCACTGAAAAGTCTGTCACTGGGTTATCCATACACCTGAAGGCATTCTGTTTGCTCCTTTCTTCACATCTTTCTTCACACACTTTGGGTACACATTTCAGCAAGCAGAAAATATACCCGTGATGGACAAATAAGTCAATGTTTCTCTCTTTCTTCAGCTGGTTGATAATGTAAAATAATAAGAAGTGGTTATTGGCACAAGATGAAGT
The DNA here is from genome assembly GCA_948472985.1 of Iguana delicatissima. NCBI lineage: Eukaryota > Metazoa > Chordata > Lepidosauria > Squamata > Iguanidae > Iguana > Iguana delicatissima. Next base: position 671,921 of record CAOKZL010000186.1, read on the forward strand.
AAGGATAAGACAATAAAGCAGTTTTTATAATCTGTCTATTGGCCTAAACCTTCCAAATGCATAATGTGGACTGAGCTACCTAGACATGTCTTCAGTTGCTTGGCAACTAAGAAGAAAAGTAAATATACAGAAGCAAGAATGCATGATGCTCCGATCTATTTCATGTAGCATATGCAATATATTGGGAAAGCAAGTGCAGAAAGGTGAACAGTTCTTTGCCTCTATTCTGGAGTGCTAATGGGCTGGAGGTAGATTTCCTATAGTGAGTTTTGAAGAAGACAAAGAAAAGCACAAGTCTGAGACTTTTCTAGTAATCAGGGATTTTAGATTTAGAAGATTGTTCTATAAGAAAGCTAATAATGCTGAAATCTTTATAAGTGAACAGCGTCCAAACAACTGATATGTGTTAGTGCAAATAACACTAATTATATGTAGTATAAACATACGGTATCTGTTTGTATGCTTATAGTGTAAACATTGCCTTATATATACACACATACACACATGCACATGATTTTCTAGTTGTATCCCTGCAAACATGCTTTCTTAGATGGTGCATGGATCTTGCACTCTTCTGTGGGAGACAAGAACAAATCAATACTGCTGCTAAGGGTGTATGTTTTACTACTGCCCCTCTTCAACATGTGCACCCCTGCAGGAAAAAGGAGCACTATGTACTAAAGGTGAAAATGATCTGAGCACATGCCAGTAAAGTAGTGTTTATTGTTTACACGTATCAACCAAGACCTTACATTGTCAAGTTTAGCACAAGAATTCTGCAGGCACAACTCCACTACAGCTCCCCAGTCAGCACTCACAGGCCTCATTATGTTGCTGTAATACTAACCCTGAATGGCCGTTCCTTGGCTGGTGGAGAGTATGGAGGATCAGAGATCAATAACATCTTCTATTGAGATTCACTCAGCAAGTAATGTGCAGCATAGCCTGATGCTCTCCCATCCACCATGCTCTATGTGAGTCCAAGGGTAGGGTGGGAGCTTTGGTCATTGTAGAGCAGTGGTTCTCAACCTGTGGGTCCCCAGATGTTTGTGGACTTCAGCTCCCAGAAGCCCCAGCCACTATGGTCAATGCTCAGGGCTTCTGGGAGCTGAAGTCCAAAAACATCTGGGGACCCACAGGTTGAGAACCACTATTGTAGAGGATCAAAGAGAATACCAACCTCTTCAACAACCAAAAAAAAAGGGGGGGGATATACAGGTTTAATGTCTAGCAAGGTGCCAGTCACTTTGCCATACAATACAACTTCATTCTTTTATGTGTTTCCTGTCGTCTCAACTTGAAGAAATGTTACCATTGCTTTCCCTCCCTTCAGATTTCAGTGTATCATGTGGCATAAACAATGCCAGGGGACAATCTGTGATTTCAGCGTGTCCGTATTTGTTAGAACTTGCTCAACATATTTCAATTTCTTTGTTATAGGCAATCTTAGGCCATTTCCACACTAGACTGTTATAATGCTATTATTCCACTTTTAACATCCTACGGAATCCTGGGGTTTGCAGTTTAGGGAGAGGCCTTTGAGAAAACGCCAGGATTCCACAGGATGTTGAAAGCGGAATAATGGCACTATAACGATCTAGTGTGGAAATGGCCTTAGTAATGGATCTGCTCATTCCTGAGCATGGCTTAAATAGGAAGCCATATTCAGGAATATGCAGAACCATTATTCCAATTGCCTTTAGGAAAGATTTTTTTTTCTCTGAAATGTATTCAGTGGCCATTTCCACACGGGGCAAGGGAATCACCCCACGCCGCTACTTACCGGATCTTCCGGCTCCCTGGTCCGGTCCAGGCTTCTCCAGAGCAGTGCATGGTCGTCAATCCGCTCTGCTTCGGCGTCCAAAATGGCAGCTTCCGGTTGGTCATGGGTCTTGATCAACCGCTGAAGCTCGCCAGCCTAAAGCCCGCCCTCAGCAGATCGCAGGCGCGCACTGGTGCCAGTCTGCGAATTTGCACAAGGGAGCAGGCTCACAGTGGCGCGCTCCATGCTTTTGAAAGACCGGAAAAATCAGGTCTTTCAAAAGCACGCTGGAGGACCACTTAGGGTCGTTCCAGAGTGGACTGAGGTGTGGAACTACACTAAGTAGTCCGGACCCAGTCCACACCAAGGTGCAGACGTCCTCCATGGAGGCCGCACTGCACCATTTTTATTACCGTTTTTATTAACCCGTGTGGAAATGGCCAGTGGCCATATTGGCTGGGAGATTCTGGAAAAAAAATAACTTTTCCAAAATATGATAACACAGACACTCTGAGATCATGGATTTTCTCCCCGCATTATTTTAGTCAACTTCTCTTTTCTTTCCTCCATAATGTCAATGGGGGGGGACTGTTTACTTTAAAAAGATATATATCAAGGTAATAGGAAATACAACAAAGTCTTGTGGCACTTTAAAGACTAGTAGGTGTTATTTGGCATAAGCGTTTGTGGATTGAAACCCACTTGAGCTGAAATACACAAAGGCTTACACTAAATTAAATTTGTCTGTCTTTAGGGTGCCACAAAAATCTTTGTTGCTTTTGCTGCAACAGATCCACATGGCTACCGCCATGGAAATTTCTAACAGAAGGCAATAAGAAAGGAAGCAACATTCTAGGCAGCTCATACCACACAAGAACTATTTCCATTCTTACCAAATAGTGGTACAGCGTTTTTAAGAATAACTTGCTAGCAAAATGGTTCAAAGTTTAAAAGGAAGTAATCAGCATCTCATCCACACTGTCAAATCTGCTTTGACATATGGCCTTCCTATCTGCATTGACAAATCAAGCTGAGAAGAAGGAGAGGATGGCTGCCATCTTGGGGATGAATTGTGTGTGTGTGTGTGTGTGTGCGCGCGCGCATGCACATGCCTTCAAGTCCATTGTCAACTTATGGCAACCCCATGAATTTCACCCTAAGAATTTCTCCCATCCAAGTACTAACCAGGGCTGACCTTGCTTAGGTGACAAGATTAGATGAGATACAGTGCCTTTAGGATGTTTAGTATCTGATAGAGAATTATGATGATATAAATTGGCCATCACAGCTCTTTCTTTTCTTTTCTTTTTTTCATTGCAAGGGGTCAGAATTCACTGCAGACTACACAATAACCAAAATTGTGTCTGCCCACCCACATTTTATTGGCAGCAGGCCCCTAAACATAGCCATTTCTTGATCAGAGGAGAGCAAGGGGACAGAAGACAAGCATCCAGCTATTTTCCTCTAGCTGGATGCAGGGCAATGACATCATCTGCAGAGACCTCCATTGGTCCCTTTGGATGATTTGTTGCTGTGTGTCTACTAGCTGTAGGAAAATAGCTGGGCACATCTGCTGCTCTCACCCTCTCCCCTCACTACTGACCTGGAAATGGCCAAGTCTGGGGGCTCCCCTTGAGAAAAGGTAGGTTGGGGCTGTTGAACAGAAAGTTACTGCAGTTACATCTTCAGTTCCCAAGACAGGATCTTAGTCAGGGATTCTCACTAACTATCATCTGTATCATCTGCCTTCTTGTGCAAAATGAGGTCTCTTCCAGTGGTCTAACAAAGTTTTTACAGCATGAGGCAGGCAATAATTGCTACAAGAAGAACTATCTTTGTTGTCTTGTTTTTGAAGATTTCAGCATGACTGCTGTACACAGAACAGAAGTGCGCGTGCATTCAGCATTCATGAATGTTCATTACGAGGAATTGGTCTGGTGGTCAGTGCTGGCTTGGGAGTGTTCCTGGCTACCTTTCTCAAATCAAATCCAGATGGTCCTCCAGGGCATCCTCTGTGTTCAGAACATTTTCATCTTCCATGTTTGCTTGGAAAGAACATTTGTCCTTCTTGTCATCTGGTGCTAAAACAATAATGACACAGATAAGAATATAAAATTCTTTGCTGCCTGGAAATAGGGAAGGCTAGTTATCTGAGCTTTTTCTCTCTGTTCAAAAATATGCCTATGCTTTCTACACCAGAAAGATGTGGGGAATTAACCTTCCTGAATTATAGGATTATGGAAATATGCATATCCACATTTTCCAATCAAATGTCTCCAGATGTTTTAGACCATAACAGCACTCAGAACTATGACTGGCTTTGACAGTTAGAGTTGACATCATAACGTAAGAAGGGTATCAGGTTTGGGAAGATTGGTAAATATGCTTCTGTCAAGAGTGGCATGGGGAAATGGGAATAAACATTTGAAAACAAATGCTTCTCAAGCACACATAGGATGTGCAGTTTTATGATATAAAAGTTGCATATGATTCTACCGATGCTGCTGTAATACCATCCGTAGCTCAGCTTTGCATGAACAGGATCCCAATTTCAATCTTTGGCATCTTTGGCCTAGGAAAAAGTTTCTGAGACCTGATAGAGATGGCAAGTAGTATAGACCAACATTTCCAACTATAGTTTGGAAAAGCTACCTTTTCGGACTACTGTGTGGCCAGGCTGGATGGACGATTCAGGCAGTTATACTCCAAAAACAACCTTCTCAGATTTTGTCCTCTCTGCCTAGCCTCCGGATATTTCACTGTAACTTTCATCACAGTCAACTGTTGGACATGCTGCCTAAATTTTACAGGAATTGTAATTCAAAACTTCCCTTGAGAGCACCAGATTAGAGGACACTGAGGCAGGTGGACCAATGGTTTAACTGTCTATTAGGCAGCTTTTTCTATTTTAATGCAAATAGATAATCTCAAAAACAAAGATGCCCAGAGAACATAGGTCCAGTAATAAAGTTGACAGAAGTCATAATCTGTCCTCCAGACAAGGTGGGAATTGTCCAAAAATCTGTCAAAGCACAGATCTATAGAACATTTTTTCCCCTTTTTTGGAAGGGTCTCCTTACTCCTTTAATATGTATTCATTTCAGTGACGCATATCTTTATCAGTAAACATGTGCTGGTATGAGATTTTCTCAGAAATATCTGTTTGGCAAAATTGTCTCCTTCACTTACTTGGCTTCTTTTTCTGTGAGCAGTAAATGTCAACGGGAACTACTAGCTGAGAACTGGAGTAATTGGAGTATGTCAAAGATACCAGAAAAGTATACATTTAGCAACTGAGACTGGAGTGCTAGCAAGGTGAATAATTTTCCTCCAAATGGCATGCCAATCAAATCAGGAAGAAATAATTTTATATTCTAGTGAACCCCAGATTTACAACATGAGGGAGAGAACAGCAGGTGTTAGATCACAGCCTAGCAGTCCCCAGCCCAGATCCAAAAGATCCTGAATAAAGTTTGTCCTGAATCAGTATATCATCTTATCTCAACAAAAGTAGTCCATTAGAAAGAATATATTTCACTTTGGTCTTGTAAAATTGTACATAATCAAGCTGGGGCAAAATCCAACATAAGCCCTACTTGGAATAAATGTATTTAAATGAATTACAAAACAAGTCATAGCTAATTTAAGTCCCATTGATTGCAGTGGGCTTCCTCACACTAGGACTAAAAGTTGCATTTAGCTCTTGGCTATATGGAAATGACTTAGAAAGTTCTATGGAATTTATGAAATCATGCTAAATTCATCTTTATGATCATACTTTGTATTTACATGTTGATTTGTTTTGAATATTTTAAGGTCGCCTTTCAGAAAAGAACAACCACTTTTCTCAAATGTTTCATATATGTTAACTTCATAGTTCTGACCCAACATTGCATGGTGAGCTAGTAGTAGCATTAAAGCAGAACTCAAGGCAGGCATCAATCACTAAGGGATGTACTAGAGCATTTGTTCTAGTCAGCTGCAATGTGGATGCCACACAACTTGGAACTAATGCATTGCAAGTAATGCAGATACCTATAGTTTGGGATAACAAGGATGTAATGAAGCCACTTTTCTAAAGTGATGCCACAAGTAAGGTCCAGGTTACTTTACTGATGTTATGAGTAATGGTTTGTAGTTACATTCAAAAGTTTACAGGGCATTTTAATAGGCATTTGCACACGGGTTTTTTTTTTTAATTTTATGCCATACTCTTATCAATTGTAAAAAGGTTTTCCTTCCTACAAAAAAGGTTATCAGAAAGTAAATGAATTACAATGCAGTACAACCAATTCCATCATTGCCATGAGTAACATTAAACAGGTCACTTTTTAATCACCATAAGAAATAACGGAACAGAGCACATTTTAAAAGTTATTTTTCAAGCTCTGGAATACTGGGTCCAATTTCAGCATGTGTATGCACAGACAATGTCTTTAACTCCCTAGACCCCCCCCCCACACACACACACACACATACACACAAATGTGTGGAACAATAAGCCATATATTCAATTTGAAAAGTTGTTAAATTAAACTAATTTTTCCACTATACTGCAGTATTATTTCAAATGAGGCAGTGGACACCACACAAAAGAAGTTATAGGTATGAGGTGCAGCATTGTTTGCTTAAACAAAGCCAAAATATGAACCTCACCACAGCCAATTACCCTTAGATAGATTAAAAGTCTGTGAAAGTGTTTTTGGAGTGGCTTTTGTTTTTTCTTTTTTAAGCAGGGGTCTGAGTTAAATATTGCAGTCTAATGTAATCCAAGCTAGCTCTCTTGATCCCAAGAAACTTAATTCCACATCTGGAAAATCTTTACTACATCTGTGTTGGGTTTGAATGCTTTTTGTTGCTTTCTCCATCAGTTCCCATGATTCTCTTACCTCTGTCCTGTTTTCTTAAGAGACAAATATTTTGTTGCCCAAGTACACTGTAGCACAACTAAATATAGCACAATCATTTCATTTCCTGGGATTCTGTTACTTATCCTCCTTACCAATGTTTAAATCTAATTAGGAAGATGCAACTTCCTCCCTGTTTCTAAAAATAGAAGAGTGCATTTGGAGATGCAGCAATGCAAAGACAAACTAGCTGTATTAATAAGCAAAAGTAGTGCTTCTGCTGTATTGATGACCAGTTATTGGCAGTTGATCATAAAGCAAGAAAGTAGCAAAGATTCCTGCAAACAGTATTTTTGTGAAAAATCAAAATAGTCTGTTATGATTAGATTGGTTCCAGATTTAGTCATACCTAGAATATTATCCTTTGAGCTCACTTTTATTGGTAATTCCAGAGTAGTTCTGTTAAATCAGCGAACTATAACCACATGTTGACACATCAGTCAACAGTTTGTTCAGTGGGTCTCCTTCAGTTGGAACTAACCAATAGGATTAAGACCATAGAAATCAATGGGACGTGTTAATTCAATTATTATTGTTGTTATTGTTATTGACTGGTATTCATTAGAGCAGTTACCTAGTGCTGCAGACCCCTAGGTGATCTGTGTTCAGTCGGACTACATCTCTTACTATGAACCTATGTAAATGCCACCCAAGCCCACCTGAAGAGCCAGCAGCCAGATCGAACAAAGGAGGTCCAATCAGCGTCATACTAGGGCACAAGGAGGAGGATGTTTTCACCCCTCCCACCAGTGAGCAACGCGGCCTTAATCAGACACAGGACCTCTGTCACATCCTTGTCACAGCCTCACTCGCTGGTGGAAGAGAAGTGGACACATCATCATCCTTGCGCTCCAATCAGAAATTGAATGGACCTCCTTCACCCAATCCACCGGCTGACTGTTAAGGTGGGGGCGGGCAATTTGGCCAGGAGATATGAGTTGTGGAGATGCAACCGAGTAGACAATCTAGGATATCGGCTTGAGTATTACTATATTTATTTGCACCATCTGTATACATGGCACTTTACAAAGGAGTAGTATGACAAGGCCATTTGAGGGACTCTGCTATCAGCATCATCTTCATGATTATCATGTTATTTATGTATGTATGTATGTATGTATGTATGTATTTGCTTCTGTCATTGACACTTTAAAAAGAACAGGTATAATATGTCCCCAAGGGGCTAGCAATTCAAAATAGGCACAGAAAACAATAAAAAGGTAAAAATGGTGGTATTGGTAAGCAAAGGAAGAAACTTATTTCAACCACATACACTTTGGCTTAGGCCATTTCCACACAATAGGGCTGAGCCGCTTCTGGGACAGGATGGCAGCAGTCGGCAGGTCATGCTTCCACACACCATCACCAACCTGCTGCCATCCTATCCCCAAGCATTGTGCTCACACAGTTTTCACAAAATACAAAAATCTGTTTTGTGCCTCTGATCGTGTAGCACTCCCATCGCTCCCAGCCATGCAGAAGCCGCAGAAGCAGAATGGAAACACTTCCTTCCATAGCATAGCAATGGAAAGTGCCTGGCTGCGCTGCGGAAGGAAGGAAGGAAGAGGTGGCACCATTGCGCTCCCTTCTACATGGAGTGAGCAGATGCGGAAGGGAGCATTGCTGATGCGCTCCCTTCTGGACCCAGGACTGCAGCAAGACAATGCAGAAGAGTGTCATCATGAGGAAATGGCCTTAGTTTAAATAAGAATTGGGTTAATGATTTTAAGTTTCAATGGTAGCAAGCAGTTTGAAGAGCCAAGAAAGGAAAGATCCCAGATTCTGGTTGCTATTTGGATGAGGGAGAAAGTTTTTGGATGATATCTGATGCAGTATTAAGATTTAGGTAATTTGCAATGACAACATATGAAGGATTAGGATCCAAATAATTTTCCATTTACCCTTTTGCATAAACTCAAACCCACAAAAATGTCCAAATTTTGTTTTTAGCCAACAGAGATAGTAATGTAATGAAATGGTCACATCTTTTGACACTGGGATTGAAAAATACATATTAAAGAATTTCAACTATACATGTGGTTGACTTTTTTCTTTACAACAGCTGATAGTATTTATGTTTTGTTTTGGCTTCTTGGATATCATGGGTTTTTGTGCTTTCCAAAAATACAATTGTGTTATGATTTATGTACTGGACAAAAAAAATCAAAATAGATTAGAAGCATTTCAACCATTTTTGTGAAGGCTAAAATAGATACAAAGCGTAAGAGTATAGCAGTGGAGCATAGCAAAGACTTGTCCAGAATCGAAATAAAGTTAAACAAAATGAAAACAGCCTAGGGTCATTACAGAACTCTTGTGTATGGCTCATCTCAAACTGAAATATCCATTGGATGCAATCAGACTGAGAAAATAGAATTATGTGACCATCTCAAGTTACAAACCGCCTATTCCAGAATAGTTCCAAATAGGGTTGAATGGGGTTTGTTTACAACATTTCTGACACAAACTTTTTGTGGATTGTTTAGCCTGAAATGGAAGTATTACAAATGAAATAAATAAATAAACTCTTCTATCACCCCAAGGTGATTTTTTTCTTCCAAAAATGGATCATGTTTTCTGTGTTGTTTTTACAGACACCCAGGTGGTAGGTTCACCTGGATTGTTCTGTACATCCTCTAGCTATTTTTCCTTCTATTATGTATTCAGTGAATGAAAAGGAAGTAAAGCATGATACCAAAACACCAGCTGAACCAGTTCCTTTCCTCAGAACTTTTTGGAGCAGGCATGCAGGAAAGTGTGGCTTATGACAGTGTATTTGGCTGTGTTTCAATTCTTGGGCCCAGCTAAACAATGGAAGAAATCCTAATGCAGCCTCCAAAACAGAAGGAGGTTGAACTGGTGAATTGCAAGTGTTTAATAATTGCTATAAGACCTGTGATCCACCAGAGTGTGCACCAAGTGTTAACTGTACAATCTGCAGAGTGCATCATATGGAGCTGGAAGCCTTGCTCAATGTAACAAATTGTTTTGCGGTGAATGTTGCTGTGCTGAAGAGATTATCTATAGTATAAATTTTACCCAGAACTTAGCAAATGGCAAAGCAGTCATGGGATTTCTGGAAGGCTTCTGGTAATGCTTCTATGTACTGGTGCTTCCACACTACCGGGAGCTAGCAAAGATTCCTATTAATTGGGCCAGATATGATCCACACTGTACGTATTTCACTCTGCATCTACTTACCAGTAAACTGTAAGCTTGATCAGAAGAAATCAAAGAAATCTAGGAGGCAAGCAAGTTACAAACATCTTGACTTTTCTCTGTGTTGGCTGCTGTGAAGAGATGGTAGTATTCATGTAAAGCTTACGCTCTAAGCCATAAAGCAATTGAAATATTACATCAGTTCTTTATATCACAGTCAGATTTACATTCAGTACCACAGCCAAAATATCTGTTCATCCTTTTTCCCAATGTCCTCCTCACCATCAACAACAGCAGAATAGCCATACTGATGCCCCCACAAATCATACCATCCTAAAAAGAAAAAGAGAAGCATCATCTCAGAATCAAATACATCTGTAACCAAAAAAAACTATCAAAAAGATTCTGCTCAGAATATGTCATCCACCATACATCTTGTCTAGAGAAAGTCTTCTCCAGTTGTGAAGCCAGTCAACAACGAACGATTTGTTGTCTATCCAGCAGTTCCAGACTATCATTTGCCAACAAGAAAAAGGTACTTCTTGTTAGCCAGTCTTGAATATCTGTTATAACAATTAGTAACTCCCTATTAGACCATTCAGCCAGTTTCCAAATCTCTATGGATTACTGTTTCTAAAGTTGTACTAAAAGTATGGATCAGCAATCTTGAATCTTTGTGATACTAGAGCTGGATCGCATGCATATATCAGAGAGAGAGAGAGAGCTATTTTCAAGAACACTATGACTGGCAAAGCATATATTATCACACAAAATCTTACTTGCAGGTTCTATAGTATAGTTTGCATCAGTGAAGAAAAAAACCCAGAATGCCATATCTAGCATGTGCAGACAATAAGTGATCTACACTAGTGTGTAGCATAAATAATCAAGCTTAGAAAATTGGAACAATCTGCCATCAAGCTCTTCTGTTCAGATAATAACAGTTTCTCTGATTTTTAAGTGACAGCAATCCAATTCCATCTAAGATAACTAAAACAAGAGAAAACATTTGGATATATAGGGCTTTATCAGAAGAGGCAGGCTGTATCCTTACAGCAGGATAATACTGTCTTTAGCTGGGACTTTTTCATATGATATCATTCCTCTTCTCTTGTTCTCCCAGTGGAAAGTGTTTCTTTCATTAACACAAAAAAATCCATTAATGACCGCCTTTGTAAAACAAAATGCTTTCCAAATGATCTCCCACTAGAACAACAGAAGACTAATAAAGTAATGCAATAAGTCCCAGCCAAAGATGCTACTATCCTGCTGTAAGTGCAATTTACTTGCAATTTACTTGATAAAGTTCATAGATTTGACACCTTAAGATCATCTGGCCTCAGGCTAGAAGGATAACACCTGAGATTGCTAATCCTAAAGCAAACGCCACACTTTGGAACATTCCATCCTCAAATGTTCTGTAATTGCTCCTTATCTATAGTTGTCATGAACTGAATTCACACACACAAATAGAACAGTGGTTAAACACTATTTATTAGAAGCATGATGCTTTGTACAGGACTTCAGCGAGTGAACTGCAGACAATTAGCAAGATTCAAAACATAAAATACAAAGAGGACATCTTCCAGCCCGCAAGAGACCTTGAAGTCTTGGTGCAGCCTGGCTAAGCTTATCAGTGCATTCCTAGCTTTTGTTTATCTAACGGTCTCTGGTTCTCATACCTTGTTACAAGGAAGCTGCTACTTAACTCCTGCTACATATCCCATTACTAAAATATGGAGGGCTACCCGACAGTAGTACTCTTTCATATACATCAGATACAGTCGCTATACAGCTTCCATATTTACATTACATTAACCACTGTAATACCTGGCACCCTCACCCATGATACCCATATTAATTTCTCAACTTATTGAGACCTTTTTATTGTCATCCATACCGCTTGTCACAAATGAAAAGTGTCAAAGGAAATGACATCTAAACTTAGACATATTATCACTTGCTATGTATTTGATTTCATATTTCACAATATATAACACAGAGCCCTTCCACCAGGTAACTTATGATGATGCTTTCAGTATTGGTTACATTGCATAGGTTAAGGTACATGATGGAATAGTTGCATCTCATTGCTGACGATCTGTATGCTGATTCTTTTCAACTCACTAACTGAGTGAGTGGACTGAGGACCCACTTTAATTGTCATTACAGGTGGATAAGACTTAGATTTTCATTTAAGTTTCACATGAATTTATGAGCAGAAAGCAGGAGACACTGTTTATGGTTTTATATGGCCCATGAAGAAGCTCTTTGAGAGCACATATAGATCAAAACACAATGGGGTTTTTAAATAAATCATTCACCCATTGAGCACCTTGAGACATGTTACCTGCTTTGTGCTGATTATTTTGAGTGATCCCCAGTTTTTATTTCCACATGAATTTATGAACACTATTTGGGTTTGAGCATGTGTGTGTGTGTGTGTATGCATATTATTTAATTTATATTCCACCTGTCTACCTTTCTCCTTGTGCAGGATCTAAGCTGGTTTCCAAATATATTTTTTTTTAAAGGTACAGTTTTTAGAAATTGTTCATACAGAAATTCAAAAACAATTAAATATCAGTTTAGTTTTAAAAATGCAAAAGTTTAAAATAATATACAATTAAAACATAGTGGGGGGAGATAAAACAGATTTAAAACAGTGCTAGATAAACCAAAGGCCTGCTTATATAAAAAAAAGGTTTTTGCCTGATGTCAAAAGGAAAGGAGAGGGGGGCCAACTGAACGTCCTGCAGGAGAGAGTTGCATCACATGGGAACAGCCAGTGAGAAGGGTCTTTCTAGTGCCTTCACAAACTGTACTTGTGACCAAGCGAAAGCCTTCCCATGAAGGTCTTAAAAACTCCGGCAGGTTCATACAGGGAGATTTGGCTTTTAAAAGTCTGGGTTTCAAACCTTCAGTATTCAGTGATGTTTGTCGTACTGAATTAAAGTTGCCACATCTTTTATTATTATTTAATGACAGGATTATCTTTAACAGCTACATGGCAGAGGGTTAAAACTTGGCTATATCTACACTTGCAGTAGCTGTTGAATCTGATCAGTGCAAATGACTGAGAGTTTCGTTTCAGGTCATTTTTATAAAGACTTATCAAAATGTCTTCATACACAAGGTGGAAGGTGTAAAGCGCGCAGGAAAAAACCACTGCCCGTCAGTGCCGAGTGCGAAAGGCGCACCCAAGCCTCGCACTCAAAGCCTGCCCAGCCTGAAGCCTCTTTGTGTTCAGGTCTGAACAGCCAGGGAGATCTCTGAATCAAGCCAGGGCCAGGACAAATGGGTCTGCCTCAGTTCTCCCTTTCTGAGAACACAGTCCCTTCCTCACTCTTGTCCCCCCTTGGCTTCTTCCTTTCAGGACTCTCCCCTTTTACTGCCTTCCCTAAATCTGCCCTTCTCCCAGATATGAGAATCAGCAGTGATTTATATTTGCCAAGACTGTGGTACTGTTGGCACTAAGGTCAGGATGTTATTATTGGTAGCGTGTATATTCCAGAATTCAGAATGAGACTCTGGGAGACTGTTATCAGGAACACAGAACTTCAAACATTTATTGAAACGCTGTTGCTTAAATTTGTTTTGTATCTCAATGTTTACAAACAGCACACCGTTCTTCTCTCTCTTTCTCAATTCATTCACTATCTTTCGTACACCCAATTTCTCAGTTCTCTCTCCCACAGAGCTCTTCAAATCTCCAACCTCTCCAAACACCTCACAAATCACCCTCCTCTTCAAACACGCTCCAGACAGTTAAAATCCGTTATTTTTCCTCTTTCTAGCAGCCCCTCCCCTGGGCTATCCAAGGTTCCATCTCACCAGCCAATCAGGTTAAACACCCTCAGTTACCAAGGAGGCTCTGTTGTCAAGACCTCCTCCCACCAGGTTCGTCACAGAAGGCACTTTAGATTTTTAAAAATTAAAATGTGAAGGGGGAAAAAGCAAAACTTACAGATGTGTCCATCCTTAACTACCTCTATTGCATTCTCCCACAGAAAAGAAAATATCAATAATTTATTAAAAATTATTATTATATTTAAAATTGATTGATGTGCTTTATACACTACCTCTTTCCCAGAAATTGCGACTAAAAATGGTCCACAAAAAAAATGGATACAGGTAAAAAATGATATAATACTAAACAAATTCTAACATTACAAAAACAATTGAAGTAAAGTAATTTTAAAACATGTTGATATTTTAAAAGTTCAGTATGCATATGTGCCTTCAAGTTGCCTGTTGACTTATGGTGGGCCCATGAGCTTCATGGGGTTTTCATGGTTTTGCCAGTTCCTCCCTCTGAAATATAGCCTACAACACCTGGTATTCATTGGTGGTCTCCTATCCAAGTACTAACCAGAGCTAGTCCTGCTTAGCTTCCAAGGGATCTGGTGCCTTTAGGGTATTTAGGCCTCACCCATTAAAAGCCCTATTCTAATTAGCCCATCAGTTACTAAAAGCTCCCTGAATAAAAAGCTTATCACTTATGTAGCATTCAGAAGTATGCTTTTAAGGTGTTCAAAGGACACTACTTATATATCTAAGTGATCATTGCAACAGCTTTGCAAGCATTCATTGCAACTATTAATTTATCTCAAATTGTTGATGAAAAACTCATGTTTGCGTAAGTCGCCTGTGATATTGTTGACATGTGAATCTGGGACTTGTAAATTCATAGCCCAGTCTCTTCACCACTACATTACACTAGGTTAATGGAATATTTCAACAGAACTATTCATTATAAAGAGAACAACAAGAAAATGGAAAACAGTTCTACTTAATTCTTTTTTTTTTTTTAATGTTCCATCTATATAACAGATGGTCAGAGCAAAATATTGCCCAAGGAAGATTGTAGAATCTCTTCCACTAAGGGTTAGATTTGCATCTCCATGGCTGTTGACCTCTGTCATCCATTCCAGCTTGATGATTTATGTCTACGGAGCCCAGCCATCTGATAAGGGTTAGAAAGGGAATGAGCTGCTTTCTCCTATCTTAATTTCTCTGCTGTGGGATTGTATTAGCTCTCTTTCTTTCTCCCAACATGTGATGTCTCCATTTCAACTAGGCTTGCCTAAAATTCTTCCAGATGATCTCTATTTATATTACACCTCTTCTTTGGCAAGCTCAGAGTGGCAAATGTGGGGCTCGTGGTCCAGTCTATGTGGATTCAACAGCTGTATGCAGTATTGAACAATTCCAGTCCGCATACTGAGCCACAAAACTGATTCTCCAGTCTTGTTACTTTAAGGAGCTATTACAATTATTTCTTTATCTGCAGTGAATGCTGCAGTGATTAGAGAATAAGGAACCTTTTTTCTCGTGAGACTCACATTCCCTCAGAAGTAATATTTGGGGGGGCACATTCTGCTTATAGGTGGGTCCGAAGACAATGGTGGGCAGAGCAAACACTAGAATGGGTGGGACCCACCACTCTCTCTGCCAACCCCCTCCCTTACTTTCTCTTCCTCCCTTATTTCAAGGAGGCTTTTCCTGAACTACCTTGAGGCACTTAGCATTTCTCTTCTGCCTCCAGATCTATTAGCTGTCATTTGGCTAGCTGAGCCATTTTTGGTGTTTTAATGTTCTCTAGTAAATCAAACCTTTCAGCCTTTAAATCATTTATACTCTCCTTATCTGCATTCCTTCAAACTTGTTGACATCTTTGTGGTCCTGAGGAGGCTGAAATTGTACTTAATCTGAAATCTAGACGTGGTTTTGTTTATGTACAGTTTTGTCCAGCTTCATTTTTATCCCTGAGTGGGAATGCTCAGGGAATATTCACTGTTGCTTTTCTCTCTTTCTTCAGCTGTATGGAATGGGCACAGAATACCAGGAATAAAATGAATGCGTGTCATGAAGTGTTAGTCTGTAACACTGCAGGATTCCTCTCATGCCTCTACATTTATCCAAAGCAGCAATGACAAATACAGTAGGTGTCTTAGGAAGCTAAAGATGGCATCATAAGGGCATTATTGTACACGGTATTTCAGACAGCCCACTATAATCTCTGGACATGTAGCTTCTTGTAGCACTTCAAGCAGCTGCTAAGTATATTAGACCAGACATAACTGTCCAACAGACCCCAGAAAAGAATGTGTACTGTATTTCATGATGATTCCACATTACCAGCTTGAATTTAATAAAACTTTTCTTCTCTCCAGGCTAGGGATGCAAATTCTCAATTATTTCATCATTGCATAATAATTATAGTGGTATTTCTCCCCACTATGAGAGAAAATGTATTTTCCTCCACAGTATTCTCTTCATATTCAAACATCGCAAAAGTGTTGCAGAGGAATCATTCTGTAGAATAAACAGTATTTGGGGGCGGGGGCACATGCTTTTCTCTGCAGAATAACAGAATAATTCTTCCACATCACTTTGAGTCACTGAATATGAAGAAAAAAATTGCACAACATCTCTGATGCTCTCTGGATTGGTTATTATCATCCATTCCCTAAAAACGCCTCTATCAACAATGTTCTTCCCTTTATCCTTCTGTTAGTTCTTGTGTGAGTGTTTGGATCTTTTGCGTGTGAGACTGAACTTTCAATAAAACCACATTTTAGTTTACATTTGGAATCTCTGGCTGTTTCTTTCCTTTCACCATAAACATGGGTGAAAAGATTTCATATGTTACTCCCTTTTGCTGGCCTCCTAATTTGAGCTAATTAATTCCCCATTGTCACATGGAGGTACTGGTATCATGGGTGGACCCCGAGTCACCCATGTTTGGGGTAATACTCCCAGCATGAAAAAATACCGCAGTCATGAAGAGCTAAAACAGCATTTCAGAGTAGGGTATAAGCAAGCTCTGGAGAGTAAGGCTAGTGGCATAACTGAGCATTGGCCAGTATGCAACTTTCCAAAGCCAATCAGACCCTAAATGTCTTGCTTGAGAAAGTAGCTAGAAGTAGCCCAGGGAGCAGGAACTTGGGAGAAGTGTACCCAGAAAGAAAGCATGGCCTGCATGACCCAGTCCTGGACATGGTCCCCTCAGGCTTGAGGAAAGACTCCTCAGAGACAAGCATTCAAACCTGTCTGACTCTATGGATAGGATAGCCATACCACCCACTTGGCTAAGTTTTTCCCATTGTTCTAGACATGCCACCCAGTGACAATCTGGACTATCATTCTATATGGATTCCAAGGTTTCATTTTTAAAAAAATCAAATCCATAGTCCTTGTAGGAATTGACAAGTTCTAGAGAGCCATCATGCTATAATGGCTTACGCAGTGGACTATGACTCTGGAGACCAGCATTCAATTCCCTGCTCAGCTGGAGAAACCTCATGATAGGTTTGCTTTAGGGTCACCATTACTTGAAAATAACTTGAAGGCTCACAACAACCACAACAATGTCCAGATCCGTGGGTCAATGTTACAGCTTGGGAGTGAAATTTAGCTTTTGTAGTAAAGCTAACTAAAGTCTCTTCTGCAGAGCTCATTGCAAAGATTTCACAGAAAACAATGGAGCAATGAGAGTGAAGGAAGGTGAATGCAACAAAATAGGCTAAAAGCTGCAGTGCAATTATTAGTATGTAAGGTTTGATGGAGTCTGTTTTATGCCATGATGTCACAATATTGTGCATTTTTATTAAATGTCCAGAGAAAAAATCAAGTTCCATTTTATGTGGTGCAGTTAGTGTTTTCCAACTGCCTAATCTGGGAGGAAAAGCACAATCCTCATTATTTCCACCTTCATTCCAGCCCGCCTTGCCTTTCTTCCCTACAGCTTTCCTTCTAACATCAACCATGTCTCTTCCCATTTTGTTTTATCTTTCTCTTCATGCTCCTTGTTTTGCAGCTGCAGCAGGTCAACTGCTTACCTGCCCTCTCATTAAATTAGCACCAGCAGTTTTTTGTGGCTGCAGCTTCTTTGGAAAGCAGGCAAGCAGCAGAACAATGTGAAGAAGGAGATGCGGCTGTGATTGAAAGGTAGGAAATTGCAGTACAGGAGCAAAATGAAGACAACTGGGGATAGGGGAGGAAGTGTAGGATGTAGCAGGTAGGTGCAAGGTGCAAAGGAAGGGATGTTGGCAGCATAAGAGGAAGGGAAATGAGAAAAGGACGAGTGAGATGTGCAAGTGGCAGAATGCAAGTAGCAAGGGCATGGCAGAGGTGAGGCAAGGGAAGGGAATTAGGGAAAGGATAATGAGAATTGCAGTACCAGGATGCAAGAAGCAAGAGAGGCAGGCATAAGGTGACGTATGGTACAGGAGATGGGCAGATGATGGCCCAAGCTAAGGGAGGCAGCAGGGAGCAAGAAGCAAGATAGGAGAACATGACAAAGGTGCAAAGTGAGGCAAGGAAGGGAGAGAGGTACAACTGTGGAAGGGAGGAAGGCAACGTGAAGTTATGAAGTGAAGAGAGAAAGAGCTAAGGAGAGATGAGCAGTGTGGCAGGAGGCTGCAGGGAGCAAAAGAAGGTGGCACAAAGTGGGACTGAATGCAGGAAAGGAGGTATGATTTGTAAGTTTGTCCTTTATTTTCTGTTTATTTTACCCAGATGTTCTCCCAGAAGCTTCATGATATTTTCATGGATCTGTACATTTAAAAGAAAACTTTTGGCAAACACACACACACACACACACACACACGTATATAAACACACCATACCGTTGGAAGGAAATCAAGTAACTGTAGAAGTGTCTGTGCATGACCAAATGTTGTTGTTACTATTATTATTACCACACCTGTAATGTCATAGCTGTTTTACATGCTTCCTATCTTGCTTTTAATCCTAACAACTCTGAAATGTAGGTATGCTAAGACTAGCATTGGACAAGTTTATATGGCAAATTCCATGACCAAGCAGGAATTAGAATTTGGGTTTCTCTATTCCAGGTCCAGCACATTAAACATTCATTATAATAGTTCAGTCAGAACAGTAGTTATGATAAAAAGTTACCAAGGCTGAAACATAGTGATAGAGGAAAAATGAAGTGGATTCCAGTTGCATAATTCAAAAGCATATTATTAATATGCATAACTGTGATGATTCTGCACAACAAGCAAGCGAGATGCCTGGGTCTGAGGAACTGGAATATAGCAGTCCTAGCCATGGGGAACAACTCTGGCTGCCATTTGTTGTTGACCCTCCCCTTCATAGAGTCCACTAAGTACCTTTACCTGCACTTTTGAAAGTGAGACAGAGGCAGTGATGGGATTGGCAGTTGTGTGGAGGGGGTAATAGCACTTTCCCCACCTCGGGCTAGGAGGGAAAAATCCCACACACACACACTTTTAGTTCAGGAATCAGGAGGTTGTTGTACCTGTCCATTTAGGTGGTGAGATTTCAAGGCCACCAGGGCTACAGAAAGCTGTGTGTGTGTGTGTGTGTGTGTGTGTGTGAAAGAGAGAGGGAGGGAGAGAAAGAGAGAGAGAGAGAAAGAGAGACATGGTATTCAAGCAAGTACAGCTTTTATCACCCTTGCATGACCATTTCCCCACCTGATGTAAGTGGCTCACTGCTAACAGTGGTATCTTTGTCTTCCCTAACTCCAGGATAGGTATAATTTTCATTTGTGGAAACGAATCATCCCTGTACACAAATTCCGAAATGCAAGAGTTCACAATCACAAAAATACCCAAAGATAATCCTATACTTTACCATTCACCTATCATGTTATTAATATCCTGTCTTTCTCCTAGGCTGAGACTCAAGGCAGCTTACAAAAAGACAGAGAATACAATAAAACACATCTAGTTAAAAACATACAACATTAAGATTAAAGTTAAAACAACATGAAAGAACAACAGAATTAAAACCAATTAAAATTTACTTTAAAACAGATTAAAATGATAACTTTGTTCATGCTATGACTGGGGTTTAGGATTGCTTCAAATGTAACTGCTTTCTAGTGCAAGAAGATGTCACATGGAAGTGAAGGCATGACAACTGAGCATAAATTTTCATGTATGATGGCCACGCATGCAATCTTGAACTGGAATTATGCTGTACCTTTACTCAAAGGCTTTTATGCAAATGATTACATTATCTCAAGGGTTACACAAGGGTGGTATCCTACTCAGGGTTATACAAGACCTGTGATGCTGGCATGAACCATTGTGCACTATGTTGCATTGTCTAGAAGAATGGTGGGAAGGGGAAAGTGGAGATCATGGGCTGAATGTTTTACAGCCCCCAGGGCCCTGGCAAAAATAAAATGCTGAAAATTGGTCAAAACCAGTCAAAAACCACTCAAATTGTCAAATCCCTTGGTCCCCACTACCCCCTAAAACTTCCCTAACAATCCAGCTTGCAATATCTCAGCTGTTACTATGATGTCACTGCTGGTTCTGCCAAGAGCAGAAGTTCAGGTAGTAGACATTTGTGAAACAGGAAATAGCTTCCATCTCCTGCTCAGTCATCCACCCCCCTGTATGGAAGCTCACACTTCCTTAACAGTTGACTGTTTCATAATAGGATTGTGCACGGTGCACTGCCTGTTGCATGATCCAGTAATTCCAGAGCTATGCTGGGATAATTTTATGCTAGGAAACCTGTGAATAGGATCTCAGCCGTAACCTCCCCCCATTCCCAAAGTACTACTGTGTAGGAAACATGTAACATTTAAAGCAGACTGGATCCATCTTCATAGACACTCCATGTCTGGATACATGCAGTAGATACTAGCTATGGATGATTGCACACAGTTCCTTCTATGCGGGTAGTGGAAGGCTATTTTCTAGTTGGTGTGATAATCATACAGATGTAACTCTTTGTTAATTTCATTCTTGAAGGAAGAAATTAGTAATTTTAGCACTTCTTCACACTGGAAAAAAAATGTCTTCAGAAATAGTTTGGAATTTATTCCGTGCAAAATTTGCTTGTGGTATTTTTGTGTAGAAAACAGCTTTTTCCAAATAGAAACTAGTTTTCTTTGTGCAGAAAATAATATCTATGCACAGAAATGTTAATTCCTGCACAGAAAATGTTATTTCCTGCACAGAAAATGGTGTTGTTGGGGACTGTTTCAGCACAAAATTAGCTTGTGGGCTATGTTTCATTTGTTTTTGTACAAATGTACAGCATTTTCCTTCTCAGGTAACAACAGTTTATGCATAGAAAATATTTCTGTGATGAAATATCATATTCAACAGAAAAAAAATGCTCCAGTCATCAACTGTGAAGATTCTCCTCAGGGCAGGTTTCTCCTCATCACAGTTTTCCAACACTCAAGGAACATATTTTTCAACCATTTTTTCAAATATTATTGAATATTCCTTCCATCCCTAGATAATCAGCATATTCATTTTAGGATAATTGAATTTAGCTTTTAAATGGTTCACTGTGGATCTTTACTAGAATAGGCTTGCATGACACTGGGGGAATATATTAATTAACTTTACCAAATAATGAGTTTTATCGACATGCAATCTGCAAACTATGAGTACAAATTTTGGTTGAAATGCTAGAAAGAGAAGAAACTAGAAAACAGTGTACAGTTGGCCCTTCACATTCACTAGGGTTACAGGTATAGGACTCCTGCAACAATGGAAAAACTACAAATATCAAAATGTGTCTCTGTGTGTGTGTGTGTCTGTGGAAAGGGCTGAGACATGGGCCCTTTTTGCATGGTATTTTCCATGTGAAAAGGTCTCTTGAGCATCGCGCAAATGTGAGGAGCGGTCCATACGACGCACTCACATTTGCGTGATGCTCCAGGGCCTAGCAGGCACTGCTCATGCACTTTTTCATTTTCAGCTTTAAGCCAAAAATGGTGTGCGGTCATGCATTGCTCCCAGGCCCCACGCACACTTACCTTGCATGCAGAGGCTCAGGAGCCAGGCTGGTCATGCTTTCTGTCTCAGTGCAGCCTGGGGAGGTCCCAGGCTGCACTGTGAAAGGAGGAGGCGTGGCTCTCACACGAGCAGGAAGCTCATGCAGAGCTGGATGTGAGGGCCTCTCACAAGAGGCTGCTTGCGCGAGCACCGCACCCCAGAGCTGAGAAAAGGTAGGATGCGGAAAGGGCCATGGTGAGGAAAACATGCACCCAGGGTCCAAACCAGACCAGGAATAGGAGAGGGAAGGTGGGGTCAGCGTGGTGGCTCTGTTCCTCCTCTCCATCACTCATCTCTTTCCTTGGGTGTGTGTGAAGTGAATCAGCAGATGGTTTTTGGTGCTGAGAAATTGGGGTGCAAGCATCCTTAGCTTTGGTGGTGGAGAAGGAAGAGGAGGAGGAGAACTAGAGATGGGTTTTTAAAGGGCTGCACAGCCTGAGCAGAGCCACTGAGAGGGAAGGTTCCTCTGGAAAAAAAGTGCTTGAGGTCAGGGGACAGGGGTTGGAGAAACTCGCAGATAATCAAATCCACAGAAGTTAAACCTGTGAATGTGGAGGGCCAGCTGTAGATGAATGGTCATTGCCTGTATAATACAATTTCAAATGAAAAACTTGTACAGTCTTGTTCAGGCAGCATTGCTGTTTGCACAAATACATTTATATATACAGATTGTTGCTCCTCTACACAATAAAACTGTTTGGAACAAAGTGATTTTTGCACTCTCACTTGGTAATAGCTCCCTTTGTTAATTGTTTCACTTTTTTTTAACAAAGGATGGTGAATTTTGTAACCTCTTGCTGCTAGAAGAATGGGGAAAGAGATGGTATAAGATGGTTTATTTAACAGGAAGATAGTATCTAGGAACATGTTAAAAGTAATGATGGTTTTGGTTGGGCACATGGGTGAATAATGACTCATGAGAGCTTTCAGCCCCTTGAACATGCATGAAAAGCATAGTAATACAGTTAACGTCCACCCAGTATCAGGACTAGGAGGGCCACAATGAATCACCCATCAAACAAGGTCTATTCTATACCAAATGTAACAGTATGAGAGAACATAATATACTGGTGGAGTTAATGCTTTTTTGCATGATTAAAATTCCAAGTTCTTCACATGTCTAGCTTACAAATTGCAGCTTGAAGAGATGGGAGTGAGTAGCATTTACCTGAGTCTATAAATACTATGATGTGGACAGTCAATGCCTGTTACATATTATCAGTATCATGTAGTGCTACGTGAATTCCAAAGTTCTAATTCTTGTTCAGCGTTATGGCTAATAGCCACATCCCAGTGGTTTCCAACCTTGCTGAACTGTTGTCCAGCTACAACACCCATCATAGACAGTGTCCAAGAGTCAGGGATGACAGCAGGGCAAATCAAATCATTTTGCTGCCTGAGGCCCCTCCCATTCCATTTAAATAAGCTGACTCAATTGGCAGTTGGACATTACGTTATCTGTCTTGATAGGACAGGATTCTCCACCACTCTTGAGAGCAAGAGATAGGTTTAGGGGCTTTACAAATGAGAGGAGGAAGTCTAGGAGGCAGAGTAGAACCAGCCAGGGGCTGTCATTGCCGCACCCCACATCTTCCATCTGAGGTAGTTAAGGATAGGGTCAGCTCTAGATAAAGAGAGCTCTATTCTATCAACAGCTGCAGACCAGGATTGGTGACCTCAGGCCCCTCCTTTGCTGGGGGGGCGTTTAGGGAGACTTCTTTCCCTTTCCATTTTTACCATGGGCTGGGGTCTTTGGAACATGGCAATGAAGTGGTAAAAGAGAAAGAGCCTAACTCTATTGTAGGCATCTTTGGGGTTTAGCTCCATGGTTTGTGGCAGGCGTTTAGAAGGTCCGTTGAAATATTGCACCTTACCCAAAACTCAGAAGTCTAGATCTATTTTAACACTGCTTTGTAGGCACATGCTCTCTCTGATTCTACTGAAGCCAGTTCTGCCACACATGGATTAAATGAATGGGGTTTTAATAACTTCCTTCCTGTTCCAAGGGCCCTGTCTTGAGCCACGGCACCAGTTTTCAATAAACGTCCCATTTCCTCTCATTAATGCACACAAGTTCAAACATAACTGCCAGCAATGTGGCCAAGGCTGAGCAGTGCTAATTGTTTGAGGATGGCTTAAGACTAATTACATGAGAGCAGCAGGTAAGGCCACCACCGCTGGGGAGCCAGCCATGAAGAAATAGGCAGAACAACAGCCTTATAAGTCTTAAAGTCTGAGGTTCATTGGCTATGTTTCTATGTTTCTTTTGCCTTTTTTATGGCTTTGGTCTTGCTGGAGTTTGTCTTCCTCTGCAACTTCACCCAGAAAGTTATGACCATTTTGTTATGTAATCATTATGCCTCTTCCTCCAAATTAGGCAGTGGTCCAGCAGATCACTTAGGCCCAGATTTCTTTCAGTGGGAATTCTTTGAAACATAATTGATCTTAATTTTTATCCTTGTCAGGGTACTGAAACAGCACTGAAATGCACAGTCAGTAGCAAGTATAGATGATGTCTGAAGCCCCTCTGTGTTTTCAAAGGAGGATGGGAATATTTTGAATACAACATAAATCAAACTGTTCTCTGGAGCTCACACAAATCTACCATTTGGGGTTTAGTGGACAACAAAAGGCAATTATGTCATCTCACCAGGTAGAAAGAGTGAGTGTATGTGTAGTAAAGTGTTTAGACATTTTCCGAAGATGAGTATAACTCTGACTTCAAGAGAACACAGGCTCTAAAAGCAAAACCAAGCTGTAACCCACAGCAGGCTTCAAGCCCACCACAAAACACTGCTAATAAGATAATCTCTGTGTTGTTTTTCATAAAGTTAACCATACGGTTTTGTATTCACTACTGAAGAGACAGGTAATCTCTGGTGTTTGCCCACGAATGGATGGGTAGGAGAGCTAAAGCCCTCAGTGTTCATCATGTCCAAGGACTCATGTGATACTCGAGGATTCTCAAGCACTGAGGGATGTGTGCTAGAATAGGAGTGTTAAGAATGGAGAGTCATAAATACCTTTCTTTACAGCAAGGGCTTATAGCGTTTGGGGGAGCATCCACTCTAGGGAAAATCAGACTGTACATTTTCCCTCGTACTTTTTATATTGGGGTGGGGATCTATTTGTTAGAGAACTCTAGTGAGGGAGAAGCAAGAAAACACCGTTGGCCTCTCAGTGAGAGCCAAAAGAATCACAGGAATCTGTGCTTTCTGTTTGGTTTCAGGTAGTGTTAACAGGGAAACTAGACAGTGAAAGGCAACTTTCCTCTGTTTCCCCAATGGTTTTGCAGAAGCACCAGGCAGCCCTGCCTTTTCTCCACACCCCATGTCCCATTATTTCATAATATCATGTATAAATTGTATCGCCAACAACCTACAAGATTAACATCAGTGCAGTCAGCCTTTCTTTGGTTTTGTCACAAGCTATGGAGCTGAACTCCAAAGAGCAGAATCAGACTCTTTGTCCTTGCTTTCTTTGATTAAAGGATAGATTCCTTTAAGATTAATCTAATGGGAGGCACATTTCACATTAGTCTTCTCTTCTCCAGGCTAAACATGCCTAGCTTCCTAAGCCTTTCCTCCTATGTCTTGGTTTCCAGACTTTTTATTGTCATGGTCAGCCTTTTGTGGACACAATTCATCAATATCCTTGACTTGTGAGGCCCAGAACTGGACACAGTACTCCAGATGAAGCCTGACCAAACCTGAACAAAATGGTACCATTATTTACCTCTGTGTGGACTCTATTTCTGTAGATGTAACTTAGAATTGAATTGGCTTTTTGGTCACCACATCACAGAGTTGAGTTTAGTTTGTGTCTACTAAGATGCCTAGATGCCTAGATCATTTTCACATGGCCTGATATCAAGTCAGGTGTCACCCATCCTATATTTGTGTGTTTCGTTTTTCCTGCCTAAATTTAGTATCTTGCATTTATTTCTGCTTCGATTCATTTTGTTAATTTTGGCATAGCTCTCCAACATTAAATTAATTTTAGATTCTGATCTTTTCCTCTGGGGTATTAGCTACCCCTCCTAATTTGGTGTCATCTGAAAATATGATAAGAACAGCTTCTATTCCATCACCCAAGATGCTTATAGAAATGTAGAACAACACTAGGCCCAAGGCAAAATCATGAGGTATCCCGCTAGTCACTTATCTCCAAAATGAAGAGGAACTAAGTTAGTCCCCTTGTTACTTCCTCTGCCTTCTGTACAATGAAATTGTTAGCAAAGCAAGTGAGGAGTTTGTTAGAGGTGTGACAATCTGTCAGCAAAACCACTGACTGAAGTTTGCTAAGCATGTTCTCTCTGTGTGAAGAGAGTATATTATTGATTCATTCCTTTATCTTTTTTTCTTTTTTTTCTCAATGACTGTTCATAGGACCTTTCCACACTACACTGTTATAGTGCTATTATTCTACTTCCAACATCCTGTGGAATTCTGAGGTTTGTAGTTTATAGAGCCCAAAGACTTCTCTGGCTGAGAATTCTAAATGCCTCTCCCTAAACTGCAAACCCCGGGGTTCCATAGGATGTTGAAAGTGGAATAATAGCACTATAACAGTGTAGTGGGGAAATGGCAATAGTATTGGTTCTGCTATGGTCACTTTAAGGTGTTTTTTTTAAAAAAAAATAGATATACACACAGAGAATATGCTGTCTTAACAACTACTGTTATTGTCACTGAAAACTAGAGTTAAGATCTGATCGATACAGTAAATATTTGGCATTTTTGGATATTGACCTTCATGTTCTTTTGACCCTGACTTGAAAAGTGTGTCCAAACAGAAAACAACAAGGATAACGGCTTATGATCATTCATGCTACAATCTCAGCAGCAAAAATGCTTGATAGCTGAAACTTTTCATGGGATAGTGGCTCTCTAAACCAGCAGTGAGAATTGTGCACACCTCCAGATGTTGTTGACCTTCAACTCCCAGCAGCCATGGCTAGCATTGCCAACAGGAGGAATGCTTAAGAGTTGCAGATCAATATCTAAAAGACTTCATAATTCCAATGCCTAATGTAAACAGATAAGCTGCCATTTTAATACAATAATTCACAGCCTGGGTAGCAAGAGGGCAATTGCACTTTTCTTTTTAAGTTTATTTAAAACAGAACCTAAATAGGTTACCTTTCAGACTATTGTTACCTTGACTTCTGGGGGTCCCATAGGGGACACCTTGATTCATTCCAAGTTTTAAAGGTTGGGGAAATTAGCGGAGCACTGGCAATAGTAAAATGAGGGGGCAGAGTAACCCAGCAGGATCCTTTACCCAACTTTACGGAGTCAGGCCAAGCAAAAGCCAGACAAATGTACCAAATAAATGAATTTTATTAAATGAATGTAGTAGCACGCACTCATGCACTCACGCAATCACACACACAGGGACTATTGAGAAGCAAAAGAGGTGAAAAATGGATAGGGGATATAGCAAAGGGAATGTAGAGGCAATGATACTGCACCTATCCTAAAGTCTTCGGTCTGGGAAGCGGCGAGAAGAACAGAGCTCAGAAGAGACGGCTGAGAGGATCACTCAACTAACAGAGTACCAGTCTGCTAGCATGGCAGGGAGTTCTCTGAAGAAACCCTAAAAAACCAGGACTGTTTATAGGGCAGAACGTACCTAGAGGGCAGCCCCCTCCTGGGAAGAACAATGGCCAAAATAAAGGGAAAATGTCACACAATAGCAGCTTGATAGTTTGTATGACTGGATCACGAAAAGTACCTCACCTTGTAGGATTTTGCAAAGTCCGAGTGGCTCAACCTGGGGAAAACCCAATAATCCACTCAGGTTGGCTGTCAACCTTTTGTCTGTGCGAACGTGTATAGCCTGAGGTCTCCTTGGGCTACATGACTGGGGATTTTCCTGGCCTGACCTAGTTTTGATCATTCAACCTCTTAGCCTACGTACCCACTCAGGCAACCTCTCTGGCATGGCGGGCATATCTGATATCAAATTTATAGTCCCTGGGATAGCATATGCCAGTGGGGTAACACTACAATAGCCAGTATTCCCCAGTTAGCATGGCTAATTGGGGGGGGCATTTCTCCATCAAACACCATTTCCCACAGGAGGAAAAAAAAGTGGGTCACACAGTCAGTTGGGAGCCAACTCCAGAGGTTAGGGAAGTTACTTGCTCATATTACAATCCCCTGATTGCCGCAGTTAGCATGGCCACTTTGTTTTTTTGCTTTTCAGTGGCTTGGTCTGACAGGAATGTCTTTGGAAGCACAGTTTGGAGCAATGGTCACTGGATCTGCCTCCTCAGAGCTCCCCCTCTTCTCTTGTCCAACCCAGCCATTACTATTACTATTGCTACTACTTGCTCTTCTTGTTGTTGCTGCTTCTGTTGATTGTTTCATACCTTACCACGTTTCCAAAACTGGGATTTAAAGATGCTTACAAAAATTAAAAGCAATGCAGATAAAAACAAGATAGCCAGTGTGGTATAATAGTCTGAGTGTTGGAGTGGAATTCTGGGAGATCAGGGCTGAAATCCCTGCTCAGCCAAGGGAACTCACTGGATGACCTTGGGCAAATCATGCAGTGGCAATGGATGATAGCAAATCACTTCTGAATAATATATCCTGCCAAGAAAACCCAGCAATAAGTTTTCCTTAGCATTCCATAAACTGTAGAAGGGCTTGAAGGGACACAATAACAAGCAAGGGAGAAAAACACTTGCTAAGACACATTCTGCTTCCCTCCCACCCCATCTTTTTCCCTGCACTGTTAGTCCCCTCCTTTCCCTTATGAGAGATCATAAGAAGTGCAGCATTCCAGTCACGCAGGGACTGGGAGGGTGAAAGGGACGATGTGCCCTGAGCAGCATTTTTGAGGGGGTGCCGCCACTCCTTGCCAGCCTCTCTGCACACCGTAGCCCTGCCAGACATGTGCTGTAGCTCCTCCCCACACACCGTAGCCACACCCACACACACCATAGCTTCTCTCTGTACACCATAGCCATGCCACGCATGCTGTAGCTCCTCCCTGCATGTCATAGCTCCACCCCCACATTCTTTAGCCCTGTCCACTTATGCTGTAGCCCCACTCCCATGCATCCACCCCCACCCTTACTCCATTTGCGCCAAGCTACGCCACCGCAGCATTCACAAGACTGTGAGTGAACCTGGCCTGTGCTGCTTTCTTCACTGATAGTTAAATGAGTTGTGCAAAGATCTCTCATGTTTCCCACTCCTAAAAGATGGAGAAAGACACATAAACCATTGCAATTGAAAGGGGCAGGTTAGACTGGGGAAATGAGGAATAGCCAGGAATATTCTGTGCAACGTTGGGATGGGTGTCTTCACACAAAACCATAGTAAGGAAGATAAGAAAGTGCTACTAATCTAAGATACAAATGTGTGGTCATAAACAAATAAAGCACGAGACAAATAAAATCAAGCAGCAAGCCAGACTTAGTTTGCAGGGTGGAAATCACCTCCCCCACCTCTTGCAGCTCCCCCCACACCAACTGTAATATGGCTTTCCCCAACCTGTGAAGTCTCCAGATCAGTGGCAGTACAACTCCCATCATAGGAGCTGTAGTGCAATGCTTCTGGAGAGCCTTCATGGTTGAGGAAAGCATACTTTACTGAAGTCAAAATTTGACATTTGCCAATGGATGATATATCTGCAAGTAGCCAAAAAGACCGGCAGGATCAAAGTGTTTGGCCCATCATGATAACAGTCACAATGAGTGACTGCACTTTAGCGTTTTGAGATAGGCACTATTTTCAGCTTATTTCCACAGCAAAGACAAGTGACATCATTTTTACAGGGCTACTAATACGAAAGACCAAACCTGACATTTTGTTTTGCCGGCTAGGATTGCAGGCTGCATCCTTTAGTGGCTCACTTATTGGGTAGTAAAGAGGAAGCAACAGCTTGCTTTGCTTCTGTATTAAAAATTCAATTTCAGTCAGAAGTCTTTCTTAAAAACCTTTCCAGACTAAGGAGATAACAAGATGTTGAAGTGATTATCTGAATGGTTTCAGCACTCAGAAAATGCAAAGTGTTCTTTCTTTCTTTCCCTCTCCCTCCCTCTCTCTCTCTCTCTCTCTCTCTCTCTCTATATATATATATATGGGGGCAGGGGGAGGCAAAGCCTAGAACAAAAAAATTCTTTTACAGACATGATCATATATTTTAACTCCCTGCTTTTCTTGTACTTTCTTCCCACTCCCTTAAAATACATCCCTATGGAGTGTTAGACTACAAACCTGGAGACCAGGGTTCAGTTCCCTACTCAGCCAAAGAAACCCACTGGGTGACCTTGGGCATGTCACACACTCTCAGCCCCAGAGAATTCTGTGATAGTTTCACATTAGGGTCACCATAAGTTGGAAACGACTTCAAGGCACACAACAACCACAAATGTAAGTTGCCGGTATGAATTACAGATCCCTGTAGATTTAAATTCTTCACTGTCCATCACATAAAATTGACTTACTTAGGTACATGATCCAGTCACAGTAACAAGGCCTTTGAGTATGTGTACAGTGTCTAAAGGATGTTGTATGTGGGATTACAATGAAGAAGTCCAGCCTTAGGATCTTTTCATACAAGCCATTTAGCCTTTAGCGGCTGCCACTTTCAAGCAACCTAGGCTTAGAGAAATTTATCAAAACGGCCTCAGAACTTTGAGGCATCTGCCTCAGAAGTGATTGGTGACTGTTAACTGAAGATTCCAGGATTTAAGAGCCTAGGATCTCACACAGGTAGGAATGTCTGAATATTGTTGCCCTGTATAGAATTCATGTTGATCTCATTTTTGCATACCACTGCAAACATTCAGTGTTGCAAGTACAGCAACACAGGGCCAGGGCTATAGCTGGCAAAGTCAAGCAGCTACTTCAAGAAGCAAATGATGGAAGGATGCAACAGCAAGAAGCTGGAGAATAGAGCTATGCTTGCCCAACAGATGGTGCACTGCACTCTCTAAGCTACTCTGGGTCCCCTAAAGTACAGTGATGGACACTATCTGGTCACCAGGGCTGAATTAAAATTCCACCCCTGGCACAGTCAGCTACAGTGGCCATTTCCACATGGGGTAATTAAAACGGTGCAGTGCGTCCTCCACAGAGGACGTCTGCATCTTGGAGTGGACTGGGTTTGGACTACTTACCGGAGATCCGCACCTCAGTCTGCTCCGAAACAACCCCACATGGTTCTCCAGTGTGTTTTTGAAAGACTGGAAAAATCAGGTCTTTCAAACTGCCGGAGAATGCCACTGCGTGCCTGCTCGCTTTTGTAGATTCGCAGGCTCGCACCAATGCGAGCCTACGATCTGTGGGGGTGGGCTTTAGGCGTGGCAAGCTTCAGCAGTTGGTCAGGACCCATGACCAACTGGAAGCCACCATTTTGGAAGGCGGAGCAGTGCGGATCTAGACCACATGCTGCTCCGATTAACCCTGGACTGGACTGAGGCCAGAAGATCCGATGAGTAACGGCAGGGAGCGATTCCCTCTCCTCATGTGGAAATGGTCAGTGTGAGAAATAAGGATGGAGTGACGGACCATCTTCTTGTCCTTTGCTCAGTCAGCTGTCTGGCTCTGTAATGATTAGGCAGAATTCAATTCCTAATGGCAGGTGAATGTCCAAAAAGAGGAGGCTGGAACAGCAGGTTGGAACAGAAAATGGAACAAGGAAGTGGAACAGTGGGGTAGAACAGGAGGATGGAACTGTGGTGGCTAAGATCAGTGAAGAGTTGAATCTGCTCTGGATTTTAAAGAATTTAAAAGAATCTATCCAAGTTTCTCTTTTACAAATCAGACTAAACTCCAGGGCAGATTCTCCACTGACATTAGTCACCAGCTGCCATTGAGATAGAAATCAGCTATGGGCCCCCTGACGGTGCCCCCAGGCTGAGGTCTCATTGACCAGCTGTCAGAGAGCATAATGTTGGGGGAGCCCTATATTTTTTTTCTCATCTTAGAAATTAAAAAAAAATACAGAATTAATCACTGCAGATCCACTGGATTTATTTTTGCAAAACAGGACCCTAGCTTATAGAACCTTTCAGGGAAGGAATGTGCAAGGCAAGGAGGGAGGGGAAAGACCCTGGGAAACAAAACAAATATGCCCTATCAGGAAAAGTCAGCTCCTTATCTCTCTTTCTTTGAATGTTCCCTCCTCCTATGTTGAAAATGACAGATCACCTAAAGTGTCAGCTTAGCAAAGGCATCTGAGAATCTCTGACATTTGATTTTGTTGAACTAGGAGGCTTGAAACCTAGACCAATCCTACCCCCCACACCTTGCTAAGGCTCCAGATCTAAAGGAGAGTATCATCATTAGCTCATTGGTAAGCCTTTCCAGATGTGTCGGGCAGCAGCAGCCCAGAGTCTGGCTGCTTGCCAATAGGTTGCCTGCAGTCTCTCCACTTCTCCGTGTCTGCAGTAAGAAGAACTGCAATGCCTGAATCTTGAAAACACACAGACAGAGCTGACGACAGACCTTTTCCCCAAGGAATGAGCCACCTTGCAAAGAGAGAAAGAGAGATCCAGGGAAGAACTGCACAAAGAATGTCCCTTTCTCCTGAGGCCCAGCGGGAGTGATGTATTTCTTTCTTTCTTTTAATACTGTGGATGTGAGTGATGGATCACCACCCAGTGAGAGCCCCTCTAAGAAGATCCTTCAGTGATCATATCAAAAACTCCACTACCAGGGCTTTGGATGCTCTCTGGAAAACTGCAAGAGACCGACGCCTGGCAGGTGAGGAGAAGGAGGAGGTGGTGGAAAACTATTTTTAGTTCCTCAGGGGGATGTCACCTTAATGGTCATAGGTGGTACTATTGATCCAAGAACATCACCCCATGGTGTTTCTTCGACCCCTTTATGCCCCAAGTCTTTTTGGCACTATATAAGGTTCAAATAGCTTTATTCTAGTTCAGCTTCTTTAGGTTTTTGAAACAAGCTGTATAAGTGAGGAATTCAGGTTCTGATTTTGTCACAGCAAAATCAGCTCCAGTATTTGATCTCCTGAAGAAGTCAGTCTTCTGAGTTTGACTGAGCTGATTTGCTTCGGTGGTTGCTTTGTGGGCCATTTCCTTGCTGAAAGAGAGAGGTAGGTCTTTTGATAACATAGTGAGACACTGTTAGTCATTTTTTTTTCTTTCCTGACAGGGCTTTCACTACTTCTGGAGTCTAAGTTCATGTTGTTTATGATAACACCAAGCAGGTGAATGCAAACCCAGTTGTTATTTTGGTTTGTGAGACTTCAAACCAAGCCAGTTGTCTATTCTGAAGGAGATAATCATCAAGACCTTGTTTTGATTCCTCCTTTTGTTGTCTTTTCACACTTGCCAAATGGCTTTTTGATTTTTTAAAAAATATTTCCCTTCAGCAGAGGTCTTGTAGAAGGTTTAGTCATGGGTGTCCATAGATTTGCATACACAGGTAGTCCTACAAATTGGAGTACCTTCAGTGAAATGTGAAGTTTAGAAAATGGGTGTGGTGATAAGAGCTGTTGGCTTGTGACTTGAGTGAGCTGAGCATATATGGGAAAGAAGATATTGCACAACATCACAACAAAATCATGAAACACACCTGATTCAAGTGGAAATTGAATGCAGCCTCTCTCAAGCTGGCCCTTGAGTTGTATTGGGCTACAACACCCATCATCCTTAGTCAGAGCAGCCACTGGGCCCTATTACTGGAGTCTGAAGAAGGCTGCTGCAAAGCAGTCTGAAGAAGGCTGCTGCAGAGCAATTATCTGCTGCTTGTCTTCAGCTATACAAGCACAAGTGAAGAAGGCAAACTCCTCTTATAATGCTACTGTATGCCTAATGATAAAGTTGGACTTAGCTTGTCACTCATAATCTTTTGCATATATTCTGTAATTTTTATGCCTAAAATAGTTTTCTCTCACACAAAGACCATCCTGTTCTGCCAGGCCTTGAATATTATTCACACAATCCTAGTCAAAGTATGTCAACCATGGTCCTTACGTTTCTAAAATTACTCAAACACTCCCGTGCATGTTTACTCAGATGTAAATTCCACTCTGTTCAATAAGCCTTGTTCATAGGTCATTGTGCATAGAACTACAGCCTGACTCTTTTAAGTATCAATCTCGTGCTCGCTTTGGCTGCACATATACTAAAATTGGAACAATACAGAGAAGATTAGCAAGGATGACACGCAAATTCGTGAAGCGTTCCATATTTTTGGAATGAAATAGGGGAAAAGAAAGAAGGCTGTGAGAAAGAAGGAAGATAAAATGAGGTGATAAAAGATAAAATGTAAATAGTAAAATATAAGCTAAAAGTAATAGTTTATGATTGTTGTAAAACAGAGATAATGTATGGAACTGAATGTTTATATGGAATGAAATATTAAACTCAGATTCAACTGGGAAAATTGACATCTGGAAGCGGGGAGGGTTTTTTATTGTTTTTTTATTAAAAATTTTAATTTTTTTTTTTTAACAAGTATCAATCTCAACATAATGGATTTAGGAAAACTTTCCTCTAAATGCTGACTCCATAGTGAGCATGATCTTTTGCAGGACTATGAAGAGACTGGATGGTACTGACCCAGTGTGTTGGAATATTTACATCAGAACAAGAATGGAAAACTGTTTGAATGCATTCCCTCAGTTTGGATGCATTCCCTCATTATGATAATTTGTCAAAAGGGAGTAGGAGTAGTCACATGCCAGCAGTAGGAAGGCCCAATGCCTGTTGTGGTTGAAGCACTGCTTCATCTCTTTCTCCCTTGCTCCATTCTCCCTTTTCCTTCCTATTGAATATGCCACAAGTGGAGGGACAGATTGAATCTGATGTTAGGCCAAGGACTGTAGGAAGGTACTTGGAGGCCTGTCTGTCTCGCTCACCCTCATTAGTCACTTAGAATTGATTTAAGAACCGTTCCCTCTTTACTACCAGCTCTGGGAAATTGTTGCTTTGTGCAGGCAGATGGGTCAGCTAGAGATGTTTAATAGAAAATTCTTGGCATCCTCCAGATTCCACAATTCTTTGATTCTTGAGTGAAGGGGATATGTGAAATTGCATTCATATAAAACAGAAATAAATTGAAGTTTAGAAAGGCCCTTATCTTACAAAAACGATAACAGGAAGTTTCAGACCATAGCTGTAGGAACCTAACTCAATTTCTTCTGAAATTAAAGCAGACCATAATCCCATTTTCACTTTCTTCCATATTTGTCCACAGCCTGAGGATCATTTTTGTTTTGCTTTATCTTCTGATATAGGAATGGAAGGAATATCATCAATTACTCATTTACAGGTCAAAAAATAGTTCTGGAAGAATAATAGACCAGCAAGAATTTTGTTCAATTTTATCTCATTATTCAGATGTCCCTAAATGCTTCAGAGGAATTTTTCTGTGGAGGAGACTACATTGGGGGCAAGGGAGAAGTTGCACACACACACAAAAGAACCATTTTCTACACTAAAAATTGATTTCCTGCACAGAAATCACTGCCTCCTGTGTAGTAAACCTCTTTTCTGTACAGAAAACAGTTGCAGCTTTTGTTTTTGTTTTTGTGCACGACTCTTCCCCCTACACAGGCGCACACATTTTTTTCCACTGAAGAATTCCTCCTTGGTCGTTTGGAATGTTTGAATAGGAGGAAAATACTGTAGAGGAATATAGGTTTTCTTCCCTCAGTGGGGAGGGTAAGAAACTACTAATACTTATTGATACTTCCATGTGAGGATGAAAATGTCAAGGATTTGTATGCCTGTTTTGATATATCAGGTGAGCTCATGAAGTTTCAGTGGCCCAGCCATTTAAAAACATACATCACTACTACAGTAGAAGGATCCCTGGAAGACTGCAGAAGAATATCCCATGTGGCACAGGTCACCTCACAAAAGGTATACTTTCCTTCATGGGATTTTTTGAGACTGAATCTGTTTGGCCACTTCGTTAGGAATGCTTCGTTAGGAATGCTTCTTGCACTGTAGGGCCGTGAGCTAAATGGCCCTTGGGATCCTTCAACTTTATGATTCCAAATGCAGCTTTATATGCTAAGAACATTGAGCTGAATCCAGAGCTGAACATCGAGCTGACTGACTTATTGAAATTACTATGATTTTAGTTATGACATGACTGGGTTCCCCATGTTATAAATTAGACTTCAGGGCATGGATCTAACCCCTTGTTGATCATCTCAATAGTAAAATGTCTGCCATTATGCTGGATTAAGGTTGTGACCTTTTCATGCTTCTGAATCAACTGAGCCAACCAGTATCAAAGGTTGTGTTTACTATACCAGCCGCATACAGATAGTGCACTGATTCATTTATGAGTCATAGCCTACCTTCTTAGGCATAGTTGTGAGTCAGCTTGTACTAAATGTTAATTTAAAACCAAAAAATATAAAAACTGCAAAATGTATGGTAACAAAATGACTAAAGCTACAGAGAGAAAACAAAAAGGCTCTTAGAGCCTAGGACATTTGGAGTTACAAAGTCACTTCATCCAAATTAGTAGCAAAGGAGCTAGATGCAATACGCATAACTACACTGTTGTGTACTGTCCTATGATGTACTGCCCTTTCTAATCCACTCCCAGAGTATATTGTACTATATACGTCCAGCTCCTGAGAAAGTTACAATGCCAATGAAATAGGTACATCGTGGGCACTCTCACTTCACACAGTCAATAGCACTATGGTTCCACTTTAACTGCCATAGTAACATCTGACAGAATCTGTCCATCTGCAGTTTAGGGAGAGATACCTCTGAACAAATTTTGCCAAGAAAACCCCACAATAGGTTTGCCGCAGAGTCACTATAAGTTGGAAATTACTTGAAGGCACATAACAACAAACAACAACAACAACAACCTTAGAACTCTCTGCCAGAGAGCTGTAATGTATCATTAAACTACAAACCCCAAGATTCCCTAGAATGGAGCCATGTTGCTTAAAATAGAATCAGAATCATAGTGATATAGTTGTGTAGTATGAAAGGACCTCGGGGTGGACAAATGTGGCCCTAGGTCTGTATGCAACCTCCCCACTCTCCTGGTCTGGTTTTGTAGTTTTTAGGCCCTTCAGATTCCATGGACTGTGTTTTTCCTAAAGAAGAAAAAAAGGATGAATTGACATTCATGAAGCCTCATAAATACACCTTCCAACATTTCACAGATGAAAACTGGGACACGTGTGGCCAAGCAACATCAAAGCGTGGTCAAGATAACGGAAGTTATTGATAAGAAAGAACAGACAAGCTAGGAGTGGCTGCAGCAGTTTACTTTTGTCTGAACCTACAGGGAAGGGTAAAATTCTGCACCCTCCTCTCCTGCTGCTAAGTTAATTGAGAGCAGACTACTTTTGGACTTGAAGGGAGTCAGGACATGGGGGAAAGTACAAGGAGAAGAAAGAAACTGGGACATGTTAAAAGCAGCTGAAAAAGTAGGACAGCAGAGGATTAAGTGGGAGTGTCTCTGTGAAATTGGGACAGTTGGAAGGTAGGCAGAAATGGAAATTCACCTTTCAAATAGGTTACAGCCCACTGCCTGTGCAGTTTAACATTTTAAAAACTCAGTTTTCAAAACCAGGAATGAACTTCTGGGTACTTTAGTGGGTAGGGATAGCATTTTTCGCAGTCCATGCACTCTCTGGGTGGTCCCCGGGGCAGAACATTGTCCCTGCCAGGCCAACTCATCCTGACCTCCGTCATGCTATAGCAGCCTTTTCCAACTTGGTGGATTCCAGATGTTTGTTGGAGTACAACCTTCAGTATTCACAGTCATCATGTGCCTTGCTAGGATGCTAGAGGTTGGAGACCAACACATCTGGAAACCATGCAAGGGTAGGAGGATGAAGCTGTGCTTGAGGATAAACTGCCTGGAAAAGAGATACTGGCATTTTGTAATTAAATTGTACAGGTCATGAATGAGCATCCTGGCAGGGCAATGTTTAGTCTTTTTAACTAAAGTTGAAGAAATAAAATATACAGAAGCGTAGATATAGATATATCTGATATTGGGTTAACTACTTCTGCTTACCCTATGTTCCTTTACCCAGTGCTCCTTTATTCTGCCTTCTTGCAGATCTTTATGATACGCTTGAGTAAAGCTGTTCTGTTCACAGCTCAGTTTAACTTTCCATTGATGTCAACAGCTTCCGAAAATATCTGCCCATACTCCAGAAACACCATCTACTGTTTCTCTGAGCATGTCTGGCTCCTTGTTTTCCACTCAGTATTTCACACAGAAAGGAAGATATCAAAGGATGTGTAATCCGTGCTTTTGAAGTTGGTGTGACATACTTATAAAACATGGAGGGCTTATCAAAACCAAACCATTGTTAATGTCTATATTTTTCTACATAGGCACAAAGACACACACACATACCTTTGGTGGTGAGAGAGAGACTAAGGCTGTGAAATATCAGAGGCAAAGGCTACTGCTAATTAAATTACTTAAGACTGTAACATTCCTAGAATGAAACTAAAGCCTCTTAAAATATACTGATAAAGATGGATATGTTTACATGCTTGATGTCAGGCATTTACGATTAGTCCTACTCTTTTTCTCTTTTTTTTCCTTTAACATCCCTGCCTCCCAAACCCCTCTTTTTAGAGATAAGATGGTGGAGGATTGTAAAAAGTAGTGACCATTTTATTTTCCAGTGTGGGCCAATGACCTATAGTTGTTTTAGGAAACCAGCCACCAACTAGCCACCAACATCCCACTCATTCTAACATGCAAATATTGCTTTAAGCAACCCTGGAAGAGTAGAGAAATGAAGTGTATCAGTGTGTTTTATTTGTTAATTTATCTTTTGTCTATTTCATTGGTATCAGATCCAGTCACCTCTAGGCAGCATACTTGGAATCGTCTGATTTTCATTCTCACAACAACTTTGTGAGCTAGGTTAGAAAAGATATGATCTTCCAGTGAGCTTCATGTGGTAGTGGCAATTTGAATCCAAGTTTTTCAGGCCAAGATCAACACTTTGACACATTGACACTTTGACACTTTGACACTACCACATATACTGGTTGGGTGGAGGGAAGCCAGGCTTCTTACCATACCTCAGAGCAAGGGAGTAGACCAAGGCCATTTCCACACTAGACTGTTCTAGTGCTATTATTCCACTTTCAATATCCTATGGAATCCTGGGATTTACAGTTTAGGGAGAGGCCTCAAAGGCCAACTCTGCTTAAATTGTTAAAACTGAATTTATTTCAGTCTATCTAGTAATTCTGGAATTTTGGTTGGGGTATAAAGTTGGCTTCCAGGCTTGAGACTTGACTTGAAAGTATCTTCAAGGACTTGAGATTTGACTTGGGACTTGAAGGTAGAGACTTGAGACTCAACTTGAGACTTTGAATAAAAGATTTAAATACATCACTGCTACCCACCCCTGTAAAAAGGGTTTCCGCAATCAGTTTTTCCTTAAAAGCCTACTTGAACAAGAAGGCCTATGCCATCCAGCAAAAAGAAAACAGGGAAGAGGCCAGCCAGGCATCCCACAGACAGGAATTCCACAGCCAGTGAGAAAGCTCTCTCCCATGTCCTCACCGACCAAACCTGTGGTAGTGACAGGACTGTGGATCTTAAGACTGGTAGGTTTGTATAGGGCAATAAGGGCCTTCGTCTGGACCTAAGCTGTAGAGGACGAGCTTGGAAGATCAAAGTTTTGTTTTTGTGTTTTTTTCATGCAAAATGTTTTGCCATAATAACCTTTGGACAACGTCAGTGGTGTTTGGTGCTTTAATGGCAGGGGACAGTGATTCTGCTCTGGATTTTAGTCTGAAAATTAAAGTAGCTATCCAAGGTGCTGAACCTGATCAGGCCAAAAGGTTCAGTATTATGGATACCCCCTATAAAGTTCATACTAAAATTCAAAGCAGATTCGTTGTGCACTGACATTGGAGCCACCAGCCACTATTGTATATGGAAGAATATTAGTCAGTTACAGAATTCTGGCAAGTTTGTACAGCTTTTACAAAGAAAGCAGCAGCCCAAAACCTCCATTTGGAACAGAGACAGGGGCATACAATTTGAAAGGGGACTGAGGTAGTATGAGCAAAAAGACTGAGGGCAATCTTTCTACAGTGCAGAAGGAAAAGAGAGGCTTATGTGCTGTTTGAGGGCAAGAAGAGAAAAGGTATAGAGCTGAGGTGACAGGGAGTTTGTTCATCAAGTAGCTAAAGGTGTCAGGAAACTGACTGCAGACCTGAAGTATTAACAAAAAATTCTTCAAGCCAACTTGAAAGAGGACAATCTTAGTTTTCTTGCTTTCGTCAGTTCTCTTGAAGTTGTCACTCTTGAAGTTGGAGCTCTCCAGTACTCCTTCACATTTTTTCCCTGGAAAGGTTGCAGCGTGAGTCTCGCGCTATTTATCTTCAGCTCATGGAATGTTTTCTTTCAACACCCTTGCCTTTCTTATATAAAGACTGATAAGGGAAGTTTCTAGCAACCACACCTCCACAATGCAACTGGCAGTGTAATTACTTTGTGGTAGAAGTTGTCTGCAAATATTCAAGCCGAATGTACTAGTTTGAATAAACTTAAAGAAGACTTTCTGTTTTGTGAACAGAAATACTCTCTTTTGCCAATATTTTTAAAACAGTTCTTCAACGTAAGTATTACAGCATATTTTGTCAGAGTTATGTAGAAGCATGGTTTTGTATTACAAGAGAACAAAGATAATCCTTATGTTGTACCCAATAAATAAATAACCATGCAGCATGACTAGAATAAATCCTGCAATTTCACCATTCTTAGAATGAGTTGGTTAGCACTTGGTGGGCCATCTTTTCTAGTTCAGTGTAGGAAAAACATATGGCTGCCATGCCTCTGTTGATGGAGACCATCTTGCTCCTTTGAGTAGATGGTGCTTGAACTGCTACCATCAAAAAGTTATCATGAAGTTCAGCTCAAAGCCTCAGATAACCAAAACCCCTTAAATCTACTCCTGCTTTGTGGGACAGATGACAGAAAATACATCTTTTTTTCCTCTTTTATGGGGTGGGCATTTAAAGAATGGTCTCATCATTGCCCTTCTGCTGCCACCTTCAGTTTTCTCAACGCTAAACTTATCTCTTTCCTTCTAGCTCTTGTATTTTTGTATCACCAACCTTCTTCATTGTACTCAATCGAACCTTTGCTCTACATCAAAGTTGGCCAAATTTGGAAGGATTTGGAAGACCAACTGACTGCCTCACACACTGCACTCTCTGGCAATGTGAGTCTCATATTAGGAAAAAGAGGGATATAAAATAACTAACTAAACAAATACGCAGCCAAAAACCCACTTCCAAATCTGAAAAAAAAAAATGTCTTTTTTTAAATGTTAAAGAGTACAGGAGGTATGGGTGCTGCAACCTTCCATAAGAAGTAATTCACCCGCTATTTTTGTGAGAAAAAAGGTAGTCTGCTGTCACAAAACAGCCCTGGGGGCCACATGCAGCTCCAGCGCTGCCCTTTGTCCATGATTGGTTTGTCTTCTTAAAGTGTTGTGGTTCTATATATATTTTCCATGCAGTCTTGTGCACATTTTTACACAGAAAGCATCTGTCTGCACAGTTTATTTTCCTTAGAGCATTTTGGGTGGAAGAATATAACAAAATCCAAAATCTACAACACAGCAATAGTTTTATTGGCCAGTCAAAATGCACAAAATGCATCACACAAACCTTTGAAGCTTCACTGGCTACTTCATTAGGCAAAGATGTTAAAAGTCATGCAGAAGAAGAAAAATATCAATGTTCAAGTCACAGGCCTACATTTCGTCTCCAATGTTACTCCTGTTTTCAGTTAAGATGGCTTGGAGATTCTAATGCAGGCAAAAGGCACTCCGTTCCTGGCCACATGGTGATAGGAGAAAGTACAGAGGCTGCTTAAGAAATTCAGTGTTCTCTGCCTAAGAAAGAAGCAGGTAGGTTCACACAGGATAGGGACAGTCTAGACCT
Organism: Iguana delicatissima; assembly: GCA_948472985.1. Taxonomy (NCBI): domain Eukaryota; kingdom Metazoa; phylum Chordata; class Lepidosauria; order Squamata; family Iguanidae; genus Iguana; species Iguana delicatissima. The sequence continues at coordinate 713,462 of CAOKZL010000186.1, forward strand.
CAAGGGAAGTTACTTTTCTGTTGCTAATGGAGTTGGAATTTTATCGCCTATCATTTACTGCCCTTTCTCACGGCTACTTCTGAATACATTTCCTGGACAGAAGAAGTAAATGTATGGTGATATGTTTGAAAGTGTCCTTGGAAGTAGGAAGAAAAAAGAAGTGTGGTGATCAGAATACCATAAAGTGTGTCTGTTGCCAAATTATTTGTGTAGGGAAACCACAAGAGCCAGAATGCAACACTGCCTTTAATCAACTGTGCTAATTGCCTCAGAGAACTGCTTAATGAGTAAATAGCACATTCATCACACTCTGATTTGAAACATTTATTCTGGCAGCGTCCGATGGGATGACATCAGAGTTTGTGACTTTATCCCTCATGGCACTACTCAATTGCTTTCCTTTCTAGAATTGGATATCTGGCCTGGACATCTTTGAACCTGCCAAGCAAAATACTACCCTGCGTCCAAGTATAAATAAATAGAATATTCAATAAAAAATATTATTACATTATTAAGGAATGTAAGCATGATGGCCCATCTGGTCAGCTTTCTGGTCTGAGTCCTCTAAGGTACTTTCCCAAAGTCACCCAATGAGTTTCCATGGCTGAGTGGGGATATGAACCTTGTTCACCTCAGCTGTAGTCCAATGTTCAAACCACTAAACCACACTGGCTCTCATGCTGACTTCCTAGCATGCCACACATATTAGGACACTAGTTAATACTCCAGCCTCAAGAGGGTTAGTATGGGTATCTACTCATCTTGGCTTTATATCTTTCCTCTGACTCCTGTCTTCCAACAACCACCATTTAAATTTAACTTGACATCTCATTACCATACCCACGGGCTTTGCACTTCTACTACTATTCACACATAGAACCTGAAAACATACTCAGAAGTAGAAGTGTTGATCATGTGCAAAATACAACAAACTCCAACATCTACAAAAGAGTGATGTCTCCTGTATGAGTTTAATACCCTTAGCTGATAAAGGAACCAGTGGAGCTTCAAAAGCTTGCATAATATGTTTCATGCTTTTTAGATGACCAATAAAAGTTTCACTGTTTTCTGGATATTGGATTTTGTTGTATTTTACACACACCCTACTCATTCCTGAGAATAAATGTCTGTCCCTAAGGACTTCAGTCAATGCATCTGATAATATAGACTTAATCTGCAACATCTTATGCTACCAGGTTATGCTTTCCTTGACTGTCATTTATACGCTATACAGTTTGTGCATTTCTATATGTGGTGCAGACATTCTCTTTCAGATGAGTTGGAGGCTCAAGGAAAACGTGAAAAGGAAAATATTTGCATGCCTTTTTTCCACCCACATCCATTTCAAGTTCAAAGCTGCTCGTAGAACTTAATAATATTTTTGAGTTGTTTTTTTTAAAAAGATAATATTCAATTTATTTTACTTGTTTTATTTAAATACCTCTTCTTAGAAAAGCTCACAAAAAGCAGATATCCACAAATTAACAGTTTTGAATAAACATCAGGTCCAAAAATATTAGGGGGGTAAATCCAAAGTAGGAAAAAAAGTACAACCACCATATATCAATGGTCAAAGTTATTTCTAGAAAGCAGGGACAGTTAAAACCAGAATAATTAAAAGAGCACAAAGAAGCAAAGTGGAAGAGCGTGTGGAAGCCCCATAGTAGCACTCAAGTAGCACCAAACCAGGAACTAGAGTCCAATCAGAAACCTAGTCGATTGAACCAATTAAACTGAGGTGGGGGGTACCACAAACTTTTTGGTGAGTGTTGGAGATTTTTGAGGGCCTCAAACAAGCTTTGGGGGCCCCATGTGGCTGTGCTTTTTCTGACTCTGACCTATAGGATCCTCAGCCTTACAATTGAAGAACTGTAGCAAAGAGCATAGGCAAGGGGCAGAACGCACACAGGCAGCAGTGCTTGGCTGAGGCACACAGAGGAGGAATGGAGCAGCAGTCTTTGGATGCTTTTTGCTTCTTGAGTCAGGATGGCAGTCACAAAACATCAATCAATTAAAACTAATCATAATAATGAAATTACAGATTACTTAAGGAAAGAATAGTTTTACTTTATTGTGCCAGCAATCTAACTGGTGAGATTCAGTGCTGCTGCACAAGGAAATAGGGGGAGACAGGAGGATACTCTACTAGTAGTCCAACTGATGAGACTCCCTTCCCCCAACACACCTTAAAACACTTGGTGATCAGTGCTGGCTTGGAAACATCTGTCTTTTGGCTCACCTGTCCCTACCCCTCTTTTACACACTTGCCCAGCAAAGCCTATTGATGGGGAGGAATCCATGAGAGTTGCTGCTTTCCTTACCAGGCTTTACCTTGCTGTACCTGGCTGCTGAAACTTTACTGTCTCTGTCCTGGTGTTGTCTCTTAAGGTGCTGAAAAAAGGCTGCTGATGCTGAAGTGCCTTGTCAGTTTAGCCTGCTCATTTGCTGCCTACAATGAAGGCAGATGGCAAGCCTGGGATCTATTCCTAGCTGAAAGTAGTTCCAGACAATCTCTGCCCTTCTGCAGCAGTTCAGACTGCTTTATTAGGGGCTGCCTTTGTCATGCCCCAATAACAAGGGACAACAGGACATGGGAGGCTGAGAAGAGAATAAGTTTCACCATCTAAAACCCACAAAGATTCATAATGAGATTACTATTGCAATTAAGAAAATAACAAGAAAAGGAAGCAGAGAATTAAGCTAGGCTATTCAACAAGAAAAAAAGCCTGGGAAACTAAAGAAAAAGACTAAGGGAAACCAAAGACACAGAATATAATTGACTCTTATTCCAGTCCCTTCCCATAAGCATTGTGAGTGGAGGGTATTGGTGCTATTTGCATCTCAGATTGAATGTTAGAACTGCTAATGAGCAAAGCCCAACTCCTTTACTCCTCCTGTGCATCATAGTACCTTGCTATTTGCCTTATTACGTGTCCATATAGCTTTTTTCCCCATTCATTTTTCATATCCCAATTTCCAGATCAGTCTGAATTGTGCTGTTCTTCTATAGAATTGAATTGGGCCAATCTGTTTCAATCCAGACCTGGTACAAATCAGTCTGAATTGGACGAATTCCTTTTGGGATTCAGAATCTGGCTGAAATGATCGCATAGACCTAACATTAAGTACCACCTTATGTAAAGCTGCCTTGAGCTGACAGTATAAATTATTTGGATTGGCAGAGCATAGTTTATTCTGTAGGACCATGCCAATATTGAGGCTGCACTATCAGTTTCAACAACCACTGTTTTCAATAGCTGTAAACATAAACCATTTCGTGGAAGATAAGGATACTATTCTTCCACTACAAGAAATAAGCAGTGTGTTTATCAGTTTAATATATTTCTGTCTCAACTCTTCAAAAATAATTTGAGGTTCCTTGTAAGCAAAGAAACAGAAAGTTAGCCACAATAAATAACAGAACTTCAATCAAATATTAGAAACAGCAGAGCAGTCATAAAACAGGAACTATAAAATAGCAAATCTGATTTGAATTTCCTTACAGACACACTGAAGAGCCAATTCTGTGTTCTGTTTCCATTATACGCTGAATACAGTTTAGTGTGTCATCCAAAACCTATGCCATAATATAACTATGTGTAATTGAAAGAAGCCAGCTTCATAAACTGTGGTTTGAAGTTGGATATTTTCATTAAGCACTTCTGAAATTACCCACAGTTTGTCCAGGTTCAGGGCACGAGGTAAACTTCAATAAATCTAAAATGGAACAAGGGCTAAACTTAGGGAGTGCATGAGCAAGAGTTTCACAGTGGCTTACTCCCTTATCATTATACCAGAGGTGAGAATTGTGCAGCCCTCCAGATGTTGTTAGATTGCAGCTACCAGAATTCATCACCACTGGCTAAGCTGACTAGAGTGAAGTACATCTGGTAGTAGGCTATATGTTTCCTACCTCTGAAGTTAAACTATGGCTTAACATAACATCTGAAATAGCTCCCTATGTGGAGGGGGGAGCTGTTGTTATTTTGAAAATCTCTTGTGAATTTCTGTGAAATTAGAAGATGGAATCTAGTTATCTTAAGTGGGTGATCTGCTGGGAAGACTCAGGAAGACAAGATTAGCAACTCCTCCCTTCCTCCTGCTGGTTTTCTCTTACAAATGCATCCTCCATTCCTGCATTTGAGTTATCTTAGGGAACAAGCTTTTGGAAGGATCTATTCATCAGTGTAATGTGTTCTCCCCCACCCCTGCGGAGGCACAACTTTTAAGTGTTTTCTTATATCTTTCATTCTTTCTCAAAGAGAAAGTGCTAAAATATTTTGCACCTCAACTTCTTGAAAGGCCTTGTTCCACACAGGTACTACAAGTGCCTCAGAACAGTGAACATCTGACAGCTTCCTGATGTCACTGGTTAGATGATGACTTCCAGATGTTATGACTTATTGATGTTTTGATTAACTTCTAAGCAGCACTGTCTCTATGTTTTGTTTGCCGTGTCCAACTCCTTTTGTACATGAATGTTATTGGAAGGGAGTGGGAAATGAAATTAGTGCTTGGCCCGAACCCAGGAGTAGCTGAACTTTCCTGTTATCATGTACATTTTCAGTTCCACTAAAGGATATGCAGCCTATGAGAAGGCCAGTTCTAAGATAAGGAAAAAATTACTGGATTGCTATTTTGAATTAAAAGGAATTGCACTATTAGCTAATTCTGTCCAAGATGGAGCATTGTTTGTGAAGCTACTCAAACAAGAAGAAGCACAGGAAATAAGAGAACATAAATAGACTGCATTCAAACAATTGTTTCACTTCTTGTCATCTTAGAACTTATTACCATGCAGAGGATTTATTCTTCTGAAGAATGATGAGATACTTTCCAGGAACAATTTATGATCAAGGCTACAAATTAAGGCTGTTGGCTTTCTTTCTCTCCCTTCCTGTCCCTCATGCTTGGAATTCCCTCCTAGAGTAAGGACATGGTGCAGCCATGCTCTTTCCTTCAACCTCCTCTTTTCCATGAGGTTTTGGAGTTAACTCTTTCATATTCATTCCCCAGGAATGTAACTGTGTTTGCTTGTGTTCATCTATCATTTGTCCTTCCCTCTGCTCTTGTTTTAATTTTTCATCCCGCTCTGTTGAAATCTAGGGGTCTTCCAGATGTGCAGGGCAGTTGCAATATCTATTGCTGTAGTTCTTAAAGTTTTTTTTTTAAATTATCCAAGTGATATTCCTTTTCTCCCAGACCATTTTTTTCTGTAATTCTCAACACCAGCTTCAACTTTTTATTCCCACCCACAAGTGAGTTTCTTTTTCATTCCATGACATGTCAGAAAAGAAAGGTATTCTTTGCCCCTTTCTCTCTTTAAACTTTTTAAAAGAGATGTAGTGCATCAGTGAACTAACACTACTGCACTATAGCACTATACTTCATAAATAAATAAACAAACAAACAAACAAACAAATAAATAAATAAGAGAGGGGAAATTGTGCTTTATACTATAGGACTACAATCTATACTCTGCGTTTTAAAAAAAAAATCTTTGGAAGATCCCTAGTGCAGATTCAAAGAATCATTACAAACGTCTTCTAAAAGGACATTCCAAGTCAACATGGAAACAGTGATAACTGGCAAAACCCAGGGAGATAAATTGCAAGAAGTCACACTACTTCGGATCAACCTAAAGAAGCCCATAGGCCATTTCCACACTGGGAATTTAAAATTGTGCAGAGCGACCTCCAACGGAGGTCTTCTGCACCGTAGAGTGGACTGGGGTGGACTACTTTTTGTAGTTACACACCTCAATCCATGCAGGAGTGGCCAGAACTAGCTGCGCAGCGTATTTTTTAAAAACCTCTTTTTAGAAGTTTTTAAAAAGCACAGAGCGTGCAGCCCCGTGCCGCTTCGTCGCCTGCCTCCGAAGCAGATTTGCAGGCGTGCGCAAGTGCGTACCTGCAGATCTTCCGGGGGTGGGCTTTTGACTGGTGAGCTTCTCCGGTTGGTGGAGAGCCTCCACCAACCGGAAGCCGCCATTTGGGATGCCGGAGGACTGTGGAGCAGTGAACTCGCACTACTCCTCATGGCGACGGACTCACCTGGCCGGAAAATAATGCCGGTAAGCTCCGTTTTCGAGTGTTCCCCCACACACATGTGGAAAGAGCCATAGTTTATTAAGCTCTTTTGGGCAGGACCTGGTATTTCTTTACATTACTCTATGAAGCACCATACGCATAATGTTAAGTCCAAAATATTATATTATTTTTTAAAAAAAATTTATTGAAATGTTTCTAATCCTCTTTTTTATCATGTGATTTCTGGGTGGCAAACAGATAAAACCATTTAAACAATTCCAAATGAAAACCAATAATAATGTAAACAAGATAGAAACATATTAAACAAAATAAGCAAATTAAAACAGCTTGAGAACCAAATCTTATGTGGAACAAATTAGAGAGGTGGGTATGCTTAGTCTGGAGAACAGAAGCTGGAGAGATGATGTTGTAGCCTTCCTTAAACATCTGAAGAGATGTCATTTAAATGGTGGAATAAGCTTGCTTTTTGCTGCTCCAGAGACTGGGGCCCTTTCCACAGCACACCTTTTCGTGGAGCTGGAGTGCAGGGATCGCGCGAGCAGCCTCTAGCAAGAGGCTCTCACATCCCATTTCCTTCAGCTCCGCAGCTGCCGCCTGCTTGCACAAGACCCCTGCCTCTTCCTTCTGCAGCACAGCCTGGGAGTTTCCGAGGCTGCGCTGGGGCAGGAAGCACAAGCGCCACAGCTCCAGAGCTACGCATGCACAGCAAGTGCACACGGGGCCCTGGAGCAATGCATGATGATGCACCATTTTCAGCTCACAGCCAAAAATGAAAAAATGTGCGGTCGGCGCCTGCCAGCCCCTGGACCATCGCACGATTGTGAGTGCGTTGTGTGGACCACTGCTCACATTCACACGACACTCGAAGGGCCCTTTCGTATGGCAAATGCTATGCGAAAAGGGCCTGGAATGAGAACTTATTGATTCAAATTACAATCAGTCCTCCACATTTCCTAGGGTTAGGGGTGCAGGACCATTGCAAAAGTGGAAAAGCCACTTTGGAAGTGGGGTAAGCCACGATGGGGAGAGCGAGCATCCAGGGTCCAAACCAGGTTAGGGAAAGGAGAGGGGAAAGGGGTAGGTTAGCGTGGTGGTCCTATATTTCCTTTTTCTTGCCCATCTCTTTCCTTGGCTGGGGGGAGCACTGAAGAATGGTTTATGGTGTTGAGGAATTGGGCTGTAATCCATCCTTAACTAGTCAGGCAGCAGCTGGTGAAGAAGGAGAAAGACCAGAGGTGGGTTTTTAAAGGGCTATGTGGCCTGACAGGAGCCACTGAGAGGGAAGGTTCTCCTGCGGAAAAAGCCCTTGAGATAGGGGGGCGAGGTTGAAGAAACTCACAAATAATGAAATCTATGAAAGTTAAACCCACAAATGTGGGAGGCCAACTGTACAAAAAAAGAGAGAAATTCTGCGTAAATATTGGGAAGAACTTTTTGACTGTAAGAGCTGATTGACAGTGGAATGGACTTCCTTTGGAGATTGGTGGCCTTTCCTTCTTAAACAGATGTTGGATGAGCATCTTCCAGGAGTGCGTTACTTGTGTATTCTTGCATAAGGTTGGATTAGATGGCCCTTGCAGCCCTTTCCACTGCTAAGGTTCTGGGATTCTATTATTCTAAGAAAGCTAGAAGATTTTAAAATAAAACCATGCACACACTTAAAAGCAAATTAGGCTCCAAAGGTTTTTAATAAAAAGCATTGTCATGACCCAGAGCTGAAAAGAAAACAATGTTGGTGCCAGTCAGGCCTCCAAGGCCAAGGGGTTGTTTTATAACCAAACAAGCACTTCTGCATTGGAAACAGCAAGCTTGTATTAACAACGTGACCAATTTTCATCACACTGTCAGAGGAAGCATGACAGAAATGGACCAAATGCTGTATTCCAGAAAAGGCAGAAAGATGGGATAAAGAGTCTTGGAGCACTGCGTTCATGCGTTCTTCCTTTCTTCTTTTAACATGGTGACAAAGAGGAGGTTGGCAACTTTCAGCAGTTTTTATCTAATCACATTTTGTTGCTATGTGTGAACCCAGCATTGCCTTAGCTATGACTTAGGGCAAGGGGGAAGGAGGGACGGGCTGCTCACAAAGCCAACCCACCTCCTAACTCTTCTATTTGCATTAAGTTTGAAAAAAGTCTCCCACTGGAGTTGGTGGAAAGCTATCTTTCTTTTCCAGCTACATTGCAGCATGGAGGAAACTGGGACAGTCATACCTTGGAAGGGATAGACTACTGCATGCCACTCTACCACTTCTGAAGTTATCTCTGTATGGCTATTAGGCCTCTCACTGGAGCACATGGCAGAGGTTTTTGTTTGTGTTATTTTGTTTTTTAGCTTAATTCTGCACAGAAGTCCGAAAGAAAGAGAGAGAAACTTAGACTGATGAGAATAGTTAGATAGGTGTGTATGTTTAGTCTCTCTTACAGTTGCCAACCGAGTACTGGAGATGGCTCTTTTATCTTTAATGGTGGTGTAGTAGTTTGAGCATTGAAATACAGCCCTGGAGACTTTCCCCACTCAGCCATGGAAACTCACTGGGCAACCTTGGGCACCTCACACACTCTGAGCCCCAGAAAAACCCGTGATAGTTTTGTCTTAGGGTTGCTGTAAATTGGAAATGACTTGAAGGCACACAACAACAATAGGAGAACTGCTGTGAACAGCCTGGTGCCCTCCAGATGTTTTGGACTGGCCTTTCCATTAGCCTCAGCTGATGTTGCCCATGCCGAAGGATCAGAGGAGATGAAGTTGAAGGACTCTTGTAGTAACAAAATAAATCTAGGAAGGGATGGGAATCATCAAGCACCCCACCACCACCACTATTTACCCTCTCCTACAAATTCCTGTTCCCTCAACGTGCCATCACTTTGGCCAACGTACAAAAGACACACGTTATTAATTTAAGCTTTCTTCCTTGTATTTTACTTCTTCCCCTGTTCTGTGGACGATCCTGGATATGAGTGAACACTTACATTTGATTATACTATATTCTAGTCCCTTTAGGCCCTGTGTCAGAATCTCTTAACATTTGGCATAGTCTAAGAGCTGCACTTGGTCCTTGCTTCCTTTTTCTTACACTTAGTTGTCTCCTGCCTTGCTCCCACCTTCTACCCTCCCAACAACTTCCTCCTATATATCTTCTATCTTGCTTACGTACTCTGCCCATTCACAGCATCTACCTGGGAGCTTCCAGGAAAGACAGTTCACCTTTTAAATAGGTCATGTGGGCTGCACTGTTTAAGAACAGGGAGGGGGGAAACAGGTTTTTAAGACCAAAAGTGGATGTTTGGTCACTTCTGGTTGTGTTTTTCTTTTCTTTTTCCATTTTAAGGGTCAATCTGTGCAACCCCAAGAGAGCATGGAGACAAACAAAATGGTCCCTGGATCCACAGCATTTGGGCACCCCTGCTTTAAACATTAACCCAGAATTTGTCATGACTGGGGACACTGGGCAGCTACTAAAATCAATATACACGAGAGAGAGACAGAGAGTTGATTTCTCCTTCTCCCACTCGTAATGCTCATAATTACGGCACAAAATGTGTGATGTCATGCCAACATGCTGCCACAGAGCTGTGAAAGCACATCATGGATAGCAGTGTCATGTCACTGAATGATAGTAGAGAAAGGGTGTTTACTGGTGGCCCCCTCTACCAGGAAATGTCTCCTGCTGCCTTCAGATGCTTGCATGCTGTAGGCTCTTAGCCTTTCTCTCATTCTGCAGCCCATGCCAGCTTATGCGCCCTCTGCTGATGCCTCCTTCCTTCACCATACCCTTTTACTATTTTCTTCCTGCTGTTTAGGATGGCTTTCTGCAGCCCACTGGCCTCCAGGTGTTTTGGTCCATAACTCTCAGTCCCAGATAAGATGACCAGCCATGAAGGATGTTGGAGCTAAAATCCAAGAGCTCTAGAGAGTGTTCATGTATAAAGCAGATCAGAACCATAATCCAGCTTGCTCCCCATGGATAATAAATCTGAATGCATCAGAAGCAGTTGCAAGTTCCAGACTCTTCTTTCCAAAGAACATAAATTACTTGTGCTGACCTTTTCATGCTTCTTTAGAAAGGGAGGGTTTTTGCCACTTTCAGATATCTCAAGTAATAGGAGGTACAGTTCCTGGGTGTCCAATTGCATCAAGTGTCTGACTTTTCTTGCGCTGAATCTTTAAATCCTATTATCAAAAAGGCCTTGCAAATGGAGGCTTAGAACTTCTTAGCCTCGTAAACAGTCACGATCCTGCTAACCTCTTAGCAGTTGACTAAATATGTCAGGACATATTGAACCAAGCATATTATGATTTTGTTACATAAGTAAGGGGTTTGTATTGGATTGCATGTGATAACTGACCTAGCTAGCTCCCAGAGAAGTCAATGAAAAGATTTCCTCTTCCTGCAGCAAGACCTGGATCAAATTATCATGTATCTTGGTTTCCCACAATCTGTATTTCTAAAGTGCAAACAGTATTTGAAACTGAAGTCGGCAAAATCACAATTAAATTGCCTCTGAAATTTCACCCTCTGTCTAACTTACACCAGAAGAACATGAAAATACTGAATTGTTTATCTCTTGTCACTTGGGTTAACATATGTACAAAAACTCCTCCCCACACACAAATGTTTTATGACAGAAAACAAAAAAAAAATTGGAAAGATTAAATTGGATGATTAAATGAACAGACCTGAAGCAGTAATCTTGGTGAAAAGGAGAAAAAAATGTTTGTTGTTACAGTTAATGTCTGCCAGGTCTGGGAAGAAAGCAAATTTTCTCAAGGTACAAAATGTGAGAACAGTTGCATAAGGTCTAATAGGATAACTGCTTTTTAAGAAGCATACCTGGAGGAATGATACTACAGAAGTGAAAAGGGGGAAAGCACAGTAATAGATTTCTTTATATACCAGAAAGGAAGTGTGTGTGTGTGTGTGTGTGAGAGAGAGAGAGAGAGAGAGAGAGAGAGAGATTGTACAATATAATAACAGGGTGGAGGTCATGTTTATGCTATCATTCACTGGTAAAACTTAAAATTTCAAGCTTTCCCCACTTTTATCACCACCCCATGTGGCTTCTGGAAATACCCATCTGGAATCACATGACACTGCCTGTGGAGAAGCTAGGGCAGAACATAATGTTTTGCATTCTTCATTACTCTTTTAGATTATCAAGCAGAGGAGGATCAATTCTGTGTCTTGTGTCACCAATTTCATTTTTCCTAGAATTCTTCTCCCCCTACATACACAAACACACAAACTGAAATCCAGCAATATGTTTTAAATTTACAGAAGAAAATGGATACCCAAGATCTCTGTACAGTAAAAGCAAAATATGCAGTCATGTTTAAATAGTTTAAACATGTACCATGTAGGTCAGATCCAGAGCTTGGAAGTAATTACCTGTAACTACCTAGTTTTGTGGTAAGAAAGATGTAACAAGGTTGCATTTCAAAAGTAACGTGTGTTAAGAGCAGAGGCACCTGATAGCTTTCATGTCAATAAGGCAATGCATCCATTCCATCATTTAGTCTGAACTTTAAAGGAGCTATCCAAGGTGGTGAACTGTATCCTCAAAATAGGTTCAACATGTTGGATAGCTCCTTTAAAATTTGGACTAAAACCCAGAGGAGGTTCACTGCCCCACTGACCTGGGAGCCACAAGTTTCCAATAAGTAGAAATGAAGTTACTTTATTGGTATAATGATCAAAACTTGTTTTAAAATGGCCTTTTATGGTGTATTTTGACATTATTTTTTCCAAGTTCTATGCCATTCTCTTATCAATCCTAAGGCTTTTTTTAAGAAAAGGTAACTGCAATTAACAAAAAAGTAATAAATCATGCAAAAAGCAAAATAATAGGTTACTTTTTCATTACTGTAATGAATAGCACTAACAGGTTATTTGTTGAACACTGAAATGAGCTAACACAAAGAGTTACTTTTAAAGGGTAACTTTCTGAGCTCTGGTTAGATCAAGTGCTGTTTACGAGAATCCCAGAACATGTTAAGAGACCATTGGAATGGGCAAGAGGTCACTAGAACTTCTCTGCCTATCTACAACCTACATCTGATGTTTTTTAAAAAACAGAGCTTAGAACTTTCTTTGACTACCTTAAATAAAGATTGTTTACCCAACACAATAACCTTCATTTTGGCCGATTTTGGCAGGTAGTGGAACAGCACCTGTAATGGAAGCTCAGGCTGTTCATAGTTTCATTTGGCATTTGTGTCAGGGAATTATATTTTGACAACAGCTGTAGCAAATACATATTTTATCATCCAGACATTGTACAAGAAAATGTATGAAGAGCACAGCACCAGTACAGGGCATGGTGTAAAATTAGCTATGAGATATTGCTTTACCAGCACAAACAAGGCATAAGACATGGAAGCAGTGGGGAGAAAGAGACCAAATCAAAAGCTCATGCCCTGCTGAATGTTGACCCCTCTTGAGTAGAATTTAGGAAAAAATAGCTATGTTACAGAAAGCTAGTGTGGTATAGTGGTTTGAGACTTGGACTACAATGCTGGAGACTAGGGATCAATTCTTCATGGGATGAAATTGCCTTGGGAATTAGCTACTTGGCATGCAAATGCAATTTTATGGTGGGTTGCTAGGCAATAGGAGTAATACCTTGAGAGTGAAACCCAGCACAATGGCATGCATGTGAAGGGCTTATGAATAAGAGGAATTATATATAAGGCAGAGATTCCATTTGAAAAAGAGACTTCAGTGAGGCCTTGGCCAGAGAGGGTGGTTGGATTGTGTTTTAGCAGCTGAACAAACACAAAAAGAATGGTGTCTAAGCCTGGGAGTTTTTGGCATAGACTGTCAGAAGTTTGAACTGGTTAATGTAACAACACTGTACTTTACATGAACCTAAATAAGCTACTTTATTTCTATTTTAACCTAATTTCTATAGTACTAACATATTCAGACTAGGGCCATTTCCACACTACACTGTTGCAGTGCTATTATTCCACTTTCAACATCCTATGGAATCCTGGGATTTGCAGTTTAGGGAGGGGCATTTAGAATTCTCAGCCAAATAGCTCTTTGGCCTCAGTAAACTACAAAACCCAGAATTCCACAGGACGTTGGAAAGTGGAATAATAGCACTGTAACAGTGTAGGACAGAAATAGCCTATGTTTCTTTTCTCCTCACCTTTCAACAATTGCTTGTTGTAAACTTGATTTATTTACCAAGCTAGCTATATGATACAAGCATTTTTTAAAAACAGAAAAGTGGCTTGTAAGGTAACTTACATGATAGAGGTGGTAAATTTGTGGTCCTCCAGCTGTTCCCTTACCATTGCCTACTCTGGCTAGGGCAGAAAGAGTAGCATCCCAGCAGCATCTGGGACCCACCCTTTCCACATTCTCCTCATTATTATAATATCACTTTGAAATCCCTCAAAAAGGGCATTTGAAAATTGGAAACCAGAAGTTTTTGATCCTTGAAGCCACTATCCCTTTTTAAAATAAGGCCATCTGACATGTTTGGGAATTATACAGGTCACCATTTGGTGTTATGTTTGGACTGGTAGACTCAAGGAGATTGCAGTGTTGGCCCAGTGGGTGGTGATGAGCAAGATGAGGTCTCTCAGCCATGGAGTTTCAGTATCCACCAGCTGGATTGAATGCTTTGTGGACAAAGCATTCCAATTTGACATTTGTGCTTAAGATAAAGCTAGTGAGAAACAGTGATTTAATTGTTTTCAAAGATATAGCTATGTTAGTCTCCTGTGGCATAAAAAGGAGAAAGGAGGGAAGGGAAAATGTAACAGTACCTTTAAAACTAGCTGGTTTTTATTTTAGCCTGAGCTTTCATGGATGTAAACCCACTTCTTCAGATGCAGTAAGGAATGATAGCCAGGTCTCAAGATATAAAACATATTTTACACAGTTGTGGGAGTGGGATGGAATATAATAAGATGCTATCAGATTTGATTGAACATTTCATGAAACAAACCCCCTAATCATGTTATGTGAGGTAAAATGGTTTCATGAAATGGTCAATTCTGCCTACTGCCACCGTGTACTTTGTTGATTCATCCAATTAATCCAGTGGTTTAATTTTGGACAAAACAAATACAGAATGGCACTGTGGATCCCATAGATGATATAGATATAGACAGGGGTATAGATATATGGTATAATCACTTTTGAAGAAACAGGGTGGATAGTTTTCATATTCATTAGATCTACCTCTAGTCTTTACTAGAACTTCAGACTTACCAACTGAAACTAGGTGGAAAATTGTGTATCAGGCAAGCAGGCAAGCACATATTGCCAGTTAAGGACCAGGGTACCCCTAAGCACACCAAAAAGGTCTGATCACTAACCACAACTAAGTACTTTTACACAGAAATTGCCTGCTGTCCCAACCCACAACTTTTAAGAATTTTGTGGCCAGAATTCTATTGTGGCGTTATGTCAGTGCAGTGTGACCATCGGAAGCCAGAAAATTGCATCTATTACATAGAAACATTTGTACATTTTGCTGACTAGGGAAGTCTGGGAGATACAGTGCAAAAAAGAAGAAAAAATCAGACTCTGGCATAAATTTCTTCTTATGCTATGCAGATAATCCTGCCTCAGCCCTTTACACAACATTCCTCATTCCTGCAGAGTTTACAAAGTTGTCTTCCTGCTATAATGTTCTCAAAGTGAAACTAGAGTAAATCCCAGTAGAGTTTCAAGGCAAAAATAACACAAATTGACAAAGTATTGTCAAATGTGCCTCATTTCACCTTGAAAGTGAAGCAGGGCTGTCAAGATGAAGGGAGGAGATGCTTCTCAGTTTCACTGTAAGAAAACACTCAGTGTGGCAGGTTGGCTTTCCACACTGGTATACACACACAGAGCTTTTTATATGAGGGAGATGGAAATGAAACTGTTTCCTTAACTCACATCTGGATTGAATTCTAGTTTCAAGGCAAGAATGGGTTGGAAATGACAGCTAGCTTATTGCTTTTAGGTCATTTCTGCTTTATGAGGAATATAGTTGGTGCTTGTGATGGAGTTCTGGAGGGGGTGGCTGTCCAGATTTCCAGAACAGCCTAGAAACAGGTTGCTAGGCAACCAGAATAGCTCCTCAGGAGAGAAATCCAAGCCAGTAGTATGAGGGAGGGGTTGGTGGCTGAGAGGAAAAGGATATATAAAGGCAAACACTGGTTGTCTTTTGGGCATTCCTTCAATGTGAATTCTTGCCAAGGAGAGCTCTGAAGTAAAGTCCTCAATCAGCCAGAGAGGGTAACTGTGTAGGAAAGGTTTAATTCTCAGGGGGAGCCTAGAGAGAGTCAGAAGAGTAATTAAACCATTATAGAATCTGGTCAGATAGTGTGACTTGGATTGGGTATTGATCCTTTGGTGAGACTGTAGACAAAGGGCTGTTTATGATACTTGTGCTTATATGAAAGGTTAAAGATATAAGGAAACTGAGTAAAAGCACCCTGAAGAATAGTATTAATTTTGACCTGTGTATGAACTCCAATACTTTGTTCTGTATGTTATCTTAACACATATTACAATGTATTTTTAGAAATACTGATTTAGCTGAATGGTATACAGTACTTAAAGACACCCAGAAAACATGCTACTACAGAACTATAAAGGGGTTCTAAATAACTATTGAAAGGCTTTACCCTTTTACACAAAGGTGGTGTTACAAAGAGTGGGGAGGCAGAGCTGTCTGGAAAAGACATGGTGCTTAATCAGATTGGAGAGCTGCCATTCCAATCGGAGAGAGAGAGGTAAGCCCTGTTAACAGTGCTCCTATTCAGTGGCTGTATGGCATCAAATTATGCAACTGGAGCTACAATACATACTGGATTGCATCTTTGCACAACCATGCCCTCTTCCATGGCATGACAGATGTTCCTCCTCCCCACCCACCACAAAGGACAACACTTACTAAACCTCATAAGCAGAGCTCCTAGATTTGCAGAATGGTTATGACAGCTTCACAGGGCTTGTACAACCTTGAATAAGATACCACCCTTGTTCAACCTCCAAAACAATTGTATAATAGCATTTAAACCAGCATAAAGACACAAGAGGTTTCAGACCTCAAGAAGCTACATTATAGTGGTTCAAACCATTAGTCCCTCTAGGCCAGTATGGTTCACACTAACTAGCAGCAGTTCTCTGGGATCTCAAACAGGACCCTTTTGTAGCTCTGTCTGGAAACAGCAAGGAGGTTGCATTTGAAGCCTTCTGCATGCAGTGGATGCCTTCTATCACTGATCTATACCCTTTCCATCTTCTTCCTCTATAGAACAGCTGCTCTATAGAGAGCTCTTGCCAAATGAATGACAAAGTACTTTTCCCATGTCAACAATGGTTGTCTGGAACTCTAGTTAATTCCTTTTTGGTGTTATCTCTTTTGCTACTTTTTTTTTTACGAGACTTCTAAAAATCCCCAAGCCAGCATGGCCACTGACCATGCTGGCTGGAAGATTCTAAGAGTAGCTTCCAAAAGTAACTTTTCCAAGCTCTGAAGCTGTGTCAACATCATGGAGTTTCAATCTTTACATGGAAAGGGCTGATCACTTGACTTTCTGTGCCAGTGATCACTTGTGGTAGTGAAACATTCTCTGCTGGAAGGCAGCAGTACATTGTATGGGGAATACAAATTGGAAAGCTAGCAGAGAATTAACATTAACAATATGTTCTCTTTTTTGTTTGTTTGTTTTTGCCTGAAAGAAACCTCACTCTCAGAGGGTGGGTAACACCAAATGACTTTAAGTAGCCAGTCCAGAGCCAAATTAGTATGGACTTCAGGAAATGAGTGAGGTGCCCAAATTGTGCCAGGTAGAAAAAGGATAATTACTGTCTAGAATTAGTAACTGGAGAGTTATAAAAGCAGGAAAGAGGCTTTAAATAGATTTCCCAGAAAGAAGGCATCATTAAAATAAGCCAAGAATTTAATTTTAGACAAGAGCATACCTTTAAGTTTGTAAAATTATTGTGGGCAAATAGCTGACAGCTGCCCATAATAAGTCTTGACTCTCAGATCTATGTTATTCAGCTATTGATAGTATCTTCAGCTAGTATAATTGCCACATGCTTTATGTGCTGGTTTCATGAGCAATTTCACATGTCAAGGAAATTCCTTCCATACTTCAAGAGGGAGTGTGCCATCTCAACAGAAGGTAAGTCATGGAGTGGGAGAATGAGAGACAGCAAGGTGAAATTACAATTTTGTAGCAATGTAATACTTAATGCATTACTGCATGTCCTGAGGCACCCTGTTCTCAGAATCACTGAGGAAATCAATGAACGCTAAAGTGTATGTGTGGGTGTGGGTGTAAGAGAGGGGCACTTAAAATTTTAAAATTTTAAAAATTTCAAAAAAATTAAAAAAAAATAATTTAAATTTTAAAAATTAAAAAAAAAATTTAAAACATAACATTGTTGTTACTGTAGCTGTTGATCAATAGGTATAAGCAAGTATATCACATTTGCTCACTCCATAGCCAAAAAATGGGCAGCTGCCATTCTCCCCCCCCCCACCACATATCCTCCTGGCAGGAGACCCCATCATATTTTGGCATGCTAGAAGTGATGTTGCTTTGCTTTTGACTATCATTTTGGCTGGTTTGTTTGTGGAGAGAGCTGTAGTGGGTGGGGGAAATCAACTGCCATATCTGCAGCTGGTTTTTTGATCAAGGACAAAGACCTGTGTATTTCCACCAGCAAAATGGATCTGTATTTCCACCAGCAAAGTGATCATCAAGATTTTGGACTCTAGCTGCTTTCATTCTCGTTAATATCCAGAGAAGTCAACTCAGTTTTCCTCATCACCCAGCTGCTGATCAACCATTAGCTGTGTGGTGAGGGGGAAAGAAAGTTCTTAGAGCACTTGCTAGTAGTGATAGGACAACCATCTTGGTGAGGATCACTGGATCAGGGAGCAGCAAATGTCTTAAGCTTCTCTCTTCATAATGATCTTGATATAGCTACAATTGCTTCACCACTAATAACAGTGAGGAAAACACTGTTCTCAGAGGCAGTTGCTGGGAAGTGGGAGGGCCACTGAGCAAACACAGTGGGCAGAGAAGACAGGCGTAAACTTCCCTATCCTTTCATGGACAAGAGAAGTATGTATTATGTGGCCGTCATAAAATAAAGCCAGTGGGATGCTGTGGTTAGAACTTTAGACTGATACTTTGAGGGTGCAGGTTGTACTCCCCACTAAGTCAGAAATTGGTAGACTCATCTTTCTTTGGAGGTTTTATAAACAAAGGTTGGATGTCCATCTCTCAAGTGTGCTTTAGTTATATATTCCCGCATGTCCGGGATTTGGACTAGATAGTCCTTTTGGTCCTTTCTAGCTCTCAGATCATATTAGTCAATGAGATAGCAGGTCTTGACACTTATTGAGTCCCTTTAGGCTAGTCACTTTCCTTCAGCTTGACCCACCACAACAGTTTTGTTGTGAGTGTAATATGGAGAAGAAGAAGACCATGTACTCTGCCTTGAGCTCACTGGAGAAAAGGAAGGGAATATAAATTTTAATTAATAATAAGAAACAAACAAATGCAGGAGTAATGAATTGCAGCTATGGACATTTTGCTAAAAGTTTCACTTTCCTTGAAATACTTTATATAATTAAAGGCTAGAACCAAAGACAGACAGGAAATAAGAACCTTCTACAAAAGGCATAGACATGTGAATAGATAAAAATGAAAACAAATATCTGGCTATCCCCCCCACTTCTTTTTCGGTGTTCCCAGAATATATGAGAGGTAGCAATAAAACTAAGAATCCAAAGAACTTGGTGTTTAGGCAAAGGCCAGCAAAACAGACAAACAGGAAGGAATGTAAACTAATCAAGTTTTTCCTGTCTTTAATCTGTTTGTTCAAAGATTCCTTACTGCAGTTTCCATCTCCATACAGGCTTTACTGCTTTGAAAATCCACCAAGGTTTTTTTCATATATGGTCTCTTAAACGAGTTGTTAGTTCAGTTGAAACAAAAGTTCATATTGCGCAATTTCCAGGGAACTGCATTCTGAAAGGAACTGAATGAAAAGGACTGTTGAGGCTATGTGGTAGGGACAAAGCTGTGTGTGATGCTCCACACAGAGTTCCCACAAAAGAGAGGAGCCCTGGATCACATTCTCCTCCACCTTTCTTGCTGACCTCACTGTGTGTATTTCTGCCTCTCAATCTCCATAGCCAGTGATTGGAAGCAAAGTGCAGGGGGAACCAATAATGTCATGAAACAACACAGTGAGGGTGCTATGTTCCACTTTAACTGCCATGGCAAAATCCTACAGAATCCTGGGAGTTTTGGTTCATGAAACATTAGAGAGCTTGGCCTGCGAATTCTAAAAACTCATCTCTAAACTGCAAACCAGGAATCCATAGTATGCAGCCTTTGTAGTTAAAAATGGAATCCTAACACTATATTTGTGTAGTGTGAAAAGTCCCCATGTAAGTGAATGCATTTATTGCGAAAGAGCACAAGAGAACTCCAGGCCTATTTTTGTGGCCCTGAGCCCTCTAGATTAGAAGTTTTTCTACCCATCCTTAACTCCAAAAAAATCTGCATGGAACCCTCCAGAAGTAGGTTGCAGGGCACTCCTTAAAATCAAAAATCAAAATTGTTGATTAAACAGGTTACTGGATACCTAATATACCACTATGCTAAATATCACACCTGTCTTACATCTCTTATGGCTCATGCGTGGTACCAAAGCAAATTGATATCCCATCTTTTTGTTTTAACTGATCTTCTTAACCATAACATGAAGATATTACCTTCTTTGTAAAGTACAACCCAGTAATTTCAGAGGAAGTTTGATCCTACTGTCCAATTTGTTTTGAAAGCAACAGCCATCCTTCAACTATAAATTTGAATTCTGGCCTCAGTAGCATCCAGCAATCTGAGGGATGAAGGAATGGAAGATGCAGAGATGCTCATTCTCCTTGTGGCAGATGGCTGATAATTAGTCTGTACATTGTCAGGCTATTTTATAAGCAAAGCCAGCCAGGAAGGAGTTTCTTCAGCAGAAAGGAAGGAAAGCAATGCAAAAACAAATAATCTCTTTCTAAGTATAGCAGCAAATAACCTTTAGCTATCCTGTGCTTTAGTCATGGCATCCATTAATTTTATGCTGAAAAAAAAATCAGGCACGCCTCAGCTTGTCTTCCATTCACATACACGCAAACACATTTCTGAAATTCAGGCCATTAGCATTTATGGTATTCAGACACTACCAATCTGTAGTAAGCATCATGACTTGGAGCCAGTGAGAATCACTTGGAAGAACAGATTCTTCAGCGAGGAAAAACTGTACAATAATTATTTAACAATCTGAAACAAGTCTTACAGAATACAACAACTATTTTTTTATATATCTGACATATACTTTCAAGGACACTGTCCACTTCATAAGAAGACACTGTCCACTTCATCAGGGCTGCCCACAGGCTCTGGAACTCCCTTCCTAGAGAAGCCAGACTTGCATCCTCCCTACAATCTCTCCATAATCAACTAAAGATATTTGTATTCTGGTAGGCATTCAGTGTGTGGCTATATGTGGCCTGTCTGATACAATGTACTGGATATTGTGTTGCTGAAGGGTATGTGAGTTTTTAATTATGTGTTTTAACATTGTTTCAATTCTTTTTGATTGTTTAATTATGTTTTAACTTTTGTATTCTGTGGCTTTTAATTATGTCTTTTTAACTGTTGTAAGCTCCTTTGAGTCCTGACCTGGGTGATAAGTGGGGTATAGATAATGATCATGATCATGATGATCATACAAAAGGTGTCCAAATGGCATATTTAAACTCTTTACTCTTTAAAAATACCAAAAGACTATCTATTGTTTCTTCTGCAACAGACTAACATGGCTACCTCTCTGCAAATTGTTCAGAGCTTGGAAAAATTACTTTTTGGACTACACCTCCCCAAATCCTCAACTGGGAGATTATGGGGTTTATGATCCAAAAGGATTTTTTCTGAATTCTGAAAGTGTGTTATAGCCAAGTTCTGAACAATTTCTTCCAAACAGGTGGTTTGAGTAAGATAACAAACCACCCGATGCTGTTTTTGTCCCTACTGAATTTTGTTATTATAAAAGCAAGCCTGTAATGTCATGGAGGTAAAAAAAAAAAAAAAAAATCTGGGGCCAGGGAGGAGAGAGGATGGCTGGGAAGGTTAGGGATTTTCTTTCTTTGGCCTTTGATCCTTGTGCAGATCATTGGAATCAAGAAGGGTCCGTCAAACCTTTTGCCGCACTACACTGTTCTAGTGCTATTATTCCATTTTCAACATCCTGTGGAATTTTGGGGTTTGTAGTTTACTGAGGCCAAAGAGCTCTCTGGCTGAGAAGTCAAAATGCCCCTCCCTAAGCTGCAAACCCCAGGATTCCATAGGATGTTGAAAGTAGAATGGTAGCACTATAACAGTACAGTGCAGAAAGGCCTTTTCTTATCTGGCTTCAGAGTAACAACTGTGGACTCTCTCCCCTGATTCCCTTCCCACGCCTTCTTGGTGAATTGTAACAGTTTTACATAGGTAAGAGTGGTCCAAAGTGGATTAAGGATTTATCTGCAACAGATTTATACACCCTGCCTAAGATGGATATCTCCATTCCTTCTGTCCTCTGCATATTGGCTGACCTCTCCATTCCCTGTGTATTTGCTAATGTTTCCAGTACAAAGTTGTTTTCATGTGTGAAATATTTTTATATGTCCTCAGAGCCTGAAGCCGTTCCAAAGATTACATAATAAAGATCATGGGAATTTAGGGGTAAACTGGATACAGAAAGAAATAGCCTCCCAACTGTTCTCTGAGCAAAGCTACTTATTAGAGCTGATTTCGTTAGACATTCTTAAGATTTCTGAGGAAATCTCTCCTTCCCACCCACCCTTCCTTCCACCCTCCTGAGGCTTTGTTCCTGTTTCACTCCATCATACAAAACCATTCCATACTGATATCTCAGAGTTATATGATAAGCGATAGATTGCTATTCGCTGAGTTGAAGAATTCAGTTATTCTGGCCTTTAGCCACAAAAAAGTATGGCTGGGGTAGAATTTTCGTGGTTTTCTTTTTCTTTTAAGGCATTAAAATGCTGGAGTAGGCAAAACCAACAGACACCCATCCAGGCAGAGGACTTTGAGCATTTTGGCTCTCAGACATCTGCTTCATATTTAGCAACGTTTGTACTGTTCATACATACATTCATTCAGTGCACCTATTTTCTTGTATGGACAGGATCATATTATGCCTGCCTATCTGCCATGCAATTGTTAAAGATGAGGAGCCTGTTATAAACAAATAAGACGTAGCAATTCTATTCATTTCATTTCTTCTTATTATTTTTTTTCCTGGCAGGTTTCTTTACCTTGAACAAGTCCATGCCAAACGAACACAACATTATCCTGTCCAACCAGGAAACAAGTGCACTAAAATGAATTTGATCAGTGCAAATGGTTGGAAATTTTGTTTGCTTTGTAGCGGACAAGGACTTACCCAGATTTCTGAAATCAACAGAAAGAACTCAAGTTTTTAAAAATACAAATGTGGGAAAAAGCAAGATTTGTCTGTCCCTTAGCAAGCACATTGCAGACATGTTCTGAAATCTACTGTCAGACTCTACTAGAGTAGACCTATTGAATCAGTGGGATTTACCTATGTATTGCCTCACCATTCAACAGTTAATCCAAAGGTTCCACTTTTGTTGGAACTAAGCAATAGTATTGGTCCATGCCATGTGCTCATACTTGCAAAAATATGCCTCATGGATATATACCAAGCCATAGGTTTCTGTGATAAGGTTTTGTCTGAGCCTGGAAAAGTTACTTTTTGGAATACAGTGACCATGTTTGTTATGGAATTCCTGGATTTGTACTCCATGTAAGTAAATTTTCTTGACCGGGTTTGGCAAAGCCAATAACCTATTCACACATTTTGGGGATGCATTTAGATCTTTATATCTTCCCCCACAATGAAAGAGGTAATCACCCACCCAAACATTCTCTAATCTGATATCTGTAACAACAGTCACCAGCTGGTTTCCAAATGGTCTTCCAGAAGCACAGCTGGAGGCCTTCTATAAGATCATCTTTGCCAGACTGCCTGACAGTGGAGGAAATACTGTTAATAAGTTTAATGCTACTATAAAACTCAGATGTGATAACTCTGGGTGAATTGTTTTTTGGATTGATTAAATGCTTTCCAAGGAAAAATGAAGGAAAACTATACCAAAAGGAATCTTCCCTACTGCTGTTGGTGGTTGTATAATGTTCATTTTCAAAAATAAAAAAGAACTTTGAAATTAATTTTTGCACCGTTGACAGTTTATAATTTGATTTTTTGCTGAGGTCAGTGACTAGATTTTAAAATGAATATTTGTCATAGTTGATATGAGATAGTGAAAAAAGAATATTCATAACTTATTCCCAGAATGGAAATCAGTTTCTTAACCATAGTTGAGTTTTTAGGGATCATTCATATGAGAAAGCATTCTTGTGAATGCCCCAATGTATCTCAAGTCATCAGTCTATCAGCAGTTGAAATATCTTTAGAATATAGGCTGGTTGTCAAGTGATAGCTTAGAATGGATCTGATCATTCACAGGACAGGTCATACTGCCAAAAGAAAAGAAGAAAAGAAAAGAAAAAGCAAATCATACAGCTGAAGATGGCTTTAGGATAAAACAGAATGATTCCACAAATGCAGTGGGACAGTGGTGTCAGCAGCCATCCTGTGCCATCCTTTGGAAGACAGAATTCTGAGCACCATGTAGCCTGACCAGTGGGCCCTAATCTAGTTTACTGTCCTCAGTGGAGAATGCTGTTCCACTTCCAGTGCTAAAGTTAAGGTTCCATTACTAGTTCAGTCAATATCTGGAAATGGAATGAGATAGTACTGTCTTGTCAGCAGAATGCCATGGACCAATGCTGCACCCACCCGGTTATGCTAAAAAGTTGTTTGTAAGAAATTTTCTCACTGCTGATAGTGTCAACATAGGAATTGCATCAGTGTTGTCCAGACCCACCGTGCACCAATCATGTCTGGACAACAGTGTTGGCAGGTCAAGAGCATCCTAGGCCCTAAGATTTTAGGGCCAAAACTTGAGACATAGAGATAACCCCCTTATGACACCACAGGGGGTGGGCCCAGAGATGTACCCCTGAGAAAGGGGCACCCAGTCTCTGTTGAAAAATCCTTGTTTTTGGTGATTTGCAAACAGAGTTTGAATGCCCACATCTCAGAAATACTTAGTGGATTCCTGTATTTGCAGGGGCTGCTTAGGGATACCGTCGAATTCTGTGATTCTGTATTACAAGGGCTAGCTCTTTGGTGATGTCATCAAGCCTGATACATGAAGCACCAGCACAGTTGCACAGCATACCTTATTCAGATAAAAATAGCAGGCTTAACAGTGGAGGAAAATATACACAAGGCAGTGTCCTCACTTTGAGATTCTTCCCCCTAAGTCTGTGAACTGGATAATGGGTGAGATCCTGAGATCTGAGAACCCTAGCATACAAAGGAAATGGCTTGAGGACAAATCACATATGTACATATGCAATTGTCCAGGTTGATTGTGCTTCTGCTTTCCAGGTCAGCTGTAAAGTTGAGATGGGGGGGCTCTCCTTTATTGCTGAATGGAGTATGGTGCTGAGTACAAAACCAACCACACCTTACCTTGCCATTCTCCACAGCAGGGGAGAGGAAAATGCAATTTTGGGTTGGAAGCAGGCCCCAACCCCATTTTTGTAGACACTGGACCCCTTCAGGACATTCCAACAATCTGTAACCCCCACCAAAATTTTCTTGTTAATTTGGGGACAATTTTTGCTCTGAAATAGTGGCCAAGCGCTCAAAAACTGCTGCCAAACATAACACTTTATCTCCCTCTGATCCTCCCAAAACAAAAAGGGGGTGCAAAAGAACCAACGTCACGTCACTTCCTGTTTTGGTATTGAATGGCAATGCAGCCCTTGTGCAAAAATGCAAAAATGCTGCCCTCATGGAAAAAACACCCCTATCCACAGAACATGTGCCTACCCAACTCTAATGTGTAGTGTTTTCTCTGACCCCACCCTAGCCCTAATACTAGAAGTGAATGTACTAGGGAAAAATATTTCAAGTAGTGGAGAAATACGGAAATCAATGCAGCGGCAGCAGGATGGGTTTTGTGTCCATTTCTATAAACTCTGTTTAGTGATTATCCCTGCTTTATAACCAAGCTGGAGTATGCTTGTTTGGGAAAAATATGGTTTGGCTCTGATCTTCAAAATATATCCAAATTCCTAGCAGAGGATTGTCCTGAGTTGGTTTTAGAATAACCCCACAATGTTTGATGCTATCCAAATGGAATAATTAGCTTCTTTTAGGTACTATATCTTGCATTTCACCTTTTAAAAAAGTCTTCTCTCCATCCTTACTCTGCCTTACAAGTGGGTAATTCATCTATTCAGATTCCTTGGACAACATTCTATTCTAACTTCTATATGTTTCCTCTCTGACCTTTGGTCGAGCTGGTTACACTTGGTTTAGGCTGTGAAAGTGAGAGCAGAATGCATCCTTTGTTTTGTCTAAATTGCCCCAGAGACCTTCAGTGCTACAGGACACGTGCACGCTGACTATAGGGGCTGCATCTAAAATATGCAACAGCCCACTGGTATTCAGATGGTGTTTATCTGGTTGGAGATCTGAATCCACTTTCAGACTTGTACATTTTCTCCTGTGTGACCAAGTAAGGCAAACTGTTGGTGGTCGATTATGCACAAAACTGCATGGCATATGAAGAGAATGTGATGTTTCTTTAGATGTGTCTTAGAAAGGACAACTCGAGAATTAATATCTTAGGATATTCTCAGTACAGCTGGTACTTGATAGAAGTCTGCAGCTGTGCTTGCATGAGAGGTAATGTAGGGGATTTAGTGTTGGATAAGGACTCTGGAAGATCACGGTTCAAGTCCCCCCTCAGACATGGAAACCCACAAGTGACCTTGGATAAGTCACACACTCTTAGCCTAGCCCTTTCTGAACAAGTCTTGCCAAGAGAACCCTATGATGGAGTTGCTATAAGTTTGATTTAACTCAAAGGCACACAACAGTAACAGTAACAGCAATGCCTTCATACTGTAACGGCCATAGATTCTCAGAATAATTTATTAAACATAGATGTTGCAAAATCCTCCATAAATCATGGATTGGTGGTTCTAGACACAAACTGGGTTATGCTTATCCTTAATGAGGAAGAAAAATTACTTTTGGAAAATTTATATTTTTTTATTATATTTCCTAGATTCTGGGAAATTCTGGAAGTTGTAGCACAGAAAAATAACTTTTCAGAGTTTTATTTGCACTAATACCATGATCCCAGCTGTCATTATTGTTTTTAAGGGCAACTTTGAGAAGATGATTCATGCTAAGTGTACAAAGTTATCATATGGGCAATGAGGGAGGAGGAATTGATTTTCAGACTGTTCCAACCTTGTATCTGAAAACTAAAGAAACCAGTCCTAAATATACAAATACAACTTATTTTTTAAAACAAACTCAAAAAAAAAAATTAAAATGGCACATAATGTTGACCAAATATTTTATTGTGCAAGCATCTATGGGACTAGGGAGTTAAATACATGTTTCCATGATTTTCTTTGTCTCGTCTTTTAAGAAGGATATAACTCACGTCTTCATTATCTGAAGGTTCAAGACTACAGCATGCATTTCCATCAGAGTGTGTGTGTGTTTAAAAATTGATTTCAAAAACTTGCCTCAAGAAAGGTTTTATCTGTTATTATTTGTGGTGTATCTCCCCAGGAGCAAAAGTTCCCGGACTGAATACAGGAGAAAGTACCTGTATAAAGTTCTGTCAAGCAGAAATATGTGACATCTTCTCCCTTACTCCCAACCATCTACCTTTTGGTTGCTGATCCCTCCTCCCAAAAATCATCTTTTAAGGGTGTGATGACGAGAGAGGAGCAGAGAAGTTTTCAGCTGTGTTCCTATAGGTGGACACATAGCATTGAAGGATGACATTGGTGGTATGCCTTCAACTATAAGAACATAACAGGATGCTTCTACACTGTTCACCAATGTCCACAGGCCAAGTAATAGCTGAGAGGATCAGCAGCTAAAAGATGGGTTTGGAGACAATGAGGGAGGAGATGTCCCATATTCCCACCTTGTAGTTACATGCTCCTGCCCCAGGATCTGTTAACAATGGAGGAATAGGAGCCCTGTCCCACATTCTTCCTGGTGATTCTATTGAAAACCCTAGTCTGCTGACAGATTATAAACAAATACTTCAATAAATAAAAATAGGAAATAAATGTAAAATCCTTATGGGAGTTGTGTGAATGCAGTTTCAGTCCTGTTTTTAGTTCATTGTGCTAGGAAATGAGATGTTAGATCTTCTTTCTTTTTCATCTTCACAATGGAAATTTCTCTTCTGACAAAGCTGTATTTGTTCTACAAAGGAAAACATACAGTTACCCATACAGTTAGACAGAGTAATAAATTATGGAATACCATAGCAATTCAGTCTAAAATGATTTTGGAAATGCTATTGCCAAGATGCCTGAACATCTTCCAGTATTGTTCATTTGTGCTTATTTAGAAAGAAAGAAAGAAAGAAAGAAAGAAAGAAAGAAAGAAAGAAAGTTTGATAAATCCACTTGTCTGGGTGGATGCTGCTCTGTTTGAATTAAGCAGGGATCAGCTAACACTTTTGGGTGCCGTTTTCCATTTCGTCACTCCATCCTTTGTATGGTCTCGCTGACATTAGCAGACACACCTCAGGTACAGTCCATAGTATTTCTCTCAGCAGCTGCTCTAGTTCACACTTCTAAGACCTACCTATTAGTGAAGAAAGGATTAACAGGCTGACAATGTTATCTCCAGTTCTCATAAAACATGGGAACCATGGGCTGTATGCTGGTAATATCATTTCCATTAAAAAAGAAGAAGATGGCAATACGGATTCAGATCAACTCTTTAAGCTGAAGTATACATGGATGTATTTCATGGACAATTTTGTATGTACATTTTATGCATTGATGTTACTTTGCTTCGTTGAATGAATTAGTCAATAAAATGCAGTTAGGTACACGTCCACATGCTTTGCTATACAGTACTGGTGACAGATGCCACCACTGGTGATTCCTGGTAGTCATAAGCAGCAAATTTTGGATGCCTTGAAAAATCAACAAAATGCTTTACTTTTCTTTGTTAATACTGTATTTTTACTGCCTAGAAAGAGGATCTGAAATTGAAACCGTTACTTTTGACTGAGCTTAAGTGCCTCATGTGAGAACTGAAAGGGATTAAGGTAATTTAGGTTCTATTAAGAATTGGGCAGGAAGCCACTACCACCTGCTGCCTATCAATGGGTGATGTCCCAACCAACAGCATGCCTTGTAGTGTCCCACTGCTGTTAAAATAAAGATTCTGGAGTGTCTGTGAATTTCACATGAGCAGTACAACTTTCTCTGTACTCAGTCTCGATTCTGAATGTATTCTCAGTTCTAGAGGGTATTGTTAACCTACCAGATTTATCCAGGTTCCTGGCTGTTCCTCCAGTTTTTTGGAACATGCAAATATTTTCCAGGAAAAAAATTGCAAAACATACGTCTCTCAAGTATCAAGAAACCTGAAGAGAAAAATCCTGGAATGATCAGAATCTTTGCTCTTTGGGACTTATTCTGTGCAAACTTTGTCCACAGTTTGCACAGAATGCACAAAATGCTGTAGTCAAGAACTTATTCTGCACAAAATTCATGCATAGATGTTTTGTGCAGAAAATAGCATTTTCTGCACAGGAAATTACTTTTAGGTTCACAAATCCCAGAATTTGTAATTTCTCATGCTGGCTGGTGAACTCTGGAAGCTTTAGTCCAAAAATTAACTTTTCCAGACTCTGCAATGTATCTACTCCTCAACACAATACAGTGGTGCTATTTCCAAATTGGAGTAGTCTATGCTCACCTAAGTAAATAACTCAAAATGTGGGGATTGCTTTCTGCAGACACACAGGGGACAACACCCAGAAGTCCCCAAGAAGAGACATACATTCAGTGGATGCCTTGAGTTCTGTTCAAAAACTTTCAGTTTCTCACAGTTACCCATAGCTGTCTCCAGCCAGGGCCATAACAATTGCCTTACAAATGCAATTTGTATTATTTAGCTATGGGCTGAAGTTAAGATGAGTTTTCTTATGTGTTTACGTACCTAATTGTATAACCAGAAGTAGGAGAGGGACCCCTTATAGTTTCTCATGAGCAGCACAGCTGCTCGTATGAATGGATTTTATGGTGGGTAATCCATGCATGCAATGCTTTTTAAAAAGTACACACCACAATTTAGTTATCTTATCGTAACTTGCCAGAGTTTAACATGTGATCCTCATTAAAGGTTCACTATGGAATGCTGACATATGTACAGGATTATTTTTCCTGACAGAAGCTCATACAGATTTATAAGGAAAAATTTTTGGAGGGCGGGATTAATGTATAGGGTTGACTTTTATACAGGGAAGGCAACACAGCTGTCATATTGATCATATACAGCTTTTAATGCTGATTGAAGGGCAGAGAAATAAGCATGATTTGTGAGTGCTCTCTTTTGTCATCGTCCAAAGAGTTAACTATCTGTAATTGATGATAACAGTATAGTTTTTCTTTGCTGTCCCCTCACCTACTCAATTGGGAAAATGAACAGGAAGGAATCATGCTGTTCAGTCCAATCAGGGACCACAGGTAATAATGGTATTGCCACACATACTTGGATACACAGAGAAATTAGAAAAATGGAGGAGAGGGGAAGATTGGAGTCAGATAATATCAATATCCCTCCCATCCACCTAGGAATAACTCAGCCGCTGGAACAAAAACAACTTTCTATTTCATGACTAGATAAGGCGTTTCCCTCTATGTGTCTGCAGAAAACAGTTCCCACATTTGGGTTATTTAAGACCCAAGTGTATGCCATAACCAATTCACAGCATTCTTATATTGGCTACTAGGTTCCTGCTTTGGTCATACAGTTTGCAAAAGAAGACCATCAATTCCCTATCTCCACCTTCAGCAGTTTGCCAGTAGCCAAACTTGTGCTATGAATATAAATATTTGACTGTTTTATCCTCAAAAGTGAGGATGCATAATTACCAGTTATCTCCCACTCTATAGAAAATGAATAGTCACACATCCCGAACTGTTTTGATAAATTATTCAGGGCAGAAATACATGTGGGTTTTGTGTGTGTGTGTGTGTGTGTGTTTGCCTAAAGCCCTTTCCAGATGTGAGGAGGGAACCGCATGAAAACGGGACTCACCGGATTTCCTGAGCGTCCGGGTGAGTCTGTCGGGACGAGGAGCAGTGCGAGCTTGTTGCTCTGCACTGCTCTGGCGTCAAAATGGTGGCTGCCAGTTGGTGGAGGCTCTCCACGAACCGGAGAAGCTCGCCAGTTGAAAGCCTGCCCCGGAAGATCTGCAGGCACACACTTGTGCGCGCCTGCAAATCTGCTCTGGAGCACAGCGACAGAGCAACACGGAGTCGCGCGTGCCATGCTTTTTAAAAACCTCTAAAAAGAGGTTTTTAAAAAGCATGCTGCGCGACCAGTTCTGGTCACGCAGAACCGGACTGAGGTACGGAACTACAAAAAGTAGTCCACCCCAGTCCACTCTACAGTGCAGAAGACCTCCGTCGGAGGTTGCTCTGCACCATTTTAAAAGACCGGTGCGGAAATGGCCTAAGAATCATGAGGGGAGGGGTTGCTCAAGAAATATAAAATCTGTTTCCAGCTTGTCATGTGTGCATTTTCTGCAGGATTGCTTTGTATGTGTGTCCATGAAAAAAAAAAGCAATCTTGTAATCACACAAAAATTGCTACTTGGTTTTGTTTTGTTGGTAAGATTTCGTTTTTGTCTGCAAAAAACCGCAATCTTAAAACAACAAAAAATAGCCACATGGCTTTTTCTGTGCAAGATTGCACACACACACACAGAGAGAGAGAGAGAGAGAACAAACCCTCACATGGCTGTGGGGGGGGGAAATAGCCCCAAAATTGTCATGCAAAGAACTCATGAAAATTTCCGTACAGATTAATTTGGCAAAAAGCTTGGTAATGTGCAAATACCATGTGAAAAGTGCACAAATTTGTTACCACTGTATTACTCTTTCCAGCTGGTTTTTCTGCATTTCAAAAAATACATTTTTCAGTCAGTTAACAAATAATGGCAAATATTCTTCCGCTTTCTAACTTGTACTATATTAACATTAATTCACCACAAATGTAATATTTGGTAAATTACATTGATTAGTTAACTGTTTATTGTGCTGCTTTTAGAGTCCGATTTTGGAGATACAGATATACGTAGCATCAGAACTGTCACCACATCATTGTTGTCATATTTCTCACACACACATACACACAGACACACTATATATATATATATATATATATATATATATATATTATATTTTGGAAGAAGAAGAAATATGATAATGATAAATTCAGTTTTATGCTACTTCTATATAATCACATAATTTCAAAACAATTCTGACCAATTTAAAATCCAACTACTAAAGTTCTCCAATCCAAAGTTACAGCCCACTGTTACAAAACGTCTGAAGAATGTTATCTGTGTTCAGGTCCTTCCCTCAACATATCACACATGTGGGGTCTACCATTAGATAAATTAGTCAAAATTTGTAGATTATTACAAAGTAATAGTCATTTCCTTTTTAAAGTGTTTATGCGCTGTAGTTTTACAGCACTAGTGGTCATCAGATTATCTTGTCCAAGATACTTCTGTGAGTCTAAATGTTAATAAGTAGGCAAATATAAACAGATTACTGATGCTTTAGATCTCAATTCTCCCTGCCCCCACTGGTTTGTATTTAAGGAAATGGTCATAAACCAACACCAGCCTTATACAAACCTCTCTTACATACTGTACTTTGTTGATCAGGAGCCAATTTGGAAAACTGCCACCTTCCCTGGGTCCTTTCATACTGTATAATTACAGTGCTATAATTCCACTTTAAGTGCCATAGCTACATCCTATGGAATCCTGGGCTTTGTAATTTGGTCAGGCACTCAGACTGAGCATCCTGAATGCCCCTCCATAAACTGAAAATCCCAGGAGTCCACACTGGAATCATAGTGCTATAATTGTGTAATGTAAAAGGACCCCTTTCTGAAATCAATTCCCCCTTTGTTCCATTCTCAGCATTAAGTGTAATTTTACATTACATGTATACTGGTTATAACAGTGATTAATCCTAACAAGGTCCCTTGATAATGGTGTCTTGCAAACTTATTTCAGATTCAGATTTTTTAAAGAAATTTTTATTAGTATTTCACACACATAAAATAACTGGATATACACCACTGTTATGGATATATCCAACCCCCCCACACACTTCCATATTTATATTCCCCTGTTGAGTTACACCTTATCTTCCATTTTTACAGAAAACAATTTCCTGTTTCATCCTCTGATAGATTTATATTTTAACCAGTCCATTACCTCTTTCCATTCCCTTTCAAAGTTCTGGATAGGTTTGTTTTTCAAAGAATTTGCTAATTTTTCAGTCTCTACCATATCCAGGATTTTTAATTTATATTCTTCTAAATTAATTTCTTTCTTTTCTTTCCAATGTTGGGCATATGTCAACCTCGCTGCCCTAATCAAATACAGCAGTATCTTCTGGTGTCTTCTGATCTCCCTGTTCTGACCTAACATATTTAACAAATAAAATTCCAGTGTCATTTCAAAATCCACTTTACAATTATTTTGAATTTCATCGTGTATTCCCTTCCAAAATTTCTTTGCCATCTGATAAGTCTACCACATATGAAAGAAGGACCCCCACCTTCTCACTAGATTTCCAGCACTTTGCATCCCCATTTTTAATTATTTTTTGTAATCTCTCTGCGGTCATATACCATCTATGCAAAATCTTATAAAAGTTTTTTCTTAGATTTAAATTTGGTGTAAATTATATATCTACTTTCCAAGCTTTTTCCCAAGCTTCTAGTTCAACTGGATGCCCCACATTCTGTGCCCATCTAACCATCATTTCTTTTATTATGTCTGGTTCCATTTCTCTCTTCAGTAACAATTTATAGAATTTAGAAAATATCTTCTTATGATTTCCTTTCAACAATAAATCTAGTTCATTTTCTTTTCTCTCAAACCCATATAATTTTTGATCCATTTTAAATCTTTCTTTCAATTTTCGCCAAGGGAACCAGTTTAATTCATGTCCATCAGCCCTCAGTTTTTCTGCTATTCTCATTCTAGGTTTATCGCCATCCCATTTCAATATATCTTGATATGTTAATAATTTTCCTTGATTTGTTGAAGTAATTTTAAAAGGTTCTTGAGGTGATGTCCAGATTGGAAGTTTTATATAGTGTTTCTGTTTTATTTGTAACCAAATTTTTAATAATGTTTTCCAGATGCAATGATTATTAAATTCTTTATTCACTGCTGACCTGTTGTAGCACAGATATCCATGCCATCTGAACCTATTATCAAATTCTTCCAATTCTTTTATTGACAATTTCTCTAGAAAAATCCAGTCATTAATCTAATTTAAGCAACAAGCATAATAATATGTCTTCAGCAATGGTAGGTCAAATCCTCCTCTCTCTTTTGCATCCTGTAATATTTTAAATCTTATTCTTGGCTTTTTCTCTTGCCAAATAAATTTTTGAAGATCTTTTCCTCATTCTTTAAATACTTTATCTCTTCCTATTATTGGCAGGTTTTGAAAAAGAAACATTAGGTAGTAGAGACATTTTAAAGGCATTGATTCTTCCCAAAAAGAACAAATTTAGTTTATTCCATTTTTCCATGTCGTTTCTGATATCTTTCCATGTCTTTTGATAATTATTACCTAATAATTCTTGGTTCTTCTTTGTAACAAAAATTCCCATGTATTTTGTTTTCTTAATTAATTGGCATCCTGGCATTTTCCCCAGCTCAATTTGCTCCTTTTTCAACATGTTCAGTGTCATTACCATTGTCTTTTCCTTATTAATCTTATATCTTGCTACCTGTCCAAATCCTTGCAAGATTTCCAGGAACTTCTGAATTGATTCCTTTGGAACCCCCCAAAAAATTATAACATCATCTGCAAAGGGTCTTAGTTTCAATTCCTTTTTTCTTATTTTCAAGCCTTTTATCTGTAAGTCCTCATTTATTATATTTAATAATACTTCCAAAACTGCAATGAATATTAGTGGTGACAGCAGACTTCCTTGTCTTACCCCTTTATATATAGGGAAGCTTCCTGAGACATCTCCATTTATTAATAGTCTTGTGAGTTGATCCTAATAGATCGTCTATCCATTTACAAAAATCTTCTCCAAAATTATATTCTCTCAGTACTCAATGTATAAATATCCAAGAAACATTATCAAATGCTCTTTCTGCATCAAGGAAAATAAATGCTGCTTTCTTCCCTGGGTTTTTATCATAATACTCAATTGCATCAAGTATTATTCTCACATTGTTTCTCATAAGTCTACCAGGTAGGATGCCTATTTGTCCTTCTTGGATCTTGTCCTGTAATATTTTTCTCATCCACTTTGCCAACACTGCCACAAAAATTTTATAGTCTATATTCAACAAGGGGATTGGTCAATAATTTTTAGCTTCTCTTTTATCTTTCTCTTCCTTAGGAATCAATACAATGTTTGACTCGCCCCAGGATTTTGGCTTCCCTTGCTTCTTCATTTCTGCCATAGTTGCATGTATTGGTTGGATCAGTTCTTTTATGAATTTCTTATAATATAAGGCTGTGAAACCATCCGGTCCTGGTGCCTTATCAACTTTTAAATCTTTTATGGCTTCTTCTAACTCATTAATTGTTATTGATTTATTCAATTCATTTTGTGCTTCCGCCAATACTTTCCAAATATTTATTTTCTTAAAATATCCAGACAAGTATTTTCCATATTGTTGAGGGGTGTTTTTTTTTAATTCAGACTCAGATTTTTGATTAATTAATTTAATCAACTGCAACTCACAGAATCCCCACCAGTTATGCTGGCTGGTGGATTCTGGCAGGCTATAGTCCAAAAACAAAATTAACCTTTCTGAGCTCTGCTCAAGCCATGATATGGAGCCATTACAAGAGGAGCCTAGTTCATGTTAAGCATGGCTACCAGATATCTACTTATTATTAGAGAATTTCCACACTACATCCTATGGAATCCTCGGATTTGCAGTTTATGGAGGGGCATCCTTGGCCTCAGTAAACTACAAACCCCAGAATTCCACAGGTTGTCGAATGTGGAATAATAGCACTATAACAGTGTAGTGCGGAAATGGCCAAGACTAGGGTTCCTTTCAAAAACAAAAGGAAAAGGAGAATTCACTCAAAATCAGGAAGTGGAGTAGGGAAAAGGAAGGTATGTTGCTGAGGCTGACTCCTGATTTGCAAGCCATGTGCAAAATGCTGGCATTCCATCTGCCCAAGATTAATCCCTGGTCTTAAGCATGCCTAAATCTTTGTTTGATAGTGGCTGATGGCTTATTGCCTGAAGATGTAATTTCTTCCTTCTGTGAGGTATAAAACAAACAGAAATCTTTAAGCACCTGAATGAAAATGTGGTGAGTCATATGAAATCAGGTTGGAATTATCCAGTATCAGTGGCCAACTATTTGTTTTCATTATAAGCAGTCTTAGCAACAGTGGAATAAAAGTTTCCAGGATCTGGATCCTTAGCAAAATAAAGTACTTGATTGATTCTGGAAATTGGAGAAGACGGTGATTAATTGTCAGGAAAAGGAGAGGGCTGTAAAAGGTTCTGTATCCACAGCTATTTATTTTTAGGTAAAAAGTCAAAGGGAAGGAGTTTGAGCTTTGCCCTATCTAAACTTATCAGTTAAACACGCTGTGGTGGAGTTTGAAAGACAGAAACAAATAGCATGCTTAACCTTAAGAGACGCTTGGGGTTCTTTGCTAATCTTGACCTGCCACATAGTTGAAAGTAGAAGCCTTTGAAATAGCTTTCCAGAAGTATTTACTTTTTATTAAAATTAGGGCTGGAGAAGATTAACATGGATTCCCCTTTCCCTTTCTTTTTAACCTTGCAAACAATTTAGTCATGAAGTGCAGCAGGTCGGCATGTTCTGTTGTATTCATCTGATAATACCAGAACAAACTTCAAATGTTTCAAGGGCTTTGCTCTATTTTTCCCTCCTTTCTTAACCAACTGAGTGCATAATTTCTTTTCTCCCAAGATGTGTGACCAACAGGTACCTTTAAAAAAAAATAAAAACCAAAGTTTTCAAGAGTGGCCATCTACAAAATTCCACTGCTTCTCCAGTTTTTACCTAGACTCACCACTCTTGGTGTGTGGGAGTGAAGAAAGGAAGATTACCACCTGAACTATAGTCAAAGGATGTTGAAATTACAGATGATGAAGTTTATCACATTGCACTGTTATACTACACTTGCACTGTGTTAGCACCATCTTTGCATAGTATTTATTGCATGATGTTGTGGTTGTCCTGGTGCTGTACCATGCTGTACTGTTGTTGAGTCATTTGGAAACTGATTCCTGTCCCACTGGAAATAATCTGCTAATGAATCCCTAGACTGCTATGGGCTAGTAACTACTTTGAGTGCAAATATCTTATTATACTTTGTTGAGATATGGGGAACATAGTGGGCTCAGTGTGGATGTGGTTCCACTGCTCCTTCCTTGGAGATTTCCCATGGATCTTCAGCGGAGAACCCCCCAAACTACATCCAGAGACTGAGCTAAAAAGACACCAGGATTCTCAACAGTTCCCAAGAGAATCACTATACACTCAGTCTCTGTTCTGTAGCATGTCTAGATAGATAGATAGATAGATAGATAGATAGATAGATAGATAGATAGATAGATAGATAGATAGATAGGATAAGGGGAGTAACACAATAGCACAATGCCAACATAATCTCTTACGGATTAATACTTAGGAAAACCATGGTCTTCAGGAAAAGTTTAAAGGGTCAACAAAGAGTAAATATACAAAAGCTGAAAGAATAATATACAAAAGCAGAATTAGGTAAATGTTGTTTATGGTAAAAAGCATAGAAAAATGACTGAAGTGGCATGGTGCATCTTCATCTTCCTGATTTAGGTAGGAAACATATTTTTTCTCTAATAGTGTCATTATGTAATTGTGCAATTGCACAATTGTGAAATTATGGCTTCCTTTTTTAAAAAAAAATCAACTATAGAGCAGGAGGTAGAACAAACAGAGTAGTGTAAATGGCTCCATTGTATTTCAAGTGCAAGAAAGCAAGCGCAAGAACAGTGATGGGGCAAAAAACTGTGTAGCCTTTCCGCCACCTTTCTGAGTTTGGGAAGAGCAGTTGTCAAGTGGAATGACCCAAAACAACTGACTAGTGTGATAAGCACCTATCACCATCAAAGGTTACCTAGGTACTACCATTTGAAAGAGGCTTTGTTTTGAAATCCTTGAAATCTCAAAGTTGAGACACAGTACCAGTCAGGATGGGGTTGTTATCCATAGTGTGCTAAACGAATTGATAGGCTGGGGAAACAAAGGAAATGTTGCTCTTCCTGCCTCTCCACTGTTACAAGCAGGTACAAAGGTGAATGCCCTTCTTACTCCAGCCCTAAGAGTCTGATTGACAGTCAAGAAGAGTGTGTATTTCTAAAGAGTTCCCTTTTCCAGTTTGCATGGCTCCTTCTAGATGAGACTGTCCATTTGCACTGCCACATTTATGGAGTGCCACATTTATAAGAGTTCCAGAGGATGACACCTATGGTGTGCAGTCTTCCTCTGTGTTTTCCCCTTGTTTCTTACATTTTTTTTCTTCCCAGAGCAAATCTGTTCAGGGGAAAAGGTAACCATCTATGCAAGACCTTGCAATTGTGAGTACTAGGAGCTCCCTGTGCCCCATTTAACTCAGAGTTAGGAAAAGTGTACCCCATGAGTCATTTTCTACTCAGGCCATTTTTGAAGTCTTTGCTAGAAGGGCCCACAGCACCTGCCATGCATTTTGGGACAATTTTGCCATGTTTCTGGCTCCTCAAGGCTGTTTTAGGCCCAGCTGCCCTCTTTTCTATCGAGTTAAACCTTGACTTTTGGTTTATTTCCTGATTTTAAAAATGTTTCCGTAGACCTAAAAGAGCTGAAGGAAGGACAATTATGTGGTGAAGGAGGGCATGGAGATTTTTCTTTTAAAAAGCAACAAGTAAATACATAAATTCCAAGGGTGGAAGGCAGTGGAAGGAGTACAGCCTTCCAAAGTCCTGATGGGGAAACCAGTGCAACCCATGGCAGTTGTGAATGGCATGTAGTCACTAAGGATGCTTATAAAAATGGTGTCTTTCCATATTCACAGAAGCCAATAAAATCTTCTATGAATCCCTGATTCAGAGATTTGCATAGCCTCCAACTATCCCAATTTCACAGTGACAGTTCTAGTTAATACTCCTCAATCTCACTTTCTGGGCAGCTTCTAAGAGGTCCCAGTTTCCCCCTCCTCTGCCCACATTTTGCCTTTGTCCTCAGCTTACTTCAGTTGCTGCAAACTAAGTACAAAAGTAGTTTGAACTCAGTTAAGTCAGAAGGAGAAGAGGAGAGAGTGGACTCTTCCTGTTATCAGTATGTTCATTTGGATTTTTTTTCTTTCTTTTTTGGGGTGGGGAGAGCTTTCCTGAACTCAGTATATAACCTCTGGAGTTTCTGTGCTTAAAACAGTAATTTTGTATACCCTTTCTCATTTTGCCCTCTTGTTGCCTGGCCACACTCTGACAACTGCTCAGCCACATGTGTCCCTGTTTTCAGCTGTGAAATTCCAGAGGATGTGCATTCAGCCAGGTACAATAGATGTTGCTTGGCTCCTGACCTTTGGTACAGACAGCCATGACAAGGGGCCAATGATCATTTCAGTTCCAGGCTCAGCCACAGCTTCACTTAGCGATCATGGGGGAACCACTCTCTCTCCACTACAAAATGAAAATGTTTTGCAAATGCACAGATGAATCAGGCACAGATTTTGAAGCAATTTGTGAACATGTAGCTCCAGTGCAGAAAAAGTGGTTGTAATAAGTCTCATCTGAAATGGCCACCCAACGTAAGTCACATATATTCCATTAAAACCCTTTTATTTTTTCAGTGTAGTGGTAATGTATATTTCTATTATCACTGTAGCAAATATATGACTGTTCTTGAGAGAATAATGTCACATCAAAAGCCACCTAATGAGCTTGTGGCTAAGGGTGAACACTTTCTGCCCTTGGTCTTTTTCACTCTACACAATTTGGATGCCAGCTTCACTGCCTTGGGTTCATGGTTCAGATTGCTGGAATCTGTAGTTTGGTGAGGCACTAATACTTTGTAATACAAAATACTAAATACCTCACAAAACTATGGATTCTAGGATTCCATAAGATGGGACCATGGCAGTTAAAGTGGTATCAAAGTGCTATAATTGTGTAGTACAAAAGAGACCTTACTTGCAGCTGCAGCACTAGATTAGCTTTTTCGTTGGAAAAGTTGCGCTGTTCTCAGGACTAGTCCAAGACATTTTTCTACCTGAAGCAAAGGAGAAGAGGGCATGCTGTCTCGTTTTATGTACAAAACTGACCAGATTTGGCATCTGAAATTTTGTTTTGCCACCAGTAATAGTGGCTAGCCTCTTCTATTGCACGGTACCTTAGGACATGGCCAGATATAGAACGTGCCCAATTTGCTGGCATATAAGACTCACTTTTTTTCCCGGGAAATACTGTTGAAAACAGTATTGGCAACAAACTGGTCACTGCCTCCACTCCCATCCTTGGAAGCCCCGAGAGATCCCTGTTTTCCTTCAGAACTGGAAGTGACAACTGGAATGTATCTACACTAAACGATTATAACAGTTTGATTCTGTTTTAACTGACATGGGTGTGTTCTGTGGAACCCTGAAATTTGTACTGTTAAGGAGTTTTTAAAATCTATTTTTAAATGTTTTTATTCATATAATTAAAGTTCTGTTTGTTTTTATCCAACATACATTGCCTGAAGGGGTCTGGTGGGTTGTGATATGATACAGAAATGCTGTACATGCATATTCATATACATACATGCATATATGCATACTTACTTAGAACTGGTCACCAGAGATCTATCGTGCTCAATGGAATGTGCTGGAGAATTCCAGCTACCACATAAGGGTTGCCAGGATGAATAGGGGATGGGATTCCTGTACTTTTAATCATTCACAGCCTGGATTAGGAAGAGGTGTGGTAAAGATCCATCAAGCAGAATGATAGCACATCTCTTCCATAAGTCCAGGCTCACCATTTAGCTGCTGCAGCTCCCCATGCCAACAGAATTATTTACTGGTTGGAGGAGAACAGGAAAGGGGGGCAATGAGAAGAGTGAAGGCGAGGCAATGAAAAGCATCCAGCTCTGTTCCTATAGCTGCTAGCTGCTGCTTCCAGCTCCAATAACT
Source organism: Iguana delicatissima (assembly GCA_948472985.1). Lineage (NCBI taxonomy): Eukaryota > Metazoa > Chordata > Lepidosauria > Squamata > Iguanidae > Iguana > Iguana delicatissima. The sequence goes on from CAOKZL010000186.1 coordinate 753,958, forward strand.
TTGAATTAGAGCTTTCCAAAATGTGTCGCGACGCATTAGTGCGTCAGCTGCAGTGTGTGTGTCACATGAATGTAACAGGTGGAAGCGCTGCCTCTACCACCACTGCCATGGGCCAACAAAGACCCCGGCAAGGGCAGCAGTGGCAGGCCAGGCTCAGGTGGAGGGGCTGCCTTCACTTACTGAATTACTGTGTTGCAAAATGATGCATGTCTTAAAGGTATGCCACCAACATGAAATGTTTGGAAAGCTCTACTTTAAACTTTAACAGATCCTGGATTGGAAAGAGGTGTCCTAGTACCACACTCAACTACAAACCCAAACAATTCCATAAGACAGGGATGTGTCAGTTAAACTGAGATCAAATTGCTGTAACTGTACCATGTAGATATTCCTCTGGTCACATCTGGTTCTGAAAAAAAGGAGGCCTAAAATGGAGGGGATGGCAAAAGATGGTACCTCATAGAGGTTTCTGGGAGCACAACTGGCTGATTTATGGCAAAATGGGAGGATATGAAGGTGAGGACAAAGAGGTTCAAAATGAGACTTATGGCTTCATTTTGCCTATACCTGAGTTAAAACGAATGTGCGTTATTGATACATCTCTCTCTTTCTCAATCTCTCTCTCACACACACACACAGAGAGAGAGAGACTGAAATTCATAAACACTGTTTTCTTCTTCTTATCATAGAGAAGCTGAACATGTGGAATTCATTTTTACACAAGAGCATGATATTGAATATTGGTGTATTGGCAGTCATAAGAAGTGAAACAATAAAAGGGTATGAAATAACTTTTTGCTAATATTTGTAGTAGTCCTAGTTTCCATAGTCTCTGAACAGTATACAGAGTTTAAAAAAAAATGGAAGCAGACTAAAAAATTAAGCTTGATCTTGCTACTAACTGCTGGAGAAAAAATATACTTTACTTCTATAAGATGTTTAAACTCAGGAGATCACAGTCCAACACAGAATTAAACACACTTAATCCTAGTACAATCTATGGCTATAACTGCTTTTGACCATGAGGGAACAAAATGATGAATGAAATGACAGAAATTATGTAGACAAATAGGTAAATATAGATAAATCAAGCTTCTGTAGGGTTTCCATTCTGATTTAGCTTAATTATTTTCAAATGCTGTTAAAAGTTTCTTTTCTGTGGACAGTGCAATCTTATACAATAGTTCAAACGAACTCTTAACTTCCTTACCTGTGTTTAATCTGGAGTAAATCCCACTGTGTTTAATGAAGCTTCCTGCCTAGTAAATGTGTTTAGGACTGCAGTATGGAAACTTGTCATGCCCTAACATTTTTCAGAGTGTCAGCAAGAGCCCCCCTTTTTTCCACACACACAAAAAAAGCTGTGCAACCATCTTCATCTTATTAAATTTTATTCTATTTTTTTTCTTTTTAAAAATACTGCAGAATGTTTTACCTTAGGTATACACGAAGACAATTTCTTTAAAGATCTGTCAATTCATGGAGAGAAAACGCAGCTGCAGAGAGAGAGAAGTGGAGGAGAATTTTGTTCTGAGGATCAAAAGCTGGCAACAAACATGCTAGAAGTGAAGAGCCAGTTTCCTCTTCTGATACTGTAAACACAGTATATGCATCACAATGGTTAAGTGTCTTGGGGTCATTCAACTCTTTACTCCTTTTGAGGTCCACTGAACTTTCTGCTACCTCTCTGGAACATCTTTAGAAGTGTCTTCAGGGCAATCCAGTCTGGCTTTGCTTTCCTCCTCCTTTAGCATAAATGCTAATGTCTTTCATCATCCAAGCCATGCCTCTCCTCCCATTACATGCCTATCTGACAGGGTTCTTGCGAGGAAAAGAATGAAGCAGAGTTCAACTGCCCTGGTGGCCTATGTTCTTTCTGAAAACTTTAAAATAAGATGTGCCTGTTCTCTGTTCAAAAGATTCATGTCATTCATGCAGTTCTTTGAGTTCCCAGAGTAGGGTTGGCATCTCCTCTCTTGATTCCCATCATAACTAACTAACTAACTAACTAACTAACTAAATAAATAAATAAATAAATAAATAAATTATTTAGTTATATCTTAAATCCTTCTTTTCTTCATTGAATTCATGGCAACATAAATGGCTCTTTTCCTCCTCATTTTATCCTGACAAGAATCCTGTCAGGGAATTTAGGCTGAGAAAATGAGAGGCCTAATGTCACCTTGGATCATGGATTCCAAATGCCTATCCCACATTCTAACACATGGATGAACCTCATTGCAATCTTGGGACACTAGCTTTTTCATAAACTTGTCTTCTGTTGGTCTGCAGTATTCTACCAATCCATCTCTTCCCTTGGTCCATTTTCTACCCATTGTCAAATATTTGGTTAGAACAGTGGTTCTCAACCTGTGGGTCCCCAGATGTTTGTGGACTTCAGCTCCCAGAAGCTCCAGCCACTATGGTCAATGCTCAGGGCTTCTGGGAGCTGAAGTCCAAAAACATCTGGGGACCCAAAGGTTGAGAACCACTGGGTTAGAAATTCATCCACAGGGAGTGAGGATCTCTCTTTTTTGTGTGTGCTTTTAAATCCCATGTACCTTGATTCCTCAAATGACTTAAAAATACGTGATTTCATTGAGCAGATGATTCATCTGCTGATTGCAACTATTCCATACAATCCCTGCATTCATCATTGATGTGAACATAACAATGGTCTTCTGGCCAACCTCCTGGCGACAATGTTCTCCATAATTATCTAGGGTGGTCCTCAGACAACAGGAGTACAGTCCACAACTGAGGCCATACACAAAGCCATAACAGTTTGATAGAACCTGCCAGAGTTTGCCATCTGCTATCAGAGCCTTTGGCATCTCAAGATTATCTTCATATCACAATAAAGCAGCAGCATAGGATTTTGTAAAAATCCTTGATGGCACTGGGAGAAGAAGGAGGGAAAGGAAGTAGAAGAATAATGAAATGGGCCAACTATATCCTGAAATAGAGTTTGCAAGGTATCTGTGCTTTTTTCTATATGCAAAAATTGTTATAAGAAGATTTCTCCACCCTGTCCTAATTCAGCAGAGCAACAGAGCATGAAATTATTCAGCTGCCTTGAACACTACTGAATTGGAACAATATTATACAGGTCAATAAATAAATAAATAACCAGCCAACCAATAAGTAACCAACCAACTAATAAATTATTGTTATTCAAAATGCAGTATCTGAGAAGAGTACTGAAGATCTTCTTTGCCATTACTAATGACTAGAAGCAACTCTGACATAGTTGCAGCTACTAAGAGTGTGTAGACTCTACAAGTGTGGCTGTTGTGGCTGTTGATAGGTGAAGATACTCCAAGAGACCCTGTTATTAACAGCCGTGCTCAGCCTGTAATGAATCAATCCACCTGTAGTGTGGAATGGAATGTATATTGAGTTATTTCAGTTCTTTGAGACATTGTTTTGTTTTCCATACTTGTTGGCAGATTTTTTATTAGGATTTGAATGCATTTTATCTCTATTGTTTGAAATAGCTCTTTAGGTAGGCCATTGGTCCTGGCAGTTTATTTCTACCAAGTGTTTTCAGGGCAGTTTCCACTTCATTTTCTGAAACTGGAAGTTCTTTGTCAGAACAATTCTTCCTTGAAGAAATCTGTCATCTTTTCATCTCTTTGGTATAGATGTTCAGAGGAGTCCTTCCTCCAATTCTGGAATTGTAAGCAAGGAGTTTGGGAAATAATCTCTACTGCCACAGCACAGTTTATCTCCTTAGGCACCTCACCTACAGTGCATTACTCTAAGGATAACTCATATCAGGGCATTTGAAGCCTGGGTGGCTCTGAAGGGAAAAACTCTGGTCATTTTTCTGTTGCAGCAGAAAAGCAGTTGGTATGGTTCTTCAGAGCTCACCAGTGGCCCATTCTGGAGAGCCAGGTTGGCTGCAAAATCAGCCAGTGAGGCTGTCTAGAGCAGTGACAGGGCCCTCCCAATTGGGGTTGCCAGAGCAATTTGCCACACATCACATTCTACCACCCAAGACAGGCTCCTCATTGCCTTATGGGAGGCCCTCCCAGTAACAAACATGTTAAAGATTATTTTTAAAATATAATTCAGATTTACACCCAATGCTTTTGCCAAGAATTACGTCTTTGTCCTCTGAATGCATCCAGAATTTCAATATCAGGTGTGTTGACTCATACTCTGAGCAGCGTTTGTCAAAATGCTGGAATCATTCCAGCTTGCTAGTACATGGCTGTTCTATTACTGCTCTGGGAGTATCCACTGCAATCTAACAGAACATTCTTTATGGAAATGCAGAGTGCTGCTGTAAGATTTTATTCCAAGGAGATTTGTAACATCATGCTCAAAGGTGAAGGGATGAATTATGGTCATACATGGAGCTCCCAAGGAAATTTCTAAAGCTGATCTTTTATCCTTCCAGAACTAATGATGTTTGTAGATTGGAAAGCTTATCTGATAACTGAAACACTGGTCTTCTTAGAAGGAGATTCCCCACCCAAGCCCCCATGAATGTGACTGGAGGCCAGCCAGGGATGTTCTGATTCATTTGGAATAAGGATGTCTTTTCCAACAGGTTTTGGACAATGTCATAATTTTTAGAAATAGCTAGGAGAGAAAAAGGAAAAAAGCATCTATTTGCTTTAGCAACCAGTATCAGCTTTGCAGATGTTTAATATGTCTGATATCAACTGCATGGATCTTTTTAAATGCCATTTTCACAATTATAACACCATGCTGTGTTTTCACTGCCATGGTTCCATCCTATGATTATTGGGATTTGCAGTTTAGGGAATTCTCAGCCAGAGATCTCTTCTTCCTCACCAAACAATGATTCTGTAGGATCCTGCCATAGCAATTATAGTGGAAACAGACTGCTCCAATTTTACAATGTGAAAGGGAGCTTAAGTTCTTAGCAGTTTGTACTACTATCATTTAAGATAGAATATGGCCTTTTCCACACAGGGTTTTTGAAATGGTGCAGTCCGTCCTCCAAGGAGGAGGTCTGCACCTCGGACCGGACCAGGCCGGATCTATTTAAGGTAGATCCATACCTCAGTCTGGTCCTGAACGACCCCAAGTGGTCGTCCAGCGTGCTTTTGAAAGACCTGATTTTTCCAGTCTTTCAAAAGCATGCAGCGTGCCACTGCGAGCCTGCTCCCTTATGCAGATTCACAGGCTCGCACCAATGTGAGCCTGCGATCTGTCCAGGGGCAGGCTTTAGGCTGGCGAGCTTCAGCAGTTGGTCGAGACCCTCGACCAACCAGAAGCCGCCATTTGGGATGCCGGAGCAGTGCGTATTGCTCCAGAATGCCGTGGACCACACCGGGGAACCGAAAGGTCTGGTGAGTAGCGGCTCAGGGCGATTCCCTCAACTGGTGTGGAAAAGGCCTAAGAAGAGAGAGCCAGCATGGTGTAGTGGTTTGAGCAACACCAGGATTTGATTTCCTGCTTGGCCATGGAAACCCACTGGATGACCTTGGGTGTGTCACACACACTCAGCCCCAGAAAACCCCATGATAGCTTTCACCTCAGTTTTGCCATAAGTCAAAAACAACTTGAAGGCACATAACAGCAACAAAGATAAAGAAGATATAGGGTAGAATGGGGGTGCAGGAAGCATGCTCACAACTGAAAAGAGCACCCTTGTGTTTCCTCTCACTCCCCTCACCTTAACGTACTATAAGGGTGGAAAATCAACAGCCTTGGAGTTTCATGGGGCCTCAAGGCTGTTGCTGGGACCCTTGGCCCCTCCAGACTCCCTGGACAACATTTTTTTCTTAGAAAAATGGAGGTTAGCTGTTGCTGCTCCTGCTGGTCCTGCTGCTGCTGCTACTACTGTTCCTCCTCCTCTCATATTCTTCAATATTTCACAAATGAAAACCAGGATGCACGTGGCCAAACAACAGAGTGTGGTCAAGATGGCAAAAGTTATTAATAAGGAAGAGCACACAAGCTAGGAGATGCTACAGCCATTTGTTTTTGCCTGAGCCTACTGGGAGGGGCAAGATTCTGTCCCCTCCTTCCCCTCTCCCACTTGCTGAATTAATTGAGTGCAAACTACTTTTGTAAGTTGAACTCAGTTTGTAGCAATTGAAGTAAGCTAAAGACAAAGCAGAAGGAGGAGAAAGAAGCTGGGCCATTATGGAAGAAGCTGGAAAAGCTGGATGACAGTTGGATGGCTCTTCCAAACTGGGACAGTTAAAGGATATGTACTCCTCCCCTCCCCCTCTGTCAACTTCACGATAATATTGCATATTCCACAAAATTTAACATCATCATCATCATCATCAATTCATTTATTTAGTTATGCTCAGATCTAGTAAAACTAAAATTGTGTCATGACTAAAGCATGTGCCCCATTTCCCCATCCTCCCTTCATCTGGGAGAGTAGAACATGTCAGAACATGATGACAAACACATTGCAAGTTTTGTTCACTAGATGTTTCTGGGGAAGAATAGCAGTGGGAACTCAAGCTTCTGTTTTTAACAGCAGCCACACATTGCTCATAAAGTCTAAATCACAAGTGGCTGGGGGAGGCAGGGTATGGGTTGTTCTTCTAAATGTTTAAATGTATTAGGGACTGCATGTTTCTATTGCACTACTTCACCTGTACAAGTGACACCACAACAGCTAAAACAGCAACATAGGCTAGCATTAGTGAAGTGTATCTTGTGCAGCATAACTAGGAAAATATCAGTGAAGCACAAATGGCAATGGCAAGGTCAACCCTTTCAGAAGACAAGAGTGAGCTGTCAGATCTGAGGGAAGGAAGGAAATTTCTCTTTCATTTGTTTTTATTATATTTTTACTGCCAGGAATGGGCAGAGATGCTTGTGGGATTTTTCTGTTTCAAGTAACTTGACTAGTTTTTGACACTGTGCACTGTGACCTAGTGGAGTGAGCACTCCCCCTCTGGCATCAAAATGCCTTGAGCAGTCAACGAGAAATTAGATGTTTCCACTTACTTGTCAAATTTTCTTATAACTACCACCAGAGACCTTGGTAGCACAAAGATATTTCCCGTGACTAGCCTGTATGGATCTTGCCTCATTTTTTTTGACATCATCTTTTCAAAGGTTTCACAGTGGTTCCTGTTGTGAAGACCAGCTTGATTTTTAAGATCTTGTAAGAAGAATAAATAAATGAAGCATTGGTTGTTGTGGGTTTTCCGGGCTTTGAGGCCATGGTCCATTAGTATTTTCTCCTGACGTTTCGCCTGCATCTGTGGCCGGCATCTTCAGAGGATCTGGTGGCATGGAAGTGAGATAGAGTATATATACTTGTGTAGTCCCCAGGTGGGAGGGAGCAATTTGCATGTGTTACAGTTGGCCTGTGTAATGGTCTATTGTTAAAATGGGATATCCCTCAGGGTTGTATTGTTAGTCAGGGGAAATGCATAACAGTGTGTTAATTACATTAGCCATCCATTGTATTGTTTCTTGTAGAGGGACCTCCAGAGTCTGGGTGGTGTTCATTGGCATATTTTTGAGACTTGATTTTATTGTTCTTCAGTACTGGTAGCTAAATCTTGTTTACTTTCTGAGTTTCTTCTTTCCTGTTGAAATCGTCCATCTGTTTATGGATTTCAATGGCCTCCCTGTGTAGTCTGACATAGTAGTTGTCAAAATGGTCCAGAATTTCTGTGCTTTCAAAAAGCATTCTGTGTCCAGGTTGGTTTATGACATGTTCTGCTACTACTGATTTTTCTGGGTGGATCAGTCTGCAGTGTCTTTCATGTTCTTTGATTCATGTTTGGACGCTGCATTTTGTAGTCCCTATGTAGACCTGCCCACAGCTCAAGGTATGTGGTAAACTCCAGCAGAAGTTAGAGGATCCTCCTTGTCCTTTGCTGAACGTAGCATTTCTTGAATTTTCTTGGTTGGTCTGTAGATTGTTTGGAGGTTATGTTTCTTCATCAGTTTCCCTATATGGTCAGTGACCCCTTTGATGTATAAAGCATTGCTTTTTCTGTTCTTTAATAGTAATAGTGCTATGAGTTTTCTGTTTTCATATAGTTAATGTGGCTATGAGACTTAAGGCAAGGGGCAGTGGTGGGTTTGTCTGTGCAGTTGTGTGTGGTCCCCAGAAACATGTTCCATTGAAACCTAGTTGAACACACAGCATTGGCACAAAGAAATGGGAACAAATGATTGGACTATTGCTAGAGATGCTTATAAGCCTCTTGGTACATTAACAAAACCAAGCCAAGTGCAGCTGGCACCCCTTATTCTTGCAAGTTCTTCCAAATTCCAACAAATTGTTTGCTTGGTAGGTGTAAGAAGACATTATTGCACTTAGTTCCCCCATACTGTGTACCTCTGTGGCTGCACAGGCAACACAATAATGAAAGGGAAAAGAAACTCACTCTGCAGTAATCTGTTCCAGTAACTTGTTTTACATAATCTTGGTCTCCATGCTAGTTCACCCCTATCTGGGATGCTTCCAAACAGACTAATCTTTACACTAATAAATCATTGTCCTTTCACTTTGGATTCAAGTGAATTGGCAACTGGCTTTCCACACTGTCAGAAAATATTGTATTTTTTCTCTGTGTGAATGTCACTAGATCCACTCATAACCACTGTCCTTAGCACTACTCTGCTGCAGTTGCGTAGGAACAGGGGGATGATGGAGGGCGGCAATTTTGGGGGGCGCATCCTGGCTCGTAGCCATGCCCTTGCATGCTGTAGCCCCACTCCATGCACTGCGGCCATGTTCCCACATACCATAGCCATGACCCACGCCATAGCCACACCCCCTACTTGCCCCTCACACTCTCAAGTGCTGCTGCTGCTGTGCTGTCTTTTTAAAAGAGTATCCTTTTTTTGTGGCTAATGATATACCAAGCAGCTAAAACTCAGTACACATTCATGATATCCTTTGCAGTGGGCCTCATTCTTATCATCAGTTTATTGGTTTTTAAACAATATCTTAAGTGATGCCAAAACACTTTTGCCGCTAAATTTATCAAAATACTAAAAGACCAGAGAATGAGTGTTATCAAACTGTAAGTTTATAATGCAACTTTACAATGCTGTATATAAAAATATTACGTTATAGGAAGAAAAAATTCTATTCACTGCAATTTCTGCAAGTTAATTGAAGACAATAACTAGAAACAGTGGCTGGTATTCAGTACTGCAGTTATGGATTCATAATCTAGAGAGTTACAGATCCATAACTTATCTGTATTTGGAAAGACTGAATCGGCTTACTTAAACCAAAATAAATACCACCTCAGGGCACCTCAAGAGCCAGCAGCCAGATCATTCAGTGTGAAGGGCTGCAACAGGAACCTTTAATGGTAGTCCTGCTTCTCATTATAACAACCTTGCTTACTGGTGGGAATGAGGTGGAAATATCGTCCTCCTAGTACTTAAATTGGAAGCTGAACAGACCTCCTTTGCCTGATCTGGCTGCTGCTCTTATAGTGGGCTGCGGGGTGGGGGGGTCAGGCCAAGAAACATTAATTCATAGCTAGTAGCGTCTGTAACTATGTAGCTGATCTAGGATTTTGGGAATAGTCTTAAAAATTACTTTAAAAAAATAGCATACTAGAGATTCAGTTCTATACTCAAAATGCTATTATAATTTTTTTCCTTTTAAGTGACATTCTAGTATTATAGGATATAACAACACTATACCCCTGTAATATTCATTTGTTTAAAAAATGGGGGAACGAGCTTTCCAGTCACAGCTATCAATGTTCATAGCTGAAATGTCAGTGACTTAAAAAATGGTTTTTCTCCCCTAATAATATTACAGTGTTATTTATCATTTATTTTATTTGTATCCTTTCCTTTCCCAGAATTGGGACTGGAGGCAATTTATGCCATTAAAATGGGTACAGATAAAAACAAGTGTGGAAAAGAAGACTAAAATGCTTCATCAATGTACAGTTCCTAAACTATTAAAGCACTCATGAATTACAAACAATTTCAGACAAATCCAGAAAGGAAGGAAGGAAGGAAGGAAGGAAGGAAGGAAGGAAGGAAGGAAGGAAGCCATTTCCTTAAAACAACTAGTTATTCATTGAAAGGCTACCACAGTTTTTCTTTAAAAAAAAATTATCTGCCTAGTAGAAAGAGAACCATGAAGGAATTAGAGCACCTTTTCTTGGAAAGAAGTTCCAGAGCATGGGAAGGTGATAATTTAGCAAAGCTTTTTATTAACAGTTTAACAGGTTATTGAAATTAAAGTGAAATACCACTTAAATGAAAGCATGCTACAGTGCTATACTCTTAACAATGAATATAACAATATAAGACTTTCATTTCAGTGATATTTTGCTGTAATTTCAGTATTCTGTTAAAATGTATATGCATTTAAGACTTAAATCATCAACCAACAAAAGGTAAAAATAGCACCTACTTCACCGTATACTGAATGTAGGATGAACTGTGGCGCCATCATCTTCCCAACTGGCACTCTGTGTCAAAGCCACACCTCTTTAAAATGACAGAAGAGCATCACTATCTGCACTTGTGGAATCTGTAGCAATCCGTACACCAAGAAGCCACGTAATGATTACAATAAATGATGATGTGAAAACTGAATAAACAAGTCCTTGCCATCCCATGATAAAATCCATTGCTTCATTGCTACACTCCTCCATTACATACACTGATGGCTGGCATATGTGAAGGGAGACACAGAATCATAGAATCATAGAAATGTAGAGTTGGAAGAGACCACATGGGCCATCCAGTCCAACCCCCTGCTATGCAGGAACACCCTCAAAGCACTCCCGACAGATGGCCATCTAGCCTCTGCTTAAAAACCTCCAAGGAAGGAGACTCCACTACACTCCGAGGCAATAATACTGTCACATAATGCCACAATGCTTTTCAGCGGAGTCAGTTCACACATTCAGCTGTCTGTCCTCAAGTGTAGTGGCACAAAATGGGTGAAATGATGGGAGGTGAGGAAGAGAGGAATATGAGCGGACAAGCTGTCTCATATCTTAAATCTACCAGAATTAAAAAAAAATACATTCACAACTGAGGTAAGAAGTTAACAGCAGAGTTTCTGATGCTTTGCAGCCAAACCTACCTGCTCTATATCAGCTATCAGAATTCCATTCAGAATGGGGGTTCTGAATGAAAAAGAACAGGGTGTGAAATTTCAAATGGTGACCCTTTACCTTTTTCAAACTGCTTTCCAAGCATGCAGATTATTAAAAAAAAAATAGGTTACCACTCTAAAACATTCAGAGGATTCTCCAAAAGCAGTGGCATTCAGTGCTGTGTGTATTGATACATCTGCATTCAACAGTTTCCTGAGTAATATGAAACAATAACAGAAAAAATCATTTTTGTTTCAATATCTACCAGTATGCCACACATTTTCCAGCAGGAATCAGTCTTTTTGCATAGTGTTTGAATTTCAGCATTGATAAATCACATTCACAGACCATGCACACATTTTTTCATTTTTGGCTTGAAGCTGAAAATGCTGTGCGGTCGACACATTGCTCCGGGGCCCCGCACACACTTACCTTGCATGCGGAACCTCGGGAGCTGGGCCAGTCATGCTTCCTGCCCCAGTGCAGCCTGGGAAGGTCCCAGGCTGCACTGCAAAAGGAAGAGGCGGGGCTCTCACACGAGCAGGAGGCTCGTGTGGAGCCAAAGAAGCAGGGAAGTGAGGGCCTCTCTCTGGAGGTTGCTCACGTGAGCACCGCACCCCAGTGCTGAAAATAGGTGAGTTACAGAAAAGACCTGTGCTTACAAAGCAAAGAGTGATCCAAGACACACCAGAACTTCCAGACAACAGTATGTCTGTCTTATCTGGATCAGACAGATTTTCAGTTTGGACATTAGCAATGTCATTTTAGTAGGGGAATATGCCTCACCCCTAAGTTACTTCTCAGTCCATGTTTCTAAGGATTTGGTTAGCAGTTTTGTGTCTTGTCTAGGAATGAATGACTAGGCTTGTGCTGTTGCAGAATCTCAAATCTAAATGAACTTCCCTTCTTCAAGACATAAAAAAACTGTCCTGACAACTGAGAATTTTCCAAAAGGAAATCTTAAGTGTGTGTACTGAGGAGCGTTGAGACCAACAGGTACAGTTTTCAACATCAGGAGAGTATACCCTGTTGATTTTAGGGCTGATGCAAAATACACACACATAGTGCAAACCTACTCCAGGGGCTGAATTGGGATGCGGGATATCTCATTTCAGACTATTTCACATTGGGAAAGAAAATGGCAGCCCTTATTTCACCAGTGTAGATGGTGGAGAATGTGTCTCGAGGCACTCTAGAAATAAATCCAGAGGTTGGAGCTCTGTTACAGTTTGAGATGTTCCCCTTTAAAATGGAAGCTGCTATTGCTGTCGGTAGTAAGGGTCCTCTATCCTTCTGAACCAACCTGCAGTGGTTTAGTTGTACCATTCTCTGCCACCTTTTCCCTTCCCCCTGTATTGGAAGACAACCCAGTCCCCAACCCCAGTTTGGAGGAACTATATCTTTTGGGTGATTCCATCCATATTTTTTGGATGGCTCTATCCAATCCTAGCTGATTCCTGCAGGAATAGGCTGGGAATCAGTTGTATTCCTAGCCTATTCCTGCACATTTCAGAAATCTAAGCATTAGAACCCTAGTAATATTTTGACATTTTGCCTCCAAAGGTTTAATCCTTTGCTAAGTACATACAAATGCCTCTATGTCTCTCTATTGTGTTTCTTCCGGCTGGGAGTTGGTGTGAGAAGTATCTCTGGTTACCATTTTACAAACTTGAGTTGAAAAATAAAATTATAAGACACCTGTCAATGGTGAATATTGCTTTCCAGGGGGCTGCAGAGTTCAAATGACTGTGAAGACTGTACACTATCCTCAGTTCCAATGGGTTATTTCTGACAGCTGAAGACAGCTGAAAATGATATAGCTCCATCAAGCAGAATAGATTTCCATGTAGGATTTCTGACAGTACCATATCAAACAAGATACCTGCTTTCCTGGAAAGGAAGGCTATGGGAAAGATACTTTGTAAATATAAATAAATACAATGCTAAAAATACATGGGCACAAAAATGTAAAAATCCAATATCTTACATTCAGTAGATGCAGTACATATTTTTGTACCTTTTTCATCATAGAAATTTCAGAGTTGCAGTATGACCTATATACAGCTGCTTTGTAGACCCTTTCCTGTAAAATGTGTGAGTAAAAGTGCTACCCAACCTATACACTTGAACTCCAACACTCACTACACTCTATGACTGTTCCTTCTAATTATTTATGTATGTATTTATTACTTTATTTATCTATTGTTCCCCACACAACCAGAAAGAGAAGTTCTCTAGTTGCCTCACAAACTAAAACTACAGGAATATAGAATGTAAAGGATTAAATAGTTACTAAAACAAAAATGTCAGTCAAATCATCCCAAAAATTATATTGACAGAACACAGCTAAAAACATGAGTTCTTTAAAGGATCCAGCTGAGTAAAATCGTCATCTAGCACCCAAAAAAAAATTCATTAAAATGTCACCAGGGGCTCCATCACACTACACAATTATGGCACTATAATTCCCCTTTAACTGCCCTGGCAACATCCTTTGGAATCCTGGGATCTATGGTTTAGGAAGTGGTATTTAGAATGCTCAGCCAGAAAGCTCTATTTCCTCTAACGACTACAAACTCTAGGATTCAGGAGGATGCAACCATAGGAATTAAAGTAGAATCACAGTTCTGTATATGAGGCGTGCGAAGAGGCCTCTGGTGAGCTTTTCAAGATAAACCATTCCACAGCTGGAGTCATAGTGTTGCTTCCTTAGGAGTGTTCAGTTTAAGTTCTTCAAAGTTCTCTAATTTGTCAAAGTAATAATGGAAAATCATTAGCTGCATAAGGGATGCAGGCTTTTATTTATACTCTGGATTCTTCCTTGTCAAAAGCCACAGGTTAACTGTTCTTGTCTTCTCAAACACTTAATAGAAAATCTGGGATGGCATGTCTATACTTAGGCCAGGACATTCTAACAAAACCTGCCTAGATCAAGGAATGGATAGTCTAAGCAGAACTTGGGAAAGTTCATGTTTTGAATGGCAGTTCTCAAAATCAGATGGAGCTATGATGTACATGATCATAGTGGAGAAAACTAACTAAGTGACCTTGTGCCTGCTGTCTAGTAGGCATTAGCCTGAATTTCACGGGAGCTGTCAAAAGGTCTAAGCCCTACCACCAAAATATGTTCAGCACCTTGGATAGTTTTCTTAAATGAAAATCTGGAATGAGATTGCTGCTTCAAGCCACCAGTTGTTTCTATTCCTTTTCCATCTTGAGATTCCTCCTCTTTAAGCAGGACTTGTGTTGGGCAGGATGTCAATTACATGATGACTTCAAATAGAGGAGTGTCCTCTGAGTGCCCTTCTACTTGAGGACTGTCCTCTGTAATGCAGGACACATGGCTATTCTAGAATACAGAATAAGCAAGCCCATGTAGACCGAAGTATAGGCATGGATTTAGGGCCTTTCTGCACTACACTCTTATAGTGCTATTATTCCACTTTCAACATGCTATGGAATCCTGGGGTTTGCAGTTTAGGGAGGGGCATTTAGAATTCTCAGCCAGAGAGTTCTTTGGCTTCAGTAAACTATAAACCCCAGAATTCCACTGGATGTAGAAAGTGGAATAATAGCACTATAACAGTGTAGGGCAGAAATAGCCTTAGAATAAATCGAACATCAAAGCTGTGAATGAATATGCCAATAGTTTGACAGGCTATAGGAGAACCTTAGAGGTTTCACTCCCTCATAGATGGTCCATGTGCTTTTAAGTGGGTAGAAGGAGAGATATCACTGGCAGTTCGGCACTGAAGAAACAGAGGAACAGAAGAACAAAATCCACTTTTTTCATAATTGGCTGTTCTTTTTCTGACCTTAAACTGAACTGCAGTGGCCATGGATTGGCCCAGCCTATTTGTAAACATTTACATAATTTTGAAGTAGTGTTGATTGTTTTCACTTTTAAACTATGCTATGAGAAGATAGATCTTGATTTTTTTTAAAAAATAATCAAAACATGTGTTACATAACTACTGGAAAGCCTCTCTATAAAAGCCATGTAAATGAGAGAACAAGGAATATGTCATACTCTTGGCAGGACATATAAAAGCAGATCAAAATCCTCTTCTTGGCTTCTCTGTCACTTTGTTTATTTCTTAGTTATAAAATGACAAGAAAGAGAGAGAAAAAAACACAATTATCTTTGGGAGTTTCTTTTATAGTTTGGAAAGAACATGGGTATGTGAATGAATTCAGTTTTCAACCAAATTCTGATGCCTTTATAAATTAGATTTTTAAATAAAAATATTAATTAATACATAACCCTTTCCAGCAATTAATAGTAATAATAATAATAATAATAATAATAATAATAATAATAATAATAATAATAATATTTATTTCTATCCCGCCTCTCCACATGGATCGAGGCAGCAAACAACATTAAATACATTAATAACATTAAAAAACATACCCAATCCTCCTCACCCACCAATCTACCTAAAACCAACCCCCTAAAACACACAACAATCAATCAACTATTAAAAGAACAGTAGGACAATTGATGGGAGGCGATGGAAATGCTAGTCTTGGAAGGCCCGTCGGAAGAGTTCAGTCTTGACTGCTCTTTTAAAGCAGTCAAGACTGGTAATGGGCCGGGTCTCCTTCGGCAGGCCGTTCCATAACTTGGGAGCGACAGAAGAGAAGGTCCTCTGGGTAACCACAGCCAGCCTAGTTCTGGCTGGCTGCAGTAAATTCCTCCCAGAGGAACTTAGTGTGCGGGGCGGATTGTATGGGAGAAGGTGATCCCGCAGGTAGGCTGGCCCCAAGCCATGAAGGGCTTTAAAGGTAATAACCAACACCTTGTACTGTGCCCGGAAACAAATAGGCAGCCAATGGAGAGACTTTAGAATTGGTGTTATATGGTCAGTTTTAGGTCTTCCAGTGACCATCCTGGCTGCCATATTCTGAACTAATTGAATCTTCCGGACGAAGCACAAGGGTAGCCCTATGTAGAGCGCATGGCAGAAGTCAGAAGAATATACAGAAGAATATGGCTTAGGATTGTGTAATTTAAAACTCTGTGCAGTTTTAGAGATTCATGTGGGAAGTTTACTACTTAAGCAAAATATATTTACACAAAGAAAACTGAAGTTATTTAGCATTTCTGCCAACTTGATTTGCAAGAGCTATGCAAAATCTTTTGTCTCATTTATTGAGATAGTTTGGTTTGGTTTGCTACTTAGCTAGAAGAGTGATGGTGTCACACAGGCTTTTGTAAAATGTTTTGACAAGTCTGCTAATTATAAAAATATATGAAATACGAAATCTGTAAATGATACCCCTTTTGAAACTGATGACAATCACATTATGTAGAGCATTTGAGTCTTAACTTCCAAGAAACACAGCAATGTAAAAATGCTGTTGCCAGGAAATCAATCTTCTACCTACATCAGAAAAGCAATCTCACCCCTGATTAAGATTTATATCTCATCCATTTTTCATCACACATTGGAATGACTTTATGTTGTCATTAAAACAAACAAAGAAACCTACCAAAAGTGAACAGAGTCATGATGATTTTACAGTTGATATAAAAATATAATCTTAAAGAGGTTTATCTTTTTAAAAACCTTAATTGTATTTTCAGTTAAATGAAAACCAATGTGCTTTATGTAGTGTTGAGTTTAAAAGTGTGGATTCATATTCTCCATGAACTTTGTTGGCTGGCCTTGGGCAAAAGTTGGATGAAACATGTTAAAAGTAAAAATGGTGCCTATAACACATTACTTTGAGTAATTTTTTAATGTTTTGGCATCAACACTAATCAATTACTTTTTATGTGTAACTCATATTCATTAATTACTTTTACTCATTACTTTTTCTTGCTAATTTTAGAGCATTTTTTAATTTTTAAAGATCATTTTAGAACAAAATAAAGGTAACACCTTAATAACAGGTTGTTAAGAAGCAATGCAAGATGTCATTGTGTGCCTAGTAAGTAACAAGAATGAGTTACTTTCTTTTTAAAAAAGTAATGCTAACTTTAAATTGTCTTAAAATTTTAATTAATTTTAAAATTAATTAATTTTAAGTTAATTTTAATTTTAAAATTAAATGCTGATTTTAATTTGTTTTAACTTCTGAATTATTTCAACTTGTATGCCACTCCAAGATCACTTCACAAAGGATGGGATATAAATATTTAAATAAATATTTAGTTGCTTTGAGTTCCATTTGGAAGAAAGGTGGGATTTAAAGTCGAGATAAAAATCAAATAAACAGTTTTTCTTCCTAAAAATAACATTCCTGACCTTGGGACCATCTCAAACTCTCAGCCTAAACAACCTCATTGTAATTCTGTGCAGATAGGTTGGGAAGACATAGACATACTTTCAAAGAAGGACAGGAAGTAAATGTGATCGATAAGATTCTCTAGTAATCCAGAATTGCACCCATGATCTTCCCATGAGGCAGTCTGCAAAAATATTATCCAGAATCAGGAAATCCTCACCTTTGAACTAAGCAGCTATATAACAGAGAACCTCAAACGATAATAGTAATGGTGGCCATCTATGTGACTGGAAGCTTAATCCAGCAAAAACCAGTGCTGGTATTATCAACAATAGTTTTGACAAAGAAGTTGCCACTCTTAGAAAATTTCATATGACCCAGTCCTCTGAGAATGCCTAAATTCTCACAGCTTGCATCATTTGACCTTTCTGGAAATACAAAATTAACATCATTAAGAATGCATTTTTATTCTCTCACATGACAGTGGTCACTGTACATGTGTGTATATTAAGGTGTACCTGTATGTGTGTGTGTACCCACTGGGTGACCTTGGGCAAGTCACACTCTCTCAGCCTTAGAGAAGGCCAAAGACAAACCCCCTCTGAACAAAGCCCAGAAAACCCTGTGATAGGTTCACTTTAGGGTCACCATAAGTCGGAAACGACTTGAAGGCATATGACAACAAATATATCACTATGTTAGTACCTAGAAAATTCATAATTAACATGCACATCTTTAGAATTTTATTTTGCTTCCTTTGCAAGTATTAGAGGCTTTGCTTGCACTTTTGTGTCAGTCTCATCAAATAAATGTAGAATTTGATCATATATATGTGTGTGTGTTTATGTTTGTGTGTGTGTGTATACTATGTATATGGCCAGTAAGCCAGTTAGGATTCCTCTTCCTATCATCACTCTCAACCTTAGGAAAATCAATCCTTCATTAAAACTGGACAAACACTGGAGACAGTGGCTCTTTCCACCGTTCACCCGGGTCCAGGCGTTGTCCCAGCGTCATCCCAGCAGTGGCTTTGCCAGGATGGAAGCATGGACACCAACGTTCCCCTCTGCACCGGCTAAGTCACTGTAGAAGGAAGTGCAATGGCCCTGCCTCTTCCTGCCGTCGCTTAGCCTGGTACAGTCCCAGACTGTGCTGGGGCAGGAAGCCCAGCCATTGGGCTTCCAGGGCCTCTGCAGCTAAGGTAAGTGTGGGCACCCAGTGGGATGGCAGCACAGTCACCAGTCATTGATGGGGAAAACCTGTCAATGATTTGTGGTGCGATCTGCTGAGGATGGGAGAAGGACGGGACCATGATGACGTCATTCATGAACACTGTCGCAGTCCTGTTCTTCCCCATCCCTATGGCAGGTTCAGAGGGTGGAGTGGCAAGGGCCAATAAGTCTTTCATTATGTTTTCCTCCATAATGCTGTGGAGGAATCCACAGGACTTCTACTCCTTTGCCTTGGAAGACTATTTCACAGTTCAGTAGCTCTCTGTGTGTGGAAACTGAATTGAACTCAGAATGAACCAACCAAGACTTTTACTTGAGGGTTGAAAAAAGTTCAACTCACTTTGATTTGTTTTTCTTTAATTTCCATCTGCCTCTCACTTCCTGGTATCAAGCCAATAGGAAAAAAATACTACAATTCTATTAGGAAAGAGAGTGGTTAATGGTACTTCTGAATTAGAAGCCTCAGGAAATTACACCAGCAATCTTCACTTTGTTAGGCTGTCCCATTGATCCCACACCAGGGAAGAGAGAGCAAGCTTCAAATAAACATCAGAATATGAACTGATCTGAGCCTAGTCTTTTGAAGGTCAGCCATCTTTTGAACATGGAAGTGCCAAATTAAACTTGTTAGTGTGTTATAAAACTACAGCTTTAATGGCTGACTGTGCTTATTCTTTTCTTTCATCCAAGATAGTAACTGGCAACTAATAAGTTTTTGTCTGTATCTAGTTCATTGCAATCTCCAGCACAGAACACCCTCAACCTCAGCTTAGCGCCATACAGACCACATCCTGATTAAAAGTCATAAGGTTGCTGACTTTTTAACCACTATGAAAACTACTGTGTTTTTAGATTAATCTGGCACATTTATTAATGTACATCATGTCATAGGCCACTCAAATATCCACTGTTATTTCCGTTCTGCTCAGGCAATCCTCCAGCCAGTCACTACTTCCAGTCACTACTTCCAGTCTCTCTTCCAGTCAGTTTTCAGGATAAGAGATTAAAGAACAGAAGGCATACCTTCCCACTGTCCCAATTTGATAGGAATAGACCCAATTAAACTGTCATACTGCTTTTTCAGCTGATTTTAAAGTGCCCCAGCTCCCACTGTGCCCTCAACGTAATTCATTTGCTGCAAACTAAGTTCAAAATGCAAAAGTAGTTTGCACTCATTTAACTCAGCAGAATGGAGAAAAGAGGAACAGCAGAATCTTTTACCCTTCCCTATACAATTGATCCAGGCAAAAGAAAACTGCTGCAGCTTCTCCTAGCTTGTCTGATATTCCTCATTAAACATATTTGCCCTCTTGACCATGGTCAGATGTTGCTTGGCCATGCATATCTCACTTTTCATCTGTCAAATGTTGGAGTATATGAGAATGGTTTCGTGCCCCTTCAAAGGACTTGGTTGTCCCATATTGGAAGGCTTGTCTATCTTCAGTCAAGGGCAGAATAGTGCTGTATGCCTTCAGACTGTTGTCTGTGCGTATCTGTATGGTCATTCTGGAACAAGGTACCTCCACCATGTCTTTATTTTCTGTTTCTGGAGTGAGACAACCTACAGTGGACCTTCTGAGTAGGCTTTTTCAGTGATGGAATTCCATTCCTGTGTTGCCTGCAGGGAGGCTCACCTGGTGACTAACAGCCTATGTATGTTACGATAAAAGGGCAAAGCTGGGGGGAAGAGAATTTGGGAACTGAAGGAAAATTTTGTTAGGGAGCAGAATACTTATTTTTGGAGGGGTGTGTGGAAGCATTGCTTCCACACACCCCTCCAAAAATAAGCATTCTGCTCCCTAACAAAATTTTCCTTCAGTTCCCAAATTTCTAGCATTTCAGAGAGTGAGATGCTAAAAACTGTGTATGCTCAGAACCCTTACAGTTGCTGTGTTCCCATTCCCTTGGTAATTTTGCCTCTTTGGATGGCAAAGCTGTATTCCTAAATGCTCAGTAGATGTTACTGCAGTGTTAGAAATTTGAGCACTGAAGGATGATTTGGGAGGTTGGAATTCTTACTGGGGAAACAGTGTTCTCATTTGACCCCACCCACATAGCTACACCATTGGTTATGATCTTTTCCATGTTGGATGAAGACTTTTTTTAATTTTGTACTCCTTTGGCTCTTAGAATTGTTCTCGTTTTATTGCTTGTTTGATTTGCTATATTGCTTTTCTTTTTTTCACTTTAGGTTTTATTGTATACTGTCTGTGATCATGGGTACATTTTTTTCTATTTCTTATTTTTAATGTACTGTACAATGTTCATGGACTCTAGTTATTGGAGCCGTTCACACTACAGCATTATAGCATTATTATTCTACTTTGACTGTGATTGTTCTGTCCTATGGAATCCTGGGATTGGCAATTTAGTGAGACACATTTGGAATTCATAGCCAGAGTGCTTCAGTGCCTCACCAAGCTACAAACCCCAGGATTCCACAGGATGGAACCAACAGTGAAATAACAGTGCTGCAAGTGTCTAGTGTGAATGGGTCCTAGGTAGATTAAAAATACTACAAACAAATAAATGTAGATATCCCAATCCACCTACTCATGCATAACTTTGCTAACTACATCTAGCAGCGTGGGAAGCAACAAAGATGGATGCATACTTTATGTCCTTCAGAGTAGAAAGAACCTTTGCCCTAGGACTGTCTATCCAGGTAACAGAGTAGAGTGTGATTGTTTTCCTGAAGACCTGTTTTGCACTGTATACTTAGAAGATAAAAGATCCAAACTATCAAGATTGTGTTGATCTTCCCCTGTCCAGATCTGTTGTAGTCACACAAAGGAGAAAAGGGAAAATTGATTACTAATAAACAGATGGGAGGGAAGGGAA
Organism: Iguana delicatissima; assembly: GCA_948472985.1. Lineage (NCBI taxonomy): Eukaryota > Metazoa > Chordata > Lepidosauria > Squamata > Iguanidae > Iguana > Iguana delicatissima. Next base: position 775,316 of record CAOKZL010000186.1, read on the forward strand.
TGTTCAACTCTGGATGCACAGAAGAAATTGGAGACACATCTCAAGATGCTCAAAAGATGGTGGTTTTATTAATAAAAAAGTCTTTCAACCTATATGTACTCTTAAAGCCTTCTTCTGGGAACTATTTAGAATCAAACTTCAGAAATTTTTAGACAAGGAACTAATAACACAACCATCTTTTTGAGCAACTTGAGATGTGTCTCCAGTTTCTTCTGTGAATTCCATCAGAGGTTACCCAATTTCTTCTTTTTCAATTCCAGATGATTCCATGGGAGAGAAGAAGATATTATTAATTTGGATTCCAAATTAATGGATGGAGGGGAAACTCTTCTTATCCAGCACAGAAGAGGCAGAAGGCCTTTATACTTCTGGTCTCTCAATTTACATCTTCATGAAGCCATAAGGATTTTGTCCAGCTGAATTTTGGGGCTTTCATTTTATACAGTGGCAAGAAAAGGGTCAGATCTAGAAGTGGTGGGATTATAGAGAGTCCAGTAGCAAAAGACAGCTCAGAAGGAATAGAGACATTCCAAGTTCATTATAATAACTACTGAAGTTTTATAGCGACCGTCAAGCTCCTTATGAGGCAAATGAGAGAAAATCAACCGACTAATATGAGGCCAATTCACGTGGTAATGCAAGGGTAGGAAACCTTTGGTGTTCCAGATGTTTTGAACAAGAACTCCTGCAGCTCCCTACCTTCAATTGCGTTGGATTTGGCTTGTGGGAGTTGTGGACCAGTGTTTCAATGGTTCTGCACCATTATTATAGAGAAACATTTGCTATGTTGACTCAAATGACTATTGTATTTTCAGGATCTTTTTTAAAAAAAATATATGAAGCACACTTATATCCTTGCTGGCTATTGGTACTTGATCCCAAAAACTTAGATTGTTTTTAAAGAAATGGTTTGCAAAATGTGTGGCCATAAGAAAGAGAAATAAATCAGAATTTTTCAGCTGGTATCAAGAAAGAGCCAATGGATGTGTTGTTATTTCTGGGAAGTGAGGTCACTTCAAAGACTAGCACTGTCTTTTAGGATTACTGGCTTGCATCTCCAAGTGCAGCTTGTAAGTCGACAAGGATTACAAACATACTACTCAGTTCCACCATTGGCTGTTTAAAAGGAAAAGGGACACGTAAAAGAATAACCCTTATATTTCATATTGCATGATGTTTAGAAACGGATTGCCAAGCGCAGGACACCCACACAATGCACAAATCATTAAGTGTGATTGTGTATCTAAACTGCATCTCTCCCATTCCAAATACACGAGTGAGAGCTGATCTTTTCCTGGTTGTGGCTTTTGTGTTTATTGTGGTATCAGAGGAACAGCTGTACTTAAGAACATTTACAACATAAGCAGCAACAATGTGTTTTATTTGTCTGGATGCTTGTGTGTGACAAGGAAGTCTGACACATGTCAGAGCATTGTTGGATGAACTTTGAATTGAAAACATTACATAAATGTGTCTATTCCTAATTATTGGAGGGGAGGGGGAGATCAAAGAAGAAGCTTATCAGAATTGGAGACAGTTTATTTCCATGTAGGAACAAAAGACAAAAGGCACAGTGTCTTGTCTTTTCCTTTGAGGTTCCTTTGTTCCATTCTACCCTGTCGCCTGATTGGCTGCTGAGTCTTGACAGTACATCTATTGAAAGCAGCATAATGCTCAATTTGTGGAACATGTCAGCTGTCGTTTCAAAACAAGAACAATAGAAATAGCATCACATTCTTCTTATGGGGTGAAAGCTTCATTTTATAAATAACTTGTTGAGTTTTCCTTGCTAACCCCTGTGGGTACAATTAACAGGACTGAATGCCGGAAAAGCTGCGTGTCTTTATAGAAACATTTTTTCCAGTGGTCAGAAATTTGACTCACCTTTACCCTGAAAAAGAAGCATTATTGGACTTTGGGACTACTTTTAGCTATCCTGGATGGGAACATCTAATTAATTGGTTTCTTTAGAATGTAACACTCATAGAAAACAGGAAGAATATAACCAGCATCAAGATCTTTAAAATACGACTGGGAAGCAAGACGCTTCAACGGAATTGTGTCTATATCTCTGTCTCTATGGCCATTTCTGCCCTACACTGTTTAGTGCTATTATTCCACTTTCAACATCCTATGGAATTCTGGGGTTTGTAGTTTATTGAGGCCAAAGAGTTCTGTGGCTGAGAATTCTAAATGTTCCTCCCTAATCTGCAAACCCCAGAATTCCATAGAATGTTGAAAGTGGAATAATAGCACTATAACAGTGTAGAGCAGAAACGGCCTGTAAGACTCACATAAACTTTAGCCTAGCCGACAGATTAAGCAGAATAAAGTAGGAATGAAGTACCTTTTCATTTTGAAAGCCAGCCTAGTTTAAGAGTTGGGTGCCTGCTTAGGCATTGTTTGTGGGATGGGAGGGAATGCATTACCAGATTTGCATATGGTAATTCATACCTATGGATGTAATTTGGTTAGTATGACTACAATATAAATAAAACAATGTCACACCATAGTGGTGAAGACTGTGACCGTAGGCTCTTTCACACTACACAATTTTAGCTCTGATTCCACTTTAACTACCATGGTTCGATCCTGTGGAAATCTGGCACTTGTTGTTTGGTGAGGCACCACAGTTCTCTGGGTGAGAATTCTAAATGCCTTTTCCCCAAGCTACAGCTCTCAAGATTCCATAGGATGTTGCCATGGCAGTTAAAGTGGAATCATAGCGCTAGAACAGTCCAGTGTGAAATGTCCCCAGATGACCAGAGTGTTGGCCTGCTCAGCTTGCTGTCTATTGTCTATTGTGCTCTCCCTTCTTGTGGCTGTCGACTGTTGAACCAGATGTGGATTGGATGGTCTTGCAGACAGAGGACTGTGCTATCAGCTCGTCAAATTGAAAATTGCTCCTGTCAAGTATGGCATAAAGGCATAGATTCTTATGGCTGCCATAATTGCACTGGCAAAGGGGGCAGCGCAGCAGGAGCATGAATAAAATGGCTGCAAGAGTGGTAGCAATGAGCGAAGTAGAAGAGAAAGTGTTACCCTGATTTCTGGGGTCCCTTGGGGGGCACCTCAATGTGCTGCACGTGATGGAGAATGGAAACTAGCCAAAGCACAAGCAATACCAATGCAAGAGGCAGGGTAACCTAGCAGAGTCTTTTTACCCAGTGTTTACAGGGTCAGGCCAAGCCAAAAACCAAACAAAAATGTCCAATAAATGATTTTACTGAATGAAAATCTCACGCAGCAACGCAGTTACTCACACACACACACAAGAGCTATTAAGAAGCCAAAGAGAGGAAATCGGACAGGGGGGTATTGAAGGGGTGTAGTTGGGGTAATACTGCACCTTTTCCTGAAGTCCTGGGTCCAGGACGGCAGTGGAGAAGTGGGGCTCAGCACAGAGAGGGCTGAGGGGATCACTCAATGGATGGAGCAACAGTCTGCTGGGATGACCAGGGGTGATCCAAAGAACCATTCAAAAACTGGGACTATTTGTAGGGGGAAAAGTATCTGGAAGACTAATCCTTTCCCAGGGAGAACAAGGGGTGTTGGAGCGATAACAAAGCTCCACCATGGTAATTTCCTTTGTGTGTTGGGATTGCAAGGTGTTGCCAAAGTCTCAGGATCTTCGGCTGTGTTAGCTTGTGGTGTGACTTCATGTAAATGGTCCTTACCTGATGGAATATTTGCTCAACTTGGGGCAGACATGCTAATCCCCTCAAGTCAGCTTTCTGGGGCTGTGGACCCTTTGTTTATTGTGGGTTTAAACATCTTGAGGTCTCCTGGGACTACGTGACAGGGGATTTTACTAGCCAGACCTGGTTTTCGGTCTGTGACCATTGCTGCCTGACTATGTGCCCCTTTGGGGGACCTCTCTGGCACACAGAATCATATTTTAATATCAAAATTATAGACCCCAGGATAGGGTTTCTCCAGTGGAGTAACAAAAGCCTTCTCAGTTGGGAGTACAAGCTTTCCCTGCTGGCTCCCAAACTGCAAGCAGTGCATGGCAACGACTTTCTCTGCTTTTCCCCATCACTGTTATGCTCCTCTAGCTCACTACTATGCCAAGGTAACAGACCATTATGCCACTGTAAAGCACTAACAGGTTTTCAGTCATTGCCATTCTAATCATTTTTATCCTAGTGAGCTAGAGTTTTATTTTGTTTTAAATCATCATTATTAATTTATAGGAAGTTCTTCCTTAAGTTCATTTAGTTTGAATTTTTTAGTTTCAGTTCCTGAGCTGTTCCTTGTTGGAAAAAAGGCCTTTCTAAAAAAAAAAAGGGCCCCAAATGGGCCCCAAACATAGCCAATTGCCCCCAGAGTTCCTAAAGGGTATTTGTGGCAAAAATTGGCATGTTCTCCAATTGTCCTGATTTGGCAAGGTCAATTCCTAATTAATCCTCTGTTACTGCACATTTTTAACTCTATAGTTGAACATTTTAAAATATTCCCATTTCTCTCTCTTCCTCCCACTTTCCCCCTTTGTCTTCAGCGTACTTCATTTACTACAAACTGAGGTCATTGTGCAAATTTAGTTTGCATTCAATTAATTCAGCAGTGGGGAGAGGAGGGAAGAGTGCAACATCTTGTTCCTTTTAATAGGCTCAAGCAAAAGCAAATTGCTGTAGCCTTTCCTAGTATGTGTTCATCCTTGTTAACAACTTATGTTATCTGGACCACACTCTGATAGTGCTTTACCACATATCCCCCAGTTTTGATTGGTAAAATGTTGCCAGGTATGAAAAAAGGAGGCCCTGGTGGCTACCGGTGACCCACAGGCTTCATATAAAGCTTGGAGAAAGAAAAGTTCATCATATTTGAGATCCTTGCATGCTTTTATTTTGGTTTCATTTAGCTTTTTGTGGATCACAAATTGCAAACAAACAAACAAGTAGGTCATACATACAGTAAAATTGTACAGTAATTCAGCTTCCATGTCATCATTTTGAAATCAGCAGTAACGGAGCTGTCTACTGTGTAATGACCTTTAATGTGGCTGCGTGAAAACAAGTTGTGTGCCTTGCTTTACAAGCACAGCAAATACAGCCAAACATTGTAAAACTGTAATGAGGCCAGGTCTGGCTCTTGCCAGGTAAGTTTCTTTTATCTAGTGTAGCAAGATCTATCAAGGGAGTGACAGTGGGTAGTGTCCCTGGCTGAATCTGAGCATGTGTGGATGTGGAAAAAGAGAGAGGGGGGGGCCTTTCCACACAACACTGTTCTAGTGCTATTATTCCACTTTCAACATCCTATGGAATGCTGGGGTTTGCAGTTTAAGGAGGGGCATTTAGAATTCTCAGCCAGAGAGCAATCTGGCCTCAGGAACAACAAATCCCAGAATTCCACAGGATGTTGAAAGTGGAATAATAGCACTGTAACAGTATAGTATGGAAAGACCCAGAAAGAGAAGTCATATTACCAGTCATCTCAAAGACTCCTAACTAATAGAAAATCTTTTCTTACATCTTAAATATCAATTATGTCTCTTGTGGGTACAGTTTGAAACTTGGCTGTGGGCATGTAAGAGTTATAGTCCAGAAAGATAACTTTTCCCACCTATGGTAAACTTGGTCTTCATACAATTTCCTTAACATTTCCTTGTAAGAGAGGTGAGATGCAGGAATACACAGTGATGCACCCACATACATCTAGGAAAGAATATTGCAAAGTAGAGACATGAAGCCAGACTGGCTTCTAAAACTAAAGCAAAGTTTTAAAGCTTTTAGGAGAAACTTATGACCCTTTTGAACTACATGGTTATGATTCCACTTTATCATTCCACTTTAACTACCATTGCCCCATCCCATGGAATCCTGGGATTTGCAGTTTAAGGAAGGGCCATAACATTTTCAATTTCTATATATGTGTAGTCGTGAAAGCTGGACATTGAAAAAAGCTAATAGGAGGAAAACTAACTCATTTGAAATGTGGTGCTGGAGGAAAGTTCTGCAGATACCATGGACTCCTGAAAATGCATGAGTCCAAGAGCAAATCAAGCCAGAAGTCTCCCTAGAAACCACGATAACTAAATTGAGACAGTCGTGTTTTGAACACATCTCGAGAAGACATGACTCATTGGAACAGACAATAATGCTTGGTAAGGTAGAAGGAAGTAGGGAAAAAAGGAAGATGAAATAAGAGATGGATAGACTCAATCAAGGAAGCCCTGGCCCCAGGTTTTCAAAACCTGAGCAGGGCTGTAGATAACAGAGGCCATTTCCACACTAGACTGTTATCGCGCTATTATTCCACCTTCAACATCCTATGGAATCCTGGGGTTTGCAGTTTGGGGGGGGGGCTGGCTGGCCCCTCCCTAAACTGTAAAGCCCAGGATTCCATAGGCTGTTGAAAGTAGAATAATAGTGCTATAACAGTCTAGTGCGGAAATGGTCAGGGTGACTTGATGGTCCTATTCATAGAGCTCCCATAAGTCAAAGTCAACTTGACAGCAATCAGCAACAAATTTAAAATTCTAAGCCAGAGTGTGTACTACCTCAAAAAACTACAAATCCCAAGATACCGCAGAATGCAGGATGGCAGCTGGAATGGACTCATAGTGCTATAATGGTATACTGTGAAAGGTCCCATATCCTGCAAACTGCTATTCCTCTTGCAGGTTTATCCACCTAGGAAACTTGTTGACATTCTTAGACCGCAAACCATTTTTAGCTCTTATACATTTCAATATGTGATAGCAAAAAAGGCTCAAAGAATTGCAAAATATTCCCCTTCCCTAAAAAAGAAGCAAATGGATGAGGCCAAATCCATTGCTACTCTTCACAAAACGTTTTTGTTTAATTTACAAAATTCCTAAATCTCTATCAAGGTTTTTCAAGGGCTAACTCCTCTAGCTTGACAGTGAAGGTTACTATGGCCAATAATTTCATCAGAAATCTTTGTGAAAATGATATGACTATTCTGTTAAGTGACAAACAGCATGGTGTAGTAGTGGTTTGAGAATTGGACCAGAGACTAGGGTTTGATTCGCTGCTCAGCCATGAAAATTTACTGGGTAACCTTGCATGCATACTCTCAGCCCCAGAAAAACCCATGATAGGTTACCATAACACAGAAACAATTTGAAGGGACACAACAACAATAATTCTGTTAAGTCTACATAACTTAACATTGCTCTGTGTCCTGGTTCGTAACACTATTCTTGATCCAGAGCTAGCCCTAACACAAAGTGAGTCTGTTTCCTCAGTCTACAGATGCTCAGGACCAGTCAGTAGAGTACTAGAAAACAGTTGTGGGTGCCATGAGCTGTGGGTGCCATGTTAAATCTCATATGCTCATCTGCCACCCTGTCACTAGCTTCGGAATAAGATGCATGTATATTCAGATTCTGTGTGTGGAATTAAAGACAGCGTGGGCACTACCTCCTCTTTTACTTCAGGCAGCAAAATGTCTTGGGCCAGTCCCAGTTTGTCTGTCTGTGTTTAACAAAGTTTCTAGCTTTGCTTTAAGGCATGAATGACTTTTTACTTCACAAACAGACAGTGGATACCAGTGATAACATTATGTGGAATCTTTGTCAGATATAGGAAAAAGAAGCTATACCAGAGTTAGTCTTCTGAGGGCCTGTCAGATTCAGAGGGAGCATTCCACTTCAAGGTTGACTGAGGTTATAGACGTACAAATAGGTAAAGCCTATTTCACTGCCATACAGACCAAATAAACAGGGCACTGTGCAGGCCGTCTTTTGAGACAAATAACTGATTCAGTGCCAGGTGTTATTAGAAATTCATTTTCTGAGCTGACACGGTGACTTGCCGTGCAGGGATAAAGGCCATTATGAAAAGCCTTACTGTTCTCAAGATGTGTTCTTTGATTCCTGGTATTATTGAGCAGACATGAAGTAGCAACAATGACTGGCCTAGGGATAAGACATCGGCTTTCCTTCCCTAGGGAAAAATATATTAGAAGTAATACATTTCTTAGCCTCAACAAAACTTTCAAGTATGCTACAAGGAAGATCACAAGCGCAAGCAATTTTTTAAGAGTCAGGCTCTCCAGAGATATTTCACATAACTGTACACATGCCCTAAATAATTACAATCCCTGGGATATTTTAATAGCATAATTGCCATTCTCTGTCTAAAACCATTCACCACTCGTCTTTAATTGCAACCAATATAATGGTTGTGGGTGTATTTTAATAAAAACATTCTGCCTCCTCCTTATTCACTTCCTTGCTCCTGTCAACATTATGATTCTCATGACTGTTAATCCATCATTGCTGTTTCTAATCTGTTACGGTAACAGGAAGCAAGAAGATGCTTTATTTATGTATTTATCTGTATTCCACCTTTCTTCCAAAGTGGAACGCAAGGAGGGTCACAAAAGACATCTTTTCTCTCCAGCTATGAATCGTAGGTAGCTTCTGTTTATTCGGTAGCCAAGTTATTTTATACTTTTTTCAGTATTCAAAATTAATTAAAGCTTAATGATGTGTACATTTTGATGACTCACTTACATTGAACTGATTAGACTGGAGAGATTATCAACCCTTGTAGTCTTGCTACCTGAGAACTTGCTGCCTGAGAACTGTCAGCCAATCTTGAGCCCTTTCCACAGGAGTCTCCCCTCCTGCTATGGGTACGGAAGAGGAGCGGGACCGCAATGACACTTTTGTATGAAGTCATTGTGGTCCTGTCCTCCTTCCATCACCAGGTGATGTGATCACAGATTAAATCATTGACGGCTTTTCCCCATCAATGACCCACAATTGCATGACCGTCCTGTACTTATCTGGCCTGTGGAAGTGCTGGAAGCACGATGGAGGCACTTCTTGCCCCATCACAGCCTGGGAAAGGGCCTGGCTGTGCTGTGGAAGGAAGAGGCGTATCCATCACACTTCCTTCAGCAGGCAGCTGGCCACTGTGGAGAATATAGTTCACATCCACGTTCTCATCCCAGCAAAGCTGCTACCTGGACAGTGCTGGGATGATGCCGGAGACAGGTAAGGTGTGGAAAGGGCCTTACACATGCAAAATATGTGCTCTGGTACTGAGTTCTGATCCCTCCAGTGGAAAGTGAAAGATGGAGAATAATCCAGAATTCACTCCAGGATTTCTAGTACTTTAACATATTCCAGATCTACGTCACCCAATAGTCTGAAGCCCCATTCACCTCCTCAATTTTTCTGAGATTTCCTTCATGTTGATATGTGATTCTTTCTCCAAACCTAGTGTGGCCTTTGATTTGCACATCACTGGGCTGAGAGGCATGTGTTCCTTCTCTTACAGCTTAAGGTAATTAAGTTTGTGGGGTCAATGTGGCATGCATGACGGATTCTAAAAAGCTAGTAGTAAATCAGTTGGAAGGCTCTACACACATACCTTTCAAGTCATTGTTTACACTTCCTGCCTGGAAATCAGATCTCAGTCAGTGCTGCATCTCTCTTGAAAAGTTTTAATACACCCTTAGGAGAGAAAATAAAAGATGTCTCAGCAAAAACAATAAGTCTTTTTTCTTACTCCCAGTAGTTTTTTCAGAGCAACTATAACTCTATCTATCTATAGGTGCAAGGGAAGGGGAAACCTTCATTTCAAAAAGAAGCATATGGTTTTAGTACAGTGACATAGGTAGTTGCTCAGCATTAATCCTAACAGGGTAATTGTGTGTTTATTGGCCTTACTCAGTGGTTGATAATCAAGTGACTCTTATTTTTTGAAGTTGTGAGCAAGCAGAAAGCTAGATTTTTTCAAATTAGCTCAGTGGCAGAGCTTGGAGTGCATGGAGGGGGAGCGAGAGGGGGCTGGGCTATGACACGGAGCAGGGCCATGGTGCACGGGGGCATGGCCGCAGTGTGCAGGGGTGTGGCTATGAGCTGGGACACCCCGAAAACATTGTCGCCGGGGGTGAACCGCCTCCATCGCCCCCCATCCCTATGTGATTGAATTAGCTTCAGTTTTTGTTCTTTCCCTTTTAATCTTGCCTTCCTCTTTTCAATCACCTATGATATCAGTACTTCATGTCACACCATAAAGATGTTCTTCAGTAAATTCAGTTCTACACTCAAATCTCCTCTGAGAATACAACCCTCTGAGAAAGGTTAATAGTTTATGTTTAGTAAACCATTGAGTGGGGTCTATCCAAATAGAGAACTTCCTGTAGCGTAAAAGATTGTGTAAATCTCCTCTTTGGAGCACATTCCACTCATATTCCATGGTTGTTGGGTTTTTTAATGTGGTTTCACATCAACTCCAGTTTATACAAACTCTGTCACAAAGTTTTCTTGGCAATATTTGTTCAGAGGATATTTGCCATTGCCTTCGTCTAAGGCTGAGAGAGTGTACCTTGCTCAAGGCTATCCAGTGATTTCCACAGTGAGGATTCAAACCCTGGTCTTCCAAAGTCCTATTCCAGTAGTCAAACTACTATACCACACTGAATCTTATTTGTGTTGTGTGTCCCAGTCTTATTTCAGACTGCCTAGACACAGAACGTGATAAGAACATGTACCAAAGCCTGTTTGGAATCTGTCCTGTGATACATTTAAAGTGGCTTTGCTCTTCACAGAGCATGCAGATGGCTTTTATTTCATTTCAGTCTGAGGAGTGGGCACCATAAAGCTTCTTATTTGCAAGCAAATGCAGCTTAATGGGTCTCCCTCTGGCATTCATGTGAAGCCCTGATTTGCATTATGAAGGACCCTCAGTATCTGTGACTGCCAAATCTGCAATTTCCAGTAACCACAAAGTGTTGCATCCTATAGATAAAATGGTGGTGATGTGAATATGGATGTGCTGAACTGTCCATGCACATATTGCCACCATTTAATGATATGGGATGTGATCGTTTGCATTTTTTACCATTTGCAGTGGGTCCTGGAACTATACCCCCCACAGATACGGAGGATTCACTGTACTTCACTATATCTGTGGGCCACATAGAGTGCAAACTCACCCTGCAATGCTTTGCAAGAAAACAAACCTCCTGTGCTGCACTAATGGTAAAGATGGGATCACATTGGAACAGGCAGTAGTTCTTGTGTGCCTTCAAGTTATTTCCAACATATGGTGACCCTAAGGCGAACCTATAGTGGAGTTTTCTTGGCAAGATTTGTTCAGAGGTTGTTTGCCTTTGCCTTCATCTGAGGCTGAGAAAGTGTAAGTTGCCCAGGGTCATCCAGTGGGTTCCATGACTGAGAGGGGATTCCAAACCTGCTCTCCAGAATCGCTTAGTGTCATTGACTGTATGAACTCTTCAGATGCTTTCTCCTGGCTGCATGGTGTGTATTTACTTTACATCTCATCAACCTTTGTTTCTCTAAATCCATTTGTTAGTCCCGGCAAGATCAGACCCAGTGAATCAATGGTCAATATGTGTTCCATTGTTTCAGGTTGGGACTAACAATATGATGCAGGCCCATGTCTTTATTACATATGTCTTGCTTTTTTTCCAGAAAGTGAGGGCAGGGAAGAGGTCTGGGAAGAAGTTTATGCAGAGTTGTCTTTGGGTATGGCATCCTGTGCTGAACGCAGCATGCAGGTTACCCTTCACATGAACAAAAAAATGTAAGAAAGAATTGAGCAGTTTTCAGTGATGTCCCGTGTACCTTTCCTTTTCAAACCAGAAAAATGCAATTAACCATTGTCCTTCATGAGCAATATCCGATTGTTAAGTCAATTCACAAACCTTGAATTTTATTAGTATTTCATTAATATTCAAAAATGAGACTGCTCTGCTTTTTGTCTTTTATTCTGCCTTTAAAACGTTGTAGGTTCAGTATAAAAAACAGTACTTCAAGCTAGAATGTGACATTAATATCCAACTCAATGAAAAATCTGATTTCTCAATTTTCTTGTAAAGTGATGTGACCAGAAAAGATTTTACATGCAAACCACATGGAAAGGAACTGGGATGGAGCTGACATGATAAGCTTAGAATATATGTGTTGTGTTCCTTTTAGGAAACATATGTCAAAGCATATATTCTGACCTTTTAATAAGTACTTGTTGATGTGTCATATGTTCAGATATTTATTACATTGATCATATAGATGATATTATTTTTTAAAAATCACAGTTCAGTAACAAATTGTTAGGTGGAAGGGATTAGGTTTAAGGATGAGCTTTGTCATCAGAAACCTCTTGCAGATCTGCTGGTCAAATTGCTCTGCTGCCAGAAAGGAAACAGAGGAGGGTTAGGGCAAGGGAGGAGCCATGTTACACCAGATCTAAATTTCCTTTAGCCCAGGGACAGAGCTACAGTGCTGGGATAAAGTTAGGCCAGTACAAGGATAGTCCTAGGCTGAGAGGGATTTTAGCAGAGCTCCAGTTGGCCTAATGTTTGCTCAGCTGGTCCCTGGCCATCTTAATCAATTAGAATTCTGCCCTAAATCTTGTAAGTTCTCATTCAGACCGGAAGGGCTGAAACATTTAGTTTAATATTGCATCAATCCTGCATCCCTCCCCACTCCCAAGCACTTCAGCCACTTGTGATGCTTGATGTGACCATTGGTAAAATGTGTTGTGCTCATTTTTGTTCCATTGTCATAACTGGCTACTTTGGTACAACACATGTGTGTATTTATGTCAATAATGCAGGATTACCTCAAATGTCAGTAAATGAAATGGGACATCATACAAAGAACAGTAATGAAAGCTAAAGAAAAAATGGCACCAAGTAATATATGCTAAATGAGCAGACCTATAACCTTTTTGCACCTTACCTTTTCTCGGTGCTGGGCTGCGGGGCTCACTCAGGAAGCCTTGGGAGGAACGCTCTCACATCCCTCCTGCTTCAGCTCCGCAGCTGCTTCCTGGTCGCGCGAGTGCTCCACCTCTTCCGTTTGCAGTGCAGCCTGGGACCTCCCAGGCTGCACTGAGGAGAGGATGTGCAACCAGCCCAGCTCCCGAGGCTCCGCACACAAGGTAAGTACGCGCGGGGCCCCAGAGCGATGCGCAACTGTGCAGCATTTTCGGCTTTGAGTCGAAAATGAAAAAATGTGTATGTGGTCCACGTCAGGCCCTTGAGCATCACGCAAATGTGAGTGCATTGTGTGGACCGCTCCTCACATTTACGCGACGCTCAAGAGGCCCTTTCGCTTCAGAAATGCCACGCGAAAAGGGCCAAAGACACTCATGAGTGTGATATCACATTTCAATCAGCATCCTAACCAAAATATCCAAAATATTCTTGTGTCACAAATTGTTACTACTTTCTTACCCTTGGCCCCCTTGCTGTGCACCATATATTATAACTGATTCCTTTTTTAAAATTTCTGGTGGTGTAGCTGTTGATAGCGATCTTCCTACCAAATATTTTTGTATTGCACTGTAAGGCCATTTCCGCACAATGTTGCAATATTGCAACAGCAGCAGATTGTTTCCAGTCCAGGAGTCATGCTACTACATGGTGTCACTGCTATCCAACTGCTATCCTATCCCCAAGAGTCACCAAGCCCCCTTATTCCATTTCCAGAAAAAATCCAGTAAGAGCCTCATTTAGTGCTTCAATCCTGTCAGCTGTCTTTGTGTGGTACCATAATAGCACTTGATAGTGCTTCATTTTATCCCAGATCCAGGAGTGAGCAGGGTGTGGGCATTCCCAGGTTGTCCTTCCCTCAGTGACTCCCATGGTGTGATTGCTTTGAAATCTATCACCTCTCCATATTTATTTTAAATTTCATCTTTGAGTTAAAACTTTTTTCTTAATAAATTTTTAAGCATGATAGTGCAAAACTGCAATAGTATACCAGCATGTCATGCCATTACAACATTGCTGTGCTAGTACGGCTTCCCCAAAAAATACTCGCCCAAGCAGGGATGGTGAGGCAAGGTGAAGGAGGGGCATGGGAGTGGCCAAGGATGCTGTAATGCGGAAGGAACATCACTGGCAATACTGCTACTCATCTTGTTACCCCAAAACATAGATGCCACAAGGGCCACCCTGCAGTGCCAAATACTTCCTTGAAAAAGTGGGGAATTAATTAACTCAAAATCAGGAGGCGGGGGGCAACTAGCGAGATCTTTCCCACCGGTGTTTACGGGCACACGCAGGAAAAGAACCAGCCAGAGATTCAGAAGTAAGCTAAAAATGTGTTTTATTGAGGGGAATTCACTCATGCATGCACACAAGATACAAACAGTCACACATTCACATGAGAGCTAGCTGAAAGAGAAAGAGAGGGAAAAATTATAGAGAGGCTGAGGGATTTGGGGGGATTTATAATTACCAGTCCAGAAGAGTAGTGAAGAGCAGAAATGTGTTTTGGCTTAGGTAGGACCTAAGGACAGTTCTCATTCAGGAGCCAGATGGACAGAGTGACGGGTAGACCTTCAAGAGACTGCACTGGGCATCCTGAAATCAGGGGTATTTGTACCCTGAAAATAGCCTGTAGCAGTGAAGTTTCCAGATTCAAGACAAAGGGAACCTGTTGTGGACAATGGGTCTTTCACCTGTTGATGGGCTTAGTGCTTTGATTAACAAAGACATGATGGATGTTGTAATAGCTGTCTATTGTGGGTGCTGTGAGGAAAGAGGAAAGAATCCGGATGTACAAGGGATGGATATCTCTCAATCAGTGTCCTGGTGGGCTCCTCACCAGGAAAATTCCAGCTTTTGTTTAAGCCTATTATCCACAGGAATGATGTGTATTTGCCTGACAAATGACTCAGTCTTACCTGGAGGAAGTTTTGAGTTGACCTATCCTTCTCACATTTACAGTCAAATTCTTTCCCTTGCTCAGTTTGACCTCTCTGTCACCTCTTGAATTTGATATCAAAGCCAATAAAATGTGTTGCCAATTACATATGATGCCAATTAGGTATGATATCCATCCAAACCATACTAATATCAGGGACCCCCAAAGTGGGGCCTTACAATCTGCTTAAGGTGGAAGCATGCGAAAAAGAGCATTCCTAACCCGACAGCATCACACATATAGCAATACCGGGATTGTAATGTTACAATGTATTAATGGCATCTACTGCAGAAATGGCCTAAGAATGAGAAATCTAATTGGAGAGCATTGAATTGTCCTCATCTCCAGTTCATTCTTTTCACCCTAGTGGTCATATTAGCTTTACTACCTCTCAGTTTATTTCACCTGAACCCTGCTTTCTACTAGGGTTGGAATGAATATTCGTAAAATGGGTTTACTAACAGTCAGAAAAACCCACTGAGAAGAATAATAGACCAGAGAGAGATCTGTGCATTTTTGTCCTGGTATCTGAACATCCCAAAGAGTTGTTGATTATTTTTTTAAAGTAAAATACACTTGAAAAAAAAATACAAGAAACTTGTTTTCTGTGTACTGACCAGTGGTTTCTAGAGTGCAAAACAACCATGCTTTTCTCCAGATAATAATTCCCACACAACACTTCAGGACATTTTAATATGGAGAGAAAAACTACAGAGGAATGTTCATTTTTGCCAGTAGTGTGGAGAAAACTACTTAATTATTTGTCTTCTCATGCAATGGTGAAAGTCATGAAGTTACATCTCTGTTCTCTACTACTATTATTGATTCTCCATATTAAGGTTTCTCAGGTGTGACTGGCGAGATACCACCTTGCTCCATAGGTTAGTTCACAAACTAGTTCTGAAAATGTCAGCACTGGTTCACATTTTTTTCCTGCTGTGATATAATCCTTACATAGTGATTTAAAGTATTCATCCCCCAATAAGAAATCTATCATACCTGAGACTTCATTTGAGTAAATTGAAAGAGAGTATTAATGTTTTTTCTGATATGGCAGTCACACTCGGTTTTCTCTGTGAGAGACTATTTCCCCATGAACATCTCGTTACACAGAAAGGCATGGCAAACATACTGTATAAATCCTTCTGTACATTAAAAAAAAAGAAGAAGAAGAAAAAGAAGAAGAACAAGAAACATACCCTTGCTGTGAAGTTCTTTGTGTGGCATTGTTCACTCATGGTTGATGTCTATTCTACTCTCTTGAATCAATATGGAAAATTCCTGTTAGATCATATTTAATCCCTATCCATTCTACAAGCAAAAACACAATGCTTCTCAATCTTGTTTTCAGAAATTGTCTTTATTTTGCTTCAGCTCTGAGCCTCTGGTACAACAGTAGAAAATCCATCAGTAAATGTTAATTATCTTGTGGCTTCCATTTTTACAGGGTTCCCGCCCGCCCGCCCGCTACTTCACCACAATGCAGTCCATTGTGGCATCTTCATTTTCAAGAACAAGTGGGTGTAAGGAAAGTTTGGAGGAGATGGGAAGCTCTTCTATTTTTTAACAAAAAGAAACCAACGGAAAGAAGTGGTCAGTGTAAGAGAATGTATGAATAGGGCCTGGTGTGGGCAGTGAAATAGAATCCCATGCCTACTGTATCCCACAGGACTGAGTCACATATGACCAGAATCAAGGTGTAAGAGCAAAATCTAGGCTCATGTGCCCTCACCCATTACTTCTAGAACTTTGTACAAGGCTTGGAAATAACTAGTTATGAAAAAATTTGTGCAATTAATTCATTTTACAATATATATTGATATATTGATACAGTCTGACACTATTTAACTGCCATGGCTCCATCTTACTGAATTCCAGATTCTGGTACACAGGATTTGCTCCTGGAGAATTCCAGTGCAGTGCTTCTCAGGCTGATATGGGAGACCAACAAGGTTTCTTTTTTCCTAATGTGCAAAGGACCAGTGCCATATTTGTGTCCACTGGTTACAACTGTTTCTTTCTTTCCTGAAAACTCTCCAAAGAACAGCACCTAGGGCTGGCTAACCAACCCAGAGAGCACCCCTTTCTATAGGGACCATCCTTTCTATAAGCGACATCAGAGAGTGGTCAAGATGGCAAAGTTATTAATTTATTAAGTTGTTAATGAGGAAGAACACACAAGCTAGAAAAGGCTGTGGCAGTTTGCTTTTACCTGGGCCTGCTGGGAAGGGCAAGATTGTGCCCATCTTCTCCTTTCCCTCTTGCTAAGTTAATTGAAATTACTTTTCTACTTTGAACTCAGTTTGCAGCAACTGAGGTAAGCTGAGGATGATGGGGTAAAGTGGAAGGAGTGCAGAAACTGGGACATTTTAAAAGCAGCTAAAAAAGTGGAATGGCAGATGATTAATCAGAACTGTCACTCCCAAATCTGAGCAGCTGGAGGGTATGACAGCAGCAGTTTTGTACCACAGCCTAGCAACAGGCAGCAGATATTTGTTTAAAAAGCAGCTAATAGACAACTAGTTAACTGAGGTATTTTTTAAAATTGTAACTATAAGAATACCTCCTTTGGAAGGCCCTCAAAGCTACAACTGAAACTACTTATTTCAATCTTCTGTGTGTACCAGACTTTATAAGCAAGGTTTCTACACTAATGGCCTTCATCACCTGTTCCAGGTTGCCAAAAAAAAAAAAAAAGATAGGTTATACCAGACTAAAACAGACTCAAGTACCAGACTAAACTGTGTATGGATTGATGGCTCACTTCTCAAATAAATTATTTGGCTGGAAAATACTGACCATTGTATGAGCACATCTTCACACATGTTGACATTATACCAGGAAGAAACACTGACCTTCAGGCTTGCAATTCAGAAGATAAAACTATTCATGACCCTGGCTTGGGAAAAGTTATTTTTTGAAACACAACTCCCAGAATCCACTAGGTCCCAGACAGTAAAGTTTCTGAGCTCACTTTACTGCGAGGGATGGACAAATCAGACTACTGTCCTCCCAGTGCATTTCACCCACATTTCTGTTCTGTGTTTAAACTCTCGTGCAAAATCATATTTCTAATCTTCTCAAAGGCATTTATAAACATTTTCTTTCAAAACAGAAACTTTAGATTTGTTCAAATATACTTTAGCTAAGGACTGCTTTAGAATGTTAGGGCACTGCAAAGGCAGACAGATACTGAGTTTTGATCCTATGTTAGTCCAGGAGGCAGGTCCTAGGTCAGTTCATATTAGACTTCACAAAGATTGTATTCCTTAAATATCTCTGCTTATGAGCTGTGTTTTTGCCCATTTGTCCTATTGCAGTAGCATTCTTCCTTTTTTTTAAAAAAAAAAAAAAGACATCATTTTGTTTTATATTTTCTCTACCCAGTCTTCAGATTTTGATAAAGAAGTAATAACAAAAGCATTCTCCTTTTATTAATGCTATGGTGAAAATAGCCATGAAACAGAGCATGTTCCAATTACCATAGTGGTTTACTTTATTGAGTTATTGGTTTAAAATGATTTCGTCTGTCTTTCGTTCCCCCTCCCCAGGCAACGAATAAACAGCAGCCTTTCCTATAATTGGCCTGCTAGGCCAGGTGAAGTTTATGCCTATTTCCTGCAGAGGAAATAAGCTTAATGAATGAAAAACTCATTTGACTACAAAGATCATCCATTATGAAAAAAAAAAATGACTACACCCAAATGGAAACTTCCATGACTGGCAATAATACCAATAATAATAAGATTTAAATATTCTAATTTAACCTTCACCATCTTGGCGCTTTCCAGATGTACTGGAAACGTGATTGCATAGTTAATGTCAGTGTTGTTTGGGGGTGATGGAAGTTGCAATCCAAGATATCTGGGTTCCAGTTTTGGGGGAAATGAATCTGAAATATGATCCCCCAGTGTGGAGCTTTGCATTGGCCTGCTCTGTGTCCTGTTCTAAAGCAGAGCTATACCATTCTTCCAAATCAGAAGTGTGACTATGTGGCCCTCTAGATCTTTTGGCCTACAGTATTAGCCACACTATCCAATGGCCAGGGATAATGGGAGTTGCAGTTGAACAATGTCTAGACATGTTCCTCAGCAACAATATGTCCTTCATCACTGTCCCAGAGGTTGAAAAGTTACCGTTTGGATCTCTCAACTAGCATAGACACTGGTTGAAGTTGTAACTAAAGTAATAGTTTTCCCATGTTCTGCCTCTTCCATTTGAATTACATCACAGCAGTATAGCACAAAGGTTGGCTGTGACATATTACCACGGCATATTGGGCAAGCATATTCTGTCCAGGCATATTATGCCCATTTTTTCTGGGCAGAAAAAATGAAATGAACAGGTATAAGATGGTTGACACCTGGCTTGACCACAGTACATGTGAAAAGAATCTAGGAGTTTTAGTAGACCACAAGGCAAACATGAGTAAACAGTGTGATGTGGTAGTTAAGAAAGCCAATGCAGTTCTGGGCTGCATCAACAGGAGTATAGTGTCTAGGTCTGTCATACTGGAGTTCTTGCCAGCCTCCCAAGGTTGACTCTCATCCTTGAAAAGGCTGGTAATTCCTCCAGCGTTATTAATTCTTGCTGCCACCACCCATTGAATTCTGAATTAACTGAACAGTACAGTGGAAGCCTGTTCAGTGGATTACCAATCTCTGTGTTTAAGGACCTTTCCTTCCCTCTCACGTCCCCCCTTCTGAGTGAGAGAAGTCCTATCTAGCGTATGCCGAAGGATGGCGTGGGGATGGAGAGGAAACAGAGGTTTTACAGAAAAGCATTTACTCAAGGCATGCAAATAAACAAGACAATAATGCACATGAGAGGCTCCCCCCTCCCAGGCACGCTTAAGTTACAAGTAGTTACAAAAACAAATACATTCTTTAGATCAGCCAACTTCCAAAATAATAAACAGCCCTAACACGACTAACTATCTTATTCCTAGTTACTCACAATTAGGTTCACAGGCTTAGATGGTCTAGAGAGAAGAGAGGGGCCAGGAGGCGGGGCATGGCTGCAGCCTGCGACTGGCACAGATCTCATCTCTCGGAGGTATCCCTTTGTTCTCTCTCGGCCACATGGCCTTCCTCAGAAGTTTTATAACTTCTCCCTAGAAGCATCTCGAAGCATCTCCAAGATGCCCACCTCTTCCCATGTGGTTGGTCAGTTCTCACCCTCTGACCTATGATGCTGACCCACACTAAATGTAATCTAATCCCAACACCTCATTAACCCTTGGTTTACCTGAAGAGGGAAGTATCCCCCTTTAGCTAAGTCTAGATAATGGGAAGCCCCATTATCACAAGGTCAGAGGGAAGTGATAATATCACTCTATTCTGCTTTGGTCAAATCCTACCTGGAATACTGTGTCCAGTTCTGGGCACCAGAGTTCAAGAAGAATATTGACAAGCTGGAACATGTCCAGAGGGGGGCGACCAAAATGGTAGAAGACCTGGAAACCATGCCATATGAGGAGAGACTTAGGGAGCTGGGTATGTTTAGCCTGGAGAAGAGCAGTTCGACAGTGGAACACGCTGCCCAGACTATGCTCAAGTCTCCTTCTTTGGAGCTTTTAAACAGAGGTTAGATGGTCATCTGTTGAGAATGCTTTGATGTTGTATTCCTGCATGACAGGGGGTTGCCCCTTGTGGTCTCATCCAACTCTATGATTCTATGAAGTATTATTAAAATACTTGTAGACATCTTTGTGGGTGTATGTTGCCTCCAGGTTTTTAATCTTGCCAAAACCTGCTAGTCCTGTGTAAGTCTGCAACTTGGAGATTCGTCTCAAATCTTTACAGTGGGACATGAGACAATCTGCCTGCTTTCCTTTAATTTGTACAGTTTCCTGCCTAGCACACCAAGTGGGGCTGAAAGGATCAAAACAAATGGGATATGCCATAGTTTCTTTCACTCCTGATTCAGCCCAAATGGAAAGGTTTTAGCAGAATTGCTGTTCTGTGATCTGTAAACTCAACTACTGTACAATTCTGAGGAAGTCAGCACCTTGAAGGGGAAAGTACTTATAATGTGTCTTCTAATGAAATGTGACATTTTCCAGATTGTACTGTATCTCCTGCAAGGGAATAGACTGAAGCAAAAGAGGAAATTCATCCCGTTATTGAACATAATTTTTTAAGAGAAAATGGTGCTCTTCCTTCTAGTAAAATAAGGCACTCTAAAAGAAATGAAACAGAATCCTCTCTGGTAAAGTGTACATGGGAAATGTACTTGTCTGCATGTTGTATCATATTCCCAGCCTTTTTTTTTCTTTTCTTTTTTTTCTTTGCTGCGTGGAAATTTCTGAAGAATCAGGATGGTATAGTGGTTTAGTATTGGAGTAGGGCTCTGGGAGGCCAGGGTTTGAATCCTGGAATGGAAACCCACTGGCTGGCTTTGGACACGTCACACTCTCTCCGTCTCATAGGAAGGCAATTGCAACCTCCCTCTAAGGAAATCTTGACAAGAGGACCCCATGATAGGTTCACCTTAGGGTGGTGGTTGTTGGTGTTGGTGTTGTTGTCGTTGTGTGCCTTCAAGCTGTTTCTAACTTACAGTGAACCTAAGATAAACCTATCATGGTATTTTCAGGGACTGAGTGTGTGTGATGCACCCAAGGTAACCCAGTGGGTTTCCATGTCAAATCTAGTCTCCAGGTTCATAATCCAACACTCAGACCACTACACCATGCCTTAGAGTTACCATAAGTCAAAAATGACTTGAAGGCACACAACAGGAATGGAAATTTCCACATCCTCATCATTTTTCCCTTAACCTACATATATTCTTACATATGCATTTTTCTATATTTTCCCCATTAACTAGAGCATGTTGATGTCCATTTTTAGTGCATCTTTTTAAATAGACACATGGTTTCGCACACATTTGTTTCATCCAAAACATATGGTGAGCTTTCAAAATGCACATATTTTTGAAGCAAAAAAGAGCTCTGTCCACCTCAGCTTCCTAAGGTAACAGCACACCCTATCTTTCCTACAGAAAACAAATGGTCTGTCAGAAAGTCTACTGCAGAGGAATCTCACCTCTATTTATAGTAGAGGTTTATGCTCTTATTATCAATTGAAATTTATTAACAGCCAATGAGGTTATTAAACACAAAGTCACATCATATACCAAATTGAAACCAGAGCTATAACCAGAGGGATGGTGCATCATGCAGAGGAAGGTTTTTCAGTAATTTATCACGTCTTTTTCTAAGAGGATATTTAGACCATCCTTTGGCTTTCATCTGTCTTATAATCCTGGGTATGTGTCAGCGAGTCAGATGACCTCTTACAAATCCACACTCCTCTGTATTGCACTGTTTAAAAGATGCAATGAAAGAAGGAGTACAGCTAGCACTTGGGGCCACTTGGACCTTAAAAGGGAAAGGGAGGACAATGAGGTCCTTATTATCAGTCCCCTATGTTGCAAAGGAACTGAAAAACACATGAATACACCTCTTAAATTATGCCTATGGGGCAATTTTTCACAGATACTTTGCCATCCATCTTGAATTCTTTGACCCCATTAAATGCTACAGCTCATTGAAAGAAAGTTTCTTCTATGAATAGGCACAATCAGCATATGATTATTAGGTTTCTTTCATGGGATGGCCCTCATTTAACAATATTCTTGTTCTAAAGAGAATGTTCATTGAAAGAGTGTCTCCCCCCCCAAAAAATGATATCTCAGTCATTTTGAAAGCATATTCCCTTTGGCAATGCCAAAGTTAAAGCATACATCAGACAGCTTATATTACCTCCAAGCATGGACAATAAGGGGAAATAAAAGATGTAAAATGTAAAATGAGTTTTCTGATGGGGTCAGAAAAATCCATTCGAAAAGGAGAAATTCTCTTCACAGTCACTCTGTCAAAAAGACTGGAAATACTGCTACGACCATCCTTGTACATACATGTGCCCATATAACAAAGCTTAGAAACAACAGAAGCTCAGTATTTATCTTCCAAAACATGGTAAATCTCATAGCCAGAAAATAGGTTCAAAGAAATTATTTGCTTGTAAAGGATGTTACACCCCATTTACCTGTTTAGTCATCTGTACTCAACATGAATGACCTGAAAGGAGTAAAGAGGATTGATCTGTAAGTTGTGCTGAAGTTGTCTCTTCTTTCTCATTAGTTCTTACTCATCCCAGAAACCAGCTAAGTAATTATTTGTAAGGCTGCCATAGTAGATACAGGTGTGCTCCAAAGCTCATCCTGTTGTACTTTTACATGAATAGAGATGTACACATTATCTTAGGGCCTTTCCTCACTACGCTGTCATAGTGCTATTATGCTACTTTCAACATCCTATAGAATCCTGAGGTTTGCAGTTTAGGGAGGGACCTTTAGAATTCTCAACCAGAGAGCTCTTTGGCCTCAGTAAACTACAAACCCCAGAATTCCACAGGATGTTGAAAGTGGAATAATAGCACTATATCCGTGAAGTAGAGAAAGGCTCTTCATTTATAATTTGAGTGTATAATTCTCTGCACAGTGATCTTATAATAACTGTTACCGTGAATCTCAGCACATCCTTAGGGAAACATACTGTTAATTATTTATTCATTCATTCATTCATTCATTCATTCATTCACTCACTCACTCACTCACTCTATATCCCAGCTTACCTCCAGTATGGAACCCAGTCACATGCCCACCAAACAGATGGTCCATCTTTGAGCTGCAAGGAGACTGTATAAAGTCTAGTGCAGTCGTTTTGGAAGCTGTGATTTTTTGAATACTGTTTGTCTCTAGTTCACTTTATCACCAATAAGCATTCTCAACAGTCAGGACTGATGGCAATATTGGTCCAACCACATATCGGAAGCCAAGGTTTGGAATTATGGGTATAGTGGCTAATAGTTTCTCTCTGAACCTAATCAACTAAAGGTTAAGGAGTAATGGAGCAAAAATTAAGAGCATTTTTTCCAGGGCTTTACACAAGAGCGAAAAGTGGTGATTGTGGAGAACGCATGAATCACTCTCACTTCCTTTGTCACTGCTTTGGACAAATATCTCCAAGAGGTCACAAAACTAGTTGCCACACTGCAAGGCTGGCCCTGTCATTAGGAAGGTTAAAGCAGCCACCTCAGGCAGTAGATTTTTGGATTGTCATGGGAGGGCTGCAAATTATCAGTTGTTTAATTTGTTATTGCTATATTTTTCCTACCATAGCTGGAGAGAGGTGCCTTTGGGATTTTCCATCTCACAGACCAAAATAATTTGGCTTGTTTTGAAGACTATGTACTTTGTTTGGTTGAGTAGGAAGCACCATTTGCTGTTCTGTAGCCTTTGCCTCAGGCTGCCTTTGTTCTTGGTTTAACCAGACTATACTGGAAAAATCTCTATTTTTTACTCGTGCATCCCAATACAGAGAAATTATCTTCTTCATTCTCTGGGTTTGGGGATGGGGGGGGCATTTTTGAAAAGGAAGATTTGCCACAGATGTGCACACATGTGACACAGTAGGCATTAGGAAGGGACCTCAGGTGACGATAAACTGGGTCTCCAGAAAAATAACTTGAAAATCAATAATTTGTGTTTTTATTCAAGGAAGTACCATCAGATGGCTTGTGCCTTTTCAAACCTCAACATTCCATTGAAGCTCACTGTTCAGCTTCAGAAAGGGTCACGTGAATTGTTCCCAGGTAGAGCTTCCAAAAAGATTTTGATAAAAAGCAGGTAGCAACTGCCAATTGCAGGGTCAAGAGTCACGAACTACTCTTATTGTCCAAAAAAACTCTCAACCAACAACACATCTAAATCACCCTATAACTAACATAACATTCTTCTCCTGTATGAAAACCTCTAGTAAAATATGATGAAACTAGCTATGCTAACATTGTTCTGTTTGCATACCAAAAGAGAAGAAAATTCTTTAAGCAGTTAACATAATATCTCCCATTAAGTATTAAGACTGTATGGAAAAAGTTATGTCAGGACACTCATGCCTTGTGGGGGAACCCCTGTCATTAAGGGCCAGGCAACCCGTAACCTTCAAGTGTGCTAAAAGGTTTCTTTAAAAGGCAGGTGAATATAACTAAGCTAGTAAAAAGTGGAACGATATAGAAGGTAATTGACAGCACCAGTAATCCAAGAAAAACCGAGTTTTAGCTACACTACAGTCCTGCTCTCCCGTTGGCTGTTAAAGTAAATTAATGATCTGAAGCTATGTAAGGGTTTCCAGAAACAACATCACTCCCAACCTGGCGGTGTTAGAAGGCATCCAGCAGTAAGTAGCTTTTTTACTTTTCAAAGAGTTTGCTTATTTCGGGCAGCAAATAGTACGCACACTATTAAACCATAGTGCATAAACAGCTAAACCTCAGGGTGTTCCTTAAATATACCTTAAAAAGAGGAATGAGAATCACAGAGCAAGTCCACTTTTCCCTCTTTTTCTTTGCAGTGCATTTGAGCAACATGTTTATGTGCAAATTAAATCCTGGTTGTCTGTCTTACTCTTCTCCTTGTACCTTAAGAAGGCTGTGCAGTCACCTTTGGTTTCTTTATCCAGCTCCATTTTCACTTTTTGTGTTTCTGCAAACACAAATAAACACTACTTAAAGCAGTGGCCCTGTCAATATTGTTGGCCTCCAGCTCCCATCAGCCTAAATTGTATGGCCAATGCTTATGATGGGAACTGTAGTCTAATTTCCCACTCCTGATCAAAAGAATTGAAGGCATGCTTCAAAAGAAAGGCAAGAGAGGATCTTTCTTGTCAAACATACACACACCAACACACACCTAAATCAATACAGTTCACCACTTGCTTCCATTCCTAATACCAAGTTCTGTTTATACTCCGTCCCTACTGCCTGAAGCTCAAAGCTAAGAAGACAATTTTACCTTGAGCAAAATGGGGCGAAGACCATACCTGTGAACACAATAGGGTGGCTTTGTTTTCAGCATAAGTCCATCTAAAGCAGTGGTTCTCAACCTGTGGGTCCCCAGATATTCGTGGACTTCAGCTCCCAGAAGCCCTGAGCATTGACCATAGCGGCTGGGGCTTCTGGGAGCTGAAGTCCACAAACATCTGGGGACCCACAGGTTGAGAACCACTGATCTAAAGGATGAACGTTTGAGTGCCCCTTTACAGAAACAATCGTTCACCTAAAGTTTAAACTTGTGCTTTGAAGAAAATCACAAATACTGTAATTTGTTTTCAGCATTTTAAAGTGATCTGATCCTTATGCAGGTATTTAGTGTATATAATGCACCACATTTAAGTTACATCATCAGCACAGTAAAAGCCTTGGAACATTTTATTAATCTGTTTGATTAACCACCAGCACTATTCTAATTCAGAAAGCAGGTAGAACAAGTAGAGAGAACAAGAGAATGTTTAGTAAAATATACTTTTTCATTTTATGTTAGCTTTTGGCCTCTGTCACATACATAGCTTTTAGGTTTCAGCTGATGTATGATTTTTATTAGCTTATGTTTGATCTTTATTTCTAGTTACAGGCAATGGGGCTATCTGTAGTGGTTTGAGCATTGGACTATGGCCCTGGAGACCAGAGTTCGATTCCTCACCCAGCCATGGAAACCCACTGGGTGACTTGGACACACCACACAACTTCAGCTGTGATAGGTTCTTCTTAGGGTAGCCATAAGTCAGAAGCTACTTAAAGGCAAACAACAACAACAATAACAACAACAGGGGCTGGAACTGTTTATATGTATGAGCTATTGTAAGCCAGGGTTTGTCAGGAAGTAGATTGGCATCTACTGGTAAAATGACTGGATTATCTGAGGTACATTATCAAAGATTTCTCAAGGCAATTGTCAAGAGGAACTGTAATAGAAAAAAGAAAAATGGTAATCCCTTCTCTGTCCCATACAATATTGCTGAGAACTGGGTGTAACGAGGAGTCGAGGTTTTCTTGTCGGGGGGTAGTTTAAACAGAAGGATTCTTATCTCAGTTTAGTTCTGGTACTAAAAACAAATTTCCTGGGCTCCAGATTATTTAATTCTACAAGTGTGTACCTTTTGCACCTTGCTTCAGGTAGAGGATCTCAGATTTCTAATTATTTTTTTTATTTTTTTTTAAAAAGGGAAATAAATTCTGATGCCTTGGAGTCTGCTCAGTCCTGTTGCAAGCTGTGGAAAGGGAAGAATTGACTGGAAGTTGGGCCTGTGGTTGAGCCATCAACAACCACACTGTTCCATCTGTTGTTAGGAGTTTGAAATAAGCCCCTAAATTAGTAGCTGTGCAATTCATTTCTTTGAGTGGAAGTGGCTGACAGATTGAGACATGTCAGGGACTTTTCCTCCAAGGCTGATTGAGAAATGAAGAATTTGAGCTTGTGCTTGTTTTGTGCGCCGTCTTGTTCAGCCTTGAGGTTGTGACCATGCATCCTCCAGAACAACACACGGTAAGGAAAGAGAGACAGAAGTGAAATGACAAAGAAAGAGACAGACAAGAAGGACAGTTAGGCAGGTGATAACAAAAGAAACATGCACAACTGGCATGTGCACACTTGCATAGATGCATGTATGCAGAGATTGGAAAGTAATTTTTTAAAGTAATGTTTTACTGTTATAATGTGAAACCCCCCTCCAAGCTAATTACTACTGCATACTCTCCAACCGTCCTGATTTGGTAGTTAGTGTCCCAATTAATCCTCTGTCAAACCATTTTTCAACTGTTTCTCTTTCCTTCTCTCACTTTCTGTCTTTTCCTCAGCTTACTTGAATCGCTGCAGACTGAATTTAAAGTGAAGAAGTAGTTTGTACTCAGTTAACTCAGTGGTGGGAGAGAAGAGAAGGGGATTTAGGAGATTCAGGCAAAAGCAAACTGGTACAGCCTTTCCTAGCTTGTGTGTTCTTAATAATTAAGAACTTTTGTCATGTTTACAGTACTCCGATTTTGCTAGGCCATGTGTCCTTCCCCCCCCCCATGAAGTACTATAATGTTTGTGTTTAAAAAACAAAACAAAACTAAGGCTAGAATGCTCTTGCAGCATCATGCTGATGTAAACTGTTGTACTTTCTACGTAATTGTGTAAAGAATTGTCCAGTTCCACTGTAAACAAGCAGCTCTCCATTTGTATACAGTATGCCAAGCCTGTTTAAAGGCTGCTCCAGCACACAGATTAAGCTCTGGCACCAACCACTCTGCTTTCTCTGCAACCCAGAATGGTCACCAGAACAGCCCAGAAAGTTACCGAGGATGTCGCCATGGTAGAGGAGCTTCATGCTTCTCTGCCACTGGGCAGATCTCAGCTGCTATAACTCTATGCTTTCCCCTTTCCTGAACTAACTGAAACAATTTATTTTTGTCACTTAAAAATCCTACATGCCACTGGTCTGTGGTGCAAAACACACTCTCATCCATTTTATCATCACCTAAATCCCCAGAACAGAGCACTAGGCAGCCCCCACTATTTAGTGAAGCTATACCCTTATAACTGTAGAAATGACTTGGAAGTTATAACAATACTATGACAGAGTGGAGTTACCATTCATTCATTTGCTAGACTGTAGTTGTACTTTTATTATTTGAAAAAGGGATTCATTCCAAGTAATTATTTATTCAAGTTGCCTATTTCCAAGAGGGGTGGTGAGGAGGTGGGGAATGAGAAAACAGTATACACAAGAGAAAGATTTTCTTATTATTTACTAATTGAGTAGGTAGGTGACAGGTGAGGGTGTTTGTGGAATAAGAGATGCCAGGCTTCAAGTCAGCTGGAAACACCACACTGTGCACTGTAGGTCCTTCCAACTTGCCAAGATTCCCAGTCATAAGTGTTCTGCATAATTATTTAGTGCTGAAGAAAATGCACGTAGAAAAGGCACATTCAAATGTTTTTGTAGACTTAGATTAGAGAAGTGTTCTACCTATCAGAATATGCCCACCATAATGCTGGCTCAAATTTGTGTATGTTTCAGTTAGATTTACCTAACAGCTGCATGACATTTCATAGATCTGACTTTCAACATGCATTGGCACATATAAACTGGATTATAAGACTTGATCATGTGCCAAAAATATAAGTGGGAAAAAGGGGCATGGTATAGTCAGCTACTATATGTAAGATTCTGGAAGCATATAATTATTTGATGCATGAAATATTACTCAATTGTAAATAATATAATTACCAAAGCAACTCTAATTAGGCTGTCCATTTTATCCTCCTAATCACTAAACCTAACAAGTTGAAACAGTATCAATGCAAGAGTTCTTTTGACAGAAAAGTCCCATGGAAGTCACAGATTGTAGGACAACAGAGGATTATTCCATATAAGTTCTGCAGATCTCAGCCTCTCTCTCTCTTGCTCTCTCTCTCTCTCTCTCTACCCCTCTTTCTGTAGTAATTTCCCAGTGCACTTCACCCAACTTAGTGCTACCATGGGGCCATGACTGAAGGCCTATAGTGATGATGACCACGATGATGATGATGATGATGATGATGATGATGATGATGATGATGATAGAGATGAAAGAAGAAGGGAGGGAAATACACTGTTTTGACTAGATGTGAAGATGGCTCTTTGTTGTGATAGGGCATATTTCCTCTACTGGAGAGTTGGGTTCTGTAAGCAGTTGATAGATGAGAGGGCTAAGCATTTAGAACAGATGGAAGCAGGACCTTGAGGGGGAAAGGAAGAATACTTTGATTATCCTGGGTTGCTGATCTTATTTTGTGAACTAAAACAGATCAGTTCATCTTAAAGATGCTACTAGATTCTTTCCCTACAGTGGTCCTTTTTCTTTTTTCATTTCTTTTTATACATTTGCACAAATTGATTTGCTCTATCACCTCAGCCTATCTAGGAATCTAAGAAAAATAGGCTGCGGTCAAATGGTTCGCCTGCAGGCCAGGCAATTGCCAGAAAACAATTATGAAAGAGTGGCATCTACAAACCCTGTTCCTACCCAGGGCACGTGTAATAACAGGCATTCATAGAGCACCACCAGAAAATATATGCCAACAGTTGTAAACTAGGAGAGAATCCTTGGAAAGAAGCTTGCTAAGGAAGTTCATAAATACTGAGCCAATTCTAGATGCTTGCCCATTACTAGTAGTAACTGTTTCAGGGGAACACCGTCAAAACTATGACTAACGTTGCAAGTTCAGCAGTTTGTGGACTATGCAAACATTGAGTTCCTGGGTTTAAACAAATTATGGTGTTGCACTCCTTCTGAGTAAGTAATAGTGTCAGAATGAATGTTTGCTTTATGTGGATGGATTGAAGAGGAGGTGTGTCTCATGTTCTTTGCCCATCAGATTACTACTGGCAAATCCCTAAAAGCTGAGCTATGCTGAAAGTATGAAGCCAAAAAAAAAAAAAGATAGGCCTTGTGAATCACATCCATGCTCCCCAGATCTTCACTGCAAAAGTTCCACTATGATTCAGAAATGTGTATGTATAGTGAAGAACCAATAGACAATGTTTACTCAATTTCTGTAGCTCAGGAATGGTTGGCTTAGATTGGTCTGAAAAGCGGGTGCGGCTGTAGATACAACATGTCACTGCAAAATAAAATGACACATGCTACAAAAATCCAGGTGTGGATTTTTGAAACTATCTTACTCCTTCAAACCTGTACAATGTTTAATGCAGACTGAAGTTTGAATTCTTTCCATTTGCTAAAACGGAAAGCACTAGATCGTGCCACAGCGCTAGATTTTTTTCTCCAGAGTTCCAATACCAGCCATCAATGGGGAGAAATGCTACTCTGTTCCTACAGATGTTAGGATATGGAATCAGTATGTGTGAACAGAGATGCCCTACTGTTGAAATTGGGCCATAGGCGTGAACTAGCTTGTAAAGTAACTTTATTTTATTATTATGTTTCTGTTTTATCTGTAGCCTTCCTTTCTCCTGGGACAGCTCCCAGAGACCCTATCAAATATTAGTGACAGAATTAATATCTGCAGCAGGTGTGGAGAAAGTATGGTCTGCAGATCACATAAACCTCCCCAACCCCAACCAAAAATGACCAGAACTGTTATATTACCATTATTATTGTATTGATACAGCCCAACAGATGGGGGGCTGGGCCTCAGCACAGGTGCCCACCCCAGTGGAAAATGTAAGGAAAATAGGGAATGTATTCAGACTGTCAGACGTAAGGATCTCTTGTATATTGCATGTAACATTAATGTAAATGGCAGCTACACACACAGTCTTCAGACACTCAGCATTCACTTTAAACAAGAACACAGGGCACTGGATGGCAATTTATCCTTTAGAGCAAATGGACCTAAGAAGCTTAGGCTACTTCCAGCCAAATCATTCCTGGCTAAATGTTTGTCTCTATACGTGTACATGAGGAAAGGCTTGCTTGCTTGCCTCTGCATCCAAGTGTGCTGTGGATGTTTGAATGAACACATTGCACCTGGCTTTGCCAGTCATCTCAGATTCTCTCCACCACTGGCTGCTGTGCCTGCTGCCCCACCAGCCATAAAGGGCACAAGCTGCCACTGATGTAGGGCCATGCCTTCTGGCTGTATGTCCTACATCTGAATGCACAATCACTGTGGGCCCCTCAGTTCAAAGCTCGCTGTGCTATGTGGGCAAATCCTCAGATGGGCATGGGAGGAGTGTACATATCCCCACACCCTTTTCACGCTTTTTTGATATCCAAACTGGGCTATATACAGAGTGAGTGAGAGAGACCATCATGTTTAAGTGTATGTGCATGAAAGAGAGTATCCCTTCCCACTAGAGAGCACTGACTTCATTATCCATGCCTGAATACTTTGAGGAAGTCTGCTTCTGAGGCAAAATAAATGTTTGGACCCTGGACTGTTGTACAGGGAAGAGAATATGTATGTTACCATTCTGTGTATTTTGTTGAGCTCCCCTCATACTTTTCATTTTCCCTAGCTATACTATTTTGAAGGACAAAAGGAACTTTTAATTTGTTTCAGGAGCACAAGGGTACTTAAAGTGATGAGCTATTGTGTAGATTAAATGCAGCTTAAAGGTTTTATTTCCCTCTGGTGGTGCTGGGTGGCTTTGTCATATAAACTCATTTTTTTCACCATTCCTTTTTGACCCGTTTCACAGAGAAGTTACATAATCCACAACACGTTCCTAAGGAGAGAATGCGCTTTCTCTCTCTCTCTCTCTCTCACACACACACATTTCACCCATTAAAAGGGTTGTATAAAATACCCTGTGGTGAAAGGTTAGAGGATGTAAACCATAGAAATTCCACAATAAACTGTATGGAGAATCAAAAATGGAAAGCAAGTATGATCCATCAGAAGTACACGCAAGTCCTCTGATGATTTTAATGGACAAATATTAAGCATTCTGCTTATTATTTGAAATGATGCTGGTGAACATATTAATATGTGGCAGCAGAGAGAGAGAGAAAGCCTTGCAGCACCTTAAAGACTAGTAGGTTTAGTATTTTCATGGGAGCATCAAATTTGTTGCAAGATTGTTTAGACACACTAATAATTCTGTCATAAATTTTGACATTCTGGTGGAAATAATAAACTTGTTAGTTTTTAGGAGCCCTGGTGGCGCAGTGGTTAAATGCCAGTACTGCAACCACAAGGTTGTGAGCTCAATCCTGCCAGGCTCCAAGGTTGACTCAGCCTTCCATCCTTTCGCAGGTCGGTAAAATGAGTACCCAGCTTGTTGGGGGCAATTAGCTAAAAATACATTGTAAACCGCTTAGATAACACTAGTTGATAGGTGGTATAGAAATAACTGCTATTGCTATTAAAGTGTTACAAAACCTCTGATGTTTTAATATAAAATAATGAGTGCCACAGTGGTATTCAAAATAAATAGCGCATCATGACTTGACTGTAAGTCATGCAGAACTGTCAACAGACATAGGACTGCCTGGATTGCAGGGTGGGGGGACAGCTCTGGGTCTTATTTATTCATGGCATGTGTTCAGGAGAGAATGGGGCCTTTTGGCCAAAAAGCTTCCCCTCATTTGGCTTAGGGGTCCTTTCACACTGTTTAATTGTACCAATATGAATCCACCTTATGGAAGCCTATGGAATCCTGGGGTTTGCAGTTTGCTGAGGCACTAGAGCTCTCTGGCTGAGAATTCTGAATAGCTTTCCTTAAACTCCAAATCCGACAATTCCACAGGATGTTCCCATGGCAATTAAAATGAAATGGGAGTGCTACAATTGCCTGGAGTGAACTGGACTACAGGAAATGGCCATCTAAAGATTCCAAACGCAGTCCCAGGGATCTCCAGGCAATTCTGAGGACGAGACCCTGATCCAGTTGGTGGTTTCCAAAGTTACTGGAGCCATTTCCGCACTAGACTGTTACAGGGCGATTATTCCACTTTCAATATCGTATGGAATCCTGGGGTTTGCAGTTTAGGGAGGGGCCTTGACGCCAGGATTCCACAGGATGTTGAAAATGGAATCGCAGCGCTATCACAGTCTAGTGCGGAAATGGCCCGGTAGACTCAGTCTGCTGGAGGTTTTATTCTGAACTTTGAGGGCGCTGTCCCTGGTGCTGAACCAGTGGGGGTGCTCAGGACTCAGCATCTCGGAGAGTCTGGACTCAAGGCTAGCCTGGGTGCGGCACCGCCTCTCTCTGAACAGTAGCCAGGAGCTTCCCCCCACCGCCTGAAACGAGGGCCATTTCCGCACTGGACTGTGGTAGCGCCATTATTCCACTCGCGACATCCCATGGAGTCTTGGGGTTTGCAGTTTCGGACGGGGCGGCGGGAAGGAATTCCCTCCGAGGGAGAGGCGCCCGCGGGGGGGGCGAGAGGCGGGGCTTCCTCTCGGGCCGACGGGGGCGCGGCGGCGGCGGCGGCGGCGGCGGGGCTGCGGCGTATTCTCGACGGAGCGGCCGGGCAGGCTCAGAGAGCGAGCGCAAGGGAGCGCGCGGCTGCCCCCAGCTCTCGGAGGCGCAGCGGACGAGGCGCCCGGCGTCTTCGCACCCCGGCGCCTCTCCCCTGCACGGCCCAGCGGGGGCGGGCCGGGAAGGAGGAACCCGGCCAGGGGAGGGGAGGGGAGGGGAGGGGAGGAGGGGGCGGCGATGGCTTGGCCGGCCGGGAGACCCAGCAGCAGCAGCCGCCGCAGCGGTGGTCGTGGCCGCCGCCGCCGCCGCCTCCCCCTTGGCCTCTACGGCGCCTGAAGGGCCTTCGGCTCAGAGGAGCGAAGCCGGGGCGGCGAGCGGGAGAGGGCGGCGAGGAAGGGGGAGATGAGTTGAGGCGCTGCCCCGAGGAGCGACCCTGGAGCGGACGGAGCGCCGTCTTTGTACGGAACTCCCGGCGCCCTTTCTCCCGTCGATGTGTAAGGAGAAGCAGGAGGTCATGATCCTGACACGTAAGCTCCCGGCGGTTGGGGAAAAGGGAGAGGTCGGACGGGGGTGGCGGGGACGGGAGAGCAGCCAGCGCCCCAGCCACCCTTGCTTGCTGCCTCTGATCCGGTTCCTCTTGGGAAGGTGGGGGGCGCTCGGAGGGTTTTCAATGGGTTAAGTTCGATTGATTGGAGGACGCCCTGGGGTATTTGCCTATAGGGTGGAATATCGATCTTCCAATAAATATAAATACCGAAAAGGAGAGTTGCCCCGGACCTCTAGTAGATTTGGCTTGGTGAAGCTGAAGCATTCTGCACATGTCCAGAGAAGCTATTGTATTATACAGCATCATTTATTCTAAGGGCGAGACAGCCTGAGCAGAAGTCAAACTGAGCTGGGGAGAGGTGTTTGTTTGTCGATGGATGGATGACATCTCTCAGGCAGCAGGGGTTTCCTCGCCCTTTATTTCAGAGTTTGGAAAAAATTAGTCGTTTGGACTTCAACTCCCGGAATTCACCCAGTAGGAGAGAAGACCCTGGGAGCAGTAGTTCGTTAAGAAACTTTTCCAAGTTCTGAAACTGAGGGCGAGAAAGGAAGATTTAAAACACCCCCGAAACTCGTGATGATCGGTTTTGCTGGAGAGGTAGACCAGGGTTTTCGGCAGAGACACCTTCCACGTGTGGCTGGGCACGCACAAGTTGCATAAGAAGGCAGCCTGAGGTGGGGGCTTTCGTTTGTCTTTTTATCGGGGGAGGGGGATGACTTCCCAGCGCCCTGGGGGAGCTTTGCTTTGGAGACGGTTGTGTATTCAGACGCCCGGCGAAGGTGCGACTTCAAACTTTGGTTGGTCGCCTTCCCTCTCTTCGGGGAAGCCCCAGATCGGCCGAGCAGGCGCCCCCCCCCCCGGGTGGCCAGCTTCTAGAGATCAGGCGATTAGATCGTCCTACCTCGGGTCTTGCTTTTGTTATGCTGGAAGAAACGGGAGTGGGAGAGAGAGATGATTCTCTAACAGTCGAAAGGGCAAAGAAGACCCTTATCTTTGCACGTAGGCGGGCTCCTTGCAAGTCTTCAGGGAATCTTCTTGTCCCTTCAGAAATGCTGGGTATTTGCCTTGCCCCGCGATCTGGTTTGTTTCATGCTCCTTGTCTCCTGCAGCTTTGCTGAGCTGAACGGTATGCCTGTGTTGCCTTCTCCCTTGGTCCTGATCTTTAAACTGCAGCAGGATCTTTGGATTCGATTCCGCTTTTAAAGGGCTCTGTGCCCTTCATCACTCCACTTTGCTTTTGCCCTTGTTGGAAAATCAAGATCTGTAGCGGTCGTGCCTGCTCAGCAGAAAAGAACATTCCGTTGACCCCACAGCAGAGAAATGGAACAAAGTTTAGAAAAGAGTCCTTTTCAAACTACAACTCCTTGAATCCCCAGTCAGCAAACCCAGGGGGCCATGCTGGCTGCTGGAACTTTGGTCCAAAAATTAACTTTCCTCAACTCGGAATTGTAATAATAAAAAGAGGAAAGAAAGTGATTAACAGCGCTGTCCTTTACTTGGAACTAAGTCTCACCGCATTCGCTGGGGTTATTCCCTAGGAAGTGTGTTTAGGACCGTAGCCTAGGGCTTCTAATGAAACAGGAAGAGGAGAAATCCTTGACCGGTTGAAGCCCTGGGACAGCTTTTTCCTGGAAATGTGTTTTAGATTAGTGGAGTGATGTATGTATGTGTCTGTGCATACTTTTTTCTCCCACAGTTTCAAGCCGAAATGGTTTCCATCAGTTTGTGAATTGCTTGGAACTGTGTATGTAGGAGTATGCAAAGAGAGCAATCCAGGAAAGGAGTTAACTTGGGATGTGTGGTGTTGACAGGAGGTAAAAAGAAGGGAAACTTACAATCCCCTTTTGAAGATTCCCCCCCACACACACACTAATTAGTCTGGTGGCTCCTGAGAGCCAAATACCTCCCACCCCAAGCCATGGTGCCTGAGTTCATTTTGTCATCCTGTCAGCCTTTGATCCCTTCCAAGAAGCAATACCCCCTGCCAGTTGTAAACAATGCCTTGTTGCTTTTTTAAAGCACAAACAGAAAACCAATTCTTTTTTGTGGTCTAACTTGGGTGCCACACCCTCTCTCTTTCTGCCTCCCACCCTTCCCCTTTCTCACAAAAGCTTACCAATGACATACTTGGAGCATCACTGTGAACAAAATCTTTGTGTTACGCTAGTGAGGACAATACCTAAGTAGCAGTAAATGAGGTGTAACACATTTTGGGTGAAGACTCTAACATATGCTTGTTGCTCTTTTTTTGAGAGAGAAAGAGACTGCACAGGAAAATGAAATTTCTCAGTGGGGCACCAGTGGCCTATGGAGCCTTGTAATTTTGCTTTCAGAAATAACACTTGATAACTTAAAAGTCTTTGAAAAAGAAATCAAAACACAGGTTTATAAATAAAGGCTGTGATCTTGTTATGTGATAGATAGATCATTGCTCAGAAGGAGTTACTTTTACATAGCATTACACTGCTTTACTCATAGTACAGTAATACTATGACATCTCTGTTATGACAATACAAAGAGCAAGAGAAGAATGATTGACATGATTGACTGTGTCTGCACTGCACAATTATAACAATTTGATACCACTTTAACTGCTAAGGTTCCATCCTTTGGAATTCTAGTATTTGTAGTTGAGTGAGATACATACAATTCTGTGGTGAGCTCCCCTGTAGTGAGCTCCCACATTAGAAGCCCTGGCAGAGAATTCTAATAGCTAACAAAACTACAGATCCCAGGGTTCCTTTGGATGCACCTATGGCAGTTAAACTAGCATCAAATGGCTATAATTTTGCAATGTGGATATACTCCATGTCAGTGTGGTGGTGAATCTGCTTTGGGTATTTAGTATTAAAGGAACTATCTGAGATGCTGAAACAGATCCCAAAATAGATTCAGCATCTTGGGTAGCTCCTTTGAAGTTCAGACTAAAACCCAAAGTGAATTCACCACCAGCATCTGCAGTCAGCACTAATCATCCAGTCAATTCTAGACTGGGTTTGTTCTTCTGTCCAAATAATATGTATGTCTTTTCCCACAAGGATGTGTTCAGTGAAAACGAGCATGCTGGTGTTGGTTTAGGATTCTGGTTCAAATTCTGCTCAACAATGGAAAGCCATTTGGGCAAGTCACAGTCTCTCAGCCTCAAAGGAGGGTAAAGGCAAACCTTCTGTAA
Organism: Iguana delicatissima; assembly: GCA_948472985.1. Classification (NCBI taxonomy): domain Eukaryota; kingdom Metazoa; phylum Chordata; class Lepidosauria; order Squamata; family Iguanidae; genus Iguana; species Iguana delicatissima. The sequence goes on from CAOKZL010000186.1 coordinate 812,454, forward strand.
ACAAATCTTGCTTTTAAAAAAATGATAGGGTTGTAGTATGTCAGAAATGGCTTGAAGGCATGCAGCATTTTCAGTGGGTCATCCATCCTCTTTTAGGAAACAGGACAACTGCAACATACAGAGATGCTGTATATTACCCCCACAGTTAGAAGCAATTGTTGAGACATAGAAATGGGAGGGTATTCTTGGATGCTTGTCCTTATTTGTAGTTTTCTTCTAGGCATCTAACTGAACACTGTGAGGAAAAAAACCTCGATTAGAGGGGTCTTCAGTCTGATTCAGTACTCATGCTTAGAAAACTTACTTCTTCTAGATTAACAGTTTAAGAATTCCTTGGCCAGTGTGGCCACTAGGCTGGTGGATTCTGGGAGTGGTGATATCCAGCTATGTTTATACTCTGTCCATTTCTCTCATCTGATTTCCCATCATGCTGTCAGTGGATTTCCCAAAGTCTCGGGCAGTGTTCTTTTTTCCTATTTCTGCAGTCTGAGATTCTTCCAGCTGGATTTGGGAGGGATCAAACCTGAGATATTATGCATCCAAAGCATCTGTTCTTAGCATAACTTCAGTCCTTTTCAAACATTTCCTAAGCCATAAGCTCCAGCTGGAGAGTGTAGGCATTTAGCCCTCACTCTCACAATAGACCTCTATATGGGGGTGGATGGGAAAACAACACATGCAGTTCTCTAAATGTTTTGCTTTACAATTCCCATAGTCACTAACTGCATGCTTTATAAGATCTGTTTGAACATAGCCTAGAAAACTTACCTAGCAGACTACAGGTCCCAGAATCCCCTGAACAGCATGACCACTGGGTGATTTGTGGGTTGTAGTCCCCAAAAGTAAGTTCTACAAGCTCCACACTTGAACTGTGAGATCTCCATAGCAGCGTTCAGGTTTTTTGCTCTGAAGAAAAAGCCCTCCATAATCATTTCTAATTTACCAGTTCAAAAACACATGAAGATACTGGCTGTACATGGAGACACATCACTACATGAAAGAGGTAGAATTCAGAGGGCTGAATGCATTTTACATTCAGATAGTATCCCTGATTTGGTTTTCTTATTTCCTTTGGAGAAAGTGACCCCCTTACACCTAGACTCAGGTCCAGATTTGCTCTTGAATCCTGAGGACATGCCCAGATCAGAAAGCATTAGGAATTTTAAAAAGAGAAAAACACCAACAGCATGCCTCGCCCCTCTTTGATTTTCCTCTTGAATGTTTGAACTTGGGGTAGTTTAAAGAACAATTGCCCAACTCTGAAAGGGGATCATTGGATATCTGTGCACATGGCACCAGTGCCTGCCTGCACCCCTATAAATCTGAAGCTGGGAAATGCTACCCCCAACTGTTTTACTCTACATGAATGAGAGTGAGCGGAAATATATGGGCATCTGGATCTGGTGGCACCAGGCAGACAAAGAGCTCCCAAGACAAATGACCTTGTCTAGCTAATAGTCCACCTCCTGCTCCCTGAAGATGAAATTTCATGCAATCTGGCAGAATGTTTTGCCTGTTCACAATATGCTCCAGGTTTTGACTTACCCCTTATCTAACAATAATAGCAGATTTTCTCTCTTCCTCCTCTTTTTTGTTTAAAGTGCAGAATTTTTGGTTTGAGCAACTGTAACGTTATCACAGTCATCAGTGACAGATTCATTTTTTCTCCTGAGCTGTTGGGACTCTCAGATGGAGCAAGGAGCTCCCAGTGGTCTGGATAGTGAGGTTCTGGTTACATTTGCAATGCAATTTATAAAGAACTTGAAAGAAGATAATAGCCTAGCAGATTGGGGAGTGTTGTTGATTTTTTCGTGGGTATGTAAATATATCTGCTGCTCAGATTTTGATTAATTTAGCATCCATCTGGACTACAAGCCCTTTGCTGGACTGTACCTCTGATTTAAGCTAATAGACTTTGGGTGCCTCTGTTTTAAATAGCTGCCCTTTATCTACATGTTGTCTTTTTGGTTCAGTCAAATGGAGGGAGCATAACTTATCCACTAGCCCACATACTTTTTCAAAACCAGAGAGAAAGCTCTATGACTGATTATCAGCCTGCAAACAAAGGCTACAAAAGTTTCTTGCCAGTATGTAGTTGCAGTGGCCCTTTATGGCCTAAAGGGAAGAATGCAAAAGAACTCTTTCCCTAGACGTGATTAGCAGTTATCATACGTGACTAAGGAAACCTTATTGAGAATCCTGGATTGTGTTATTCTTTCCAAATGCTTGCACAGTGGGAGGAAGAAAAGGATTAAGGTAGGATGGCTGTGGTCCCCTCATTTGAAGATTATGTCTAAAATGTCTTTGGTTGATACTACTGTGTGCAGTCATAGTTCAATGGGCCAGTTTAATGGACCATTGGTTTCTTTTCACAGTCGTATTTTGGCATCACTCTTCAACTTTATGAGAGTAATCACAGCCGTCATTAAACTTCGTAGTCTCCAGACCACTAAAACATTGTCCTTTCTAAGTTTTAACTTTCTCATTTCTTGCTGGAGAGTGACACTGTGGAATATGCAAAGTCTGTGAGAATCTGTGGAATATGTAAAGTTTCTTTTCATGGCTGATGGTGCAGAGCAGCTGCAGAACTTAGTGAGGTGACATTTACCTTGTGAAGAATCAGGAAGAAAATTATAGAATAGTTCAACCATTATAGACTGAGCAGAACACTTCTTGAACAGGTGAACATTCAGGCTTTCATCCAAGAACCCAAATAGATACTGTGGTCATATATGCATCTCTTTCTTTCTTTCTTTCTTTCTTTCTTTCTTTCTTTCTTTCTTTCTTTCTTTCTTTCTTTCTCCGTCCCTTCCTTCCTTCCTTCCTTCCTTCCTTCCTTCCTTCCTTCCTCTCTTCCCTCCCCCCACACTTTCTTTCCACACCCATACTCACATATACCCACCAAGATTCACCTCTTGTCAATAGTTGCACTGGCTACAAACTTGCTTCTACAACCCATTCATACTTCTGTGCTACAGTTCTTCTCTTCTATCCTGCGCCTCTGCAGAATGATCTGCATTTTAGGCACACTGTATTGAGTGTGTGATACCTAATTCCATATAAAATCACACAGATTTTTCATAGTGCAGCTGTGTAGATTGGCATGTGGACAAAACAATATTAGCATTGACTTTAAGAGTTAAAAGCAGTTCTGTCTGTGTGCACAGGCATTTACAGGTTTTGGCTGTAAATCCAAAAAATTGGACTGTCAGGACCTGCACTTGCCCTGAGCCCTTCACTGATACCACTTTCTGCAGTTCTATAGTAGTGAGGAAAGTTGGGCTTGTCAGAAGTTAATAACTCACTCACCATGGTGAAAGATAAGATACATGTGTGGTACCCAGTTCCCTTGATATAAATGTTGGCACTATGAGCTACAATAGATTCATAAATAGCAGCTCTTCTTGCTATTCATAAAAACTTTCCAGTTAACATGACTATGTGGAAGCCAGCTCTAGACAGAGGGGTGAGATCTATAGTTTATAGAAATATATACTACTATTGTATTTAGGCAGTTCTAGATTCAATCCATGGATTTCCCAATTAAATGCAACTAAGAGAAAACTGGGCAAGATGTAAAGCATTTCACCCACTTCATCCTCTCCTATGCCAAATTTGCACATATAATACTGAGTCTTCCATTAAAATACATAGAAAGCCCACATGTGAAGGAGCATCATGTTCAAAGCATGTGTGGGGCTGCTAGGGGGGATCTGCAGTACAAGATCTTCCATACCTTATGCCTTCTAGTGTAAGAAACAGATGATAAAATAGAAAGTATCTGGATTGCTCAGGGCCAGGAGAAGTATGTGGAGTTTTTCTGTATGCTGTGTTGGGAGACAACTGTGGTCTGTTGGGCTATGAAGGGGGTGGGGGGAGGTGTATATCAAACAGGATGGTCCTATATTGTAAACAGAAGTTTCTCATGCTTCACTAGCAACAGGAAGAAGGAAATGAGACTATGCAGCAGAACTGACAGGCTCCAGACAATACCAGGCCCACCCCACATTTTTCACTGTGTTGCCAAAAGACCTAAAGACATAAAAATAACTTCAGATGTTTCCCCTTCCTTTTTATGCTTATCAGAGAAATATAGCCAAATCCAATGCAAACTGTCCTATATTAAGGCCTCCCCTGTTGGTGTGTCAGGACAGTGTTTTAGGAAAAGAATAACAATGGTGTACAACCAGAACAAAAAGAATGAGAACTTTCTTGCTTCTCCTGTACTGTCCAAAGTGAGACAAATAGATCTCATTCACAGTGATTATATCTATGAATTTTAGCTTTGTTCAGAAGTCTGAAGAGCCATAAACATGACTGTGCTCTATGTTTGATAAGACGCAAATGAAACGTTCATCCTGGCTTTTTTTTTTTTTTTTTTTTTTTTTTTTTTTAGAATATTAAATAGAGGTCTGAGCTTGGACCCATGGAGAAATGTTTATTTATTATTTTTATTGTATTTATTATATTTTTATGCCACATTTTTTCCCAGAATGGAACCCAAGGTGGCTTCCAATAATGTGTTCAGATTTGTTTACTGTAAACTCCTTGAGATTTTTTTTAAAATGAAAAGTGTTATGGCAAGATTTGTAAATAAATACATTTCCCGTAACTTGATGAATAGACTTGGTACCAAGCTTTTCCCTAAGTCCTGTTTCCATTCCGTGTACTTTGGAATTAACAGGGGTTTTGCGCACAGCCTTGTTGTGAAATATGAACTGATGGACATGTCTGGAACTTCAAAAGAAGTTTCACTTGGAGAAAATGGGGAGAAGTCTGACTTTTAGAAAGCAAATCAATGAGACTGGGATTTTTTTAAAAAACCGATGCGCTGAAGAATCTAATGGAAGATAGAGGTGACGTCTTTTTAAAAACAGAGAACCACTCTTTTGAACCCGCAGTTTTATATTCCAATGCCCACTTCGTAGAAGAGTGAGCAAATGATTTTCAGAAGCAAGTAACTTTGCCAAGAAACTAAGTGCCAAAGCATTTGCTCCTACAAAGCACAAGCACTCATTTCACAGAAAGCAAACTGCTTAGAAAAATACATACAATCAGCCAAAATACACATCAGGGGTAAAAAAAAAAAAATTGAGAGACTTCACTCCTTGGCATGGCTCTGGCCCCTGTCCACCTCTCAGTTCTACAGGTTGCTCCCACCATTCTTAGCTTACTTTCTTCCTTTTTCTTAACAGAGGACGGACCTGCTTAAAAATGAAGCACAAAGATGCCACCTCCTGCCCTTCATATTTCCTAAAAAAGTGTTTAGGGTCTACAAACCCTCTCAAAGATAAACATGATACTGGAGCATGGGACATTGTTTAACAGCAACAATACAATGTCCCAATTAATTTAAAAGAAAGAAAGAAAGAAAGAAAGAAAGAAAGAAAGAGAGAAAGAGAGAGAGAGAGAGTCAGGAGCAATGGGGAGCCAAGGAAGCACCATAGGGAATGTCCTTGGCAAAGACCGGTGCTTGCAGGCACCATGTTGGAGGCTCCCCACTGAATGGACATTGAAATGCTCTTAATCCTTAACTTTCTGAGAAGGTAGACCAAGGCATTCTTCCAGCACATGCTGGCTCCAGTTGGTATCTCAGTTGGAGGCACTTTAGTGTGGTGTATGCAGCCCCAAGACACATGGATACCACATTGAGATTGAGCTGGCATTCTTAGAAATTCCTGGATTCCCAAACAATGGAATGTCTTTGTGCCAGTCTCAATTTTAAATATTTTTTTAAAAATACATATAGCCTTCACCAGAAAGTTTGTGATTTACTGGGCATTTTAAGGAGCAGACTCCATTAACTGGCCATAAATATAGAAGAAAACCCAGCAGAGTGTAGCCATTCCGGTTACATTTCTTACCTTATTCCTGTGCTACAAGGGTCAAAGTGACTTTTAAATAATTCTGTGTAGTGAGGAACATCAGGACATGTTGTTTGTTTTTGATTCTTTGGCTGATAAATATCAAGGAATGTGAAGGCTGCTGTTTTTCCAGCAGAGAGACTGCAAATTAGCAGGATGGGGTTATGCTATTCAGGCCAAGGTTACTAGCATATCTCTTGGTTTGTTCTTCCTCTAGCAAATACCATCTTTCCAATAATAATGTGCCTGGAATAGGGCAGTGAGTGTCTCTGGAAAGATTTTTTTTCTATAAATAAAGGGAAGAATGAGTTTATGAATGTACCTTTATGAATCTCAGGCGCCCATTCCATTCATATTCCTGTATATGAGAATCTTCTTGCCATCCTGCATTATTTTGCTTTCCTGTCTTCAGAAATTAGACTGTACAAATATGCCACACTGAATCCCTTGGATTTCTTGTAGGTACAGTTGTTTATACTTATTTAGAGCTAGGTCACCCTATTGGTTACAACACTGGACAAGGGCTTGGGAGACCCAGGTTTGGCTGCCTACTAAGCCTTACAATTCCCTAGATGACTGTGGGCCACTCATTCTCTCTTAGCTTGGTCTACCTTTACAGGCTAGTTGGAAGGATAAAGTAAAGAAGGAAGAGAAACTTGCAGTCTACATTAAACTGATAGGAAGAAAAGTGGGATATAAATCTAATTAGTAAAAATATTTGTTTAAAAAAGTAAAGAAATTTTGTACCATAGTAATACAAGTTCTATGTCAAGAAGAGTTGAATTTTGCAATTCTGCGTTATAATTCTGCATTATAAGCATATAAGTATATGAGTATAAGTATACCAACAAACTACCCTGGCATGCCTTCTTCTCCAGAATTTATCCGCCCACCTTTTTCTCTTTCTTTCTTTCTTTCTTTCTTTTTCTTTTTCTTTTTCTTTTTTCTTTTTTTCTTTTTTGAAGTTTTTGTAAGCCTTGCAATTGACTACTGGAAATCTCAATCAGTTACTCCTTTAGCTACACATTTTCAGAATATTTGTATATTCAGAGACTCATACAAAACTGACTTTGAATAAAGAGCGAGCAGCAATTCTCACTAATATGAATTTGACTTTAGATATAATATTTCCCACTTGTGCAGATTCATGGCATTCCAGCTGCTGTAAAGCAAAGGAAGAGAAGGGGAGATGATATGGAACCATTCTACATAGCAATGTCATCTGGGCTTGCTACAGCTTTACCCTGAAGGCATCAGATTCTGTCTGATCTTGGAAGCTAAGCAGAGTCAGGCCTAACTAGTATTTGTATAACTGCCATAGAATACCATGTGCTGTAGGCTATAGTGTAGAGGAAGGTAAAGACAAACTACTTGAGCATTTCTTGCCTAAGAAAACCCTATGAAATGCATGGGGTCACCCATAAATCAACAGAGAACGAGGTCACACACACACACACACACACACACACACACACAAGCTGTAGTAGCACGATTCAGCTAGTTAAGCACTTTCTCAGCTTTGCATGAGCATCTATACTAATGATAATTTTAATTGGTAGCACTATTTCTGTCATACAAATATCTTTTATTTAAGCTATAAACCTAATGTTATAACCATGAGGCATACATTTAAGAGTAAAGTACCCCCGCATAGAAGGTCTGTACCTAAACAGAATGTGTACTTTATATGATAGCATCTAGTAACTTGGAATCTGTGTTCTACAGGGAAATATAGGTATTTACGGGGAAAAACAAAACCTTCCACATGTTTTCTTTAATCACACATTGTCTCTTTTAGTCACCCAGCTGGCTGAGAAGCAGATGGCTGGTCATGTATCTCAGTCACTTCAAAGCCTTGACTTCAGTGGAAGTAGGACTATAGTGGTGCTTGTGGTGGTATCTATAAATACAATATTTATTCAAATACATTCTAAGTGAAGGGTCATCTTGAGCTTTGTCTGTGGAGCCTACCCATGCTTGCCTTCTTCTGGTGTGATTTGTTGAAACTCAGCTGGTGGAACAAGATCTTATTTGACATTTGGCTAATCCTTGTATGTGTGTTGATCCTGGAAAGTTTGGAGACAGAAACTGTTATTTGTACTCATTAGCATTTTCTTGGAAAGTATACAGAGGGCTAGATTATTTTTAGCAGGCAAATTAGGGGACAAAGAGGGAAAGTGGTAAAAAATAAAACATGACTCCTTTTATCTTAATTTTAGATAATGTATATTAGCAAACCTTTGCTCTCTTCTCCCCATGGGTACCATTCTAATTAATAATGAGAACTCTTCATTAAATTAATTAGGGTTTTAAAAGCTGAGCTATACTTTAAGGTGGAATAAAGATAATCATTACAGAGGCCCTTTCCGCATGGCATTTGCCGTGTGAAAGGGCCTGGAGCATCACACAATTGTGAGGAGCGATCTGCACGATGCACTCACAATCGCGCGATGCTCCAGGGACCGGCAGGCGCCAATCATGCACCTTTTCATTTTCAGCTAGAAGCCGAAAATGGTGCACAATCGTGCATTGCTCCTGGGCCCCGCATGCACTTACCTGGCGTGCGGACCCTCTGGAGCCATGCCGGTCGCGCTTTGTGCCCCAGTGCAGCCTGGGAAGGTCCCCGGCTGCACTGCAGAAGGAAGAGGTGGGCTCTCACACAAGCAGGCAGTTCATGTGAAGTCGAAGGACCCTGGACGCGAGAGCCTCTCACCAGAGGCTGCTCGTGCGATCCCTGCACCCCAGCACCAGAAGAAGGTAAGGTGCAAAAAGAGCCCAAGTTTTAACTTAGTACTATGCTGTCTTTATGGCATATAGCATTGAATGATGGTTTTGCAATGCAGCTTTGTGTTCCATATGGCAAGCTGATACAGATGTCAAAGTTACCATTGAGTTCAAGAGAACATCCCAGAGTAATTTCATCATCTGCATCGTCTCTCTAATGTCTTAACAAGTGGTTAAGAGAAGTCTGGTGCATGTAATGCACCTGGTGAGAAATTCCAAGTAGCAAAGGAGTGGTCCATACCTCTCATCAAAACATTTCCAACACAGGGCCAGAATATTCTGGTGTTTGAGACAAGACAGCCAGTGGCACCCCAACAAACATCCAGAGGAAACCTCATAGCACCCAAAGCAAGCAAAGTTATTTTAGCCCATGAAGTAGGCAGTCTTACCAAGACCATCTCTGCCAGTATAAATATAACAATAACATAATAAGTAACAATTTTCTGACCTTTCATGATGCCAGGAAGCGATCTGAGTGAGCTGTATCACTCTGCCTCATAGTAGATCCCAGCCTGTCTTCACCAGTCGGCAGAATAGGAGACTGGCAGTTTACCAGTTGTTATACAAATCCTTAAGTAATTTAATACTTAGCTGTCATCAGAATTTTGAATTAATTGATTTCTTAAACAATTCATTTTAAAAAATCACATCAGTTTTCAACATTGTTAAATTCTTAAATGACAGTGATGCTAATTGTTTGAAAGATGGTTAATGTTTACATTATTTCACTTATTTCTGGGGGTATTTTACGGGGTGCGACTTTGGGCCATTTTCTCTGATTTTAGTTGCATAAATATATTGTTGCATAAATATATTGTTAACAGAATGAAGCAATTTTCCAGTTTTCACTAAACCAACCAAAGTTAATGAATTGAATTGCAAATTAACCATCGAGGAATTTCCATTTCCGTTCTCTGGTGGTCATCTAGTATTTTTGCCCTAGCTATGTTGACATTTTTGTTTTATTAAGTCTTATTTCCAGTCCTTTTTAGGGAAGAGGGACTGAGAAGCAGATTGTTCTTTGTGTGTCCAGCATGCAGGAAGTGCAAGTAACGGAAGTTCTCTGTTTGTTGTGTGTATTGAACTGTTCTGTTCTGTTTGTTTCTTAATGGGCTCTTAAGAATGTTTCACTGTTAATAAATCTGATAGTGCTGGACTAAAGATCAGACAAAGAAGACAGCTTCATATTTGTTCTTTTTTGTTTGTTCTCCTTTTTTTTTAACAAATATTATGTACATGACCAGTCAGCAGTTAATTCTTTAAAGTCATAAGTCACATTTTTATCACTACAAAGGATGTAAACTCCATTGCTAATCTGTTTTCTTTAATAAACCGGAGGAAGTTCTTCTGTGTTTTGATAAACTGGAGGAAGTTCTTCTGCCAATTTGATTATCTTTAGAAATTGGCAAAATAACTATTTTTATAAATAATCCATATTGTTAAGATCTGTGTTGACTATATTTATATAGTAGCAAAAGTTGGACATAATCCAGAACAATCGAGATGGCCTTCCTAAAAATCATGTTAAACTCCGCTGAAGTGCTTAAGATGCTGAAAATTGCTTAGATCCCACTGATTTAAGAGGATTTAAAGATATGTTTCTTTGTACTGTGCTTGTTTTCTCTCACTGTCCTTCACACTTGTGGAAAGCTGACATCTGCTTGAAAACCTTTTTCTGTTTTAACATCCAGCATATTAATATATTTAAATATTTTTCAACTGCAAAAGTTCTTGATTTAGCACAATATTGAGACAAAATTTATACAAGTCTTTATGTCCCCACATGTTTTATCAAGCAGCATCAAGTCCACAATCTCAATACTCTACTAATTGTGGCAGTGGTAGTTTATTATTATGTATTAAAAATTAAGATACACAGAAAACTGGAGAAATTAATTCACAGTTGAAATAAAACTGATAAACCTCTGACTTTTTATTCTAAAACCTACACTTCTGGGTCTTGAGGAAAGAATGGGCATGGGTGGGACTCTGACATGTAATCAAATGCACAAACATGTTGCCCTCCCCATATACAGCCCAGAAATGCATTGCCGTCTTCATTCCTTACACTGGCTTCCCAGACCCTTCCACATCCAACATGTGGAATGACCTGTCAAACCATTTGAATGACCTGTCTTTCCTCCTTCTTTTATTCCTCCAACTCTACTAACCTCCACCCTCCAAAAAGCTCTCTCACCAATACTTCCTCTGCTGAGTGGTTCCACCTGTCATTGGAATTCATTCTGAAAATTCTCCTCTTCTGTGAAAGATTATTGACTAAGCCTATCTCCTCTCAAGCTGAAAATAAAGAATAGTGTGTTTCTTTAGATTTATCCCTTCAAGGTTTTTCTTTCATCTGTTGACTTCCTAGCTGGGGAAAAGAAAAACCTAGGTCATAAGCACTTTGAGACAGAGCTCTATTTTTTTTGATCATGTTACTCTTCAAGTGCTGGACAGGGGAATGACACTACATAAATAATAATTCAGTGTGGTGTATTGGCTATGCTGTTGACTTTTGTTATGGAACAGAGCCGCTCTAAGATATATTGCTGTTCAGGGCAGAATAGCAAATGGTGTTCCCACTTCCCAAGTCAAAGAGCACAGGCTGGCCAAGCTGTTGAGACCTCTGAGGCACAGAATCCCACAAAATGTCCACCATTTCAACAAGAATAAAAGAATAACAGATCAAGTAACAAATTGTTCTCTTTCTGTGACACCCCAAACCATCTACCTGGGGCAGCAACCTCATTCTACCTGATGAAGGGTTGGTTCTGATATCTGGAAACCTGGGTCTAAATCTAAATCCTATTAACCTCACCAGAGGGTTTTAGCCCAACTTAATTTTGTTATTATTGCTATAATTATAAACAGGGATAAACCTGTGAATATTGCCCTGGTTAATTGGGGGTGAAAGTGGACTCAAATTCAAAACAGAAATGCATTTGTTGGCATAAAATTATAGATTAAATTGTTTTTTGTATTTATTTTTACATTTTAATATCAAGACAACACTACCTTTAGGATAGTAAATGATTGTGAAGACAAGCTGTAAGAGTTGGTACAGGTACCCTTTCTCAACCTTTGGCCTTCTAGATGTCTTGTACTTTAAACCCTGCACCTCCAAGTCCTGACCATGACCATTTCTGCACAAGATTGTTATAGCACTATGATTCCACTTTCAACATCCTATGGAATCCTGAGGTTTGCAGCCAGCCGGCCCCTCCCTAAACTGCAAATCCCAGGATTCCATAGGATGTTGAAAGTGAAATTATAGCGCTATAACAGTCTTGTTTGGAAATGGCCCATATTGCTATGCTGGCTAGGACTTCTGGAAGGTGAAGACTAAAACATCTGAAAAACTAAAGTGAAGAATTACTATGCTCTTCAGATATTTTGTGCATTGTATGTGATTGCTCTTGAGAGCTCTGGATGTTATGCTGTCTAACAGCTGATCAGAATGTTCTCAAAGTCTGCAACACCAAGGGAAATTTTTGTTGCTAGAAGTAGCTACTTCATCTTCCATGAATTTTTTTTGGGGGGGGAGTGCTCTTACACTGGTGTTTGTGGGTAGCACCTGTTACTTGCGATAGTTTGCTAGCTGTTGGAATCTCTGCACCATTTCTTCAGTCTTGATACAAAAGCCTCCTTGAACAGGACTTGCATTGATTCTCTCTCCACCCAACTTGAAGAATTGAATTCGTGCTAGAATTTGTAGAAAGTAATTCAAGAATTTCTTGCGGTAGTAGCTTCAGAACAGAATTCTGTAGGGGTATGCAAAGTGTTTCCAAACCCTTAGGCACAAAGCAGGTTAAAAAAGAACTCAAAATAGTAATATTGCCACCTCAAAATAAGAGCTGACTAGTCATATTCCTTCTATCCTAATTTGATTCAAATACTTTAAATTTCAAAGCTGCTACTTTATTATGTTCCATAATGTTGTTTCATGTCTTGCCCTGTCATCATTTCTGACTTTCAGAGATCTAAGACAACCCTATTCTTAGCGTGATTTGTTCAGAGGGGATTTGCCTTTGCCTTCCTCTGAGGATGAGAGAGTGTGATTTGCCCAAGGTCACCCGGTTGGTTTCCATGGCTGAACAGGGATTCTAATTCTGAAATCCAGTCATAGTGCGAGGCTCAAACAACTACACCTCGCTGACTCTCATGCCCCTTAGTAAGAAATATTTATTTAACTAACTGTTAAGCTTTTGTTAATTTAGAATTATTTTTAACTGCTCTTAGCTGCCCTGGTGGCTGCAAGGCAGAGCATAATGCAAAAAATAAAATAGGTATGCTCTGTGGAGGTCCTGGGGCACACAATAGCATTCAAATATGAGAGCAATCTAATTCAGCTAGTGACTCTTAATCATTCACAGCCTGTAAAAACTTTTCCTATTCTTGGCCATGCTGCTTCTTCAGTCACACTGTTACAGCGTCATGAGACACATGAGCAAAGTATTCTTGCAATCCAGGCTTTTCTTGCTAGAAAGCAGACTTGATTCTTGGAAAAACATACAGGCCGTTAATTAAGTGGGGAGGAACTCTTGAAGAAGGAAGAATGTGCCTAATGGTGTTCAACTTGATGGAGTGGGAAGGGGATTGGTGAAAGCATCTTCACTGGTTTGATGTGGCTATTGAAATAAGCAAAGATTTATGTGGTAACTGAAGAATATGTTGGCTGGGCAAATAGAAACATCTTGAAGCATGAGAGTGTTTAAGTGATGGATCCCAAAACTAAAGGTGATTTATTTGAAGGCACTATGGCTTCAAATTCTGGAATGAAGTTCTCTCTAACTGGTAAGCATTTGGTTTTCAGAATATATAAAACAGTCACCATTACCTAAAGAATGCAAAGGCCAACCAGGCCCATTTCCCTCTTTGTCTTTCTGTCACCTCAGTGCAAAGTGCAGAAGTGAGGGCCCGTCGCACCATTAGGCAGAGTGAAACAACTTCCTCAGGTGGCAGATTCTGGAAGGCAGCAGCAATCCCGACTGTTCCTTGGAGCGTCCTGACAATTCCACTTTCTTGACAGAGCTGTGTGTCCCATACAGCTTGTCCTCATCTTGTAAACTGACCTGCTCCCAAAAATGCATTGGGATGGCCTTGCTGATCAGCTATGTTAGTTTATAGCAGTAGTCACAAATGGCAGATGGTGTTGGTGACAGCTCTGTAGAGGAGGAATTGGTTAGCTAGAATTGCCTGAATCTAAAACAGTGGATGCCCATCCAGGGTTCCACAAAAATGTAGGTTTTTGAGACATGTAAATCAGCTCAGATAAGCAGGACTCTGAATATACAGTCATTGTTTGTATAGTGTTGCAGTAACACAGACTCTTAATTAGAGACAGAGAGACCTTGGTTAGTTTTTCAGACTGATAGGTGTTATCTCAAGCAGCCAGGTCATTATCATATGAAACAAAAGTGAGAGACAGTAAGGAATTCCTTTAAAAGTGCCTGTTAACACCGTTTTTAATTGACCCTTGACACAGGAGGTATAATGGTACTCTTTACCATCCATGTAGAAAAGCTTGCCTTCATTTTGTCATAAAGACCAGTTTTTGAAACTCCAACTGGACAGCTCATCTTTTAAAAAAAAAATCTCCTTTAATAATTTCCCTGCTCTTTTGCTTACAGAAAAGAAAGAGCTCATGGTTTTTCCTGTATATTTTTAATTTATAACCAATTCTCTTGTATGCTACTGATATGAGAACCATTTAGTTCTTATTTTTAAAGTTTTTATTGCTCTAGGAGAAAGTGGCACAAAGTCCCTCTGTAAATTCACATTTTTTGGCCACATGCACAGCTTATAAAATGGGTAGTGGGTTATGTAGTGGGTTTTGCCCTATATAAACAGTAGTCTGTACAAAACATGGGCATAAATAGAATACACTGACTGCATTAACAAGCAACAATAAGCCATCATTCTTTATAATTCTGGTTTCTCAGGAATGAGTCAATATGTTCATGTATATTATCCTGTTGTTCCTGCTGCAGCTTTGTTGCTGTTGCTGTTGCTGTTGTGTGCCTTCAAGTCCTTTCTGATTTATGGCAACCCTAAGGTGAACCTATCACAGGGGTTTCTGGGGTTGAGAGTGCGTGATGTGGCCAAGATCACCCAGTGGGTTTCCATGACTGACCATGGAATTGAACCCTGGTCTTTGAGATAGTAGTCCAATGCCCAAACCACTACAGCACACTTATTTGGAGAACATTTGGGGTCCTTCATCAATTACCATATGGAAGGACTAGCAATTTCTGACAGTTATTCAACCATTCAGTTTAAAGAAGACAAAATGATATAAATCTATATGTAAGTATATATATTAAGTAAGTGTACTCATAATGTATATTATATTATGTATATTGTATAACAATACTTATAATAATAATAATAACAAAATGTTGGTAAAAAAAGTAAAAAAAGAAAAAGCACACTGGCTTGCCTCCTCTTTGCTGTGGGAGCACTCAAGCAGTGTGCATCATAAGCCAGAATGAAAGGCCCTTTCCACATCCTATCTTTTCTCGGCGCTGGGGTGCGGTGCTCGCATGAGCAGTCTCTTGTGAGAGGCCCTCACGTCCAGGTTTCTTCATCTCTGCACGAGCTTCCTGTTCATGCAAGAGCCCTGCCTCTTCCTTTCGCAGTGCAGGACCTTCCCAGGCTGCACTGAGACAGGAAGCACGACCGGCCCAGCTCCCAGGGCTCTGCATGCAAGGTAAGTGCACGTGGGGCCTGGGAGCAATGCGTGACCGTGCACCATTTTTGGCTTAGACGAAAATGAAAAAGTGCACGAGCGGTGCCTGCAGGCCCTAGAGCATCGCACAAATGTGAGTGCATCGTGTGGACTACTCCTCACATTTGCACGATGCTCAAGGGGCCAAAGATTGCGAAAAGGGCCAAAGATTGTCACTTGTCTTGACAGCCATATGCACTCAGAATTCACTGCTTATAGCTTCTTTATCTATCTATCATTTGCAAGTGGCCTTGCAATCAAACTACAGGTGAATTTTTGCATTTAAACTGGAGTTTCAGTGTGTGGAAGTGGGCTAATAATCTTCAGGATTATTATGTGGAGTGAGTTAGCACAGTGTAGTGGTTTAAGGATTGGATGATGACTCTGGTGACCAGAGTTCAAAACTCTGCTCAGTCACGGAAACCACTGGGTGACCCTGGGCAGCTTTCATATTCTCAGCTTCAGAGGAAGGCAAAGGCAAACCTCCTCTGAATAAATCTTGCCAAGAAAACTCCTGATAGGGTCACCATAAGCTGGAAAGGACTTGTTGTAAGATAGCAAGGAAATTCTGGAAGGGAATACATGATGAAATTCAAAGAATTTATAATGTGAACTTTGAAATGAAGCCAGAATTTTATTTGTTAAATATGCTTGGACAACAAAGAGAAATAAGATCTCATCAGAAGACATTGTTATATTTAATAACTGCTGCAAGGTTGATATATGCGCAATATTGGAAGGAAAGGAAATATGTTGGTATAGAAGAATGGAAATCGAAAGTCCTGGATATGGTAGAGACAGAAAAGTTAACATTTTCTTTGAGAAATAAACCTATCCAGAGCTTTGAAAGGGAATGGAGAGAAGTTTTAGATTGGATAAAGATATAATACAAGAAAAGAAAAAAGAATAAAGTAAGTTTGTAAGTGATCTAAAGTAACAATGTAGTAAGATAATGTAACAAAGTAATGCAACAAGGCAGCGGGCAATGTAACAAAGGAACTGTGTAATGATGAAAGATGTAACAAATTCTTTGAGCAAGTAGTAACTATGTATGAATGGAATGTAAACATGCAGATTCAACTGGAAAATAAGCCAGGGAGGGGGATTTTTTTTTATTTTTATTTTTAATTTAAATTTTTCCAAAAAAAAAAAAAGTTGGAAAGGACTTGAAGGCACACAACAACAATTGTGTAGAAGGGAACCTTAACCATTTTCATTCAGGGAAATCTTTGCTAAAGTGACAATAGCTTTGAGAAGAAATACCCCCTGCACCAAAACAAGCACAGCAATTTTAGTGTGTGCATGTAGCGGGGGAGTGATTTTTTATAGCAGTGAAATCAGGAAGGGTTAAATACTCCCTCAATATCTCCTTGATACTGATGATGATCCCCCCACACACACATCACAGAAAGAAAGCATGAGAGAGAGAAAGACAGAAACTACACAGCTGGTGCTTTTCTGCCTTTTAAAAAAATCAGTCTATTAAAAGCAATAATACATTTAAGTGACACAACTGGTCTAATTCTTGGGTGCATCTGAACCTATGTGGACATGAAGGTCCAAACTTGATCTGCCAGCTGCCTCAGGTATCTTAAGTATTTGCTTGTCGTGTTCAAGTATAAAGTAGAGAAGAAGAAGGCAAGCAAAATTTAACCTTTACTCCCACCTTACCTCCTCTTCTGTTTTTAAGAAAATTTTCCACAGCACAACCATTGTACTACATTGTACAACCAGTGATATCAAGTGGCTTCACCAGGCAATTGGTTAGCAGCCAGTAACTTAGGACTTCTGTGTCAGTCAGCAGGTTTATCTTCATGAAAAAGTGTTGAGGCAAAAGTCAGTGTATTAGACCCCTGTAGCTTGTGAAACAGTCTGATTATGTATGTTTACATCTTTTTGCCCCAAGCATTGAAGAAATAAAATGGGGCTAAGGGTAAATTAGAGTAAGAAAAAACAGTTTGCTTATTAACTGTTGTTGTGCGCCCTCAAGTTGTTTCCAATTTACAGTGATCCTAAGGCAACTTTATCATTCACAAGATTTGTTCAGAATGGGTTTGCCTTTGCCTTCGGCTCAGAGAATATGACTTGCTTAAGGTCACCCAGTGGGTTTCCATAGCTAAGCACCGATTTAAACCCTGCTCTCTAAAGTTGTATTCCAGTGCTCAGCAATGGTCCCATTGGTATGTAGGTAGGTAGATAGAAAGAAATGAACAGTGTTAAGATAAGAAATGCAAGCTGTAGGAGTCCTTTTGCACCACTCAGTTGTAGCACCATGATTCTACTTTAATTTCCCATTCTACATGTCATGGAATCTTGGAGTTGGTTGTTTGGTGAATTATTCAGGTGGAAAGTTAACCTTTAATGCACATGTGTCAAACACAAGACCCGCAGGCCAAATACAACCTGCCAGGCCATTTCACCTCTCCTGCAGCTGCAACACACACACCCTCCACTAGGTGAACCCAGTCCCCACATTGCAGGCCCCCGGCTGCCAGTATTCTGAAGAGGGGCCCAGCAACCAGCACTCTATTTCTACTTCTGACTGCTCCTCTGCCCAAGTCTCGCCATCAGAGCATTGCAGCGGGTTACCATGGCAACACTCCGCATTGCTCACAAGAGTTGGCCAGAGGAGCAGTCAAAATTAGAAGTAGATTGTGAGTGCTGGCTGCTGGGCCCCCTTTCAGAATACGGGCAGCTGGGGGCTTGCATGTGGGGACTGGGTTCATCAGCTACAGAGAGGGGCAGTGGGGCAGAAAGAGCCACAGGGAGGAGCAGAAAGAGGCACAGAGAAGGTCTGGGGAGCATAAAATGACACACTTTGGATATACTGACCAATTCTATGTCACTTTACAGAAGTACAGGGACCATAAACTACGATCAAATAGCCCCAAAATCTCCAAGAAAAGACAAGTTAATTCAGAGGGAAGGCAATTTAAAAAAACAGTAGTAATTGAATGCAGAGGCAATTACAGTTCTCCCTCCACATTCACGAGTTTCACTCTTGTGGGTTTGCTTATTCGCGGTGCCTTGCCTCCCCCCGCATTCTCCCTCTCCCATTACCTGGCAGAGGGGTATGAGAGAGTGAAAGGGAGGAAAGACTGTTTCCTCCCCCTTGCGATCTCTGCCAACCACTGCGGGTGTGATTTCCCCAGCGGGGAATCGGTGGGAGGGTCAAGGGGAGGACAAATCCTTTCCTCCAGCTCACCGTCTCCCCATTCTCAGGTCCCCGAGTGACTGCCCGAGTAGTGGCAGAGGGGGGAGATGGTGAGTGGCAGGAAAAGATCATTTCCTCCCACTTGCCATCTCCCCGCCTGCAGCTCCCCGAGTAACTGCCCAAGTGGCAGCGGGAGAGGGGAAGATGGTGAGTGGCAGGAAAAGATCCTTTCCTCCTTCTTGCCATCTCCTCGCCTGCAGCTCCCCGAGTGACTGCCCGAGCAGTAGCGGAGGGGGAAGGAGGGGAGCAGCAGGAAAGATCCTTTCCTCCCACTTGCCATGTGCCCACCTACTGTTCCCTGACAATCACCTGAGCAGCGGTGGGGGGAACATGATGAGCGAGGAGGAAAAGATCCTCCCTCCCTCTGAGGAAAAGATCTTTCCTCCCTCTTGCCATATCCCCACCCGCAGCTCTCCAAGCAATCGCCCAAGTGGTGGCACAGGGGGACATGGCAAGCAGTGAGAAATATCTTTTCCTCTCACTCACCATGTCCCCACCCGCAGCTCCTCGAGCAATCACCTGAGCGGCAGCGGGGTGGGGGACATGGCGAGCAGGGAGGAAAGATATTTTCCTCTTGCTCACCATATGCCTGCCCACAGCTCCCCAAGTGACTGTCTGAGTGGCGGCAGAGAGGAGACAGCAAGCAGTGAGGAAGAGATCTTTCCTTCCCGCTCGCTATGTTTCCACCTGCAGCTCCGGTGCAATCTCTTCAACTGTGGAGCGGGAGAGGGTGAAAGAGAGGAAAGATTTTTTCTCTCTCCCTCCGAATTCCTGCCCACTGCTGGCAATCGCCAGAGGCCTGCAGCAGAGTGCAGGGGAGGAGGAGTTCTGGAGGAGAAGTTATTTGCGATTATTTCACTTTCGCAGCGGTTCTCTGCATGTATCCCCCATGAATGTGGAGGGCCTACTGTATTTAATATGATAAAAGAGTAGATACATTTATATAGTCTTACAGATACAACCGGCCCTTTGAGGGCAACCATAATGCTGATGTGGCCCGAGATGAAGTTGAAGTTTTACAGCCCTGCTTTAATGGAAGCTAACTTTGATAGTTCTTGATAATGAAGTGTGGACAAACCACTGCACCACACTGGCTCTCATTTATTCACTACCACTGTTTACAGTACTCCATACCTTTATGTCAGGCATGTTTTTTTATCTTAAGTATTTCTGAGAAGAAAAGAAAGGAGATTATTGGCTGGCATGTAAAGGGGTATTTTAAACCTGGCAGTCAAGTGCTTCTTTCAATATCATCTGTTTTTATGGAAAGCTAAATATTGGAGGATATGAGCTGGATCTTGGAGTACTTTGTAACAGAAACAATGTGGTGTTTTACTTTATCTGCCAAACAAATATTTGCTTTTTTTTTGTCTCTGTGCCCATTTTTTCAAAATACTTACATCTCACATCCCTCAGTGGTGACCCAGATGTAAACCCTGCTGTATTCTGTAGAGCTTACTCCAAGGTAAATGCACCTATAATTGGAGCCCTAATATTGTAATTTCTAAAAGGGCCTTAAACCTTTAACATGTAAATTGCTAGTGACAGCTGGTCTTTTGAAATTTTAACTTTCTAACTAGGGAACCATTTATGGTTTCCCATTACCTTCACAAACAAAGTTTCAACAGTGTGTAAACCCTACTAATTACCTGCATTGATTTTCAGAGGAGATCACGTCCAAGCTGGTGGCTACAGTTATTTCCCAATTTTATCTCTTTCCTGAGTCTAGCCCATATGTTTTTATGAGTGTAAATTAGGATTTCTTTCAAAATAGCGGAACAAGTCCCAATTACAGTATTGGAGTGATTATTGTGGAGGATTAATGTTATCATAATTGAAAGCCAATGTGGAATTTTTCAGCAAAGCCTCATGAATAGAATATTAGGCTGTAGGTTGGATTTTGTTTACAGATCTTTACTTTTAAAAGCAATGGGTTTTTCATCTCCAAAGTTGCATGGTGTTTCTGATCAGAATCCTTTCTCGTAGTGGTTGTGTGGAGGAAACTAGAAAGACTCTAGTCCTAGGGAAGCTTTTCATCTGATTTAAGATCAGACTGCACATTGTGTTGTTCTTAAAGTGTGCTGGTTTCTAAACATTTGGAAGGAGGTAAAAGATTTAACTTATCGGAAGATGAATATGGAGGATATGGTATCTTGCTCTGTTAGAAAAATGGCTTCCTACATTTAAAAAAGTACACAGACGCACAAAAGAAGACACATTTGTGACATTGGCCATTTCCACACTAGATGCCATTAGCATGTTGTACTGTTACAACTCTGGCATTGCCACTCATGCAATGGTAGCAGGTTGGGAATGCTGTTTTCTGTACCCTTCCTCCTTCAGTGGATGAGTAGCAGCATTGCCACCAGTGTTCCTTTTGCATTACTGCTGCCTGGGCCACTCCCTGGCCCCACCTTCACCTTGCCTCACAGCCACAATTGGTCAGGGTTTTTTGTTTGTTTGTTTGCTTTTCTTTAGAAGCCGTACTAGCGCAACACAGTTGTAACCACACTACAAGCCGGTACACTGCTGCATTTTCATGCTATGATGCTTAAAAATGTATTTTAAAAAATTAAAGTTGTAACACAAAGAAAAACTTTTAACATAAACACAGATGCCCTTTTTGCACGGCATTTGCCATGCGAAAGGGCCCCTCAAGGATGCACTCACAATCGCATGATACTCCAGGGACTGGCAGGCACTGACTGCACATTTTTTCATTTTCGGCTGTGAGCCGAAAATGGTGCACGATCGTGCATCACTCCAGGGCCCCATACACACTTGCTGTGCATGCGGAGCTCCGGAGCTGCGGTGCTCACGCTTCCTGCCCCAGCACAGCCTGGGAAAGTCCCAGGCTGCACTGCAGAAGGAAGAGGCGGGGCTCTCACGTGAGCAGGCGGCAGCTGCAGAGCTGAAGGAACTGGGACATGAGAGCCTCTCGCTAGAGGCTGCTCGTGCAATCCCCGCACCCCAGCTCCGCGAAAAGGTGCATTGCAGAAAAGGACCAGAGAGGTGATAGGTTTTGAAGTTACCACACTATGGGACTCAGGGGAGGAACAAGCTGGGCACACCCACATCCTGCCCACTACTGGATCCGTGACAACAGGAGGTGCTATCAAGCACTATTAAAGTGCTGCACAGACCCGGCTGACAGTATTGAAATGATAATGGAATAGAGCGTTCACAGTTTTTTGTTTTATGTGAGGGTTCCTGGAATGTTATAGTGCTATTATACTGCTATTATTCCACTTTCAACATCCTGTGGAATTCAGGGGCTTGTAGTTTACAGAAGCCAAAGAGCTCTCTGGCTGAGAATTCTAAATACCCCTCCCTACGCTGCAAACCCCAGGATTCCATAGGATGTTGAAAGTGCAGCTCCTATCAAGATCAGGGCCAACGTGCATGGTTGGGAGGAGGCTTAAACCTTCAGTAGATACCTTTATGTGTTTAACGCTGTGGTTCTCAACCTTTGTTTCTCCAAATGTTTTGGACTTCAACTTCCAGAAGCCCAAGCCAAAATAGCTAATGGGCAGGGATTCTGGGAGGCCAGATCCAAAACATCTGGAGAACCAAAGGTTGAGAACCACTGGTTTGAAATAAAGTTTGATCCTTCAGTCACTCCCTGTATTCTGTTTCCTAGCTAGGATTGTACTTCATTTTCAAACTTACTTTCTCTAGTATGCAAACCTGATCTCAAATGGAGATTGGAGCAATCAGATTTAAATACTGTACTTGGGGCCAAAATGAGGCACCAGACTTACTATGCATTCTTTTCCCCAAACTGTTTTTAGGCCAGTTTCTCCATAAGAGGAGATGTTTTTTGTTTGGTTGTTGGTCCTTTTTTTTTTCTCTCTCTCTCTTTCTTAATTGTACAAGTGGAGGTAGGAAACCCTCAGGATAAAATGCTTTGGATGGGAAACTACAAGTACAGAAGTGATTCACCTATATTGCCTACCTGGCACTGCTGTAATTTAAATTAACTCCTTCATTTGCAAACATATTCTTGGGACCAGGAAGACCTTGGTTGAGTTCTTTGACATCAGAGGAGTAAGGAAAAAGTCATAGTCCAAGAACAGATCTCCTAGATCAGGGTGGGAAACAAGGCCAGACGGCTTCATTGGACCCTTCAGAACCCACTAGGGGCTGTACTGCTTCCAAGTTTGCTGCCAAAATACAGCACTCACTAGCAGAATCCATTAACAACTCCTGCCACATAGATTCATGCCATTCTTCAGGGTAGAGTGTTTTCTTCCCTTCTGGAAGTGAAGGGAAAGAGGTGTCATTTGATTGGGTGTGAATATTGACTGCAGCACATTTCACTGGTAAAAACTGGGACATATATGGTTGAGCGACATTAGAATGTGGTCAAGGTGGCAGAAGTTATTAATGAGGAAGGACACAGAAGCTAGAGGTTGGCTTTTGCCTGAGCCAACTGGGAAGGGCAGGATTCCACCCTTTCCTCTCCTCTCTCCCATCCCATGAGTTAATTGAGGTCAGGCTGCTTTGGGATTTTGAACTTGTTTTGCTGCAGTTGAAGTATGCTGAGGACAAAAGGAGAAAGAGTGAAAGGCAGTATATTTTAAAAGCAGATGAAATACATGGGGCATCAGAGGATTAACAGGACTGACCCTGTCAAAATGAAAAGTATGCAGCAGTGGCCACCTCTGCCAAGTTTTCCACACCAGTGGTGCCAGGGGCAGGCTGGGGGAAAAAAGAGTGCTAGGGCCACATGCAGGCCACTCGTTGCTCATGCATTGGCTTAGTTGCTTGAAGCAGTGGACAAGCCCAATTCAAAAACAAAAACTTCATAAGTATAAGGGAGTATTGCCTGATGTGCAAATAAGGCAGATATTGGCTTGTGTGATTGGTATCCCTGAGAATTCCTCCATTAACCAGAAACGGATACAGGTGCACAGGCAAATTCCCTACAAGATGTCTCCTCAGGTCAATCAGGCACTGTCTTCCATGGGTCAACTCTGTAGCTTTCCTCTCCCAAAAATGGTTTCAGAGTTGAAACAAACCAAAAGATTGCTCTTTAAAACTTGTCCACTGCTGTTTTATTGGAACTGAACTTAACATTTCCATTAAGTTCTGGCTTGGGACCTTATGAGAACTGTGGCATAATGGAGACTCCAGGAAGAGGTCAACTGAAGCATTTTATTTTCTTCAGCTAATCCAAGTTTTTCATTTACCTGTCAACCTTGGATCATATTCTGGAACGAGAATCCAAATTAATTAGACATGTTGGCACGCTTGATACAAAAACAGTGCATGTAACTCAAAGATCTGCACATATTCCCTTTCTCCTGGCCTCATGTGCATACTTGTGAATGATTGGATTCTGCCAAATAGTATATTTTGAAGGAGCAAAGCACAAGAAAAGTATGGTCAGAAGAAATAAGCTATATGTAAACTGAGTAACTCATAAATGCCGTGGAGACCTTTAGTTCTGTTCCACTTTTAACCTGGGTAGTAAATGCAGGCTCAGGTAGATGTAACACAATGTGTCAGTTGTTCTTTGGATTTAGGTCTGACAGTATTATTTACATGATTTAAAAAGGCTGAGTATTAGCTTTAGTAGGTCTTTTGGTCTGCAAAATAGTCACATCAAAGCTACATGATTTACCGAGGAACACTTACTTTTCTTTGGAAGTTTTTAATGATATTAATTCAGCCTGTATTATCTAATAAAAGCACCCTACATGTTTGCTAAGGGTTATTTTTTTACAAAAAGAAGCTATGACCCAGCAGTTCAGTGCTGAGCCAGGCTCTTCCCTTGTGTCCTGAGAGGCAATAAGAACAGTGTCTTGTGATGGTGGCGCTCCATAAGCCACAGCCTGCAGTGAAAGCACTGTGTGTGGATAAATGTGTGGGCTCTGGCTGGCAGTAGTGAACAGGTTCTTAAAAGTGTTGCTGAAATATGTCTCTGTGATAGTCTCTAGAGCAGTGAAATTAAGTAATTCCATAAAACTGTAACAGTGCAAGCTAAAATAAACTCCTGAATTAACAGTATATGAGAAATAAGGTCTGTTCCTCTAGGGTGATTGAAGAGTAGAAGTACAATTTCCAAGAACAGATGTAAAAAGTGTGTTGAAAAACGCATCTGTTGTTTTCATAATCCCTAACTATAGGTTATCCACTCTTTGTCTTCCAGAGATCGAGGCCAAGGAGGCATGCGATTGGCTGCGGGCAGCTGGGTTTCCACAGTATGCACAACTTTATGAGGGTAAGCGAGACTGATGCTCAAATAGGCTGTCGGTGTTCTTCCTTTTTAAAAAAGAGTTGTTTGGTCTAATTATAGCTTCTTAACGCACACACACACGTACACTCTGTGTGTGTATATGTATGCTTTAAGTATTTATGTCCTGCCTTCTATCTAAAGATCTCAGAGCAGTGTACGATAACATCAACATGATGAATTTAAGCCAATACAAACAGCTGAAGTGATTTTAAAAAACATATTAAACAATCTGAGAAATTAAAAGAAAACATATGAAAAACAGTTTAAAAACTTTATAACTGTTCAAAAGTATGTACATATGTGGATCTGTATGAAACCAATTAGGCCCCAAAAGCTTTTGTAAACAACCATGTTTTCAGCTAATGACAGAATGACAGAAAATGGGTGCCAGTCAGGGCTCTAAGAGGAGGTTATTCCATAGCAGGGAAGACCCTTTCCCATGTACTGAAACAGCATATTGCCCTGACTCACGGGACACAGTGGAGGGTCCCTCTAGCAGCAGATTGGATATCTTAGGCAGGCATATGCAGGGAGAGGTGTTCCCTCAAGTATCAAGGTTCGAAGCTGTTTAGGGCTTTAAATGCCATTACCAGCACTTCAATTCAGACCAATATGCCAAGCATATCTGGCAGAGGATGGATCACAGTTACAGATAAGAGGTGAACTCAGGTATTCACTTATGTCATGTCCACATGCATGACCAAAAAAAATGAATTATGTTAGATCTTACCCATTTTTTGACAAGTTCTTGACACTGGAATTATGGTGAAGTTTTGCCATGCAATTCAATCATTTTTCTTCTGTTAGTTTATGGCAGGAATGGGCAAAGCAGATATTTCATGCCACCCTCTCCCTGTGGCAGAGTGGGTTGGAGATCCTCTGAAGATCAGCCAGAGCAATCTGAGCAGAACAATCAGGCAAAAAGGATTGTTTTTTGCAGTCTAGTCTAAGGCCCTTTCCGCAACTTACCTTTTCTCAGCACTCGGGTGAGGGGATCACTCAAGCAGCCTCTTGCGAGAGGCTCTCGCGTCCGTCCCCGCTGCTTCAGCTCCACAGCTGGTGCCTGCCAGCCGGCAGGCAGCATGAGGGCTCTGCCTCTTCCTTCCGCAGCGCAGCTGGGTATTTTCCTATGCTGCGCTGGGAGAGGAAGCGCGAGCGCTGTGGCTCCAGAGGCTCCGCACACACAGTAAGTGTGCGTGGGGCCCTGGAGTGATGCATGATTGCGCACCATTTCCAGCTACAAGCCAAAAATGAAATAGTGCGCAATCAGTGCCCGCCAGCCCTGGCAGCGTCGCGCAATTATGAGGACGTCATCTGAAACGCTCCTCACAATCGCGCGATGCTCCAGAGGCCCTTTCTCATGGCAAATGCTGTGCGAAAAGGGGCTATGAGATAAAGACAAGAATTTCAGTTCATTATCCACTACTCTAACCACTGCATCACAGTGCCTTCTCAGCAACTGACTGTTCTGCCTTCTTCATAATTCTTTTGGGAGTGTAGTTTGCTGAATAGAGAGAGGAACTGAATAGAGAACTAAAGAGATGAGTGAAAGGAGATACAGAAGAAGACAGAACTGAGGCTGAATGTAGAGATCAAAGCCTGAGCAGAGAGCTTCCAGCATCTACTTTTCTATAATACTAATTCCCTCTCTCTTTAAGTCTGAATTTAATTTTTAATTTAATATTGACCACACCTTAAGCCTCACCCTCTAAAAGCATTTCTAGGCCCATTTCCGCACCTTACCTTTTTTTGGCGCTGAGGTGTGGGGATCGACATGAGCAGCCTCCAGCGAGAGGCTCTCTCATCCCCGCTGCTTCAGGTCTGCACAAGCTGCCTGCTCCCGAGCAGCTAGCGCGAGAGCCCCACCTCTTCCTTCCACAGTGGGGAAGGAACACAACTGCCATGGCTCCAGAGGCTCCGCACGCACAATAAGTGCGTGCGGGGCCCTGGAACAATGCGCAATCATGCACCATTTTCGGCTGAAAGAATGTATAAGCGGCCCCTGCCCTACCCTGGAGCGTTGAGCGATTGTGAATGCGTCGTGCAGATCGCTCCTCACAATTGCACAATGCTCCAGGCGCCCTTTCGCATGGCAAATGCCATGCGAAAAGGGCCTAGGATTTGATTCTGTGACATACTTGCACTGTTCTATATGTATGTCAAATTGTCTTCCTTTGGCATCTAATCCGATAAATACATGGGATCTTGAGATGGCTTTTGCGTTGAGATTTTACCAACCTAGGATGTTATTTCTACATGAGAATTAGGTTTTATTTACTGAAATGATATAAGAATTTGTAGGGATGAAATGCTTCTCTTTAAAAAAATGGGCTGATGTTAGTTTATAGTGATGCTGTGTTTTAAGAAAAAGCCTAAGAAGATATTTGGTAGGGCTATCAGTTGTAAAAGCTATGCAGAACAGCTCAGAAGTTTTCTCTCTGTTGAATAGGAAAGGACAGCATCTCTACTTCACCACAGCTAGTGGTTATAACTGCATAAGATGGTTCATTATTTGGGCCAGGGAGCTGCAGCAGTGCTAAGTAGGCGTTCTTGATGAATGCCTGAGATGGACTTTAATTTGCAGCTGCATTGGCAACAGGAGACAATAATAGCACTTGCAAAGACAACCTTGGCAATTCTTCTGTTCAGCTGTTTAGGGACTGAGTTTCCTTCCGTTATGTTCTCCACATTTGGGGCTGACATAGTGCCAAGAAAAGTCCTTTTTGAAAATAAATTAAAAAAAACAAATATCTCACTGGGATAGCTCTAGCTATTGTCCATTCACTTTATTTAAAAACCTATATCTGTATACTTTGGGTTCTGTTGCTCGTCCAGTGTACAGAATTTCTAGGAAGCTTTTCTTAAATGCAAACAGGGACACACAAACTAAACCTTTCTATAAATATGCATGTGCGCACACACGCGCACGCACACACAGTTCCCCTCATTGCCATAGACCCAACCATAATAATTGTTTGAATGCTGGATTTAGAGATCAGTAATACAAATTATTTCTAATTTAAGGTAAAGCTAAATGGCTTATGACTCACCTAGGCAAAGATAGCCTATTAGCATGAATTTATGGCTTCCTAGGCCCATGTTAATGTGGTCCCAGTAAGACAGTGCAGACAAGAAGTTTCAATGAGTAGCAGATTGTACAGACCTGAGTTGAGACTTAGTACACTTGCTGTCTGGATAGTTATACAACTCTGTGTGTGTTTGTGTGTGTATGTTGCCTTTCCCTGAAGGCTGGCATGCAAGGCAGCTTAATGCCAGGTTGGGTTACAATTACATATTTAAATAAATGTGTCTGTATTCACATAGACTCATAGGCCATTTCCACACTAGCCTGTTATAGCGCTATTATTCCACTTTCAACATCCTATGGAATCCTGGGGTTTGCACTTTCCAGCCCCTCCCGAAACTGCAAACCCCAGGATTCCATAGGATGTTGAAAGTGGAATAATAGTGCTATAACAGGCTAGTGTGGAAATGGCCATAGACTTGTAGAGCTGGAACGAACCCCAAGGATCACACACAGGATCACACATGATTGTTGCAGCCCCTGAGATTTGAGGGCCAGAACCTGAGACTGAGGCACAGCCCTGGTGATGACATTAAGCATTATGCATAAACTACCAGCCACATTTGCTGACACCTTGTCATTCAAGCACAAAGACGGAGAGAGAGAGACTTATTTCCTTGTTTGGAAATTAAGACAGAAATCTAAACTAAAGGAGCTGTTTCCAGATGAAGGTAAAATCAGAGGATTATTCCTTCTCATGTATTTAGAGAGATGGGATAAGGTGGGTTTTTAAAGGCTGCATGGCCTGATTGGAGCCACGAAGAGGGAAGGTTCCCCAGAATAGAAGCGCCTGAATTGAGAGGCGGGGGTTAGAGAAATCCACAAATAATCAAATCTGTGAAGTTCAAATCCCCAAATGTGGAGGGCTGACTGTATATAAATACATAACCCCCCCGGAGAGGCTTTGCCATTTGCAGCAACAAATCAATCAAGTCTAGAGATAACCCATGAAAACTAACAAATCACAGGCAGGTCCTGAGATCTGACAATCCTGGTCATGTGGGACTGTGAATGTGACACCTCCTAGTGAAGTTCACCGGAACACACACCCAGGCCCTTACCACACGGCATTGGCTGCCCTGCAGTTGGGAGATGATGGCTGCTCTCCACAGGTTGTGCTTCTGCATGACATCATTGCGCTCCCACCAGCATCTTGTCCGCTGTGTGTCAAACACACGCAGTATTTGAAAACTGGAAAAATCCATTTTACACCTCCCATTGTGCAGCGCTCCCATACTTACCCTCATGCGGAAGCCGCGGCCACACAATTGCGATGCTTCCTGCCCCAGCACAGCAGTGGCAAGTGCCCAGCTGTGCTGTGGAAAGAAGAGGCAGGGCTATCCTGCTCCCTTCCACTCATGCACTCCCTTCGAGATCAGATTTGCAGCACAGTGACGTGGAAGAGCATTGTAATGTGGAAAAGGCCTCAGTTCAAGCCTACTCCTAGAATCTCCCAGCCAATTTGGCTACTGGCTCTACTAACTGTGAATTCTCTATGATGTGGGTTTTTTATTTCCCATATTGCAGAAGGTCCCATCCATTTAAGAGACTGTCTCTTGATATGGGAAGAACCCCTTATTAAGCCAATTCTTGGTAGGTAGAACCTGCAAACAGTACTTTTATCCATCAACTAGTTTTAACAGACTTCCAAGGATGTGGGGAGAAACTTTTTCCTATGATCTTCTATGTAGAGCTTTTTGCTGATTGTTCAAGAAATGTAGAATCAAAGATTCATCTACTGTTCAGGGATCTGCAGAGGGTGGTGAATTGTATTTCTCTGCTTACAGTTGGAGAGCTACTATAAATTTCCAAATTTTGGCCACCACCTTGCTCTCCCCTAAGTCTTTCACTAAGACAGTTCTACACAACTAGCCTGTCAGTCTTGTACTGTGACCTGCTTGTCAGACCTAATTTTTGCAGTACAAGGTAGGCAGGACAAGCAGAAGATCTACCGAGGCCTTGATAGAGGTGCTGCCATATACCATGTCCAGCTTGGTGGATGACAAGCAGATCTTCGAAAAGCTCTTTTGGGATTACAACACTCAGAACCCCCTCCCAGAAGTCCAAAAAGTCACATTCCTGTGCTCTGGACACCAGTATGTAGGCCTGACCTTGGGTCCATTCACAGTACTTAATCATGGCACTTTTATTCCATATTAACTGCCATGGTCCCATCCTGTGGAATCCAGGGGCTTGTAATTTGGTGAAGCACTGAATGTCCTGGCTGAGAATTCTAAATGCTCCTCCCTAAACTGCTAATTCCAGGATTCCATGGAATGAAACCATGGCAGTTAAAGTGGAATAATAGCACTATAATTGCATAGTGTATATGGGACCCTTATTCTCTACCCCACCACCACCATGGAAACAACAGGAGCCTTCCTAGCAGATTCAGTCGTCTTCTCTTCAGTTCCTAATTCCTAACAGGACATCAGCATCCGCCTATTAAAAATATCTCTTGGGCTCTTCAATGAATGATGTTTTCTTTCTCCAGTTTGTTGCTTTCCAGCACTGCTGGCATGTTTAACCTTTTGCCTGAATGCAGTGTGCTTCAGGCTCTTGGAAAGTGTCCTCCAAACTTGAGTGTTCTTTAAAAAATAAAAAGGTCAGATTAGTTTTTCGCAACTCACGCCAGTGTGGAGCTGGCTTCTGCATTCCCCTTTCCTTCCTGCTACACATGGGAAATTTCAGTCGCCAGTCCTGTATGTGAAAGGTTCCTTATGAGAAACAAAGCTGCTGTCACACATCCAAGGTTGTATGAAGGGAAATTTATCTTGTAGAAGCCGGTTCTTTGTATCTGATTTCTTGGAGACGGATGGTTGCTTTGAAGTATGTTGTCTTTAGGAATAGCATTCTTTCTGATTGCCTATCCATCTCAATTCCTGCAGATCTTATATTTCCCATTGACATTGCTTCAGTCAAGAGAGAGCATGACTTTCTGGACAGAGATGCCATTGAAGCCTTGTGCAGGTATGTGGGAAAGGATTGCTTCAGGAAAAGGATACACAAAAGTGGAATAACAGGGAGGGTTTCAACTGGTCTCTTTATTGTCTGGTCCGCTGATTCCAATGTTGGTCTTTTTCAAATGATACTGATTTGTATTTACAAAATACAAATATTTGTATTTACAAAATTGGCTCTGAGGAAGGCTGCTGTGGAGGTGACAATCCAACCCTCAAACAATTGTGGAGACTTGTCTTAGACCAAATGCATATTGCAAGATGTATTTGTTCCTGAATTAAAGCTTTAACCATAATCTTTCATTCCCAGGCCAGTACTGTGTTCCATCAAAGCCTTGAACTATTTATCCTACATATAATATTCACATGGATTTTAGATACTGTGTTCCCTAAGGGTAAAGTTGTTGAATATACCTCAGTGAAGGAAAGCAATGCAGTTTTCTTTTTTTTTAGATGTGACTATTGCATAGTCTCTTTAGGCAAGAGCTCTTTAAAGAAAGGAATGCTCTAACAAGGAAACAAAATCTGGGAAACATGCTTTAGTTGGTGAAACTAACAATAGATACATCTTGGTTTCCTGTTGTAACTTACCTTGCTGTAGTTCACCAAATGTAAGCTATGTGTTGTTCCGAGGAGACTGCTGTTGTCAAAATGGTGATCTGGCAGTCACGTATTTAACACTGTGATATATAGGATAGTAATGTTTGTCTTTACTTCATTTTGCCAGACAAAAATATCCTGGACTAAGCTGACCCTGTCAAGGATACATTCTCCATTCATTTTCACCAAAGAAAAAGGAAGTGTCCAATTAAAGATTGAGTCAGTGCAACTTTAACATTTTGTGGTCAATATTCATCGTTAATGGGCTTAAAAGTTGTTGGTTTTTTTGAAAAAATAAATCATTTACTTTGATTAATGAAGTGTTTCACATTTGTCAGTCAAACCAAATATTGATCATTCCTCACACAAACTAATTCTACAAAAAAAATGCCATCTCATTATTCATTGTGTGTTATGTTCAATCATTATATGAATGAGCCTTAGACCCATCCATCGTGTCATAGCTATGAGGAAGAAATACCTATTTTTCTTCTGCTCTTACTTTAAACCAGCAATGTTAAGGTTTTTCATTATACCCAAACCCAGACAAACTGTTTGTGATATGTAAAAAAGCCAATGACAAGATGTGCCTTAGGAATTCTACTTGGTTCCCTAAACCATAGCTAAGATTAATCACAGTTTAGGCTCAGGAAAACGGTGAAACAATAAACTGTGGTTGATTGAAAAAGAAAAGAAAAGCCATAGATCTCCTTTTTGCAGGTAGAGCAAAGGAGGGGAGGGGACAAGGAAGGGCTTAAGATGTAGGTAAAATGGTGGTAAGTCAGGGCTGGCACCCTGATGCTTTCCAGATTTTTTGGACTTCATCTGCAGTAGACCCTCATCATTGGTTATTATGGCTTGGTATTAGCAGAATTGAATTCCCAAATATCTGGAGAGTGCTAGCTTTCAGCACTCTGTCTTGACTATTTCTTGAGGCTAATGGATATACTATAGATACAAATCTGACATACAACCAGATGCAGGAGTCGGTGGATATGTGAAGAGCACTAGACCCCATGCAGAGTAGCTGATGCCAGTAACTTCTGGAGAGCCCTGAATTTCCCATTTCTGCTATTCCTCTAGCCTCAAAAATATGCTACAATGGATTCAGGTATTCAGATTATCCTTTTGCATAATTGCAAATGGCTGCAAAGTTTGGTCTTTATGTCTTCAGTGCAGTCTGTCTATATACTACCTTCTTAAAAATCCCAGTAATAATACTACCATTTTACACTAAGGAAAAGTTAGAAACCAGCTATACAATGCAGTGTTGCCAAAAAGTGACAGGATTTAGACCTAATCCGGTTTAAACCCTAAACCAGATATGTTTGAGGAGACTTAATGTAGAAAGTGTTGCTTGTAACTTGAAAGCACTTCTCAACAGGAAATACAAGCTTTATCTTCAAAGGTGTATACTAGCTTCAGGACACATGTAGTCACTGTGGAAATGCAGTGAAAATTTGCCCCAAATTTAGCACTGATTTTAGTATAGATTGCATACTCTCCACATTTTGCAGATGTAAAACCAGGACATACGTTGCCTGGCAAAACATGTGTCCCTGGCAAAGGTTATTAGTGAGGAAGAACACACAAGCTGTGCAAGGCTACAGCAGTTTGCTTTTGCCTGGGTCTACAGGGAAAGGCAGGATTCTGCTGCTCTTCTGCTCTCCCTGCTGAGTTAATTGAGTGAAAACTGCTTTTGCACTTTGAAGTCAGTTTGCAGCAATGAAAGGAAGCCAGGGACAACAGAGGAAATTGGGAGGAAGAGAGAGAAACTGAGACATTTTAAAGGCAGCTAAAAAAGTGGGATGACAAAGGATTAATTGAGACAGTCCCTGCCAAATCAGGACAGATGGAGGATATATGATATTCTATATATCTAACAAAAACATGGAAAATGCTTAGAAGTATGAAGACAAACGTAAACTTAAAAAAAAACATTCCTGTCTGAGATGGTTGCTTCAGCTCTCATTTTTGCTCCTGCTTGCTTATTGCTGCTGCTATTTCCTACTTTGCCTAGGGAAAGAGGGCAAAGTACTCCATAGCCTGATTTTTTAGATGGGTGGAGTTCATTTCCTTTGAAGTTTTATGTGAATTGATGCTCTGACTTTACAGAGGGTTTCAGAGGAGGAAGCCGCACATCCTCTGTCTGCCCCAGGCAGTTCGCTGCAGGGTGAGGTAACTTTCCAGAGCCAGAAGGGGGAGGAACCAAGCTGAGGGCTGAACCAGTATCTGATTCACTGCTGCTGTGCATACTTTTCAGTTGTGAAGCCAAGTAGAAACTGTTCTTTGGGGCTGATTGTGAATCAGCTCTTTCCATTATGGTTGGGTAGGGGAGTAGCTGTGGAGGAGGGCAAAGTGAGAACCGTTCCCCCATAAGAATTCTGCCACCCCCAGATGAAATTTTTCCTTCAGTCCTCAAGTTTCTAACACTGCAGTCATGTAAAACATTATTTGAGCATTTAGAAATACAGTTAGGTATCCAAAGAAAAGGGACAGGCAAAGTTACTAAGGGAATAAAGACATCACAAACACAGGTTCTAAGTGTGAACAATATTCATTGTCTCTCCAGTGCAAGAAATTTGGAGAATGAAGGAAATTTCATTGAGAAGCGGGGAAGTAAACAGTTATACTTAAAATCTAATGGAAATTAACACTGGCAAGGATGAGACTATAACAGTAACAAATAACTTCTGAAAAGCAACTTTCCAATGTTTGAGTCTGTCAACAGCCCAGAGATTGATTCCTGTTGGAATTTTTCAAGAGCCAAGCTTTTTCTTTTTTTTCTGTCAAGAACCTGGTTTTCATAATTGTTGAACCACACTGTTTTAGTGGATCAGTTTGCAATTCTTGTGCTCAGTACAAAGGACGTAAGTTAAACAAACACGCATATTTAAAAAAAAAATTCTGAGGAATTCAGTCTTACATCCACTTATTTGGACATTAGCCCTATTGAATTTAGTGGGATGTATTTGAGAGTAGGAAAGCCAGTGTGGAATAGTGGTTTGAGCATTTGGACAATAGCCCTGTAGGCCAGGGTTCAAGTCCCTGCTCAGCCAGGGAAGCCCATTGAGTGACCTTCGGCATGTCTCACACACTCAGCCTTGGAAGACCCTGGGGTAGGTTCACCTTGGGGTTGATGTAGGCTGGTAATTACTTGAAGGTACACAACAACAGGGAATTTATTTCAGGGCTCTCCAGATTCTCACTTTAATGTGATCAGCTCCTAAGCAAAGTCCAAGTTCCTTTTTCATCTCCCTCATCTCTTGCAGGGAAGCCATTTTTCCATTTACTAAATCTTTTTTTTTTTTTAGCAAAATTAGTTACCACGTGTCTTTCCACTTAGTTCCAGTTCCAGTATCATTGCTACCTAGGAATGTCACTGGTAGTTGTTGCTGTATATGCATTCCTCAAGCTACATGGAAGCTTCAGTTAAGGACTTTATAAGGTGTACATGCGTGTGTGTGTGTGTATAGAGAGGGGTGGGCTACCAGAGAGGCCTGAAATAGGACTCTTTGAAGTAGGTTATCACAGTAAATCCCATTTATTTCAGCAGTGTTTCCTTCTAAGTAGACATGCATAAGATTGTACTAGTATCTATTTGCTGTATCATAATAATTATGCAGAGGAAAAAGTCTTCAGTAATAGTTTGTATTCCTTTTTGCTTCTAAATGGTTCTCTTGTTTAGTCCTACAGGAAAAAAAGTCTTGCCTTTCTGTGAAGTGTGATAATATGCGAATTTTATTTTTAAAGATATCTCAGTGGAAAAATTGTTTTCACAGTCTCTACTCTTATCTGCCTCAACTGCCCAAGGGTCTTTTTTCAAAGAAGGGGCCCATAGATAATCTTCTTGAAATCAAAGATGTTCTTATCAGGCTGGCTGGAAATGTGTTTTTCTGTGATAGATCAGAGTGGTGGGCTGGTTAAATGCACAGGTTGAAACTAGATAGAACTGAATAGAAGGATCAGTGTTATAAATGTTTATAAATCTCAAGATGTGAGATTTTTTAAAAAGAAAAATGTGCAAGTCTTAATTATCTTTCAGCTGTAACTTAAATTTAATCCACAATAAAGTATTTGCTGTGAGGGTTTTTTTTTCTCCCAATGTAAGAAGTTTGTGACTTTTTTTTTTCCTCATTTGGAGATGGGAAATATGCAGCCCGCTAGATATTGGACTGCAAATCCCATCCAATCTATCCAGGTTAGCGAATGGTGAGAAATACTGAGAATTGCAATCCAACATCTGGAGGACCACAGGCTTCCCACCACTGTTTTGTGAATTACAGAAACATGTTTGGCCAATCAGAACTGACTGCCATAGCAATAGAATCTTTTTTAAAGGAAGCGGCCTGCAGATAATCTTTGTGAAATGAAAGGCATTCTTATCAAGCTGGGTGGAAATGTGTTTTGTGTGACAGATCAGGGTGGTGGTTAAATGCAACAAGTTGTACTATCAGAAGACATTTTCCCTGGGAAATGTGCTGCCCCTTTTGTTCCTTTCTACTTAAGAAGTAAACAACTGAACCAAATGTTGCCATGTTGGTTTGTGTGCAGGATCTCCTTGGTTTCTGTGAGCTTGGACACCTGTACTCAGATAATACAAGGTCTCACATTTCAGTGGTTCATTTCCAGGGCATGGAAAAGTTACTTTTTGCTGGAAGATTCTGTGGTGCTGGCTGGGGGATTCTGTAAGTTGTTGTTCTTGCTGTGTGCCATCAAGTTGTTTCCAACTTTGGGTGATTTTAAAGCATTTTCTTAGGGCTGAGAGTGTGATGTGCCCAAGGTCACCCAGTGAGTTTCCATGGCCGAGTGGGAATCAAATCCTGGTCTCCAGGTTTGTAGTCCAATACTTAAATCTCTATACCACACTGGCTCTGCAAGTTACCATCCATAAAAAGTAGCTTTTCCAAGTTCTTTACATTTCTCCCTGTCGTAAGAGAAGCATACACGTGTGTAGCTGCCAAAAAGAATGTCTGGTGAAGGCTTTCTAAGGCCCAGCCCATGTGTTAGGAGAATCACCACTGTTTTAACAGGCAAATGGAAACCATGTGAGAGGTTTCATGTATGTTAAAAAAACCACTCTGCCTCTGTATGTGATGGTATTTTCTTATCATTAAAAGAAGGAAGGCAAATGATACATCTTACATTGAGGTGAAAATGGAAATAGTACATCTGTAATTTAGTTCAAGTTCTCAACCTTGCTGAGACCAAACTGTGTAGTGTCATAATCATGAGCCATTGACTCAGGTGCTCCCTTCCTTCTTCTACTACAGCCTCAAGGAAGACAGTGGAAGCCTTTTTTTCTTAACCATCATCCATTATTATAGACCCAAAGCAGCCTGCAGATAACCAAAACTGTGACTAATTTTAACCATAGTTTGGAGAAACAAGCTAGCTTCCTAAACTACAGATTTTATTAAACTGTAGCTCATTACAGTTTGTCTGAATTCAGATGTTAAAACTTAGTGCAGTTAAATATGAAAGCAGTCTGTGATGAAAGATAAAAATTCCAATCTCTGCTGGTACAATTAAGCCAAATTAGCTAAGCATGATATCGGACTGAGGTAAGTAAGATAGTATTTCTGTACCATACTGAATAATTGGAATTATTTATTCTAACCTGAAGCTTTGTCTCTCAGGAAATTATTTATAAGATCCCTTTCGGCCTCCACTACAGTGGCCATAGGATATTGTTATTCAGGCAGGTATGCATAGAGCATACAGTCATCTTACATGTTAAAATATATATGCTTTGGATAGCTTGTTTTAATTAAAACACTTGTCCTTTTTGAAATCCACCAATCCATTTTAATTCTTATGTGGTACGTAACAGTATGAGAGGAACATCTTGAGAGAAACTGTACAACTGGGTTAGGAGGGGCGCATTTTTATTTTCTTTCTTTTGGAGAGATTAGCAGAGCTGTCCTGGGGCTATAATGAAAATAATTATGTTACACACAGAAAAGAACAGTATGGGCACCTAATGTGTGGGAAATTAGTTTTCCTCTTTGAGGTTTCAGCTTGGTAGACTTGGAAAAAATGAACGAAAGCATCAAGTTCAGATTGAAAGTATTTTCCTTCTTTTCTGATAAGGTCAAGGAAAGAATGGCACTGACCACATACACACACACTCACACACAGAATAGTCTTTTCCACCATTGCTGATAATGTTCATTATCAGGACATCAGTCAATAGCCTTCTGATAATTCAGAATCAGTGAACACCCTAGTGAAATTATATTGGTGCAAGAAGGACTTGCAACAAAATGTTCTTGTGTTGGAGTTCACTTATTTACGGTACCAGCCAGCTATGCCCTCTTCCAGAATGTAAAGTGGTCGCTTCCAGAATACTCAATTCCTTCTCCTCCTTGGTTTTCTCCGTTATCCACCCCAGTCAGCATTCCTGGGCATTGAGCTATTGCGGCAGGAGGTGGAGGTTCTATAACAACAATGCTGCAATTCTGTGAACTGGATCACATATCATAAGCTGAGGTTAAGTTGTTTTCAAGTGTAAAAAAGTGACAAATGCCTACTATACACCAGTGCTATTTTACTTCAGTCTAGATTCTGCAAATACCATATGAAGTAATAGAAGGACTGTACCATTTTAATAGGCAGGTTAGGGCTTATATGGTGGAATACTCTTCCACAAAGGGGTGAAAACTCTATTCCAAGTAGAAAATGAGATGCTAAGTAAAGTGTTCATAAGAAAACCCACAATCACTGAGGAAAAAACAGGACTGTGCCTGAAAGCCATACGCCTTGTCATCATATTAATTCAAGGATCATAGATCCAAATCTGGGTATCCTTGTCTGATTATAGATAATAAAAAGTGAACACTCTTCATTTGAAATCAGTTCTTGGAATGTGCTAGGTTAAGAGCGCAATGCAACGTGACCAGAAGGCTGTTCACACCTTATGTTGTTCAGACATTTAATTGTCTATATTGCGTGTACACATTTTGGATACATGTTAACAAGGGGTCAAATTCTTCAGAAATGTGGAGTACAGATCACTTTTACTACTGCTCCTTAAGCATTGTGTCTATATATCATCAGCTATGTACAGTGCTTCATATGATACAGTTTAAAAAAAGATAGATAGGAGTTCCATATAAATAAAAATCCTATGTGGATGAATTTCCACAAACTGAACTTAACTGTTGTTTAAATAATTAAAGGAGGGCAGTAGCAGTTCCTGTGTCTTCCAAACCCATTTAGGTAGAGCATACATGAAATGAGGGCTTAATTACCCTGAAGGCACCCAGATTTCATCTGGTCTTGGAAGCCAAGCAGAATCAGCTCTGG
The DNA here is from genome assembly GCA_948472985.1 of Iguana delicatissima. Lineage (NCBI taxonomy): Eukaryota > Metazoa > Chordata > Lepidosauria > Squamata > Iguanidae > Iguana > Iguana delicatissima. The sequence goes on from CAOKZL010000186.1 coordinate 851,237, forward strand.
TTAGTACTGGATCGGAGACTGTCAATGAACACCAGGTGCTGTAGGCTATATTTCAGAGGAAGGAACTGGCAAAACCACCTCTCAGTGAAATTAATGGGGTCACCATAAGTCAACAGGTCACTTGAAGACACATAACACACACATACATGAAATGGCATGTTATTAAAGAATAATGAGTAAGTTCACTGATTTTTTTTCTTTTCATATTTGACTTCTCCTAAGTAACATGTGGACACTGTGTCAGATGTAGATGGCTTATTCCAAAGTATTTTACCCCTTAATTTCACACAGAGGTTGCAGCATTCCAAGCAAGTTCAGTCCCTGGAAGGCATTAGTAGTTTTCCACTTGAAGAACAAGAAACTTGTACAACCACACAACAGTTACCTCAAACTAATTAGTCTGCAGTCGAACAAACTTTCTTTTATGGTTCCAATTCATAAGAAACTGGGTTAGGGAGGCTTGTTCTTATGTTTCTGCATCTGCAAAATCTGGTATCCAGCTGGTATAATGTGCTGTTAATTAAACATAAGTGCTATTTTTGAGACTTCTCATTTGGTCATTTGTATGTAAATACGCTTAGTGAGAACTTGTGCAATAATCCTTTACTTTAAGTCATAAGTATCACAGAATGACATGTTTATTGTTAATCTTGTATGGTTCTTCCTCCATAGACGGTTGAATACACTAAACAAATGTGCCGTGATGAAGCTAGAGATCAGTCCGCACAGGAAACGGGTAAGTGTCTTTGACAAATCTGTCATGCTACTGAAAAAAAATGGAAAGAATTGCTTTGATTACGTGTCTTCCTACCTAAGTCTGTATCTGCTTCCTTGGAAGTAACCCCCACTGATCTTAGTAGGAGTTACTCCCTAGCAGGTATATACAGGGCTTCAACTTTAGTCTAAAATCCTAAACACACTTAAAAGAGAGTGATCCATGTTGAACCTAGAGAGACATCCTTTTAGGAAAGTAGGCACAGGATCTTAATTTTGTTTTAACAAAATGGTTTTATGTCCAGAAAAAACGGTATCCTTTACACCAGTTGTTCTTAATGTTCAGTCTGGGAATCCCTGGGGGTCTGTAGAGCCCTCACAGCAGCTCTTCAAAGTCCTACTGCTGGACACCAACAGCAGTGGCAGCAACAACAGGGATGTGGCAGTGGGACTGGGGGGTTTGCTGGTGCTGAAACTGCTCCCTTGTTTGCAAACTATGACTCTGGAGACCAGGGTTTGAATTCCCACTTGGGTGTGGAAACCCACTGGATTACCTCAGGCAAGTCACTTTCTCTCAGCCTCAGAGAAAGGCAAAGGCAGCAAATCTTGCCAAGAAAACCCGCATGATAGGGTTGCCTAAGCCAGTTTTCAAAGGAGAGACACATGATGGCTAGAAAGAGCCTCCCCTTTCAGCAGCACTTTGTTGTTATATGCCTTCAAATGACTTCTGACTCACAGAAACCCTAAAGTAAACAGGATTTTTTTGGGCAACATTTGTTCAGAGGGGTTTGCTTTGCCTTCCTTTGAGAATGAGAGAATGTGGCTTGGGGGTCCCCAGCAAAAGATTATATTTGCCAGGGGTCCCCGTTAAAGAAAAGGCTAACAACCACTGCTTTAAGTATTTTATTTAAAGGATTAATTTAAATATTTTTGTGGGTTTTAATGGAAGTGGCAATAGCAGAATTAAACCTGCCTCTCTGGAACTTTGCATTGCATGATGGTGCTTACATCACAAGATTCCATGAAATGGACCTCTTGTTTTTCAGTCACCTTCACAATGATATATTATATGTGGTCCATTGCTGGGCTGTTTGGCTTAAAGTGGGGCCACATTGATGATCCTTGCAATAGTTATATTTTAGATTACTTTTCTGAGAATCAAAATGGTGTTGCTGACTGGGGATAGTCTAAGAACTAAGGTCCATAAAGTAAATTGTTCCAAGTCAAAAGGAACCTGGTAGAAATGAGTTTTTATCAATATGTCTCATATCAGATGAATTCTGGCTCCAACACATTTTTTAAAAAACATACTGCATTTTACTATTTGTCATAAATTTTATTCTGTATATTTTTAAAAAAAGTATGCTGTCGAGCCAAAATATAACAGATATATTTTCAAATTAACATAAACTAATATGGTTACAATTATTTTTTCATTTAAAACAGTAAAAAAAAGTCTACAAAATCTTAAATGTCAGCAAGAATGACTAAATATCCCTGCACCATTCTTCAATTCTCAAATGTAAAAAGGAGTAAAAAGGCCTTATCTTGCAACTGAAATGTCAAAATAGATATAATTAGACATTTCTTATGCAGAAAAGAATTTCACCACAGAGGACAATCCTAAAAAGACTCTGGTTTTGGTATCTGACATTCTAATCTCTTTATGGTATAGCATAGAAAAAAGGCCTCATTTGCTGATCCGAGTTAAAGCAAGGTCTGGGTATCCCCTTTGAGCTATAGACCAAGTGAAAAATGTTAGCAACAGTCAAATATTAGGACAGTGAAGATGCAGTTGACTGAGTAAAGTTCCTGAACAAGTCCCACTAAAATATAATCTTGCACAACTACTCTTCATCTCGCTGAATGGTGTTAGTTGATGAATAAGATAAAAGTCCTATGCCTTCTTATTTGGCAGTTAAGTGCCACTGAACAAAATCATATGTTTACCTTCCTCAAGACATGCATGGAATCCAAGTATACATTAAACAACTTAGTACTGCCTACTTATCAAAATCTAAATGCTTCAAAGCTGGGTGATGTTTTGTCTCTCTCCCTTTGAGGTACCTGGCAATCATTGATCAGGTTCCACAGAATAAAGGGCATGCTTTACTTGTTGGAGTCTGTGGCAAAAGAATCATTTATTTTAATGGGCCTGGATTGTATCAAAGATGCTGCAGTGTTCCACATTGTATTGTCTGTACACTGAATGGAGAGCGCATGTGGGCTATGTGTTTGAGGGCCATTTATATTTATCAATGTTTATTTATTCTAATCCAAAATTCTGATCATTGCATAAGTATGCATTTGTCACAAAACTGGGAAATCTCTTGGGTTTTTTTGCAAAGTATAAACCATAGACCTTGGTGGAAGCCATTATTAACTTTTCCCTCTAAAGTGTTGAAGTTCATCAATTAAGGATTCAGTTCTTATTGCTAGAATTCAGTATTTTTGTAGTTTATTAGTATGCTTGTTAATGTTACAACTGGCAGTAACTTTTTAAAGTTGCACAAATGGTATCAACCTTTGTACTTTAACTAGGTATTTACAGACCATGTTACTAATGAATACTGGGTTTTTTCCTCCTCAGAAGTAGTATTACAGTCCTCCCTCCACATTTGCAGATTTGACTTCTATGAATTTGGTTATTTGCAAGCATGCATGCGCCCCCCCATCTCCTCCTCCCATTCCCATGTATTTTGCCCTGGTGCAGAGAACTCACACTGAGGCAAAATGGAGGGGAATGGGGAGGGAGTCTTCTGCAAGCCTTCCTCCTCCAGAGCTCCCTCCTTCTGCTTCCCATGCAAAATGGAAGGGAATGGGAGGTAGGGGGAAGGCTCATGTAAGCTCTTCGTACCAGAGCAAAATGCATAGGAAAGGGAGGGGGAGCTTCGGAGGGGGGAAAGGCAGGCCCATGGAACCCTTTCCCCACCCCCTTTCTTACCATTTTGCATGGGAATAGGAAGGGGGAGCTCTGGAAGGGAACAGGAGGGTGAGCTGGAAGGGAGTTATTTGTGATTTTTCCACTTTCATGATGGTTCTGCACCCCAAATACTCGTGAAAGTGGAAGGGCCTCTGTAGTAGTATGTGACTTTAATTTTCCTGTCAACTTATGATGACCCCATCAGTTTTGTAGGGTTTTTATAGGCAAGGAATAGTTGGAGGCAGCTTCCCATTCCCTTCCTCTTAATAATTTAGCCTACAGCACCTAGTATTCTCTAGAGCAGTGGTTCTCAACCTGTGGATCCCCAGATGTTTGTGGACTTCAGCTCCCAGAAGCCCTGAGCATTGACCATAGTGGCTGGGGCTTCTGGGAGCTGAAGTCCACAAACAAATGGGGACCCACAGGTTGAGAACCACTGCTCTAGAGGTGTCTCTTCCCGTTTCTTACCAGGCCTGACTCTGCTTAACTTCCAGGATCAAATAGCATATCTTCCCTTAAAGGCACTTAGTGCTAGGTGTTTTGCCTGCTATTAATGGGGAAGTATCTTGTTCAAAATTGACAGTACCTATTTGTTAAATGCAGGCTCTACTGCATTTTACAAGAACTGTAACTGCTTCAGAAGTAGCAGCCCTGTTCAGATAGCTGGATATGGTGGTGCTTCCAACATCTAATAGTGCATGATCAGCCACAGGAAGCTGTAAAGGAACTTTGCACCTATGGTATATTTGGTATCATGTGCACCTCTCCTTTGCAATGTTTACCTTCTGATATGATAACCTTGTCCCACTAGATGATCCTACCGATGGGTGGCTGCTAAAGGCTGCTAAACAGTGAGGGCTGTTTCACAGCACCATGACTGTTGTGTTTCTGTCCTATGGAATGTTAGGATTTGCAGTAGAGAGAGAGGCACTTGGAATTCTCCACCAGAAAGTTCTACTGCCTCACCAAACTGCAAATCCTAGGATTCTGTAGAGTGGAACTATGACAGTTAAAATGGAATCATAGCACTGTAATTGTGCAGTGTGAAAAGGCCTTGAAACCTTGAAGTCACCATCACAGTCACAAGGTTAGCAGTTGAGAAGAGGAACCCTGTAGCATGAACTTCTAATAGTTTATATCTCCTTGAGTCTTAGAGCAAACAATTTATGTTGGTTTTGTTTTTTGTTTTTTTTTGTTTCCTTGGCTCCCATATCTCCTGACATCCAGACAAAGGAAACATACACAATTCTTCAAAGATAATGTTTCTTTCGTCTAGCTAGATTTTTGGTAGATTTCACCAATGTCAACTTTTCTCTTTGGTGACTCCTGCTTTAAATAAATACATCTATCTATTTTAGGCTTGTAGTTGGAGGGGAAAGATGGCTGGCTGGGCAAGACAGGCAACTTATTTCATAGTAAGTGGCTAAAGAGAGTCTTAAAATATTGTATTCATTTTTTTGGCTCAATTGAATTCATCTGATTAAGTATCTAAGTATGTGGAAATGTTTACTTCTCACTCATTTTAAAAAAATCATCCTAAAGCTTAAGTAAACTCAGTATTGTTCAGCTGGAGGGAGAGATGGATTAAAGATTTATCCAGGTAATTAGGGGATTGGAGAGTTTATCTTCTGTGTTAACAAGGCCCCTCATCAGTCCCTTCACTTTGCTTTGAAAGAAAAGAGCTAGTTAAAGATAGTTTCTGATAGGTTTTGTTTTGGGGTTAAATTGTCAACAGAGAATACATTATTCTCTGTACTTCTTGCATTTAGTGCTTTTTCGTGTAAATGGAAAGCAAGGCTGCCACTGCTACTGTGTTAATACCTTAGCCTTCCTGTTTAACTGCTTGAACTAGATTGTCATGTTGAAGAGCTTTGTTTATAAAGAAAGTAGTCAGTGAATTGGGGTGGGATACCTTTGTAAATTTGGCAGTTTACTTGCATGATCTATCAGCTGTCTTCTGAATCTTAAAATCTACACAGTCAAATATTATTATAAGAGGTCTAGAGCCAATTTTGAAAAGGCCTTTTCTCAAGATACAGTTTTACTGTCAGCTGCCAGTTGTGGGAAGAAAGCAAGACCTGGTAAGGCCTGGAGGCATCAACCAGTAGCAATCTCCCTGGTCTCATTAGTCACACTTAGAAGACCCTTTAAACTGACTCAGGAGTTCAGAATGCCTCTTAATTGCAGCCAGGGAAATAAACAGAGAAACACTATTGACCAAGATTGCAGAGTCCTGCCTTCACTGGCTCCAGTAAAATATTTTATGCATGCCATGGTTTTTCACTGATCTAAATAGGATCCATTATGAATAATGAAATGTCTACAGATGCTTGGTCTAGAGGCAGTAAAGGATGCACTGCATCAGTTGCCAGAGTTTGAAAACAGTTTTATTTAGGTTTCAAACAACTGTCTATTATTATTATTATTATTATTATTATTATTATTATTATTATTATTATTATTATTATTATTATAACTGATTTTAAAAACCTATAGATATCAAGGAAATAATACTTGGCTTTTTGCTTTTCAATAAATAAATAAATTTATTGTTAAAAATAAATGGCAATTCATAGCATTGCCATCAAATGAAAAAAACACAATTGTTATCAATCTATGGGCCTTGTAAGCTTTTTTTGGGGGGGGCCAGCTCTGCCTCCTCCCAAACATAGGAAAGAAATGTTTAAGACAAGTGTTTGAAAGTCCATATCTCCCTATTTAATGAGCCTTCCCAAGTTCTAAAATCTTTTGGGGGAGGACTTTCTCTTGGTTCCATGACCATCACAGGTATGTCTGATGAGGACACAAGAGGGAGCATTCTCATTGTCATATTATATTGAAATATAATATGAAAATGAAGGAGCAGCTAATGAAGGAGAGATAGAAATTTCCATGGTTTTCCTATATGCAGCTTTTTGATAGATTCAAATTGGGGGGGGGGTGTCAAATAATAGTTTGGTTTAAAAAAATCTTTAAAATTAATATCTAATTAAAACATGAACTTTTTCTTTTGGGACTGATGGATGATCAACTAGAGAGGAGCCATGAAAGAAAACTGCAGCACAGTAGGACTCCTGTCTCCATGCGGGATTGGTTCCAGGGGAGCCCTGTGGATACTGAAATGTGGGGGTGGTAGGAAACACCCTGTCCTGCCACCAGCCCCAGCCCAATCGCAGTAGCAGTAGGCAAAAAAGGAGCAGATCCACCCAGGTGGGTGATGGGAGTTGGTAAAGAAATTCAACTGGAGTTGGCAAGGAGCACGATCCCATGCTCCTTGCTCTTTTCTTGCCACCCACCACCAGGATTGGGGCCAGGGTGGGTGGTGGGAGTTGGAAAGAGATGCGATCTCATGTTCCTTGCTCTTTTCCCCCACCCACCACCAGGATCGGGGCTGGGGCGGGTGATGGGAGTTGGTGAGGGGAGTGATCCCATGCTCCTCGTTCTTTTCCTGCAGCCCACTGCCAGGATTGGGGCCAGGGTGGGCAGTGAGAGTTGGCAAGAGGTACGATCTCGTGCTCCTCACTCTTCCCACCACCTGCTGCTGGGATCAGGGCAGGTGGCAGGAGTTGGCGAGGGATGTGATCCTGCACTCTTCGCTCTTTTCCTGCTGCCTGCAGATAGGATAGGGGCTGGGGTGGGTGACGGGAATTGGCGAGGGGCGCGATCCCACACTCCTTGATCTTTTCGCACAGCCCACCACCGGGATCAAGGCCAGGGCGGGCAACAGTGAAGGGCACGATCCCATGCTTCTCGCTCTTTTCCCCCACCCGCCACTGGAATTGGGACCAGGGTGGGTGATGGGAGCTGGAGAGGGGTGCAATCTCACACTCCTTGCTCTTTTCCTGCTGCCTGCCACCGGGATTGGGGCCAGGGCGGGCAACAGGAGTTAGCAAAGGGCACGATCCCACGCTTCTTGTTCTTTTTCCGCCACCTGCTGCTGGGATCGGGGCCAGGGCAGGCGGCAGGATTGGCGAGGAGCCAATTGTCACCTCCCACCACTGGCTCCAGGTCCCCCGCCTAGTTATCCATGGTTGGCCCAATGGTGGCCAACAGCGGATACCTGAATCAGCAGATTATGAATCCGTGGATACGGGGCCCTACTGTATATGACAACAGCTGTGGGGATATGGTCAGAAATGGAAGAATGACTTAGTACCCTAAAGAAGATTGGTTATTAAAGCTTAATGATTTAGCAGAAATGGATAACTTGTCTATTTTGATTAAAGAAAAATCATTAATAATGTTTTTGAAGAAATGGAAACCCCCAATTGACTTTTTGAAAAATAGTGAGGGTGATTTGGTAGTTGTCAGTTTTCTTGAATAATATGAGTTAAATACATAGATAAAGGGTAACTTAAAGATAAGAGATAGAGAGGTAGATTTTAAGAAAATATAAAAATATAAAAGTTATTTTAAAATATAGAAAGATGAACAATAGTTGCCAGTCATCTTTTTTCTTTTCCTACTTTGTTGTTGTTTATGTAGATAGATAGTGTTTGGGGTTTGTGTGGGGGTTGGTGGTAAGTTTTGTGTGTAGTTTTTCTGTAGTTTGTGGGGGGGTATATGAGTTACTCAATTTTTATCTTATGTAGATTTAATCTAATAAAAATGATTGTAAAAGACAGAGAAAGTTTTCTTTGTGGCTGCTCCTTGCCTATGGATTTTTTTTCCCAAAAGAGGCTCATTTGGACCCCTCACTGATCTCTTTTTGTCTACAGGTAAAATACCTTCCTGTTTAAACAGGGCATCAGCTTTTAACTGGTTAGGATAGTGCAACAGGTGTGCTGTTTTTTTCCCCAATATGTAAGAGCTTTTAATGTTTTTAACTGTACTAAATTAGTTTTTTAAGAGGATGATAGCTTAATATTGTTTTTACATCTGTCTGTCTATCTATCTATCTATCTATCTATCTATCTATCTATCTATCTATCTATCTATCTCTTGGTGTAAGCCACTTTGAGTCCTATATGGGAGAAAAGCAAGATGTAAATTAAATAAATAAATAAATAATGAAGACTAAGTGCATGGTTTTCATCTGCCACCTTTCCAAACCAATATTATGAGGGCAATTACGTTGATTCCCAGCACCATTATAGGCTTGTGGAGAATTTAGACCACTGGAATAGAAGCCGTGCTTCTTTCTCTACATTCACTGCTTCCCCTCCAAGCCATTCTATTCCCTCACACCCACCCCAAGCCCAGCATAGGAACTGTCTTATACTGAACCACATCGCTGGTCCATTTGGTCCAATATTTTCAACTCTAACTGGCAGAAACTTTCCAAAGTTTCCAGCAGGATTCTTTCTTAACTCCACCAGGACATTCTATGTATGCAACAGGGGAATCCCATTCAAGTACTAACCAGCCCAAACCCTTCTTAGCTTCTAACAGTTGGCAAGTTCAGGTGTTTTCAATGTGATGTGGTGGTATAGGTGTACAAGTTCAATTATGGTATGTGCATATGGTCTCTTTTTTGAACTTCATTGAATAGAGCTACTTTATAGGAACATAAGAAAGTGTCTTTACTGAGTCATTGCCTTGGCTGCTCAGGAAAAAGAAATAAGGGTGCTCTCCCAGATAAATTGTGCCCATATTTCTCTTCTCCTCACAGCCCAGATCAGCCACTTGTTCATCTTCTGAGTTGCCTCTTAGAAGCAGCAGATCTCCCAGGGTTTAACTACTTCCTGTAGAGGAAGTATTGGACAAAATGCATGGGGATAAATCATAAACTATCTCACCATTCTCTTTTGCCCTCATTCTGGATGCCTTGTTCTGTTGCAGAGTGAAGATTCAGATGAGGATGAGCCTTGTGCAATAAGTGGCAAATGGACTTTCCAGAGGGACAGCAAGAGATGGTCTCGCCTGGAGGAATTCAATGTTTTCCCTCCAAAGCAGGATGTGAGCCCCTCAACCCCAGAGGTGCCCCCTCTGAGCACTGCAGCCAGTCATGAAAGCATGCTGACAGACCCCGGTGAACACCAGGAAGTTGTTTCCATCCACAGTATCAGCAGTAACAGCAGTCATCCCACTGCCTCCCAGAGTGAGGCAGCCACACCCAGGAGCAATTCGGTTATTACCATTGGCTCATCAAGCAACCTAGTGGCAAATGAGGACTCCTTCAGCAGCTTGCCCTCACCTAAAGAGCTGTCAAACTTCAGTTTTAGTGTGAAAGCTAATGAGAAGAATGCCAAGTCCAAAACAAGAAGCCTATTGAAGAGGATGGAGAGTTTGAAAATAAAAGGCTCCCATCATGGTAAAAACAAAGCCCCCTCAAAGCTTGGCCTTATAATCAGTGGTCCCATCTTGCAAGAAGGTGTGGATGAGGAGAAATTAAAGCAACTGAATTGTGTGGAGATCTCTACCCTGAATGGCAATCACATCAACGTCCCTATGGTACGCAAAAGAAGTGTCTCCAATTCTACCCAGACCAGCAGTAGCAGCAGCCAGTCAGAGACAAGCAGTGCTGTCAGCACCCCCAGCCCCATTACAAGGACACGCAGCCTCAGCACCTACAGTAAAAGAGTGGGGATGTACCTGGAAGGCTTTGATCCTTTCAACCAATCAACATTCAATGATGTCCTGGAGCAGAACTTTAAAAACCAGGAGAGCTTTGCAGAGGACACCGTTTTCTTCATTCCAGAAGACCACAAGCCTGGAACTTTTCCCAAAGCTCTCTCCAATGGGAACTTTGCTCCCTCAGAGAATAGCACATCTGTGAACTGGAGAACAGGAAGCTTCCATAGACATGGCCATCTCGCCCTCAGGAGGGAGAATAGTTCTGACAGCTCCAAAGAACTGAGTATTGGAAAGCGACGCAATTCCTCCAGCTCCATGTGCAGTCGCCTCAGCATTTATGACAACGTGCCAGGCTCTATTCTCTATTCCAGCACAGGTGACCTGGCTGATCTTGAAAATGAAGACCTTTTCCCAGAACTTGATGACATCCTGTACCATGTCAAGGGCATGCAGAAAATTGTGAACCAGTGGTCAGAGAAATTTTCAGATGAAGGAGACTCCGATTCGGCTCTAGACTCAATATCTCCATGCCCTTCATCTCCCAAGCAGATCCTTCTTGATGTAGACAATGATAGGACAATAACCAGTGATCTGGACAGCACAGGGAATTCACTGAATGATACAGAAGAGCCAACAGGGATTCAGGAAAGAAGGGACTCTGGGGTGGGTGCATCGCTGACGCGGTCCAACAGGTCAGTAAATATGGGCCTTGGTCTGACACTCAGATAGGGAAGCTCAGAGGATCAAGGGGGCAGTTTTCCCTGGGGCTGTGAAATCAGCACACCAAATCTTCAGCTCTGTCTCCTCTGTTTTTGTACTGGCCAACTTTCATTTCCACTTCTTCATAAATGACAAATGCGTATTAATTAATAATAACAAATTTACTGTAGTCAAATGGTAGCACAAGAATTTCATCAGGCTACATAGATTGATAGAACATAAAATCTATTTATTTCACTTAAATATAAAATGTAAGTATAAAATATATACTTACCATATATTGTTATAGTATTCTAAGGTTTTATTTTGAAACCAAAGTCAGAGTAAATTTCTAAAAATTCTGGCTGCAGCAATTCCACTTTTACAATTCTGACTCCATCTCCACAGCCCTGGGTTTTCCATAATGAAGCTGGCATGGGTCACATATGTCCAAAGGTAGCTTGAAAGCCACTTGTGGTTTTGTAAAAATGCTGGAGGTGGGAGCAAAACAGGTGCAGGAGACCTCTGCACTTTGTTTTACAAGAGAATTTCCATTCCTACAGTCTTCCAAGAGTTCCCATTCTTCTTTTTCAGACCAAAATATATGGTGGGAGTAATATGGGAGCTTAAAAAAAAACCAAGAAGGAGGCCACATGTGGCCCTTGGGCACTGGGTTGCTCACCGCTCATCTAGTAAAAGTAGATCATATGGATCTGTAAAGCAGTTGTTTTAATATCGCGTCAAGAATGAGTAATGAAAAGCTGCCTGATTTTCATATCTGAAAATATTCCTCATGGAAATTTCAGCTGAAAATCTGAAACAACAGGTTTTATAAAATGGCACAATACCACCAAGATAGCAGTAATCATTTAAAAGAAGTAGAATGGTAGAAAAGCTCCCCTTCAAAATATAAAATCTACTGAGAAAAAAAAAATGGATAAGCAAAATTCATTTAACAGCTCCTAAAGGCCTTGGGGAATAAAAGTATCTCTGAGGCCTTTGGAAATAAAAGAATATCATTTAGCATTCTTGAAAAAGGTAGCTAGAAGCTTTGTCTTTTTTCTGTTATCCTCTAAATGAAGTGCAGGTAATGTCATCTGGATTGGGATCCTGGATGGGGTGAGGTTTTATAAAACAGCTTTGTCTTTTTATTGCCCTTAATGAGATCTTGATCCATGTCGGAAACCACACACCTTCAATTTGCATTGTGCAAAGGTGATTTATTTGTTGTAATGAATTCCTTTTTGCCAGTATAAATTGCAGACAGTAGGGGTCTGGATTGCAACTGCTGCCCATGTTAGAGCTGAGAAATGTGAGGAGATACAGCTACTAATAATAGCTAAAATCCTGTTGGTGAATTACGAGTTAAAATTAAGGCATCAAAGCTCACTTTTTTATCATTGTGGAGGTCAGAATTCTTCACCAACCATACAATGACCAAAATTCCCCCACAGCCCACCTTTCAAGCAACACAGCCCCTGCAATATGGCTGTTCCCATGTTGTTGGAGAGCAGGGCATCAGAGAGATTATTCATCCAGCTGTTTTCCTGGAGCTGCACGTGCTGTATAGGCTTCCAAGGATCCCCAGATGTTCCTGTGGCTGCCTGTTGCAGCACATCCCACCACAGCAAAATATCTGGATGCATCTCTGCTGATCCCTCACTCTCCAATATCATGGAAATAGCTGCTTTACAAGTGTCATAGGAGACACAGATACAGACACATAATAACTGTGTGTTATGCAGGATTTCAACTTCCTTCTTTAAAATAACATGTCCACTGGTCATATGTTTTTCCAATCATTCTGAGTTCAAGAGGCATTTTTTCTTTAAATTATGAGTAGATGTATATATTATTAAAAATGGATGATAAGCTTTCTAGGGCATGGCTGAACAAAATCTAGATGTATTTATGTATTGAAAGAATATGTTTCTGGATTGCCTTAAGACAAATCAGAATATAAGCACTTGAGCCATCTCAGAATTCGCCATAAACTCCCCCAAACAGATCAAAAACATTTCTCCTATTTTTAAATTAATCTGATTAAAGGAGCAGGTTTTGCTCAACCAAGAGATTAACTGGTAACATATACTCCTCCAAAGCTGGGTACAAAACTTTAAATCATCTTTAAATTAAGATACAGAACAAAGAATTAAAGTGTCTAAGCATCTGAGATAATTAGAGATACCAAGAGCTGCTGTTTAACAAAAGCAATCCCTGTAATCCTTATGAGTGTTTAAGCTATGAATTTTCTCTTCAATTTTCCAAAGTTTTTAATGTATTGCATGTGGTATGTTCTGTGATCTCTCATAAGCTAATGGAAGATTATACATATATTCTTTAGCATTGCTGACATAACCTAAAAGAATCTTGCCACATCTAGACAATTAATTCAGCTGCAAGATGCCACAAATAGTAACTGGCACACTTAACTTTCATGTTTGCCATGCATCTTGCTTGAGACAAGCCAAAGGATGAAACAGGGCAAAAGAGCAGGAAATGCACTTATGTGATGGATGCGCTTTCAAACTACTCCTTCTCACCTGTTCTTGCCATGCCTTCTCATGTGGAATATATACTCCAAGAAGTAAAAAACATGATGTAGGTTACATAAAAAGTCAGCATAGTGTAGTGTTTTGACTGTTGGACTAGGATGATAGGAGATTAGTTGCTGAATGGAAACCAATTGGGTGACTTCAAGCAAATTCATACTTTCTCAGCTTTTGAGGAAGGAAGAAGAGTTTGGAATGTTGACTGAGTGATAACTTCCTGATTTTTGCTCCAGTAGGTACCTAATGAGAAACTCAACACACACCACAAGATTGAATGGTGTTGGCCCTTTTCAGTGTGCACTGCCAAACCGCAGTGCTCCAAGCCATATATTTTTACTTCTGATTTGTTCAACTTCATTATGAAAGAATTTAGATACCTTTGATCCAGTTTGTGGGTCCTCTTTCTAGACTCTTTTGTTGTGGCTAAGCAATCAAATTTGAATTGTCTATGCTCAGTAGCAGGGAGAGTACGGATGGAGGTTTTGTAAAGACCTTGAAGACCCCTTACCATTAAAATCTGAATGCAGTGAATTTAGGCAGATTTAGCCATCAAATACTCTGTATGTTGATGCAGGTATTACAGAAATTCTCAGAATGTTTCCTCCTTACATCACCAAGGTATTGGATCAGCTCATCACTCCTTTATGGCATGTTGTGATATGGTACTTTTCTGTTCAGCTTTGATCTGTCTGTACCATTAAACCCCTGCTGACTTTTCTCCTTTCCAAAAGGCACCGAATGAGGTGGCACAGCTTTCAGAGCTCCCATCGACCAAGCTTAAGCTCAGCATCACTGCAGATTGACTGTCAGTCTGTGGCACAGATGAACCTGTTGCAGAAATATTCTCTGTTGAAGTTAACTGCACTCTTGGAGAAATACACACCTTCTAATAAGCATGGCTTCAGCTGGTAAGTAGCTGCACACATCCTTGACCAGTCACAGACTAGTCAGAACCTATAAATGGTAGAACTCTGTTTTTTTAAAAAAAAATGTACACAGGATGATGCAAAAACTAGAATTAAAGAGTGTAGATAGTCCACAATTCTGGGGCAGCTGTTGATTGGGTGCAAATTTAGACACATGCAGTAGAGCTGGGGTAAACTAACTTCATGTTCTTCCCACCTCAAGGCTGCTGTCTAGTAGCTCCCAAAAAATAAACAATAAGTTAGGGAAGCCTGCTTAAGGTGAGGTGCCATGGGTAACCTGGAAATCCAGTGGAATTCGATTCACAGAAGATGCCTCTACTCCATTTTGATAGATTCCTTATCTCTGCGCATCACAATGTACCCCATTCGTCAGGGATTCCACCAATCATATGGACACAGCATTTTTAGGAGACTGGAGGGGATGCCGTTCATAGGCAGCCAATGAATTTGTTGCCATTGGGGCAGTCAGTACACTCTCAATTTTATGGTTGCTCATCACAACTTCTCCAACTTATATGGGAGCTCCTCCAGTGCTGAACCTCTTGACAGGATAGCATCCAGTGCACATGGAATGCCTGTATGACCAGAAATATCTGTGGGTGGAACAGTAGTAAACCTGAAAGTGGATTTGCCACTGCTTCAGAAACAGATGTACTGTCCTCCCATATTGCCCCGTTGCAGGTGCCTAAATCAAGATCTATCCCTGTGCCTAACTTAGTGGTACATAGTAAACTGCAAAAACTTGTAAGGATCTATTGTAGTACACATGCCTTACATGCTTTACTAAAAATATTCTGTTAGATAAATGACAACAAAAATCTTTATTGTCTGATAAACTGCTGTTTCTGTAGTAACACATGGCAGCCAAAAGTGCAGTATAAGTAATTTTTTTAGCAAGGGGTAGTCTACTCTAATACTATTTCTCTGTCTCCTCCTTCCTTTCCCTGGGACTAGTTGAAAATATTTTAAATCCAGCATCAAAGCTCTTCCTGTTCAAAAGCTGTTATTATGGGATCCTGTGCTAAATACAGAAGTTGTTTGTTCTGACAGACAAAAATAAGTATTGCCCAGTTTATCCTTGCGTGCTTCAGATTCTCAGTGAACATCGTAATGTATGTGGATGTGCGTGTGTGTTTGTTTTTAACATTACATTCCAGTGCCGTGTGTTTTGATAGAATGGGAATTATACATACACTTATATCAATAATATTCTGTGTTAAGCTTTGTGGAAACGTAAATGAGGGGCCAGCTGTATGGCAGATTAGTCATTCATAAGCCTAGAACACTGTTTATATAGCTATCCTGTAAGTTTAGCATTTTATTGGTTTGTGTCATTCCTAATCCTGCTTCGCATATTAAATTGCTTCTTTGCTGCACTCAACTTAAAATTCTAAAGCAATTTTATTAAGTGAAATGGCAGGGCTCTGGTATTTCTTAGGGTGGGTTTTTTCCCCTGGTAGTTGAAACCAACGGAAAGACCTTTAACCAAAGTGGGTAGGTGAAAGAAGGGGTGGGGTGGGGTGGGGTGGAGTGGGAGGGAGAAACAGGGACCTTCTGAAAAGGTAATTTGTGGAACTGAATCTTGTTGCTGGCAAACACCAATGTATTACATCAGTTTCCTGCTGTGACACAGGCTGGTGGGTGGTGGGCTGGGTCTGAGGACTTTTTAAAGCAAGTGGTTAACATACAAAAAGCTCATTGTTCCCATGTCTGTCTTTCCTGAGAGTCCTAAAGAAGCAAATTTATAAAGGGTCATTGACTGCTAGATTTGTGTTTTGACTCTTTCAAGTTGTGACATGGCCACCATCATTCTGTCTTGTACCTTTTGGTCTGGTGGATTCTGGCTTACAAGACTGGCAGATTGAAATGATCCACCTATTAAGTGATATAATGCAGAAACTGATTTTCTAGCAGACTACTACTACTACTATTATTATTACTATTATTATTATTATTATTTAATGTGACCATCATAATTGTTTTGACATGGCCATCCTCAAGGATTCATCACTTAATTGTTGTACAGAGTGCACCAAAAGTCATGCCCTAGGCACAATTTATTATTTAAATTATATTAAACATTCAAATTGGCTGTCATTTTCTTCTAAACACTTACTTAGATGACACATGACCTTTGAACTTTCCTAAATAATATTACATTTTTCCTGATGTTCCCAAATTGTAATGTGATGGCCTCTTTTAAATCGTCTAAAATGCCTGTGGGGCATGACTTTTGGCACACCCTGTATATGAGATGTTCTACTGGGTGACATGAAATAGGTAGGAGCTCCTACTTACATAGAATTTTTCTTGTTGGCGGTTATGTTTTGATAGTTTTCTAACACACTTTATTCTGTTCATTCTTTATTACATCACATTAAAATATTGCCTGTGTTGATATGAGGATTTGGCTAGAATTGATTTCTACATTTCACAGATAAGTTAAAAGTCAAGACCAAGTTAGCTTGGCAGAAGAAACACAGGAATTCAACTTCCACTTACAAGATTAATCAAAAAATCTTTAGACACTGGTGCCACACCAGGTTAAAGGCGGAGCCTGGAAAAAAGAATAGTTTTCTTGACTAATTCCCAAAAAATTATTCATGGAAAAAAGGTAACATTTCCAAGCTCAGGTTAAAAATCATTTTATGTTTATTTTTGAGGCTTTTTTGATACCTTACTGTAAAAGGGAACAAAAACAGAAGAAACTTTTCTTTTATCATGCATGATAGCCTTAGTCTTGCAGTAAAAAGAGTGCACCTGGTCAATGCCTTAGTTAGAGACCACCTGAAAAGCTTATATACCCCTCAATAAATTCCATGCTGGAAGTAAGTTATCAGATAACTATGCAAAATTAAAAGTCACATTTTAAAAAGAGTTTCTTTTTTTTTTATGTGACTAATCAACTAGTAGTTACTAGTACAGCTACTAGTTAAAATCTATTTATGGTTGTTCTCTTTAATACTATGCTTACTATTTAGGGACTTTTCTGACAGCATTTTCTTAACATAGTGGAATGTTGTGAATTCAGGTTTTCCATACTGCTATTCTCAGTTAAGTGAGATATTTTCTGGCATAACTCTTCCTCCACAGCCCACAGATGGAAATAGAAATGTAGAGTGGGTATTTGAGAGAGACAACACATGCACATAAAAAGACACATGAAACTTTGTCAGTCTTAATCACACTTATTTCTGTTCCTCTGCAGGGCTGTGCCAAAGTTCATGAAAAGGATAAAAGTCCCAGATTATAAAGACAGAAATGTGTTTGGAGTTCCCTTAACAGTTAATGTCCAACGTACAGGACAGCCTCTTCCTCAGAGCATTCAACAAGCCATGCGATACCTTCGCAACCACTGCCTGGATCAGGTTGGATTCTTGTTCCACTCTTGTCTTCCAGAATCCCAAAAGTGTATTTTTTGCTGATGCTCTTATTTAGAAGTTTGCTTTTGAGAATTGTGTTGACAGTCAAAGAAATACATTGGGAATAGAATTGTAATCCTCAAACTCAAAATCATTTCAACAGCTGTCAATCTGTCCACATCCTTCTCATATCAGTGTATCAGACAAAGAAAGAGATGTAGTGATGTTCCAAGAGAGAAAAGGGAGTCACATCTACATGTTCCTCCACATAAGGATGAATTACCTATGCTTGGACAGCTAAGATGTCAAGGAAAAGCTTATACAACAGCTTTCCTCCTTAATACTTTTAACACGAGAAACATTCAAACTGTCATCTACTACATCAGTCTGATATGACAGAAGATGGGAAGACTATAACCACATGCCACTTCTTCACAAAACCAACCACTGAATTTAATCCCCTGCCACCTTGAAACTTGGGTTTTAGAACTGCTGCCTTCTAATTGCAAATGAAAGAATCTATATAACAGATCCTCAATCTGTGTAACATGTGCATTTCTCTTTTGTCATGCAGGTCGGCCTTTTCCGAAAATCTGGGGTCAAGTCACGGATCCAGGCGTTACGACAAATGAATGAAAACTCAACAGGCAAAGTCAGCTATGAAGGGCAATCTGCATACGATGTGGCTGACATGCTGAAGCAGTATTTCCGTGATCTGCCAGAACCACTCATGACCAACAAACTTTCAGAGACTTTCTTACAGATCTACCAGTGTAAGTCATGGGTTGTTCCTCAGTTTTATTTTTAGTCATTCTTAAATATGTCTCCTTTAGATGCATAGTTTCTCAGAACTGGATGCAAAAACAAAATGTCGCTTGGTGTTATCATCTAAATCTGAAGCTGTTTAAAATAGACCTTGTACAAATGCATGCAGTATCCTCCATTTGTATGTCCACCCTTGCCTGAACACCAGTACACATCACCTGATGAGACTGACAGGCCTTTCCACACTAGACTGTTATAACGCTATTATTCCACTTTCAACATCCTATGGAATCCTGGGGCCCCTCCCAAAACTGCAAACCCCAGGATGCCATAGGATGTTGAAAGTGGAATAATAGCACTATAACAGTGTAGGGTGGAAACAGTCATAGAGGCAGTAGCATAGACTGGCAAACACTACAACTACTATTATAGTTTCAGGAAAGGTTTTTAAGGAGAGGTTGGAGGAGTGCTTTACACCAGCATGGCAGGATGGATGACCCTCAGATCCCTTCCAGCAATATGATTCCAAGATGTTCAGAGGGGGAGCAAGCAAACTCTTCCCCATCCATAATTGTCTGAAGATGTAGCTTTTCCATGAGATCGTAATTTTTTTTTCCTATGGATTTTGGATTGTACAGAAGAGAATAATTGGAGAGGTGCTCTGCTCCCTTTTCTTACACATTCAGTTTAATCCAGTTCTGGTCATCTTAACCGGGCTCAGATCTTACCTAAAGAGGCGTAAGAGCACACTGAATGAATTTTCATGAACACTTTCCCTTTCCTTTCACATTTCCTTTACTGCTTACTAAAGTGCAAAGGCTTACCCCAACTTTAAACATAAAATAGTGAAATGTGAGAACTCCAGGTGACTGAACATGGCACCATTTTGGATTTTTTCAAAAAGTAAATGATCATTTGTGGAAGAACTGGTCTTGGTCTGCATCTGGGGCCCTTTCACATTATACAGTTGTAGCACTACGATTTCATTTTAACTGCCATGGCTAAATCCTATGGAATTTGGGGGGTTATAATTTGGGCAGGCCCTAGAGCTCTCTAAGGCCCTTTTCGCACAGCATTTGCAGTGCGAAAGGGTGCCTGGAGTGTCGCACAATTGAGGAGCGATCTGCACGACGCACTCGCAATCACGCGATGCTCCAGAGGCCAGCAGGCGCCAATCTCACACCTTTCCATTTTCGGCTGGAAGCCGAAAATGCTGCATTGCTCCTGGGCCCTGCACACACCTACCTGGCGTTCAGAGCCTCCGGAGCCGCACCAGTTGCGCTTCCTGCCCCAGTGCAGCCTGGGAAACTCCCAGGCTGCACTGCGGAAGGAAGAGGCAGAGCTCTTGCACAAGCCGGCAGCTCGTGCGGAGCTGAAGCAGCAGGGACATGAGAGCCTCTCACCGGAGGCTGCTTGCACGATCCCCGCACCCCAGTGTCGAGAAAAGGTAAGGTGCGGAAAGAGCCTAAGACTTCTAAATACCCCTACTTAAATTGCAAATCTCAGGATTTATAGGATTTGCCATGGCAGTTAAAGGAGTATAGTGTTATAATTTTGTAGTGTAAAAGTGCCTATGTTTGTCCAAACAGCTTTCAAGTTTTGCTTGTGTTTTAGGACCCTATCTGGAAAGACTGGTGAGAGACATAGCTTCAAAATCAACCTTTGCTATGTTAGTGCATGGGGCTTAACCCTCTGATTTTCATAGTGTGGATCTCACTGAAGTGAATGCGAGACAGATCAACAGATAACAGATACTGCAGTCTAAAAAGCAGACACTTGCAACTGTACTAGGAGGCAGGGGTGGAGGGAGATGAAGTCCTACAAGCACAACAAACATCCCAGGAATGCTGATCTACATCAAATCCCTGTACTTACAATACATTTTCTAAAAGCCAGTGTAGCAGTTGCTAATTGTGAGAATGGCATTGTGCCTGTTCTGGCCCTCAAGCAGACACTGCTAGGCATGTACTGAAGGAACACATGCACTGTCCTGTCAGTGCTGTGATGTGGAGGAAGGGGGTGTAGTTGGTAGTTAATCCACCATCACTACCACCACCAACCCAACAACTTTTATAATAAAATAGTATTGCTGCAGTGGATAGAATCAATTTGGCTCCAACAACATTAATAAAAAGGCATTGACGCAGAACTGGAATGACCACTAGTGTTGGTTCCAGTTGGGCCTCTTAGGGAAGGTAAGCAGGATAAGCAGGATGTCACAGCAAAGAAGGCCCTCTCCTGTATAATAATAATGATAATAATAATGATGATGCAGTAGTAGTAATAGTAGTGTTGTTGTTTTTGTTGTTCTTTACA
Organism: Iguana delicatissima; assembly: GCA_948472985.1. Lineage (NCBI taxonomy): Eukaryota > Metazoa > Chordata > Lepidosauria > Squamata > Iguanidae > Iguana > Iguana delicatissima. The sequence continues at coordinate 872,010 of CAOKZL010000186.1, forward strand.
ATGTATGGGGCAGAAAGGAAGGGCTTTTCCAACAAATATAAATTCTCAGGCACATATTTATAGTCAGGAGAGACAGAATGTGGACCAGTCCAACAATGTTTGAAGGCTGCCATCCTGATAGATAGCAAAGGATACAGAGATTCTTGTGTATAGCCCCACGCATGAAACTCAGTGCTGTGCGCAAATATATATGGATCGGGGCACTAAACCAACACTGATATTAGAAAAAAGAATAGAATAAGCCCCCTCTGAGCCCTCTTACACATGCACATACACACACAACACAACACACAAAGAGAGAGAGACTCCATTACAACACAGCACCAATTTTTCCTGAGTCAGGCTGGGCCAAGTTGGGATCAGCTAAGAGGAGCAGTTGTCTTAGGCCCTTTTTGCATGGCAGTCGTCATGCGAAAGGGCCTCTGGAGCATTGCACGATTGCGAGGAGCATTTCACATGACGTCCTTGCAATTGTGCAATGCTGGCACTGATCACGCAATATTTCATTTTTGGCTTTTGGCCGAAAATGATGCATGACTGCACGTCGCTCTGGGGCCGCACATGCACTAACCATCTGTGCGGAGCCTCTGGAGCAGCGGCCCTCATGCTTCCTCCTCTAGTGAAGCCTGGGAAAATACCCGGCTGCGCTGCGGAATGAAGAGGCAGAGCCCTTATGGTGCCAGCCAGCTGGCAGGCAACTACCGTGGAGACAGAGCAGAGGGGACGGAAGTGCCTCTTGGAAGAGGCTGCTCACACGATCCCCATGTGACCGCACCAGACGAAGGTAAGCTGTGGAAAGGGCCTAAGCCACAGGTCTGCTGTGAATTGGCAAGAATATTCTGCCAGAGGACATACAGCCTGCCCATGTCTTGGCTGTTTCAGGAAAGAAGGAATCGCCTTATGCCTTACTTTTAGGCATCCATGCCCCACCCCCATGAGGAACTTACCACACAATTTGGAAACCACTGATTAGTTCCTTGGATGCCTCTTGTGATTTTTTCCATACACATATACACACATACGCACATGTTTATGCACATGCTTAATTATTTTAATTTTAGTCGTACCTTTGTATTTTTATACATAATCCCTAAAGAACCTCCAAGAAATTGGGGGGGGGGTGTACATGCATGTGCGTACATGTGTGCGTGTGTAAGTTAGTGCTGTGATTGTGTGTGTAATAATTGGGGTTTTGTGGTATTTTTGTTATCAGTGTTGGCTTTCCATATTATTAAATTCTGTATTTATTTTTTATGGTTTTTCCTTGTATTTGTCACATCCCCAATTCTGTCTGTTAATTAGCAACAAAATGAATCAACCTCTTTCACACTTTTCTCTCACAATGCAGGGTTGTTGTTTTTTTAAAAAAAATAAGTTTGTCATGACCACTCTTCTGTTTTTCAAGCCCAGGGTTCTGTGATATATGTCCACCTTCTTTTCCAAAAAACTGTCCACTCTAGCAATCCCCTCTGCTTACTGAAATTCAGTCTGGATATTTTTTGGTGCCAAAGTTGGGAACAGTTTAGGAGCTGTTTATTTTAATTGCCTCCCTGATTGAGGAATGTGTCTCACTGGTGTGTATGAATTTTTTAAAGCCCAAATTGGCAGAGCTTAATCTTTGTGTATTCGTCACCACCCATGTTCATAAAATGGAGGAGCCCCATCTAATTTAATGGGCCTTTTTAGCAGGTCTGCAGAAGTGTGTGGCTCTTGAAATTAAATTCTAAATTTAACTCTGGAATATTCAAAGCTTTGTTGAGTCTCTTGCTAGGCAGGAAATACCTGAGGGCAGTTAAGCTGTTGACCAAGAAAAAAAAAAAGAATCGAAAAACTTTCCTTTGCCATGAATGGTATGCAGCACGCTGAAGGAAATCACTGCAGACTGAAGTCAAAAATAGTTGAAACTGGAGTTTGCTTTGGGATGTATTCATGCTATATGTGTGGAAAATCAATGACTTGATGAGAGGATTGCTAATCTTGTGCAGATGTGCCAAAGGACCAGCGACTCCAGGCAATCAAGGCTGCCATTATGCTTCTACCAGATGAGAACAGAGAGGTCCTACAGATCCTTCTATATTTTTTGAGTGACGTCACGGCTGCTGTGAAGGAAAACCAGATGACGCCAACAAATCTTGCTGTGTGTTTAGCGCCTTCTCTTTTCCACTTGAACACCCTGAAAAGGGAAAATTCTTCACCAAGGCAAGTCTCATCCTGGTGGCCTTACTATAGAAGCACTTAAAATAATCTTTCCGTTTAAATGTTTGGAATTCCCATTCAAAACAAAAATCACTCTACATTTTGCATTAATGGTCTCTACTGAGCAGGACTGTGGATAATAAAACATTAGTAATTATAATTATGATGATAATTCAGACATTCAGATCATTGATTTGATAAGAGATAAACATGCATGTATGAAAGCCCCATGTTTATTCATACCAAAGTTTTAAAAGTCTTAGAAAAATTAGTTTGGGGCTACAACTTTCTAACCCAGTCCACCTGCTGCTAACACAGCTGGGAATTGTAGTCCAAAAGGGAACAGTTCCAAGCTATGGGGGTCTTTTTTACAGTACACAAATATGATTTCCACTTTTAACTGCTGTGAATATTATGGAATCCTGGGCTTTATAGTTTGGTAAGGCATCAGAATTTGCTGAAGCACGACTGCTCTCTGACTGAGCGTTCTAAATACCCCTTCCTGATCTCAAATCCCAGGATTCCATAGGGTGAAGCCATGGTAGTTAAGGTGATATCATAGTGTTAATGGGTTGTGTAGTGGGAAATCATAGGCCCCTGGTCTGGACATTCCATTATAAATGAAAGACAGTGCTAAACATTTTTATTTATTTATTTGAGACATTTATATATTGCCTTTCTAACCCACTAGGATCCAAAGGTAAAATGTAAGTTGCAAGGCTTATAATCAGCCTGTTGGTAGAGTTCCTAAGTCTTTCAAGTTTCCCCTTTCATATATCCAGTCCCAGCAATATATTGTGGCCAGCTTTCCCACTGACCATTAATTAAATTTGTGTTTTAACAGAGTGATGCAGAGGAAACAGAGTCTAGGAAAACCTGATCAGAAAGATTTAAATGAGAATTTGGCTGCCACACAAGGCCTGGGCCACATGATTGCTGAGTGCAAGAAGCTGTTTCAGGTGAATATTCCACTATAAATCTATTTCTAAGACCTTCTATTAGTATCATACATTGAACTCTTTACTTTTGTTTTCTTGACACTGTAGTGCCATATTGGGCAGCTAGTCTTGCTAGCGGACACTTCTGAAAGGGACTGAAAGGGCAGGGCCAGTCCTGACACTGGGCAGAAGGAAGCAGTTCCCTCAGTCAGGCAGTAGGTGGTGGGTGGGACTGGCAACCATTTGGCTGTTTGCCAAAGCAGCATGCTCCATGCAGCTTGTTCTTAACCCCTTAAGCCAGGGGTAGACAACTGTGAAAGTCTAGGGGGCCACATTGGCCTTCTGGGAGACCTTGAAGAACCACACTTCTCACCACATCTGCTGCTGCAAAAGAAATAACCATTTTTTGTCCTCAAACACCATCTTGGGGACATGGCGGTATTATCGCCATGTTATTTGGCTTTCTTGGGCCTCTAGAGGGTATTTGGGGTCATTTTTAGGCAAAACAATTGGAGGGGGGGGTTAAAAATTGTTTTGAGCACTACGGGGTCCAGGGAGTTCCAGATATAGAAGAAATACTATCTACACCACTGATGGGCCCATGAGCCCATAAACTGGCCTTGGGGCCACACTTTACCTGCCCCTGCCCTAAGCCATCTTACTGCCTCTAGTGAAAACATTGCTCCTTCAGTGTCCAAAGAAGATTCAGTTATCAATTTAGTTCAAGTCCTGTAAGTGGACCTGCGGGCATCTCTTTACTTCAGGCATGCAAAGTATCTATTGCCAGCTCTTTTCATCTTTAATACTCTGGTAGCTGGTACTTTTTGCTTCTGGGATGGCAACTAGGCAGCCATATAAGATACTTCCTAGGCAGCAGATTTGGTCCAGCAGTTGTCAGTGAATACAGTGTAGCATTATTTAGAGTCTCCAACAACACAAATGAAATGTTATGAAATGTCTGGGATAATGTCATTAGTTGTGAATCTCTGATTATTTTCTCCCTCATGTCCCTCCTGCTCTGGAACTCCTAGATCCCTGAAGAAATGAGCAGATGTCGCAATTCTTATACAGAACAAGATCTTAGGCCTCTGAGCTTGGAAGAACTGGGGAGAGGTCATAACTCTGAGCCTGCAGACTATCGTTCTTACATCCAGGACTGTATGGATGATTTGCTCAAGGAGATTAAAGACAAGTTTAAAGGCTGGGTCAGCTGTTCCACCTCAGAGCAAGCTGAGCTTGCCTGCAAGAAGGTACTCTGGCATATTTCCAAGATTGCTGTTAGATATTAGTAATGCAAATGCCTAGATTTCAAGGCACTTTGTCATGGTGGGGGGTGGTGGAAAGAGAAACCACACTGAACATGCATTTTGAAGAAGGAAAGCCGTAATGCCTTAATTTTTTGAAAAATGACTAGAAGTAAATAGTGGCTGTTTAAAGTTCTACCCAGTGAGAAAGTGAGAAAAATGGCACACACTGGACTGAGATGAAATCATATTTGCTGAGTTGGTTACTAGCAAAATGTTACTTAAACTTGGAGGCAACATTTAACACATCCAAAGTGTTCATGAGTCAAAACCGTGTGTGAAAGTCAATAGGAAGTTTAAACCTTTCACCAGCATGGAAGATTGAAGTCTTGTTCATGCTGGGGCCTTTGGTTGAACTTCCATATAGTCAGAAACTTTCAGATGGTTGTTACAGTTATCTATTCTGATAACTCCAATCAGCATTCAAAAAGAAATGCTCCCAGCCTTGTTCCTGTTCTGCCACTACTGCATCTTTCTTCTTCTTCCAGATACAAATCTTCTGAGAAGGAAGCTGCAAGAGAGAGGAAGTTGTAAAATGTTATAACTGCTGCTGCTGCTGCTGTTGTTGTTGTTGTTGTTGTTGTTGTTGTTGTGTGCCTTCAAGTCATTTCCAAGTTAGGGCCACCCTAAGGTGAAGTATCATGGGATCTTCTGGGGATGAGTGTGTGTGAGGGTCGCCCAGTGGGTTTGCATGGCTAAGCAGGGAATCAAACCCCCTTCTCCAGAGTCATAGGCCATTTCCGCACTAGACTGTTAATAGCACTATGATTCCAGCTGGCCCCTCCCGAAACTGCAAACCCCAGGATTCCATAGGATGTTGAAAGTGGAATCATAGCGCTATCAACAGTCTGGTGTGGAAATGGCCATAGTCCCACACTTAAAGCATTACACCACACTGGCTCTGTCATAGCTGCTACAGTCATAAAAGCGCTTCTGGTCACATGAAGGTTCATTCTCATTGTCTTCATAGAACGATCCAACAGAACCCTCTCTTTGGGTAGTACTGTAGTCTCTGAGAAGTCAGTAGGCCTCTCCAGAATAAGTGCTTTGAAGCTATTCCACAAGTGTCATTCACAAACCATAGCTTATAAATTTAAACAGTAATTCTTGTGTGCCATCCATGGTTTTTCTTAGAGCTTCTGTAGTACAGAGAACTTTTCACAGTATGTGTCTACCGGTGCATAGCACCTGCATTGATTTTAGATTTTTCTGTTTTATTTCATTACAAAAAATGAGGAAAGAGTTAAGGATGGAGGCACATAGATGTCGGTATGGGGAGTGGGGGTGGGATGAGGCCATTGCCCTTCCAAATGAAAATTCTGTCCCTCCAAAAAAATATTTCCTTCAGTCCTCAAGGTCTGAGCATTGAAGAGAGTGGGACGTTAAAAATTGTTCACACCTATTAGTCTTATATTTCCTGTGATTGCCTTCCCTTTGTAATTTGCCTGTCTCTTTTCTTCAGATACCTAAACTGTATTTCTGAATGCTCAAGCAAACTTTCAAGTTACTTTCGAGTTACTGTGATACTAGAAATTTGAACACTGAAAGAAAGTCTTGGTGGGAGGGGTCTCACTTTGAAACCCCTGTAGCTACACCTATAGAGTAGACAAGGACAATTCTAGAACTACATGCAGCCTCTCCAGGTTGTTTTTGTGCCTTTTGACCCCCATAAAAAAATTCTCCAAACTGCCCCTTTTCTGGTTTAAAAAAAAAGAAGGAGAGTTGCCTCTAGAGTGGAAACTTAATTTCTAATTAGCGGTGCAGCCGCAGCTCCCCAACTCTGTTTTACATTCATTCATTCATTCAAAACAAGAAGTGGACTTTCAGCTACTTTCATCTTTCAGCTACTTTCAGTTTTCAGAGCTGTTGGGGCGGAAGTTGTTGGCATTTTTGGTACTCCGTGGGGGCCCCCAGAATGGTCCCCAAATCTAAGAGAATTGCCCACCCTCTGAATTATGATATAGATCAGGGATGGACAACTGTGTCAGGCTCACAGGGGCCACTTTTATGCCATAGGATCTTCCAGGGGCTGCATGGATCCCAGACAAGTAAAATTAAAAGAGAAGTGACATAAGTCTACTTCTGGTTCTCAAAAGTGAGTTTTTTCGATATTAAACTGTATAGGGAGGATTTGCAACCTATTTAAAAGTGGCATTGTTAAGACCCAGGAGCAGCAATTCATCCTTTTTTGGGGGGAAGGGGGCAGAAAAAGATCTGGAGGTATTGAGGGCCATAAAAACATCCTTTAGGCCACATGCAGTCCCAAGACTACACCTTTCCTACTCTATATATATATTGAGGGTACTAAACTGATAGTTTAGGCTTATAGTGTATCAGCCTCTTTATTGTATTTACAGAGAGAATTCCACACTGTATTAACCATGCATCTTACCCTTTCTAATCCAGCCACTGTTGGGTCACTGTTGCTACCCTTCTTGCCAGCCTGTGACTTTCACCACTTTATTGGGATGGGTAGAGGATCAATGATAACTAAAGCTTTCATTTTGTTTCCAACTTGGCTCAGTTCAGAAGGTAGCCCTTTAAAGATGAACTGTATCTAAGAGCTGTTGGATCAGGATCATTAACTACAGCACAGTATAACTCAGACTTCCATGGCAATAATGTTTTTTAGGTTTGTGAGGGTCCACCTCTCCGGTTATGGAAATCCACTGTTGAAATCCCTGCAACTCCTGAAGAAATTTTAAGCCGTATACTTAAAGAACAACATCTCTGGGATGAAGATCTTTTAGATGCAAAAGTGATTGAGACTTTGGACAGCCAAACTGATGTTTACCAATATGTGCAAAATAGCATGGCACCACACCCTGCCAGAGACTATGTAGTCCTAAGGTAAACCTGTGGATTTTGCCTGCAATAGAACAGAAGAAGAAACCTGCCTGAAAATAACAGTCTTCGCGCATATATTGAGTCATCCTTTTCTTTAATATTTGTAACTCTCTCCCCCTTGAACTGTTTGATATCTACATCCCTGCTATCTTTCATTTGCCAGCATCATGTTACTGACATAGTTGTGCATATGTCTGCACATACAGGGCCAATTATTCATCATGGCACAGCAGATGTGTTCTGCTGATAGTGGTGGACGAGGAGTTACACATGCAACATTGCACACTGAGGATTCAGGCTGCACACTGCAGTTGTGCATTGCTCCTTTCACAATGGCTCCTAGACGTTGCATGAGTTGTGCAGTGTTGCCTTTCTGCATAGGGGTTCTAAGTGCTGATGCATGGTATCTGGCGCTGATATCTCTGCATGCAGATGTTATGCTATACTGAGGAGACATAGGACTGCAACCACATTTTGTCTATTTAATATATTCATTTGCTGCTTATTATGTCTAAAGATATCCAAAAACAAAAAACTCTGCTTGTTTTCAACAGGACTTGGAGGAAAAATTTACCTAAGGGAGCTTGTGCACTTTTAAGCTCCTCAGTGGACCATGGTCGTGCTCCAGTCCTTGGTGTCAGAGTAAATGTGCTCCTGTCCAGGTATCTCATTGAACCCTGTGGATCAGGGAAATCGAAACTCACCTATATGTGCAGAATTGATTTAAGGTAAGCTCTTTTTTTCCCCTTCATTTATTTCCTTCCTCCATTATGTGTGAGCGCTTCTCCACTCCTATCTAGTTGCAGCCTTACAATATGATAATTTGCAATGCACACCAATGTCAGCTTGGTTGTCCTCCCCCTTCCTCTTATGTGTATTGGAGAACAGAAGTGAGAGTTGTGTGCCCCTCAGATACTGTTGAATTACAACTTCCAGAAGACCTTGTGAGCATAAACAGTGGTGAGGAAAAGAGAGTTGCAGTTCAATGACATCTGAAGGACCACACAGTACTGTATGCTGTAGAAGGATAACTAAGGAGTGGTGATGGATCGGAATCTTTTTTCTTTCTTTCTGTATTTACTGCTTAACAAACCCTGCTTCCTATGATTTCTATGGGATTTCCTTCATACTCCCCAGGAAGGACTCTTCAGAAGTACGCAAAATTTTCAGGCATTCATACTAGAAGTCTGTTTTCCCTCATTAACAGCATAGATTACCACCAAAATCCATCTATCTTGTTGGATCTGAAGCATCTGCATTACTAGGTTTTCTATTTTCCAGTTGCCCTGGATATTTTTTGCTGATACATATACTGTGTCATGGGGTTTTGTACAAGTCATTGCTTTAAAAAAAATGTAATTTCCTTATCAGAATTCCATGTTTCCTCCCAAATAGATACTTGTTTTGGGAATGTCTGTTTCATTTTTCTCCCTCCAAATAACGGCAACTATTGACAGCTTCATTTGCTTGCTTGCTTTTAAACAGGGGACATAAGCCTGACTGGTACACAAAGGCATTTGGACAGTTATGTGCAGCAGAAGTGGTTAAGATCAGAGATTCTTTCATTAATCACAACCTTGTTGAGACTAAAGAAGCAAAATCCAGGTGACAACTGAAGCAAAGCAACATTTCATTGGCATATACAGATACTTTCAGGAACTGTTGATTGTCCAGAATGGGTCACAGTGTGGCCTGTTAAGCCTTGTCCAGGAGAAAGAGTGTTTGGAATGGGTCTGACATTCTCACTCAAAAGTCTGTGGCAATACCATACATTTTAAAGCTGCTTCCTGTTGTGTTAGGCCTATAGTGTAGGCCTTGACTGGAATATATTGGATGGTGCAACAAAAAAAAATTAATATTATACATATGTTTGCTTAAACAGTGTGAATTGCTTCTGAGAAGCAAAGATCTAAGACATAAATATATTTCTGGAATATAGTGGAAACGATTCATTCCTATATAATGTTAGCTTTATGTGTGTGTCTGTGTGCCATTTCTTGAGGGACTGTTTCATCCACTGGATATGTTGGCACTCTTCACTGGGTTCTTGCTAAAGTAAGTGAAGGAAGGTTTGCACAGAGGCAGAGGTATGAATTATTGAACAGAGTACTGAAAGACAGAGCAGTAAGTATCAGAATGTCTGGCACACTTGAAAGCAATTAAAAAGATTTTAACATGTGAGGGAGATGTTGGCTTAGAACCCTTGTCCAACAGATTATCACAAGCTTCAGATCTTCCTTGTTAGGTTCAATCTTTCTCATGTGTTCCAAAAAAAAAAAAAAAGGAAAATGGAGGCTTCCCTGATATGGCAAAGAAGGCAAAAGGCAGAACACCTGAAGCTGATGCTGATGCTGATGTGTCACTTTTAACTTAAGTAATTTTTAAAATGCCCAATGCATTTCAACATATTTCTTTTGCAATGGCAGTAGTTCTCTATAGGTACACGAAAGCTTTCCAAGGAATTGCATTATATCCAGACAGATCTGAGTTTGCCACAGCAGGAAACTGACACCATTCACAACTTCTCCATGAGTTCATTTCCATGAAATACATATTTGCCATGCTCAGACTTCGTGTTTTTCAGTGTTCACTTAAAACATTTTTGCATACAGGTGTACCTCAGTTAATGAAGTAGGTGTATTCCTGATCATTATTTCTTTAACAAAACATTTGGTACTGAAGGCAGAAATAGGGCTTGGTTACTAAAAAAATAAAAATAAAGAGCAATTCAACATGTTTTAGGAAAGATTTTATTCAAAACTAACTTATATGCATATTAAAATAAAACCACCAGGACAGGTAAGCCTTGCCTAAGTAAACCAAAACATTTTGAACCTTCGAGAGATCATTTGAAGGCTTTTTTTCCAAAGTGCAAGGATCTCTGCCTTGCCTTTTTTCTTTTATCACATAACATCTCACTGCAGCAGTCTAAATGAGAACAGATCCCTGAGATTTCAGTTGAAGGACTCAGGCTGAGTCACTAAAAAATTGAACACAAAGAGTTATCTTACACATTACTGAGTTGGGAGTGGGCTTTTGAGAATTCACTATAGCCACTTCCAGTTTCTATGGCCCTTTCCGCAGCTTACCTGCATCCAATATGGTCGCACAGGTATCATGCAAGCAGCCTCTTCTGCGAGGCTTTCATGTCCCCTCTGCTCCGTCTTCATGAGGGCTCCCCCTCTTCCTTCCACAGCACAGCAAGGTATTTCCCCAGGCTGCACTGGGGGAGGAAGCATGAGGGCTGCAACTCCAGAGCTCCTCACGGATGGTAAGTGCGTGTGGGGACCCGGAGTGATACACGATTGCGCATCATTTTCGGCCAAAAGCTGAAAATGAAATATTGTGTGATTGGCACCTGCTGACCCCGGCAGTGTCGCACAATTGTGAGGACGTCATGTGAAACGCTCCTCGTGATCGCGTGATGCTCTGGAGGTCCTTTCTCATGACAAATGCCATGCGAAAAGGGCCCAACTCCCTCTCTGCCAGAGTTAATCTGCTCTATGCTAGAAATATGTTTTTGTTCCAGTAAACCTTTGTTAGCATCCTAAAGAGTTTGTCTCCTGTCTGATTGATACCTATATGCAGGGAGCGGATCCACAGATACACTTCCAAGTCTAATGGCTGGGATCCCTTGGGCTGGTGCCAGTGGGAGACTTCTCTCTTGCACTGAATGGGAAGGGAATCCATTTCCTTCCATGTGTGTCCAAAAGAAGCTTCATAAAAAGAAGCTTCTTTCTCAGAGGTCTTGTTAACTGAGGTATGCTTGTATACTTCAAAAGACTGAATGTGCAAAGACTGAAGTGGCAGCACCCAGAGTTCGAGTTGTCTCAGTGAGAGTGACTCAGAACTATGGCCCTGGGGGAATAAAATACATATTTTGAAAATGATTGGGCCTTTTTAAAATTGTGTCTCATGCTTGCCTCTCTTTTGCCTGACTTATAAAAAGCTACCATTTACTGTAAACTTTAGCACCTGCTAAAATAACAAGCAAGAGTCTTAAAAGTCCTCTTTCTGAATGCCTCGCATGGGAATAAACAGGAAACATGTGACACACGAGCAGAGGTGAAACACAGCACTGGATAGTCATAACTGGAGGATTACAAAGTTCTAAAAAGATTAAATGTAAAGGGTATTGTTAAGTGTCCAAAGGTATTCATATACTCCACTATAACCATATAACCTCACCAATTCACATGGTTTGGATAGAAACTTCCAAAATATTCAGAGATTCTGAAGTATGGGTTTAGAAAAAAAAAAGTATGCCATCAGATTATGTGGTACAATGTGAAGGTTGAACAGGGGCTTCAAAGGATGGGGGCATTCCATTGTGGAGGTCAGTAGTTTTTAAGGGAAAACCCAGACCTGTAAACTATTAATATGTGCTACATCCATCAAGCTAGCAATAAGAAAGGATACTTCGGCAGATGTTCATAGAACTGTGTTGTTGATGTTGTTTTGTCTTTCTAAAAGCTATGGATTGTCAAGTCTTTTCAGAAAAAAACCAAATTATTATTATTTTTTTAAAAAAATGCATGTTACAAAACATTTCCCATGTAATATCATATACAGCATCTAGTAGTAAGGAACCCAAAGGTCTTTGGTGGCATGTGGCAGATATGATGGTTTTGGTCACAGAATTTTACTGTTAAAAAAGAAGTGCAAAGTGGGAATAAGGGGTGGCCCACTGGTTCCTTCCTTAGCATTTGAGACTATTCTTCAGGAGCACCTACATATTTGGTTATCCTAAGGTAAAGTAAGCACAACACTTCGTTTTAAAAGAACACTGGTCTCTTGCAGTTCAGTGGATAATATCTGCCCAAAAGCAGGACCTTGACCCTTTCTGTGATTCTTGTCTCCCCATGTCCAAAACCCCACATAGCACTCCTGTGTAAGAATTGTGCTTTGGTGTAAAGATGCAGTATTAGTGTAGAGATGCACTGAACCAGTCTGAGTAAGGTGTGAATGTAAGTCACATGGACAGTGGTTTGTTTGTGTATTTATGTGAAGCAAAGACTTCTCTATCGAGTTATTTGTGCTAAGAAGGACCCTGTCCTCTCACATCCTACCTTTTCGTCCTCCCTGCTCTTCTCCCACCAGCCAGAAATGACTGCTGAAATACCATCTTGTACCAAAGATAGTGAGAAAAGCTGGACAAGTAGATTCACCTTATTCACTCACACAAAGAAGTGTGTGACCTCAATTTTGCCACCTTTCTCTAAGGTAGAGGCATGGCTGGAACCAGCCCTTTGTTACCATTTTCAGTGTTACTTAAGTGTATATATAGTGTTTGTGTGATGAAGAATTGTGGTGTTCTAACACATGATGTAGAATTCCTAGCAATAGCACTATTGCCTGCCCTGCTTTTTTTTAATGTCAGCATGTGTTTTGTCACTTGCTTTTCATGTGTTCCTCTGTGCTCATCTTCTGCTCTTTGTGTGTTAACAGCACAACATGCTTGCTTAGATCAGCTCAGGATTCAGGAGCAGGGAGACTTGCAATGAGGAACACAGGACAGGCTAGGACACTTCCTTGTATGTTGATCTACTCACAGATTAGCCAAGTTAATTTTCTGACTTACAGATCCCCAGATCTTCCTGTCAGCATGCCTTGTGCCATGTTGATGGGTGGATTATAGAACTGATAGTGGGAAAACAGTGGCATTGTCAAGCTCTGAGTCCACTTGCTGTAAGAAACTTCATGGGGTAATATTCTTCATCATTTTAATTCCTCTTTGAGGGTCCTAGCTTCCCTGTAATAAATCTAGAGGTGTAACCCTTTTCAAGAGCCATTACCCAGGGATCAGGACTGTTTCAGATGTGACCTGGGGGCAAAACTGTACTACATCCTATCCTTGCAACATTAGCTTAAAAACATTTACTGGGCAGCAAATCTGTTTTGGTAGCTGTGAAGCTCACTACCAGGCAAATTGTGTTAAAGATTGCACCATATAGTATTTCTCATCAATAGGGAAACTTTGTGTATTCTTTGTATACTTTTTACATGTCTAAATGTGTAAAAAATGTATGTTGTATATACCATCCTGTTGTAAACGTGTATACTTGTTCACATTTTATTGTCCAACATAGATAAAGCATGAAAGTAATTATTTAAAATATACTTGTATTTATACCTCAAATACTCTTGGCGGGGGAGGCAGGATATTTGTACCTCAAGTTGTCTATCCTTCCCCCCACCATGTAAATATGTTCTACACAGTTAAAGTCTAAGTAAAAGAAAAAAAAGGTTTATAACTTGCTATTACATGTCTGTACAGAACATAATCAATAAATGCACTATTAAATGTTTGTGTTTGTGAGACCTCTGAATTCTACTCCATTTTATATAGCTTGTGCTTCCCAAACACTGTCAGATTGCAGTATCTAATTCAGTAAGAAACAACAGGCAGGCATTTCATCCATGGGCCAAATCCACCCTGCAGGCAGTGTCCAACCACAACTTTTTATCCAGTTGTGTGGGCAGAAAATAATTTCTTCTATGTATAGCTGGTCTTAGTCTTGTAAGGCTAACTGGGTCTCCTTTTCATCTCATCCATTATAGCACTATCTTGTTGCATCAACAAAAGACTTTCTCAGTTACCCAGCATCAAGAGCAATTAGGTTGTGTATACAAGGTAGACGGCTATTTCGACAGTAGCTCTATACTGCAGCAACTGGCTTCTATCAGGCAGATGGGTCATACTTCCCTGGGCAAGTCTTCAAAGAAAGCTTTGAAGACACAACTGTTTTGTTTTTTGTTTTTTTAATTGTTGGCTTCCAATCTGATTTTCATCCACAGTTGTGTATTCTTTTGCATTGTTTCTTTCATCATATGTGCCATTCTACTGATGTTAAGTCACAAAATACTTAAAGAAATATACAATTTATTTATAATGCTGTGCTGAGGTTTTCAACTGATGACCACACATGTGTAACACTTGTGTAGGAAAGCCCTTCATAGCACAATTTGCAAATCAGATTTTAAATTTCAGCTTATCCAGCTGGGTCAACATAGCACTGTGTATGTACATGTACCTTCAAGCTGGCACTTTGCCACTGGCTTCTTTTGAAATATAGCCTACAGCACCTGGTATTCCTTGGCGATCCCCTATCCAAGTACTAACCAGGCCTGCTTAGTTCCAAGGTCAGATGAGACCTAGTACCTTCAGGGTATATGGGCCTAAACTTAGCACTGCAAAGGCCCACATTCAGCCAAGCTAAAAAAGGATTGCCTCTCAGATGAATCCCATTGTTTACTGGTTGAGCTCTTTGAAAAGTTTTCCTAGCCAAAAGGAAACAAAGTTTCAGGAAATCTGTAGGTTCCTAAAAAAACAAAAGGACAAAAGAGCAGAACTAGCAATAAATTGGAGAAAGTGTAATGCTTGTGCTGAAGAGGAAGGAAGCCCCCACAAAAATGGAACACTGGGCTTCATCTGTCTTTCTGAATAGGCTAAAAGCTCAAGTAAAGTCAGCTGCAGAATTTTGAAAGAAACAAAGTCAATTGAAATAACACCGCTTTGTGCTTTGCAAAGAAGGATTCCATTTTCATCTCCTGTAGCAGTGCTCTGAATGCCACATCAATAATCAAGTTGCTGCTGTGGGCCAATGAAAGCATTTCTCTCCCTTTTTTTGCTGATTATTTCCCAGCTGCGTCTCCATAGAAATGTCAAAGTCCCCCACTTTCCCAACTTTTCAATGGGATGGCTCCTCCCAACAGAGGTGAGTGGGAGAAAAAGACAAAAGGAAAGTCACCACAGGTGTTGTAGATTTGTGTAAGTTGTTAGGACTAATTTCCATGCTTCAGAGGTTCTATTGTATAATGAAAGACCTTTGCTTAATGTGAAGAGCAATCAGAAAGGAAGGAAGGAAGGAAGGAAGGAAGGAAGGAAGGAAGGAAGGAAGGAAGGAAGGAAGGTAAACTTGATGCTTCCCAAGGTGCAGTAATGAAATAGTCATTTGAGCCCTTCTTGCCAGTACTGGGTGAGTTTGTTTTCCTGAGTTAGAGATGTGGAGCACACAGTCTTGGAATGAAGAGAAAATCCTCAGTATAGTTAGGACGAGGCTCCCCTAAATGGCGGCACCCTATATTAAGATGACCACTACAGTGATGCCACAGGTCCCAGGAGATGCTTATGATTAAGTAGTATCATGAGTCCTCTTTTGGGAGGAAGGTGGGGTATAAAATAAGAAAAGAAATACTCTCTTTTTACAGCAAAGTGAGGAATAGATGATAACACAAATATAATCTACCACTCAAATGGTTCATACACTCACAACCTTTATGCTAGTAAGGGTAGGAAAATATTTGCCCAGTAGGTCCATGTGATGGATGAATTGTCTAGGAGACTGCAGACAGGCTGACCAGCCACTACCTTCTGATGTGGAAGAAACTCCATTGGGAAAGAGCTGTAGAACCCACAGGGCCTGACATCACAAGGCCGTCCGATCTTTCTCTCCTCTAATGCTCAGCAGAGATAGGCAAGGACAAGTGCTATTTCGAGATTAACGATCTTGAGCATCGCACTTGAGAAGTAAACTGTTGAATGGATTGTAGTATAAAGCTGTTCCATAGGGGTGCTGTTCTGCTTGTTGGACACTTACAACTGAATCTCATCAGTAATCAAAATTAATTATACTCATTGCATCAATAAGATTTACCTACTCTGTAAGATTTACCTATATTGAGGTTTAGGTTTATGTTGGATTCAGGACACAATGACTAGCATCCTGTTCAGCATTTACAAGATTGTGAGGTAGACTTACAGCCTTTGAGATTTCATGTTTATAGTCATTAATGACTGGATTTGACCCCCAAGCCAAGCAGCACTCCATCTGAAGGGTTTCCAAGGTACTGTAGATTACAACACTGGGAAATGATGACTGCTACACTCTCATGGTTTCAGGGCAAGCTGAGACAAGCAGCTGTGGCACGACACCAAGTGTCTAAAAAACCCTCTGGTTGGAGTGCTGCCTAGCTTAAGAAGTAGGTTTTTGAGGGGTACCAATGACCAAAATAAAGCCAGTGTGATGTAGTGGTATGAGAGTATTGGACTATATTGGAGACCGAGGTTCAATTCCCTGCTTGGCCATGGAAACCTGCTGGCTGACCTTACGTGTACTGCACATTCTCAGCCCCCAAAAACCCTGTGATAGGTTCCCCTTAGGGTCACCATAAGTAAGAAATGAGCTCAAGGCACACAACAATAACAAATCAAAAAATAGGTATGGCAATGAAGTTCCATCATTGTAGCTACATCTGACTATGCAAGACCTTCCCCAGTGTTTATAGATAATAGCACAAATTTCTTAAGCATGCATTCCTCATGCTAGCTAATGTTTCCCAAGTGCCTGGCAACTCAGTACTAAACACTGGCTTGGAATGGCAGATGGTGCTTGCAAAGGCAGAGTGTCAGTTCTCTGTTCAATGTTCATGGCAACATGCCATTGCAATGAAAGGGTATACCTCATCCTGAGCAACTGGGTCATGGCACAATAATTATGTCTGTGGAGCAATTCCAAAGTGACATTTTTATGCATCCATAAAATGGGTTTGTTTATTATATGTTCTGTAAAGCAGAGATTGCCAAATCAGCACATGGTTTCTTTTTCAGTCCCATGTGCCCATTCCCATTTTTCAATATGTGTATTTCACAGAAAAAAAATATTACCACTGCAAATTACATGTCTTTATGTATATAAAAATGTACCGTGGGGAACAGACATGTCTAAAGCATTGGAAATGGTCAGAGGAAGGCCTAAATCCAATCACTAGTCCAAACTGGTATGGAACCATTGACTCAATTGCTGAAAGATAAGTTAACATTTGTATAAATCCCAAAGGATCTACTCTGGTTGGGACTAGCAATTGAATCTGGGCAGAAATATTTAGGTGTTCAGTCACATAATAGTGGACTTGCAAATTCCACTAGCACAAAGCAGATTCAGGCCTCTAAACAGTCTCTCAAAGGGTAAAGAAAAAAAATACAGCTTTGGTTTCTTTATTAGTACAGGGGCTGCTCCACTTTTGTGAGGGTTTGGGGCAGAGAAATATTCAAAGCACTTCATGTTCCTTTTCTTAGCTTTATAAAGACCACAGAAGAAGTGAGGAGGGGAGATTACCAGAAAATGACCTTGGCTACTGCTTAGTGAATTTCTAGATGATGTCAAATTTGAAATCAAGGACATTCTCCTTCTTATTTCACCTGTATTATGCACAGAAACCATAAGTGACTAGATAGGTTGGTTATGAAGGGGATTTAAAAAAAATATTTTCAGGTTCATTAGCGGAATCTGATAGCAGCTTGAACTCAGCAGCTCATTTAATGACACACTCCCAAGTGGATTCTGGCTTGGTTGATCAGGGTTCCACACTGCACAAGCAATTAAACTAAGTTTATATAGAATTCTTAGAAAAACATGTTGCAGTGGTAACTGAGCAATGAAAGACTATGGCATACACACAAACACCAACAAGAACCAAGCATTATTTCCAAAACAGATACATCACACTTGATTCTTTATATATTATTCCAGCATTCTGGCTCTTACCTTATCAGCAGAACATTTCCAGATGTTTTGGAACATGGTTTTGTACATGAAATCTCTAGGAACAACTTTTTCTATGTCTAAGCAAACTGTTTTTCTTCAACAGGGTTCTACCCCATTTAGGCCTTCTGGTCACTTTCTGACTCTTCCTCTTCAGTTAATTACAAGTGTACATTAATTCATAATTAATAGCACTGAGAATTGTCTTTTTGTTCTTACTGAAATTTTAATACAGGTATATGTCAATTAACAGAGTCTCTAATGAAGAAGCTCCTTTTTACAAAATCTTTTCACACACCCAGTCCCCCATTTCTTCCCTGTCCTCTGTCTAGATGGATGACCAGAATCCTGTATCACAGTTGCAAACATTACACATTTGTGACTGTTATGTATCCACGGTCCCTACGCAGGCCCTAGTTTAGGGGCTATTTAGAGACCATGGAAGTCTCCCAATCTCAGCCTCCTGGGCAGCATCCACTGCAATTGATGGAGCTCTGTTTTCCTGTTGATCAGGAAGCAGCTGGCTGCCATTCCTGGCCCCCTTGCACAAGCAATCTCCGGTGCAAGGGGGATTTGTGAAAAAGACCCTGTTTCTGCTTGTCACAATAGGGATCAATCATGGGATGGGGCAAAAACAGCAGCCACCTGCTGCCCTAGTGACAAGGAAACATACGCTATTGATCTCCATTGAGCTTCTGCCCAGCATGTGTGCTTACACCTATGTTAAGACCACAGAGCATGTCAGTTATCTTTTTTTTCCCCCAGCATTGGCTTTGGGAGACAACAAAAGAAGGCCAGAAAAACACAGAGTTTTGGTGACAGGCTGCAGCAGCGTATCTGCAGAAAACAGCACAATAAAAGCTTGAGCTGGCAAATGGTGGGATTCTGCTCTAGCTGACCTTACTGCAGCTGGGTGTGCCTGCTTACAACAGGCAAGATAAATAGAAACTATCTCCCAAATTGCTTACTAACATGCATGAATGGCAAAACAGAGAGAAAAGGGGAAAGAATAGCATAACAATAAAATTAGAAATACAGTATTCATACGCCATGAAAAATTACTCCCTGCAACCAATTCATCACTAAATGCCTGTTTGAATAGAAACGTCTTTGCCTCCTGACAAAAGGACAGCAGGGAGGGGGCCGGCCTAGCCTCCCATGGAAGAGAATTCCTCAACCTGGGAGCAGCCACCAAGAAGACTCTCATGTTCTCAATAGACAGGCCTGTGGACCCAAGAGAAAGCCCTCCCTGAGGATGTTAAGACTCTGAGAATTTTGTATTGGGAAATACAACCCTCAAGATAGTCTGGACCTAAACCATACAGGGCTTTATAGTTCATAACCCAGAACTTTGAGTTGTACCTGGAAACAAATCAGTAGCAGGGGATGATGTTTTAACACAGGAATTATATGTTCCTTGTAACTTAGGCCATTTCCGCACCAGAGTGGAGGAGCATTTCACCACGTGTTGTGAGCGGTGTTTTTTAACCCGACTTACTCTGATTTTACCGGATTGTTGTCTGCACGCCCTCCGGTTTCTGTTGAAGTAATGCAGTGAAAATTGTTAGCCGCTTCTGCTCCATCAATTCTTGTGAAACTCCCATCCTCCTCCCCACTCCCTCCCTTCCTCCACACCACTGCCTCTGATTGGTCAAATTAAAAAAAAAAAATTGCTACGTATCAGTGAAGGTACTTTAGTTCGTTCTTACAGAAGACAAGCGCCCACCAGAGTCTTGGATATGTATATTACATGTTATAAATAAATCATATATTTT
Source organism: Iguana delicatissima (assembly GCA_948472985.1). NCBI lineage: Eukaryota > Metazoa > Chordata > Lepidosauria > Squamata > Iguanidae > Iguana > Iguana delicatissima. The sequence continues at coordinate 891,614 of CAOKZL010000186.1, forward strand.
AAAAAATATAAATGAAAGGTTTTCATGAGATATGTTGTGTAACATTATTACAATTTATGTATATACCCGGATCTCTTATAAGGGGTTAGTTTAACCTCCGGTTTGCTAGTAAAACTGCTACTAAAACTGCTAGTAAAATTACTGTGTTGCGAAATGATGCATGTCTAAAAAGTGTGTGACCAACATGAAAAGTTTGGAAAGCTCTGGTCTAGATAGGCAGAAATTGAAAAGCAACCATCCTGAGGATCCCAAAGTATTTCATTGTATTCCAGCAGTCTGTGCAACGCAATGGCACCCGCCCTGCGTTTGAGGGGCGGAGAAAGGAGCAGACAGAAACGACTGACACCAGAGAAAGGTAGAAACACCCACAGAGAACCACCTCTGCGTGTACACCTTCCACATGTTGTCAGAAACGCACCCAAACCGGTTTTGGGCTTTACATTAGAGTTTTTCTGGTTTTACAATACATTGGTTTTACATCGATAGTAATCGCGCTAAGAGCTCAAGCCGTGTGAATCCACAGAGGAAACATCGATACTAACCAGTTTAACATGCAGACATAACAGCAAGAATACCATGCCAGTGCGATGTAGTACCCTTGTGCGGAAAAGCCCTTACAGAAGCAAATTCAAGAATAAAGGGGAATGTTGAGTTTTTATTGCACCTTATATTTAAGAACATCCTCAAACAGCACAAAAGATGAGGCTGAGGAGAAAATTCTTTGCACGTTTCCTAACAAGCAAAGCCTCTGTCCTCCATTTGTCATGACTTCTGTTTAGATCTGAAGCAGGCAGCAAAGACACACACTGTAGCCTCAGGAAAGAATGGTTCACTGTCTTTAAAAAGTAGTGGAACACAAAAGCTGTGTTTGTTTGTTTTCCTAGCAAACTCCTCCATCCTCTTCCTTTTGTTTTAGTACACAATGAATCCTGGAAGACCTCCACAGGGAATAAAGAACTCTTAGTAAGAAAACATTTCTCAAACTTTAATGTGCAAGATGAATTAACTTTCAGTTCTAAGAGAAGGAAGAGTAATATTTAAGAGTAATATTTCAGGGATTCCTCAAGGTGATGGTGGTAGTCTAACTTCAGTTATATTCTAAGAGCATCTACCAAAAACTTTATCAATGGAATTTGACATCTCAAGCAAGTCTGAGCCAGCCCCATTGCATCAATTAGTTGAAGTACATGGCAGTTTTTTTCTTTTCAAAGTGTGTGTGTGTGTGTATATACACATGTGAGCTATCCAAACACATCACCATTTGTGTGAAGGAATTTATTATGGTTCCACTGTCATGACAGTGAGACTACACGAAGGTAGGGAGAGAAGTTACTATGTTATTTGGAGATGACAGACACACAGATAGATAGTTCATTTGGGTATGCCTTCAAGTTGTTTCTGACTTGCGGCAACCCTAAGGTGACCCTATCATGGGGTTTTCTTGGCAAGATTTGTTCAGAGGTCTGCCCTTGCCTCCTTCTGAGGCTGAGAGAATAGGATTTGCGTAAAGTCACCCAGTGGGTTTCCATGGCCAAGCAGGGATTTGAACTCTATTCTTCAAAATTGTAGTTCAGGCCAGAAAGATATCAACAGTGTTAAGATGGGAAATGCAAGCTGTAGGGGTCCTTTCGCACTACTCAGTTGTAGCACTATGATTCTACTTTAATTTCCATTCTGCAAGCTATGGAATCATGGAATTTGTAGTTCGGTGAGGTACTCAGCTGCAGAACTAAGCTTTAAAAAGTCAATGGAAGCTAACTCAGGTAACTCTTCCTCGTGAAGGTGTAGGCAAGTACGGGGACTGGTTTTCTTACCTCTAAGTTAATCCAAGAGTTGCACAAACTGCCCCAAATGCCTCCCAAACCTGGAAGTGGCTGGAGGTTCAGCAGGCTGCAACCTGTTTAAAAGGGAAATTTCCTCTCCTAGAAGTTTCTAGGATAGTCAATTTGCCAGGAAGGTTGGAGGAGTCCAGGGACACAAAAAACAGCCTTGGGGGCTACACCCAGGCCACCCTTTACCTATCCTGACACAGAGGTTGGAGAGGACATATACTCTGAGAAGGAAGCCCCAGCTTCAGCTGATATAAGATCGTCTTCCTTCAGTGCAGGTTCACTGCATCCCCATCATCCACCAGGTAAAGCTACCCAATTTAGCTCTGTTTGCTTTTTAAAAAGACAATGGCTGACCTTGTGTTAGTGAAAGGTGCTGATATTTTACATTAGCTACTTGATTATGAATGCTGAGCTAAAGAACAGCTTCCAACCCAATCCCTCCTCAACCTTACTAGCCAGCAGTTGCAATGGGACAAAGTCTGTTCTGCTGCTACTTGGGGAGGGAAGGATGTTTCCAGCCCTCTCCCACCAGCAAGTGAGGCTGTGAATGTCTGAAGCAGGATCTCCTTCAAAATTTCTCATCCCATTCTTGCAGCTGAATTGACTTACTTCACTTCATGCAGTTGCTAGTGTTAAGGTGGGCTGGGGGGCAGTTATTATTGTGGCAATGGTACCACAAGCTTGACTAAATATCCTAAATACAGAATAGTTATGGATCTGTAACTCTAGGTTATAAATCTGTAACTGCAATGCAGAATGCCAGCCATAAGCAGGTATAGTTGCACTGTGCATGCAGGGCATTTCTTGTAAACAATGCAAAACAGATGCATCCAGTGGATGGCAGTGGAAGTGGAGTTATGCTTGTGGGACCATTGTGCACTGATGTTCAAAGAGTTGTGTGCAAATGATGACAACTCTGCACTTTGGCTTCTAACATACATTCATTGTGAGTCACGTAATTGAAGTGGAACATAACTCTCCTGGCAGTTATTTATCCTCTGTAGCACCAGAGAGAAATCTCAGCCTCCACCCTGCTCATAGTGGGAAGCTTTGCCACAAGCTGTTCATATTTGCCTGAAAAAAACTATTAACATTCTGTTAACCAAAATAAGAAAGGAGAGTAAACCCCTGTCATTCTGAGCACCAATGCTCTGATATTCTGTAGTAGACTGATAGATTCTATACAGTATTATATTTACAGCCAGCACAGTGTAGTGGTTTGAGTGTTGAACTACAATTCTGGAGACCAGAGTTTGCATCTCCACTCAGCCATGGAAGCCCACTGGATAATCTTGGGCAAGCTATACTCTCTCAGTCTCAGAGTTTACAGACAATTCCACCACGTACACACACACACACACACACACACACACACACACATCTTGCCAAGAAAACCTCATGACAAGGTTACTGGAAGTCAGGAACAATTTGACAGAATGCAACAAACAAAAAGATATAGAAATACAGATATTGCTATTGGGCGAGCTCCTGCCAAGATACATGATACTAGACTGTTAATATTTTCTGAAGGTTATTTATTGAAGCACCAGCAACCATAGCAATTTGCCTTTTCTGTTCATGTAAGTGTGAGTACATATACTGTAAAAGATCCTTTAGGGAAGAGTACAGTAATAAAATTTCCTGAATAGTTTGAGCACCCTCTAGTGGGAAGTAGCCTGTTATGGCTATTCAAAGGAAAGGTCCAACTATAACTAATACAGGTAGTTCTCAGATCTGCTAACTGTTGTTCTTACAATTGTCCAAGGGAAAAGTGTGTACTATGAGCTAGTATTCATCACCTGGCAATTTGCATTTATAAATGAGCTATCAGCAATCACACACATCCATACATGCATGCTGCAGATGGAACATTTCAGATCACTTTGCAGACATGCTTTTCAGTGGAGCTTATTCATCTCTTCAGCTGTGAGTCATCAACTGCTGACTAGGAAAGTGATGAAAAATCAAGTTATTTCCATGTTCCACCTTATCATGATGGAAAGAGTTTGTTTTCACTTTGCACCATCATAAGAAATGTTAGTTCCATGACTGAGCACTAGATTATGGCAGGAGGGAATAAAATCCACAAGCAGATGGCTGTGAGAATGTTACTTCCAGCAAACATACTGTTTGGGAAGGGATGAATGTACAATTGTCCCAATTTCTTTCCATAGCAGTCTTCTGAAGCCCTTCATAGACTAGCAAACATCTTATCAGATAAGCTTGAGGGGACAAGAGGCATCTGAGCTAAGCAACCAGTTTAAAATAAAAGCTAGAAAGGATTATTCCATAGAATTGCTACCACTTTCCTCAACAAAACACATGCAGAGCCCATTAAGGAGAATGAGATGGCCACCTCAAGCAGCAGATTTTGAGTATGACAAAATGGTAACAAATTCTTACTTATTTGACTGCTGAGTTGTAATTTTTACTGCCAGAGATGGGGAGAGGATTTGTACGACACATTCTGATTCACATCACATAACAAACCTGTCTTAAGTTGCTTGCTTGTTCCCATTTGCATTTTTAAGGTTCCAAAAATGTCTTTGCAAAATTTCTGTCTTGTCTGAGAACCTCTGAGGACATAGAATAGGCTGGCATTCTGTTCAATATTTACAAGACTGGAGGCTAGACTTAAAATCTCCCAACTTTTGGCATTTTAAGATCATTAATGACCTAACGTGACTCAAAATAACCTGACCTCTTAAGCTAGGCAGCACCCCAGCCAAAAGATTTCAAATGCTCTCTAAACTGGGGTGCTGGGAAATGACAACTGCAGTACTGTCCCAGTCATAGGGTGCACTGAGACAAGCAAGTGAGGCAGGACCTCCAGCCTCCTGTTTTAATGTCCTCCATGACCAAAGGAGTGTTGAGTCCTCATGATCTGCAGTGCTTTGGAAACTCTTCAGCTGGGGTGCTGCCTGATTTAACAGGCAGAGTTTTAGGGCATGGCATCGGCAGAAGTAGCTACAACAACAGAGCTATGTTATCATAGCTACGTCTGACAACAAAGAATCTTGGCCAAAAGTGTTTCATTTGTTTTAAAAGAGGGACATGGAAGCAACTGCTTAACATTCTGTGCTTCACTCCTCTGCCTGCTTGGCAGCCACGGCCCAAAACAAATGCAAATTTTACCACAGGGGTGAACAAAGTGACAGCCTAGGGCCAAATGTGTTTTTATTGTCCTCAGGTTCCCTGAACTGTCCCTTTCTACGAATAAAAGCAGGAGTGAATTGCCTTTTTTGGAAGTCTCCAGGTGTGGTCAATTCATCAGTGCAGGGGGGCAATATGATAGCATCCCCCCCAGAAAATTCTCTCACCAAAGACATTTTCCTTCAGTCTTCAATTTTCTAGCACTGGAGCTACTTAAAACTTCATCTGAGCAATTGCAAACAATGGCCAGAATCCCGTATCGACTTACACTTAACTAAGAATCTTATTCTGGCCCATCCTCTTCAGACCTGATGGAAACTTCATTCAGCCATGCTACGATCATTGGCAGAAAGGACCTCTTCTTTCCATGCAGCTGATGCCCAGCAAAGTAGATTGGGGATGATTTGGGCCATTTCCACACTAGACGGTTATAGTGCTATTATTCCACTTTCAACATCCTATGGAATTCTGAGATTTGCAGTTTGCAAACCCCAGGATTCCTTAGGATGTTGAAAGTGGAATAATAGCACTATAACCATCTAGTGTGGAAATGACTTTACAGTCATGGCAATAGTGTCAAAATTATGACTAAGAAGAGATTGTGAAAACAAAACAGATAATTAACCATAGGTTCGGAGTGGTCAGGCCAGAAGAAGTTACTTAGTTAAGTTTAAACTGATACAGGATTCCAGCAACCCTTTAGGCACCCAAAGAAAAGGGGCAGGCAAAGTTTTCAAGGGAATGTGAACACTGCAAATGTAAGACTTCTTGGTGTTTATGATTCTCAATGTCTCATTCTCTGCAGTGCTGAAAATTTGAGGACTCAAGGCAAATTTTACTGGGGGACAACATTCCTATTGAGGGACCAAAGCCCTGCTTTTGCCACCCATAATTCACTGTCTAAATTGGCACAATAATTAATATCAAAGAAAACTTATCTTTTAAAAATCAGAAATTGACTTCACCCATTAAGTTTCTGCTTCAGTTGTGTTCATTTGTTTCAGTATTTTTTGGAAGTCCCTTTCACGTTCAGAGTTTCTCAGCAGCAACTTCCCACAGTCGCCTACCTCCTGTTTTATTGAATGCTCCCTTTGCTGAATGATACCAACTAAACAGGAGCTACACCTGGATGTGTTGTATTACAGAATGCCATCTCCCTGACGTCAGTGCAGCATGTATCATGTAGTCACCCACGACATAGTAATAATGGACAAGACAGGACACATGCACCAAATGTAGTCTCATGTTTCACCAGCCAGCAGCTTGTGCACAAACAAGCAGATGTCCTAAGTTCACACGGACGTGTGCTCTTTAGATCTGAAATATTAAAGTCTCTGCTCTTCCTGTTCCTCTAATTAGTGGAAAGCATCTACTCCAACAGAGCAGACAGTCAAAACAGACTTTTTTTTTCTTTTAAGAACACATTATGCATGTCCACAACATGCTCAAAGAACTGGGCCAGATTTATTTATGTACTTGGGTGATCTTTACAGCTACTAGGTATGGCAATCAACCAAAGTAAAAGGTAATATTCAGGTCAAGAGAGATGCCAGCTCTGTTTTTACAAAGAATTCAGTGACTGATACAAAGGGTTTCCAGTGTGCAACTGACCTGAGGCACACATAATTTGGTACTCCTGTTATTTGTGTCCATAAATTGCCTAGGGTTATGAGTGCTTTCAAGGCATAATCTTAACACACAGAGGAGGAAAAAAATCAGGGTTAGCTCAAGACATTCTGCTGCTCCAGCAGCTGTGTGGATTGCTGGTTGAATACCAGCTAGAGAATAGCATCATCCACTAGAGCGAACCAGAAGGCATCAGGCCAACTTGGAGGAACAGGTTAGGATGCGGGGCATACAAACAACTGTCATCTGAAGGAAGGGAATGGCCAGGACTCAGAAGAAAAAGTCAAGGGACTGCTGCCTCTATCATCAAACCCATCCCCATGTCAGTAGCTGCCTCACTCTGCCTCATGACAGGGCTAGCCCCAAGAAAAATACACTTTCCCTCACCTACCACTTGAAAAGATGCTTATGGCAGGACTCCTATCAATCCTGTCCAATCAAGAATGTCAGTAACCTAGCCTTATCAGATATGGTGCACTGAGAAGATATCAGATTGACCCGTGAATGTGCTGATACAGGCTGTACTTTGCCATAAAACAGTTCCATGGGTTCAGGCAGTTCTTATTTATATATGCAAACAAACTTTTCTTCCACACTCTCATCTACTGTCTTTCTATTACTGACCATCAGTTGAAGGTAAGCATCAATCAGGCTTCATCTTGTGTTTTTTTCTGGGTTAAATTTTGAGCAAATAGGATTCTGAACTAACAAATGTTGAGGCATTCAGTTAATACATACTGATTAGTGAAACGTGCCTAATTACTCCAGGAGAGGGTTACAGCATATGGCCATTCCAAACTGGTTTCAAGTGCTTAAATGGTCTTAATATTTCAACAAAACTAAGTATTTCTCTGAACTGAAGACAATATTTACAGTTCTATACACATCCCAAAGTCTTCCCCCTGTCCTGTCCATATTAATTGGACTACTACAACAGCACAAAATTTACTGCAGCCTTTGTAGAAAAACAAATGTTATTGTCCTAATATGAAACGCCTGCATTATAAATCCACTTTGCCATAGTGGCACATCAGATACATGCTTCTCCTATATAGGGATTGTATTCACCCAAGCTCCAGTCTTCTGATTAGTAAGTTTCAATGAATAGGGTCAACTTTCTTTAAGAACAGGAACAACTAGGGACACAGTAGTGATTTTGATGTGTTCCTTGCTCATCTATGCTGTCTTCTAAATCGGAAACAATTCCTTAAAGCCAGGGTAAGTCTTGGGAAAAATCCTGAAGGGAGTACGCTGGAGATGCATGATACTGCTACACAACTGGCTCCATATTTTATTAGATCTCCTGCCCCACCTATGCCAATAGCTTGGTTTGTTGTGCACATGCAGCCCTTTCTTTCCATTAACATTGTCACAAACAGCAAGATTGGTTCCAGCTGCTAAACATGAAGGAAGTCTCTAGTAGAAACACAGGACAAATGCTGTGTTGGAACTTGGCTCTGGGATTCAGATATGCATGTTTAATAAGTTCTGTTTTCTTAAATGTTTTCAAGCTTTTTTGAAGATTGGAAACAATACTGGTTGAGGAACTTCATGAAGACTAAACACATCAAGTCCTGAGAATAAGATAACAAAATCATTACCTTCCCAAATGTAGGCTTTTCTGTTTGATAACATAAATAATCTTTATTAATCAATTGATGAATAGTTGAAAACTTGAACATTTTGAAGTTAAATGATGCTTAGCATTATAACATACATCTGTGTGAGTAGTTACAGTAATCTTAGCTGGTACAAACTTGGAAATTACAATACTGAGTAGCTGCCAGACCAAATAACAAGGCAAAGGACAAGTAATGAACAGACCTTTAGCTGGAAACCATTAAGTTCTGAGTGAATGTTCACAGTTGCACTAAACTACATGCTAATAAACATGATCCTCTTCCCCACCACAACGAATGCATAGCAGTACCTTACAACAGTGCAGAGTTATGGTCCATAGGGTTTCATTCCAATATGGGTTCAATAGTGCAAATGCAGTTGCAAGAGTAAAACCAAACCCTGCAAACAAAATCAAGTCTTCATCAGTACCAGCTGTACTCTTGCAACCAAAAAGACTTACAAAGCAGCGCATGATGAATAGCAAATGTCAACACAGAGCACAAGGAACAATTACAGCTTTGACAGACCATTTGTGCTTTCAAGATCATCACCCTCTTCAGCTCAGAGGAAACCAATTTAATAGAATGTTGCAGAAAGCTGATATAAATAAATTACAAATACTTACACCTACAGTTTCATAAAATGCAACATCATTTGAGAAAGGCTTGATATTTACATTTCTAAGAAGTAAGGTTGTTCCACACCAATGAATAATGCTTTTATTGCAGGTGGCACTCCAGGGTACAGAAACATAAGCAACTTGGGATCAAACTAGACTGACCAATTTTGTAAAAATGGCTTTGGCTACTAATTCCTTCTGAGCTTGGTTCAAGGTGCTGATGATAACCTGCAAAACCTCCAAAACGCTTGGCCCAGAGTACCTAAGATACACATGCCAAATCCCACTATGACTTTTTCAAATGAACCAAGAATGCTTTCTGAAATATTCCCTATACCAAAATATGCCAGCACAGATCTACAGGGCTTGCAGAGAGGGGTTTCTAGTGCACCTTACTAGCTTTAGAGTTTTCTTCCAAAGATCCACTGAAGGCTGAATTTGTACATCTTCTGGAAGTAGTTAAATGTTTATTTGCTCCTAATGGTGAGGGATAGATCATAATGCATTTGTTGTTGCCTACTGCATATCTCTGGAAAACAGCAGGCTTCGTAAGACAAATACAGAAATTAAAGCAGTTGACTGAGAATCGTGGAATAATTGAGAATGGATCAGTGGATCACTGAATGATCCATAATGAAGAAAGCTTATTTCTGATCCAGTGATAAGAACCAAGATGCAAGTCTTGAATTATAGATGAGGGAAAAGTCTTTATTATTCCTTTTTGAGATTCAGAACAACTTCGGATGGTATGAGATGGGAGATGTTTCATACCTTTATAGCAAGGTACAAGAGAAATGTGTAGCATTTTTTGACAACAAGAATTAGCCAGAAATGTAAGAAGTAGAAAGGATGTTATCTCAGTCAGTTTTTGCCACTTATCTTTTTGAAAATGGGAACCATTTTTATTTTCAAAAAGGAAACAAACCAAGAAACTTCACCATCCCATGGCGTAACACCATTTATCTGGACATCAGAAATCTCTGTCCAAATAGGTCTAGTTGTTCTTTTTCAACTCACCTCATTTTTGCTAAGCAGACTACCTCTATCTTCCACATCTCTAGTGTAAAAAAACATACTGTTTTTTCCAAGAGGGATACGCAAGGGGCTATGTTATACTGAAGCAAAGAGAAATATTTTATTACTACAGAAAATGCTACACCTTTGCTGTAGCCTAGCATGTAACCATTGTTACTCCGAGCATCATGTGCCACAGTAGCACTGCTTTCTATTGGCCAGAGCATGTGACATCACTAGAGATAAGTCCTACTATTGCACATCCCCACAACTGTGCTATTTTTGTAAGCACTGTACATATAACATGCCCCTGCATAAACACACCACACAATGCCCAGGAAATTCCTGTACCTCTTGCTGTGTTCTTATTCACACTTTTTAGAGGCTATGCACACACACTCTACAATGATGAAGGACCAATCAAAGTCTCTTTTCCAACAGCGTAGTTCTCACTCTAGAGCAAGGCCATCACTGTGTATGGAATAGATATTGCCTGTGAATCTGAAGGACTACCCCACAAAAGGTAAATACTACGGGACCATTCTATGGCTAATGATAAAGGAAGGCACCAAATGCTGCATGTTGGCATCTATAGTGGTAGCCATTTGAGAAAATGGAGCCATTTGTCAGAATATCTATCAGAGGACATTTCTATTGCTGTAAAGGGCCACTTGTACATAATATGGGAATCATAACATTCAGTCTTGCAAAATTCTCAAGTGTCATTGGGATCAACAGCAGCTACAGCTCTCATTTTGAATACAAAGCCAGGATCTGACATCTTGACTCTTAGATCATCCTCACAAGGACAGAAATCATAGAACAATGAAACCAGATGATATTAAGCAGACAGACCTTTTCCGCAACTCACCCATTTTCAGCACTGGGGTGCGGTGCTTGCGCAAGCAGCCTCCAGAGAGAAGCTCTCGCTTCCCTGCTTCTTCGGCTCCACATGAGCTTCCTGCTCGCGCAAGAGCCCCACCTCTTCATTTCACAGTGCAGCCTGGGACCTTCCCAGGCTGCACTGGACAGGAAGCGCGACCAGCCCGGCTTCTGAGGCTCTGCACGCAAGGTAAGCGCGCACAGGGCCACGGAGCGATGCGTGACTGCGCAGCATTTTCAGCTTCAAGCTGAAAATGAAAAAATGCATGAGTGGTCCCTGCCAGGCCCTGGAGTGTCGCACAAATATAAGTGCGTTGTGTGGACCTCTCCTCACATGTGCACGACGCTCAAGGGACCCTCTCCTATCAAAAATGCCATGCGAAAAGGGCCAATCTTGTTATTAAGTGTCTGCTCACACTGATGCTAGCTGTCAATTTAGTGCCCAAGGAGTATAATCAAAAGTTGTGCTTAGGATGCCTCAACAAGCAAGCTATTAATCCGTCTCAGTTTTCTAAAGAGCTTTTCTAAAAGCTCTTTGCTATGAGGTGAGAAAAGATATTATCTACATAGAAGCAAGAAGTTTAACTGGCATTTTGTGAAGATGTAGGTGGAGGAAGGAAAGTCAAATCCTACATTTAGTCTTGATTCATCACACCTCCATCAGCAAAGCATGAATGTTTAAGGTTCTCACTTAAAGTATGGAAGACAGCTTCTTCAGGAATAGGAAATCCACTTGTTGTTATTGCTGCTATTACTCATATTGGTTTTTCTAATATATATTTTGGTTGCTGTCTGGCACAATGTTTTGCATTATGTGAAGAGGCCTTAAATATGTCAGCCTCATTCTTCAGTGTCACCACAATAACAGAAAGTTTTCATTTCGTTTCTCTTTTGAACAAATGGTGGATGGGACATAACTACAGTTTAGGAAAACAAGTCAATTTCAAAAGGTGGTTTCTGATAGTGGCTTCTTTTTCTAAATAAGGGTTGGACCAAATGTGGTACTTCAGATGTTGTTGGACTATAAGTCTCAGCATTCTTCCTCATTGGCTATCCTGGCTAGGGCTGATGAGAACTGCAGGCAAACAGTGTCCACTCCTGTTCTAAACCATACTTAAGACTGACCTCAGTTCTGGTCTGCTGAACCATGGAAGCCAAAGCTTCTGATCTTATGCCCACACTGGATGAGGACAGGAAGGCACAAGTCCAAGGCCTTAGCTTAACATGATACCTGAAGCCAGTCACTGTTTGCAATAATATAATGATGACCAGAATTCAGTTGAGCAGTCACAATTGTATAACCAATGTGTTACACAGTTACATGGCTACACAACAACTCCTGGCTGGCCCCCTCCAATTCCCACTTGCTACTCAACAGCCACTACAATTGATGGAAGTCTGTTCCCTTCTTGATTAGGAACCAGCAGACTGACATTCCCACACTACAACAGGCAGAAGTAGGATCCCTGTCCCTATTCTCCCTCATGCCAGAGATTCTTCACAGGAGCAGGATGACAATGTCTACTGCTTCCAACTGATGGGGAACTTGACCCTTGCCAAACACAGCAGCTGCTGCCCAGTAAGCAAGGACTGGGGGAATTTCACAGTCCTTACGTACTCCCCAAACTAGGGAATACATAGAGACTGTGAGTATAAAGCAGTCACAAATATATAATTCTACATCATGCATTCATAACTGGTTTGGTGAGTTCCAGCCAGTAATATTAACTTTCATATATAATACATACAGAGAATGGCATTTTATTATTTCTTATTTAAATCATTGCTTCCTGTGCATAGCATTTAAATAACAGCTTTAGTACATGCTGCTGACTGACATCTACACTTCTGGCAATTTCCCTGGTGTTACTATAGGCTTTGTAAAAATGACAGTGATGACAGCAGGAACACCAGAGGGCTGGAGAGACAGAATAACATAATTCCTTTCCACCCACTCCCATAACACTCCCTCCCATGTGTTAACAGCTTGGTACTGAACTGGATAATCTGGTTTAAGCACACCTAGGGATCATTTGGAATGTAAGTTTCAGATCAAAAGGTAAGGGTGAACAACAGGGGAGGAACTGGAATCTCCTAGTATTCATCACCATTGGATATGCTGCAAGTCACAGTCCCATAACATTTGGAGAGCTCTGCTTTTCCCATCCCTGAGATACATCTCTTAAAAGAAGTTAATGAAAGGTTCTGACCAAACTTAGTTGCACACAACTTGTTCACGAATGCCTCTCCAAATGTCTCCCTTCCAAAATGCTACCCAGAATGTTCAGAGGCAGCTGAAACAGGTAGCATGTGGAATAGGGATCCCTCAAAAACATCTACAAGCCTCTGCTTTCAGACCACCTCTTTTTTTACCCTGTACCATGATTCACTCTAACCTTGAGGGTCCTCCAACCTTGTGCAGCACTTTGAAAATGGGCTGCCATGGGGAGGCAGGATGGAAAAGACACTCACACAGCTGCATGCCCCCAAATCTGGAGCCAGTTCAAAATATTGCTACTGCTGATGATGTATCTCTAAGATACAACTGTGGCATGCCACTGGCCTTCAAAGTCTTTTACAAAATATAAATGTGATCCCTATTTTGAAAAAGCAGAGGGAATAAAATGATTTTCAATAAAAGAGCATCAGACAATAATGAGGGCCATCATGGTCCGGAGAAACTTTTGCAGAAGCTGGCCATTTTGAGAAAGGAAACAAAAAGAAGACACAGCTCTCAGCAGCAGTTTCCATAGGACTTCTGTGCCTTTAACCATTGCATGGGCTGCTAAAGTGCATATAAACCATACTGTCATAAACAGAATTAATATCTGGAGGCAGGGCCATAGGGTTCCTAGCAGCACTATAAGAGAACTCCTATTGTTTGTTGCTGCAATGGCTGACTATAATTATACACTCTAGAGCACTGTTGTATTTTTAATCTTCAAACAAACTATATTAAGTTCATTCATAAGAAAATGGGTGTGTTTTTAGTGGATGCAAGACAACAGAAACCCTATTGCAGTCCATGAAATTGTGTTGCAATCCATTTGGAAGCAAAAGTTTCACTGGAAGAATTCTTATTCTTATGTGTTACACAACTGGTTGTTGTAAAGGAAGCCCACCAAAGAAGAATTTGACAAAGAAATAGATAAGCTGTGGGACACATGCAAATTCACACACAAGTTTATCCCTAAAGTATTATGTACATCAGGGATGAATAGGACACTGCTGTCCTAACATTAACAGTAGCCCTGCAGCCCTACTGGTCAAGCATTTATGTTGCTGATGTCCAAAACATCTGAAGAGCCAAAGTTTGCAAATCACTGACATAGGCTATTCTTACAAAATCAACATTTCCACTAACTGTTCTTGCTGCAGAATGTTTGATAAAGATTCCTATATAGCCTTTAAGTCACAAACCAATAAAACTCTAATAACCATCTTGATTTTTTAAACATTTTTCATCAGGAATAATTAGGACAAGGGTTGGAATACTTATTTGACTTAGACAGCAATTCTACATATTCTACAGGGAATAATGTCACTCATCATAGTGGCATTTATATCTATGTAACATGTGTCACACTGAACAAATTTCTGCTGTCACTGGCAAAAGTCTTTCTCAGACTGAAACTCAACAGCATGATCCCTTGACATTCCAGGAACCTCTGGACAGTGTGCTATTTGCCTTGCTTTAGAGAAATACTTGGCATCTATGGTCAGGTAAAACAAGGGTCTGCCTGAAAAAAGACTGTATCTTTCATTTCTGATGCATTTTAAGATACAATCTTTTTGCAATGGATGCAAACCTTTACAATTAAACCAAGATATCTGGACTTGCATTATTGTTGCCAACTGATCAGAAGAAGAAAGTCTGTCCTCCTTCTCTGCCATTTAGCAAAAGCTTAATAAGCCAACAATGCTTCTCACTGTGTGAACATAAGCAGATTTACCAGCAAACATTTCTCATTTTAAATGCACAGGAATAGGGGCAGCAACAGGTTCTCATTGATGATGATAAGGGCCAAGATCTTGTAACAAGCAGCAAAGTATATTGCCCCACTTGTGTTATTCCATGTCCTCTCCCCACCCGGGCAGCTGTCAATGCCTGTGAGATTCTGCTGCTTCCCACTGTTGGGGAGGAGACGCAATTCAGAGGAGGAAGAAATGGCCTAGCTCAGTTCTGAGGAGGAAAAAAACAAAGGTATGCTCCCAAGTGGAGCACAATCTCAATTCAGTTCCCCTCACAGTCCTGACCAGCCACACTTATATCCTTTGAACTGCCTCTGCTCCCTGCTGATAAGCTTCAGCTGTAACACCTAACACCATGAATTGACAGCTGCTGAGGGAAGGTTTTAGACTGGGTGTAAAGACTATGTAACAGCCTCCTATGCCCCATCCAAAAAGAGACATATGCACACAATGCCATACTAAGGCACACACCTCTCATTAACAGGATGCCAACCTTAAACTAGGGATGTAAACCTTTGCTTATTTTGTTTTCACACACGAGGATGAAAAATTTCAAATGTTTCTCTCCACAGGGCAAGATTATGAAAGTTTTTGCATAAGGGGTTTGGGATCTCTTTCTGAGAATTTCTTAAAGCATTCTTCTTTTCCAACAAAATTATTTCCCACAAAATGTAATGAGTTTTACACAAAATACAACTTTTTGCATTTGTGTATGCTGAAATATCACACAGCAGTTAACAATTTTCAAAGGAGAGTCTTGATTTGTTGAGATACCCGTTCTCATCAAGGATTTTAAAAATTGTGCCTGTTCTTTGTATCTGTAACTAGAAGAGTCAAAAACTCTATAGACTCACTTCAGAACAAAGACCTGATTTCAATGTAACACCATAACTATTGTTAGCATTTTCTTTTGTTAAAAAAAAAAACCTCAGAATGTGATTATCCCTCTTCTCTTCTAGAGTGGATGTACAGAGAGTGGAAACTTGTCTTCTATTATCAGTTAATCAATCTGTTGTTTTATTGGAATCCCCAATTCTGGTTAACTTCAACTGTAGTTTAGGGCAGGGCTGGCCCATAGCTTCCCTTAGTGGTGTTGGGTGATGGTCTATGTTCTGTAGAAATTAGACCATCACCCAACTCCACTAAGGAAAGAGAAATCTTTTCTTTGTTTAAAATAAGAACAAGAAGGCTCCAAGAATGGCATGCATACCCTTCCATGAGTGAAAATGTGCTTTCTTGTTCATGTTTTGAAAACCAGGAGTCATCTTCTAATCATTTCCAGTTCGGGGGGACATATTTTTTATTGCGGATGAGGTACACAGCCAGTTCCAGGGACAAAATTGGCCCCAGACCTACTAATATTGCCCACGCTTGGTTGAGAACATGATTTAGAATCATAAACCATGGTTTAAAGCTGGTCTCTTTCACTAAGCCATAGTCAAGACTGAACAAAAGTTATATAGGTTCTGAAATAATAAGTACTGTATTTGCTGGCATATAAGACTCAATTTTTCCCAAAAAAATACCATTTGAAAATGGAGTGTGTCTTATACACTGGTGTGTCTTATACACTGGTGTGTCTTATATTTCAGCAAATAGTAATTGCCAGTGTATAAATGGGGTGCGTCTTATACACAGGTTCATCTTATATGCAGACAAATACGGTAAGCTGTAGTAGCATTAATTTAATTACATTAGGACTATTATATAACATAATAATAAATTTCCGCGTATAATAAATGGATACAGCTGGGGTGGGGAACCTCCTGATCTCTTTCTTATAGCATGCATGCAACCAGAGGACAAGAGTGCAGGGAAAAGCTAATGAGCTCAAAGCTCATTCACATAATGCATAACCTAAACTTTGGAATTAAATCTCTGTGAGATCCTGCTGCCTCCTACTGGTGAGGAGGAGAGGCAATTCAGAGGAGGAATGAATGAATAATAGTTTGAGGCTTGATTTAAACAGTCAAAAAGAAAACTACTTGTCTTTTTGAACTGTGGAGCCAGTCCTGTGCAAGCTTCATCAGATACATCATGCTGAATTCAATCAAGCTTGCTCCTAAGGAATAAGGACTCAGCTTTGGGCCACTTCAACCATCATTGCTAACGCTTTACCAATCATCACAGTCCAAAGCAAAATTGTATTTCATTAAGAAATAGCAAAATTTGTCCGCAGCAAAGGACACGTCTTCTTCTAGAATGACCATTTCTCTTGGACCCTTTTCCAGAGCTTGCAAAAGTTCCTTTTTTGACTATAACTCCTAGAATCCGTCAGCCAATGCAGCACAGCTATGCTGGGAGATTGTATGAGATATGGTCTAAAACAGGAACTTTTCTGAGCTCCTCTTTCAACACAGAATGCCCTTGTTGCTTCAGTCAAAAAGCTGTTCTTTGATGACCAACACCTCCTATTTCCCAGCATTACCTTTTCTCTAAAATTACATAAGAAGGTAAATCAAATTTTATTTTCCAGAGGCTTTTGTTATACAAAATGCTCCTACGTAGTTGGAGCCTATTTGGATAGCAAAGTTTTTTTAAAGAGCCATTCTAAAAAGTAAAGGCCTACACTGCAATATACACACTCCTGAATAAATAAAATTCAACAAGTAAAAGACATGTGCATATGTTAGTGCCTCTCTGCTCAGGGTTGGAGATTAGCAAAGTTATTTTTGGACTATATTTCCCCAAATCCCCTTGCCAAAATGGCCACTGCCAACTAGGGAATGGTCACTGACTGCACCAGCCTGCAACAGCAAAAGTCCAACCCAAAAAAGTAACTTGGCTAATTTCTGCTTATGGCTGATATTTTCAATCGGATAGTTTGAAAAAGAAGTCTCCTTCCTTATGATACAAGAAGTACTTTTTATTTAGTTAAAAAAAGTTTTAAAACACAAAACAGATCTCCTAAAAGCAATAAAAAATTATGACAAATGTTATTTGTAACACGGCTGTGTTTCCTCAAAATGCCAAGTACCCTTCCTTCCTGTGGAATCCTTTATGCACGTGTACTGATGCACACTGAATGGTGATAAGAAAAGGTACAAAGGTCTCTAAAATTCTATAGAAAGCAACATGTGAAACCTGCATTTGTCATAGTTCATTTCTGCAGTTGCTCATCTGTCTTCTTCACAATAATACACCAGTTCCCATGATCATAGCTTGAACTTAGTATGTGAACCTCAGGCACATTTTCTTCAAGCAAAGAAAATAATTCCCCTTCCCGAAATACATGGTAGTAACGCATGAAGGCTTTTGTATCCTCTCCGAAAGCAGCCTGGTTTCCTACAGCCACCACAGCATCTACAACAGACTCACTGGAGCTGGCTGAAGAAGTCCTTTTGATGTGTTTGCCTGGAAAGGAATGAGTATTGCCATGATGGATATAGCCATTGTTTATGTTTTCAATGGGACCACTGAGAAATGAGGCTTCACCACTGTGGCTTTGGACTAATGCAGAAGGCTCACCATTGATATCTCTTGGAGACCTTGAGGCTGTCAGCCATTCCATTTTTTTGCAAGCCATATGCTTCATGAACACTTCATCATAGTCTGCTGGCTCTTTCATCAGTGACCCATGGCAACCTAAGTCTAAGCTGCAGTGTCTTGATGGCTGAACTGACACAGTGCTGTTTGTCCATCCAACAGTGTTCTTCAAAGACTCCATCTTTTCATTTTGTTTTCTCAAGGCTGACTCATCTAGGGATCTCGATGAAAACCAGGAACGGAAAGATCTCCCAAGGGCACTATAAAATCGGTTTTCTACCTCATCAGAAATTTTCACACAGCAGGATTCAGCTAAGCAGCCATCAGTCTTCTGGAGATGTTTTTGATCAAGGGTAATAGGGTAGCTGTATTTAGAACCCATTAGTTGGTGAGAGTGCATTGACTGAGAATTCCTGGTACATGTTATATCAGTCCTATGCCCAGCCTTATTCGATTCAGAAAGCAGCTGGGAGCACAAGGCTTTGTTCCATGGAACAAAAACATCTTGTTTCTCAAAGTGCCGATTCTTTTGTTCCATCGCCCAAACGTAAATCATCATCTGGCCTCCAGGTACCAGCACCCTTGCCATTTCTTTTATTGCTTTGATTCGTCTTTGTTTCGTGGAGAAATGGTGAATCACTGCAAAAGTACCAAAAAGATGTTGTATGCTCAAGGACATGTGGATTATGCAATGATAATATTAAAATTCTGCACCAAGAAAAGTTCAGTTCTGCAACCGGTATACATATGGCAAATGTGAATAATTCTGTTATTTTGAATAATTCATTTCCAATTTTACCATTTTGCCTGTTTTTATCTTGTTTTGCTAGTCTTGGGAGAGCCAAAACGCTACATAGATCGCTAAATCTCTGTCACCTGACATCTAGAATACTTAATTGGGCAATTATTTTGGTCTCTGAAATGTCAACAAACACTGCTATTGCAGTTTTAACTTTCCATCACAGCTATCATTTGTTTACTTAGAGCTTCGCAGAGTTATGAGTTTATAATGAAACAAGCATGCATTGCTACACAAAATTCCAGTGCCTTCCCTCAAGGATTTTGCAGCTGTTGCAGGAATATCATACCCCCCACGCACACTCCATCAGACCAAATACAGCAGACTGTTGGTGAGAAAATGCAGTTCCTTCTTTGTTAGTGTGACCACTGTGAATTCAACTAAGGCCCAGGGGTATGGTTGGTTGAGCATGCCCATATGGATAATACCTACAACAACATCATTCATGTCAAGTGATAAGTAAGTATTTAAGGAACTGAAAAGCCTTCCTCTGTTTAGAGTACTCTACTCTCTTTCTTCTGTCCTAGAATACAAAGAACTCACTCAGGATTTGGATCATGGCTAACCTAAAAGAGAAAAGCCATCAGATCTATTACCACCATTTTTGCCTAATCTTTTATATACTCCCTAAAATGGATAAAACATCATTCCTCACTGTCTCGCTTTCTCATTTCTCAGTAGGGCTCCAACCTGTAACTAGTTATTCAGTGTGATCAATACAAGATTTTTAAAATTCAGAAGTTCTTGAATAGTAAAATACTGAGTGTTTTTTTCCTCAGAAAGGAACATATATTAATTCAGAACAAAAATAATTGGAATGTAATATCTGTTTGTCTATCTAGGTAGATAGACAGAAAAGAAAGATGCTATACTGAAAACTTGGAGGGGATATCTTTTTTTAACTTATCCTGCAAACCAAGAGGAGAGAATCAGATGTTTTGAGCCTCCACTTCCCATCAGACAACATGGACAATAGTAACAGGATATAAGACTTGCAGTTCAAAACATCTGGACAGCCAATAGCATTTTCTGCTTCAGGACCTTTTCATACAAAAAAGAAAAGGAGGTTGGACAATGTGATCTGTCAGGGAGATAGTCTACAAGAAATCCACTGCTAAAGTTGAGTTCAGTTAACTATCCTGGCTCAATGTATGTTCCTCATCCTGTATAAACAACAACATCCCAATTAGTCCAACTACCATTTCAGCCTGCAGTCTCACTCACTATCCTCGGCATACTACAGCCTCTTTGCTGCTTTGCAGCATAAAACAAATTCTGTTCTGTACTTCAACTTGCTACTGATTGCAGCAGGGGACAAATATTCTATATACATGCTAACAAGAATGGTTTATTCTGCTTGAAGATCCCCAGATCCCCAGTCCGAACTCACCACCACCAGTTTAAAGGATTAAGTAGTGGGAATACCTCTACCTGAGACCCTGGAAAGCTGTTTCTAATTGGCACACATACAATAACAGACTAGACAATCACTTCGACATGGTATTTTTCAGACAACCAAGCTATCAAGCTCTCTTACCTCCCACAGAGATGATTGCATTGAAGCATTGACCCCGAAAAGGAAGATTAAGGTTATCACAGATCATCACTTCACAACCTTTATTTCTCGCAATCTCGACCAAAGGGCCACAATAATCGCATCCAAGGTTATACACCTGGTTGTTGACACCAAGATATTTTCCAGTCCCGCAGCCTTAAAAAAGTAAAATGCACACATATCTGACTTTGTCATACTAGTAGAAAAATAAAACATTTAAAAAATATCTCTGCTGTTCAGGGATACTGACATAGGTAAAATTATGTGTATGAATCGTTCCTAGAGCAAACATAAACATTTTTCCACAAAAAAAGAAAACCACAATAAAGATAATAAGATAACAAGATAAACAAACACTAAATTGTGTCCTTCAATCAGCTCTGCACGTATGTTTTTGGAGTGTCTAATGCCCATCTCTACAAACAGATGGGCTCAGTTCCTTCCACCTGCTGTGACTCAGTAAGCATTGCTCATTCTAGCATGGCTGTGAGTTTAGCCATTTTAGACATCCATTAAACAGGTTTCGCATTGTGGGTTGGTATGATCTGGCATCTGCCAATGGCCCACAGCCTGGCAGAGGGGCCATCACTGATCCAAAATGCTAGATCATTTTTCTGCATTTTTCAGTAGGAGTTGTGTTACGTAACATAAAAGGACAGTATAAGGGACCTCAAGTTCCACTGTCTCCTGTAAACATACTCTCACTGCGAAACCAGACAGCACCTTAGATTCTGTGTGGTTAAGGTCTAGAACACAAAAGCCGTTGCAACTATTTCAGGAGCCTCTGGGTTAGAGGTCTATTTCCTGTTTGTAAGAGCACTTGGATCAGATTAGTAGGACTTCTAGGAGCACAACGTGATACATCTTTCTTCTTGGCATCTATAAAATTGATAAACGGAGGACTGTCCAGAGGTTCCTGTCATATCCTACCACCAGCATTTGGAGGATTGAATGCTCGCGCGCTCTCTCTCTCTCTCTCTCTCTCTCTCTCTCTCTATATATATATAAAAATAAATAAATGTATATGAAATTCATGACTTAATGGATAGAAACTCATGGCACAGTGGACATAAAAAACTTTTTTGTCTATGTTATTAAGGGCTCACAGTTATAATGATTCTTTTTGTGCTAAATCACTACTACTATACTACTACTACTACTTACCTATATCTGCAATGAGGCTTCCAGGTTTTTGGTCCAGCAGAAACTGTCGAACACGAGGCCATGCTTTGCCCTGAAGGTCATTGAAATAGACAGCCGTGCTTTCATAAACACTATGTACATGCTGCTTTTCTAGCTGAGAAGCCTCATATTCCATCCTGCAGGAAACAGATATGCATCAAACAATGTGAATGGTGTACGCTCAAGTTAAATTCAAGAAATACAAAAAGGGAGAAGTCCTCCCCGCATACACTGGTAGTCTGGACAAGTGTTCCTCTTTTAGAAGTTATAACTTTTCCTTGCAGTGTACTTCACAGCTTAACTCGTTCTGCCTACAGGAAAGTACTTTCCATTTCATTTCAAGGCTTTCTTATGTTGCAAAGTAAGCCAGTTGCTCATTATGTACTTTCCTGGCAGTTCTCCCTTCTCTATTTCAGCTGCATTTTCTGTCTGCTTCTGGCTACAAAGTCTAATCTAATGCCACAACCTGATCCTTCTATAAGACAATGAGTACCCACAGGCTTAAACATCACAAGCGAAGACTTTGTTTATTACCATTTTGCTTATTTTACCAAGGCACTAATACCAATATTTCTGCAGAGTTTGGAAACACTGCCTTTTGAAGTATGACTCCCGGAATACCCAGCCATGCTAATTTAGGTATTCTGGGAGTTGTAGTCCTAAAGTTAGTCTTCTAAACTTCTGTGTCATCAGGACAATGATAATATTAGATATATAAGCTGCATTCACATCTCCCGCATTGTATGATCAGATCCACACCAGTGCCACCCCAACTGAAGCTGGGCACTGGTGAAAGAGCCACTCAAACTGTATGGAGTGCTTACACAATAGCTGCTTCCCTTTGCCTGATCTGCAATTTAAGCGTTTTTATCTTTTTTTCAGAGAATGAACTGGAAATACTTTGTTTATTTTGTGGAGTCTGAAGAGATTAGCTTGCAAAGTACCAGAGCTAAAAACACCTTACTGCAGTTCTTCAAATAGATAAAAGCCTATGCTGAACTTACCACTTTATGTGTGTGGGGAGGATGAAGGGTGAAAAAGCCATTACTCTAAATCAGCCAGAGCAGGCTAAAGCTTGTTTATTTGATCATCTTCAAGGAAGCAAACAATACATAAAAGAACACAGAAGGAACAACACTTGAGGACTATATAGAAGCACTGGGACACAAATCAAATTTGTTAATTTTCAAAGTCTCATTCCTGGAACCATTCTATCTGCATGGATGTAATTATGGTCCTTTTATAGAATAGCACCAGTTAACTGGCACCAGCAATAAAAGCATGCATTATCTAAGGATCAGGCAAAGTAAGTGGTGCAGTGATGTGAGGTTTGGACTAGAACACTGGGAAACCAGGATTCAAATTCCCACTCAGCCATGGAAGCCCATTGGGTGACCTTGGGTAAGTCGCACTTTCTCTGTCTAAGAAGAAGGCAATAGCAAACCTCTGCTAAATAAATCTTACCAAGAAAAGCATATGATGGGGTTGCCCTAAGTCCATATTGACTTGAAGACAGGTAACAACAACAGCAAGGATCAACCAGACATATTAAGGAATATTCAACTCACCACTATCTTGGTTTTAGTGTTCACTGCAAGCCATAAACCACACAAGCTTTTTCTCTGCTTAAGCCAGCTTGATGTCACTGAATTCAGTGAGAACAATTTTACGTGGTTTGAAGACAAAAGCCAAATGTTCCTTCTACTCATTCAGAAATCTCTCTTTCCATCCCTGCACATTTTGAACAAAAATGGAAAGAACAGAGCTGCTTACGTTAAGCGCAAACCACTTTACACAATTACCAGCTCATGCCAACAATGCATTATTGTATCTTGGCTGTAGATTAAAATCAATCTTGAAATATGGCTGAAAGTCAACATAGAGTTGTTCCAGTATTGTAAACCAGGACCTGTTAAAGCACAGTGTCTGATCTCCTGGCAAGGTGCAGTAAGCCTGGTGAAGCTGGCCCAAGCAGATTCTGGATAGATGGGTGGTATGTTCCTTAAGGATACAGTGAAGGGCAATTAATGAGGCTGTGGAAGGAGAATCGAACATTATTTCAGAACCTCAGGTACAGATTACAACACCAACCTCAACTTCATTCTGCATAATTAAAATATCACCAAATCAACAACTTTCCTAATGACAACAGGCTTCTACTCAGTTTTCAGAACAAGGATGAATTAAATGTGGGAGTGTAGGCACAGGATGTGTCAGCAATAAGAGTAGGACTAGCTCACATGAACAAACAGGGAAGGGTACTGCAGGGCCATGTAACCTGGGCCTGCTCTTGTTGCTAACACATTCTGTGGCCACATCCCCTGCTCCATGCTGCAACATCTTTGGCACTTTCAAGCCATCCACAGAAAAAGACTCTCCTTCTGAAGCAATGAATGAATGTACAGTACCTATGCATGAAAGGAAACCCTGATTCTACTAGGGCACATCAGTACACATGAAGAGGCAATGCCATCCAAATTGGTGGCCAGACTGAATGCGGGCCAGGGATCCTTTAGCCGTAATAGTTAATAGATCCCGAATCAGGAAGAAATACTGTAAAGTTCCATCAGGCAGAACTAAAGAATGTCTCCCTTCTCACACACACACACTCAAGCCCATCTTTTAGCTAATGTAGCCTTAAGCAATAATAGAGTTATTTATTGGGCAATGTAAAATGGGGGCAGAAGTGAAGCATCTGACTCTGTTCCTATAGCTGGATGCACAGCAGCATCAATCTCATATTGTCATACACCCTAGCTGTAAGGGTATGTGACTTTTGCTATTTTGCAGCAATAGGGAACAGACAGGGCTAGCCCAGACAGACATAAAACCCCTACCACATTATTTTAACATATGACATATTTGTGTGAATGTTCCTTCATGGTATTTCTAAGAGCAGTTGCACGGGGTCCAATTTCTGATGGGCTTTATCTAGAACAGATGACATCAGACGAGAAAGAGAATGACATTCTCAAGCCAAGAAATTCAAGTTCAGTTTTGTAGCTAATGCTCAAACAACTTGCAGAACTTTGATGTGAGGGAGAGGGATCACATAAAAGAGACTATTTTATTTCTGTTTTCCCTAGCTCACTGCAGACACTGCAATCAGCAATGAACTACAGTAACCTCCCTTAACCATTGGAGATACATTCCAAGACCTGCTTATAGATACTTGAAACTGTGGATAGTATGCAACCCTCTAGCTTTGCAGGGACCACAGAGAAGCATCATACGATTGGACAGCAAGAAGCTTCTCTATGGTCCCTGCAAAACTAGAAATGGCTCCGGCGTCACCTGAAGAAGCCGTCTAGCTTTGCAAGGGACCACAGAGAGGCTTCATACTACCAGATATTATGAAGCTTCTCTATGGTCCCTGTGAAGCTACAAACAGCTCTGGCATCACCGAAAGTCACCCTCTAGCTTCACAGGGCCTATAGAGAGGCTTCATACTATCTGACAGTACAGACCATGTGGGTGCTATCACCAGGACACCAGTAGTTTCCATTTAATATTTTAATATTTAATATTTTGGGACTGTGGGTAACTGAAGCTGCAGGAAGTGAGACCACAGATGAGGAAGGATTACTGTACCAAGCTCCTCACAGCACCCTCTTCACCATGCAGACAAGGGAGATTGCCCAGCTTGCAGATCTGTAAAGCTGGCCCTAAGCATGGTAATATTTCTCCTGCTGACCAGTGGCTACAACTGTAGATATCTCTAACTATGAACTCAAGTGATCATCAGGAGTAAAAGTCTTACTTAGGATCTCCTTACTGAAAAATGAAGTTAATGAAGAAAGGCCTGCTGCATACTTAGCACACTGACTATATTCTTTCTACAACCATTGATAAGTAGTTTTTTTTCTTTACTGATGCAGTCTTTTTGTTGGTTTTTTAAGCTATCACAGAAAGCTCATCCTGGTACTCCAGAATCAAAGCCAAAGAAAAGGACAGCTTAAGTAAATTGTTCATGTACATAGAAAACTTGTTTAACATTGTTTCAACATTACAGTCATTCATTGTGCTTTTGAAGACAGTAAACTCTTTATTTGAAAGCAAATTTAAAAAAAAAATGTTGAAGAAGAAAAGCTCTGAGATCTATACTGTTATGTTCTGACAAGAGAGACTACAAAAAGAAACAATTCCCACACATCCATCCTACACAAACTTGAATTCAATGAGCAATACTGAATGACAGTAGAGTAAGAACAAATCAATGAAAACACACTTCTTTGGACCTACTGCTGAAAAGCCCTTCCATTCCCCTGGGAGGGATCTAGTTCCTTGGCTAATGAGTAATTTCCCTTCCAAATCCTACTGGCTTTAAAGGATGGAATTCCAATGTAGAAAGATAAGACAGATTAAAAAGTCCAAGAAAGCTACCTCACTTACCTCCTGCCATGGTCAGATTTAATTGGCCAAGCTTTGGAAGTGAAAAGTGACCCCTCTCTCACTTTACTCCAACCCTCACCTGTCCCCCAAGAGATTCAGTATTTGATTTTCAGTTGTTAGAACAGTTGTATCAATAGCTAAGTGGGACATTAATGTTCCAAAACTACATTTTGTGCATCACTTTGGGGACCTCAGTGGGTTGAGAGGCTATAGATAAATGCTTTAAACAAACAAACAAACAAACAAACAATCCTATTTAGTGGATACTGGGGATGACAGTCAGTATCCTGTACTTCTTATCCAAGAGGCATCTGATTAGTCATTGGTAGAAGTGTGGTGTAGTGGTTTGAGCACTGGGACGAAGACCCTGGAGACAGCCATGGAAATCCATTGGGTGACCCTGGGCATGCCACACACACTCAGCCCCCAGAAAACTCCATGATAGGTTCACCTTAGGGTTGTCATAAGTCAGAAACAACTTGAAGGCACACAACATCAAAAGGACAATACTGAAGCAGATAGGCTTTTGTTTTGATCCAGAAGAACTCTGCTTAACATTCTTCTCTCTCGAGAAATATTCTTATACACCATTGTATATACTACACACAGTACTGCTTTACTACTGAATTCTTCCTCAAAGTACTCTACATGTGACAGAAGACAGTAAGGAAAGAACAGGTCTTCTGTGTCATGCTATACCTCCTTGGAGAACACAGCAGACTCTTCTGCATGAGAGCATGGAGGATTTGGAACAGGCAGAAGCTTCTGACATATGAGTGTATGGAGAGCTGCCCCCCTAAGAAATTCTCTACAGTGTTTTGCAGACTTGGGGAAGGGGATTTGTGTATCTTGCCAGAGGGCTCACAGTATGTAATTCAAACACACACACACATTCACACAAAGAACAAGAACAGCAATAACAACAATAATACATTTTCTTTTGGTGACATCAGATTGACAGATTAGCATTATAACAGCATTCCATTATTAATCTGCTTTCTGCCACTGTTCATTTCTCCCACTGTTGGGTTGTCCTTTCACTAGTTTCACAGCATCTTGCACTGGTTGCCTAGCAAAACACATTGACTCCTCTAGTTTTTTTTTTTTCCTTCTCATGTCCAGGAACTCTGATTTGGTATGGGATTTGCATTTGGATTTGGGATATCTTCAGTCTCATTTAGCTGATTAGCAAAAGCTTTCTAGGAGTCTGTACTAGCAGTAACGCTATCAGCAGTGTATCCTCCTACCTCACAGGAGCACACAATCCCAACACCATGGAAAGATAGTGCCAATAGGTAGGTAGGTAGGTAAATAGACAGACAGATAGATAGACAGATGACAGAAAAACCCACAAAATTATGACAGCAAACCATACTTTATATCCTCAAAGTGATCTTACTCCATTATATTTGCCATGCAATATTGGTAGCTAAGGGTTACTACAAATGAAGCAAACTACTGAGAAAGAGGAAGTGAATAGTGAATACAGCAAAGAAAGCAAAGAAAAAATGCTGGTTGACATATACAGGAAAAATATATTCAACACTGAAGAAACAAAAGATATGTATATAAATAGAATCATGAAAAATAATCCAGAAGCCTCCCTGCCACACAAAAAAACAACAACACTACATGGCCAGCACAGCACAGAAGGAAAAACTGAGAAGGGAAATTTCTGGAAATGGTTACAGAATGAGACACTGTAAAACGTGACTTGAGGACTTATATTTTGTGGCTCATGACCAGGTACTTCAAACAAATAGCATCAAGGTAAATATTGAAAATATTGAATAGATAGTAAATGTTTTCCATGTAAAAAAAATATGAAACTGTTGATCGTCATACTAGTTTGAACAGCAAAGACATGCAAATCGAATATAAGAAATGCTGTGGTAAAGTGGTACAATGATACACTGGAATCTATGCAAAAAAAAAAAATACCATCCACAAAGAACCAATGGGAATGGAAGCCTGAAAAGGTTGTCAAAAATGATGACATAAAAATCCCATGGAACTTTAACATTCAAACTGACAAGCAATTAGATCATAATATGCCAGACGTAACTAACGGTGGTTGAGAAAAAGAAAGCTTCCATTATAGTTGTGGCAATCCTTGGAGACGGCACAACTGAAGACAAAAGAAAGGGCAAAAACTATGAAATCTAAAAATTTCAATTCCACATCTGTGGAAAAAGAAAACAATGGTGGTTCCAGTAGAGGTAGATGGGAGCATTTCCAACTTTACTGATCTGAATGAAATCAGCACAGAAAGGATCACAACAAAACAAACACAAAAAGCAACAGTGCTTGAAATGTGTCACAATATCCAATGATACCTCAATGATTCCTAGATATTTGGATAGAATCCAAATCACTGATCATGCAAACCTTGGTAGACTGTGGAAGGAGGAGGAGGAGGAGGCAGCGGCAGCAATATTTTTCATTATATCTTCTTCACAGCAGCACTGGAACTCAGGGCAGCTTCCAAAATTTAAAACATGTAATCTCTCCCTAGTTTTGTTTTACACTCATATGAACACACCCATTGAGGTATGAGGGGACTGAGGTATGAGGGGAGTTGTAGTCCAACCAGAACAAAATAATGGGCAAAGTTGCTATTATCCAGTCCAAGTCAGACACCAACCAAGCAATGGGCATTTCCAATCTGTTACATACATTTAAAAAATCGTATTTCCAATAGTCTTTCTCCACTCTCCAGAGTAATGTCCTCCTCCACCACCACCTGAGCTCCTGCCATCTCTATCACAACAACTGACACACCAGCCCTACTCGGACCTCACTCCCACAACACTTTCCATCTATTTTCCTTTTTGCTAATGGTATCAGTCCCTATACCACTAATTCAGGCATGGATTAAAACTATTCCATCTCTCCAGTCTCCTCTCTCTCTCTCTCCCACAAAAATGCATCCACTTAATAAAACATAAGTAATAGTATTTGAAATGATCTCTCCAACTCCAACACAAGGTGATTCCTTTTCTCCCACCATCATCCTATTCCCCACCACCACTGTCAGCCAGTCTAAAAGCAAGGAGAAGCTCTCACCATATATCATTCCCAATCCCCCAACTTCCTATCCATTTTCTTCTTTAACTGCCCCCTGCTCAGATTGAAGAATCAATCCACCACAATCCAGTTAAGTCAGTCTTTTCTTTCTCTCTTTTTCAATCTCATTCTCTCTGTCTCTCATCTCTACCACTCTCCTTCTTTCCAATTCTAGTCCAGACTCAAATGGAGTATCACTGAGTCCTCCATGATAAGAAGCATAGTGATAGCATAGGAAACAGCTTACAGACACAAACATGCACGGGACCTTACTCATAAGCCCTCTTGTCTGCTCTCAGCTGCCAGACTGCCACTCCCACTTCGACTCACTTCCAGGCACACACAACCTCACAGAGTACTGTAAATCACAAAGGCACAGTTCACCTGGTTGGAGGTTCTTGAACTACCTGGGGACAGGGTTCCTATAGACATTGGTTGGCACCTGGAGGTGAGGCAACCCTACCTCCACCCTCTTAGTACTGTAAAATCTGCGCTGAAAATGCCCCCAACACCTCAAGAACTGTAGAAGGAAACTTTGCCACGTTGTTGGTCCTCTGAGACATTTTAGACTGGGATGGGTTTTTTCCTCCAACAGGAAGTCAAATACTAGGTCACTTCCTCTTAGGAGAAAAAACAAGGCCTTTCCTGGCCTTAAAATGGCCAGGGGGACAAAAACGCAGCAAAATGGGGATTCTGGGGGGCCAAAAGGGGGGGTATATAGGTGGCCATAAAATGGCCCACAAGCTATACTTTTTCAACCTCTGTTACATTGCCACAATGAAATCTAAGATCACCATCATTATTGCTTATCTGTTTGCCTGTATGTTTGTTTTTTAAATTCCTTGAATCCCCTTCCACACATCATAACCAATTCATCCCCTGTTTTATTACATTCAGATAAACCTCAAATGTATCTTCATACTGTGGGTGAAGCTTATCCTATTTCAAATTTTTATATTGCAGGTGACAGTTTTAGAGGTTTTAAAAAAATTAATTCATTGTCAACAGCCCATTTCATTCAGGCAGAAATGTGTTGCTTGAGTGCACTTTTTTTTTTTAGGAACAATATTCAGCTAGAATTTCTCCCATGTGGCAATGCTTCTCTTGTTTATTGAAAATCATTGTATCAGATAGAAAAAGGGTTTTAGCCTATCTGTGAAAGGGGAACATATGAGGCAGAATGAACACTGCAACATTTGTGAGCATTTTCTATGAGAAACTGAGTCATTATTCCTTAACATTCAGCACAAACACATTCTTCTTTGTTTACTTGAAGTCTAGCTACTTATTAGGTCTTCCTGCAGAACTGAGGGGGGGAGTGGGTGTGGGTGTCTTTAAAAATTAGCATTATGTTTCTAAAAAGAATATTGAAATATCAGTTATTTATGGGAAAAATATTTTGCCACTCTCAGTGCAGGTCCACAAAATGTTGTTGCCTGAGACGGAGCAGCAAATGGTAACGCCAGTCACTCAGATTAATAACAATTTGCTGTCCTTTCATGACAACCAAAATCTGCTGCCTGAGGCAATCATCTCACTCTGACTAATGGCAGAGCTGGCCCCAACCTTTTCCCGCTGCCGTTGAAACCTAATTTGTGATTATGCATAAAAGATGTCACTTCTCTCTCCGTATACATAAATAATATACATGTTCTTGAGCAGAAATGACAATTATAACTATTTATATAATGCCACTGAATCACATGGCACCTCACACAAGACCCCTGTCCCTTCTGCCTTATTATTTCTTGTCCATCTAACATAGACAGTAAACACCATGGTAAGAACTATTAGTCAGTCAGTCAGTCAGTCATACTTTATTGTTGTATAGCCAATGGCCATCACAACCTTTACAACAGTTAAAAATAGTATAGAAATTACAAAATACTTACAAATTGCGGTTTAAAATAATAAAACAGTGAATATATAAATAGACTATAAAATCACAATATTAGAAATTATTTATTGAAGCCACTATGCTTCTGATAAAAAGAGGCACGTATTTTCCTAGCAGCAATTGCAAACTGGGCAACTGAGTAAGTGACCCTTGCTTGTTTGTCCGCACAATACTTTGAGGGGAACTGGCCCAGGATGGTTGGATCAATGGTGTCACAAATCTTTGACGAGGTTCAGAATAAAGTGGGCAATATAGTAGGTAATGAATTATGTCCTCTGTGTGGTTACAACCAAACCCACATTTCCTCTCTGCAATTGGGATACATTGATATCTCCCTTCGAAATATGCAGAGGGCATCTGCTGAAACCTTAGCTCTGTAAATGCCCTTTGGAGCTGCACGAAGGTCAGGTCTTCAAAGTACTGTGGCATTGCATGGTTGGTCTGAATGTAAGGGTACCAAATAGAAAACCATGCCCCAACTATCTCTGCTCTGTCTTGATTTGCATCATAGTTGAAAATCCAACTTTTAAGGTCCCTTTTCCTAAGTTTTAAATAGGTCTCTTCATTAAGCTGGTAACTCATTAATTTGTTATGGCATTGTTTTGCCCAACCTCCAGCCCTTAGCTCCTCCAAGCAGCAGTATTTACTAATAGAGCTATCCTCAAGCTCATTTAACCTGCACCAAAACCTTAAAAAGGCCAAATCTATCCTGGCTGCTAATGAAGGAATGCCAAGTTCTGCCCTCAGATGTGCTGCCGGCACCCCAGGTGGAAGGCCCAAAATCTGTCTCATAAATTGATTTTGTATCCTTTCGAGCATGACTTTAGCATTTTCTCCCCATATTTCAGCTCCATACAGCATTTGAGGGATAATTTTAGCTGTAAATACCTTTATTGCATGTTTTATTAGTTGCCCTCCTCTTGAATAAAAAAACTTTTTCAATGACCCAATAGATCGAGCACTCATAAGTTTAGAAACTTCCAAGTGTTGTCTCCATGTAAGTTTTGCATCAAAATAGAGCCCTAGGTACTTAAATGATTGTACTCGTTCTAGTGGATGGCCATCCAAGGACCATATACTCTTCCTGGAGGTTTTCCCAAAAACCACAATTTTGGTTTTAGAATAATTAACTAAAATTTTTTCTTCATGATACCACTTCCCAAATTTGACTAGCATCCTTTTAAGGCCTATTTTATTTTGTGATAGTAGGACAAGGTCATCGGCATATAACAAAATTGAAATCTTGTAGTTGCCAATGGCCGGAGGGAAGAATGAGGATTCAGTCATTTCTGGGATCAAATTGTTAATATAGAAATTGAATAGAAAGGGTGCCAGGATACACCCCTGTCTTACACCCTGGGATATATTGACAGGCTGGGTAAGCAGGCCATTTAAACCTGTTCTCACTCGTAAATAATTATCTTGATGCAATAGTTGGATAAGCCATAGCAGTCTTTTATCAATACTTGTTTTCTCCAGTTTATACCAAAGGTGCTGCCTATCTATTAAGTCAAATGCTGATGAAAAATCTATAAAAACTGCATAAATAAATCTATTTGAACCCCCAGAGTATTTGTGTATGAGATGGTGTAGAGTGAAAGCCTGGTCCAAAGTGCTCTTTCATCTCCTAAAGCCTGCTTGTTCTTCATAAATAATAGAGTGTTTATCATCCCAATCTAAGAGTTTATTTGAGAGGTACCGAGTATATAGTTTAGAGGCTACATCAAGAAGACTGATAGGTCTGTAGTTAGAGGGATTTGTTGTGTCCCCTTTCTTAAAAATAGGCACTACAATACTTGATTTCCATCCTGTAGGAATATTGTCTGTGGTATTAATGTATGTAAATAGATTTGCAAGAATAGGAGACCACCAATCTGAGTCAATGATAAACACCTCAGGTGGAATCATATCTTCTCCAGGGGCCTTCGCACTTTTCAAATTGGAAATCATTTTTTTTATTTCAGCAGGGGTAACAGGGGACCACTCAGGATATTTATTGGGAGTGTGAATTTCTATATGATAAATAGCTGGGCTTCTTCCAAAGATGGGTTTAAAGCGATTAACCCAGACCTCTGGAGGAATTGAGGAAGCACACCCGTAGCTTTTCCTATTAAGACCTCTCTGTAATAAGCCCCAAAATTTGGTGTCGTTATCTCCATAAAGGCTAGGCCCAAGGCTTTCCAGTTGCTATCAATATAAGCCCTTCTTTTTTTCCTTGAGCATAACTTTATATTCTTTCTGTTTTTCTTTTAAATTAGACATAGTTTCAGTAGTACCATTATATTTCACCTTCTTTATCAATTTACGCAATGCCCGTTTCATGGCCTTACATTCTTTGTTGTACCAGTTCTGGGGACCCACAGTGAAGGTTCTTTTAAATGGAGCAACCACACATGGCCAAAGGGTAGCAATTATATCCTGATAGATTTCACTGATAACCTGAGACTTCTCAAGGGCTTGTAAGCGTAGTCCTTGGAGTTTCTCTGAGGCCAACATCTGCCTAATATTTGTATCAACTGTGTGAGACCATTTGAGTTGCTTTTCGCCTTCCAGATGACCGATCATTTTAAGATCTGTCAGGACTCCAAAATGATCCTCTTGCAAATATATCAGTTGCTTGTTCACAAAAGTAGCAAATACAAAGCATAATACAGTCTTAGAACGCATAGGACAGGCTAATTCACCAGGGGTAGAAAGCAATATCTACAACTGAAGCAGCTGATGTAAGCAAGAAAGCTGCACTGGACTCAGACTTAGGTCCAGTGCAGCGGCAGGTAGGTTGAGCCAAAGGAAACCAGTTGCTCAGAAATGAAGATGATCAAAAATTGTAATCCAATACTTCTGAAAGACAACAGATTGGTGGAGGCTAATACTTAGATGGTGGTATGGAAAGACACTATATTGAAGAACAGTACTTCAAAAAGAGGCCCCTCTCTTCCAACTGAATCCATTCTGCGTTTTACCTTCCGATTACTCACTATGCAGCCTCATGATAAAAACATGATAAAAACAATTCCCTTTTTTGTAAATTAAATATTGCCAATTTTTCTTTCTTTAAATGACTGGCAAATTTTCTAAATCACATTCTCTCGTTATATGGTCAGCTGTTCTCAGTATATAACAGTGTTTGCTATAACTAAGTAGTTTTAGCAATCTGGTACCATCTATTACGGCTTCAACCTCCACAATCCCGTAGACTGGTGTGGTACTCAAAATCTCTGCTAGAGAACTTTAGTGGACCCTTTGAACTGCACCACTAGAGTTCTTTAGTGGAGATTTTTAAACACTTCACCAAATTATGAATCCCAAAATCCTCAGAATAAAGCCACAACAAGTAAAGATGGTATCAGACTATTATAAGTGTGCAATGAAGACATAGCCTAAGTATACAGGTCCTAAGACCAGACTAGCATTTTTCCCTCATAGGTCTCTCCTCTTTCTTAATTGCTCAGACAGCACTAAGATTCTCAGATCACAGGGCATGGTCTCTCTTCTTAGAGCCTCAGGAAGAGAGGAGGAAGAATCTCAGGCTGAGAACACTGTCTTGCAGAGCATATGATCGTATGTTTTCCTTATTTGCCAGACGTGGTATTTTTTATTTGAATGGTATGCTCTGTGCAGCTATGGGTGATGCTTAAGGTATCATGCTGAATGGTATCTCCAGGGGTTGCCTTTTTTAAAATCTCCAGGGTCTGCCCCCACCTCCAACATTACAAAGGGTTCTCCCAAGATCTCAGGTTTTGGGGTTGAAATCTCAGGTCCTGGGATAGAACTGCCCTGGGAATCCTAGGTACTTCTGCCGTCAGACCCAATTGCACACTTTTCTGCCAGTCCACAGAATTTCACAGCTTTCTCAGAACATTACCTCAGCATTCCTACTTCCATTCCTCTTTGCTTCAGCTGTAAGACTTGCTGGCTTTCCCTACAGAATTCTGTTAAAAGGTTCACAACTTACAGAAAGATTTAAAAAAAACAACTTGTTTTTTCCCATCATGTCATCTGTTATGCTAGAAATGCTTTGGACTGCTTTATTCTTGCCATTCGTTATTCAGCCTTTGAAAGCAACTGAGCCCTGTGCTGCGAGGAAGGATAATCCTTCCCCAACCATCCAAATGAGGAAGATTTCTAGTTGAAATAAAAACCGAAACTTCAACATGAATTTTATCAACAAGCAATACTAGAATCATTCTCTTAATAACTGAAAATCTGTCTGTACTAAAAATTTAAAACTATGGCATGAACTGAATTATTGATACATTTTATATAGCGTGACAATTATAGATGATGCTTATTTTTTTTTAAAAAAAAACACCTTTCTGTTCACAGCAAGATTAAAAGTACTGTGATTATTCTTTGATGTTGTCAAGCTAATTAAAAGTGTATTTGCTGCCACTGACTTTTTAATGTGAATGAATATATTATCTCCTGTAGAAGATTCATGCATTGAAGTATCCATCACAACTTCCAAGCTATTCCGCTGTTTTAGACCAGATCTTATTATCTAACCTCCTGAAGGACTATTAAATATTAACAAAATAGCATTGACGTTGGTTCATCATCAATTAATTATTCAACATTTCCTTGGTACACTGTATATAAATAACAATGCTTACCAAGTTCGGGATACAATTTTGGACTGAGGACTGATTGAACTGGAGAATGGAAGAGAATTGGTCAGCTGCCTCTCCTGGCTCAAGTGTATAACTTTAGAATGGCCCTTTTCCTTGTCAGTGTGGCTGAAAATTCCACATTATGGTTAAAACAAGAGTCTTGTCACATCTTATAGGCTGATGATATTATATTATAAGCTTTCACAATCTGCAATCCACCAGACGCATGAAAAGTTGAATTGAAGTACACAATTAGTGAGTTTTCAAAGAAGTAGCTGTATTAGGGCCTTTCCACACTACACCGTTCTAGTGTTATTATTCCACTTCAACATCCCATGGAATCTTGGCCTCAGTAAGCTACAAACCCCAGAATTCCACAGGATGGTTAAAGCAGAATAATAGCACTATAACAGTGTAGGGCCGAAATGGCCAGTGTAGTGCAGAAAGGCCCTTAGTCTTCTGCAGCATAAAAAGGGGGAAGAAAAAAAGAAATGTGGCAGCATCTTAAGGATTAATTGGTTTTTATTTTTGCATGAGTTCTCACAGATATAACCCCACTTCTTCAGATGCAGTTAGTGAGTATACGGGGGAAGGGAGGAAATTATAAACAGGGAAGTTAGAGGGAAATTAAAGGTAGAAGGTACAAAGGGCAAGAATTGTATTATTAATAGATGCCATCCACAAAAAGCCGTTGATGACAGCAGAGATGTACTCCCACTGGAAGCTAATTAAACATGCAGTGTGATGAAACCTTCATCCTGATTTAAGTCAGAGATGACAAAACTGAACCTCTTCAAAGAATTTCCATTCAGCAGATTCATGCTGCATATTTCATCTGACATTTCTTTGCTTCAGAACAACTTCAAGCCTAGTGACAAACTACCCTGGGAGGCTGTAATGTTGTCCACTGCTTTTGTAATATTGTCATTTCTTATGTCATTGTGTCAGTCAATGTATTTATTTTTATTTATTGAATTTATATCCCACCTTTCTCCTGAGATGGGATCCAGAGTCTACACTTTTGTGCAGACACTAGCCTGTTTATTCCACGGAGAATGCAGAAAGGTACTGCTGGCTGATGACAACATATGCAACTTCAAAAGATGAGCAGGAGTATGAATCCCTGGTACAACTGGTGGCATTATAAAGTTCTACAACATTGCTGCCAGAGCAAACACGTTGGCATCTTTATCTTCCACACAGCCTGGTCCTTGTGTCTCAGCCATGTGACTTGTTGGGCCTGGCCAATGGCTCTTGTAGGTTAGGAGACTATCTGCCACATATAAAAGCCTACCATGCAAGGGCCTGCAAGAAGGAAGTATCATTGTTTGGAATGGGCTCTAGCTCACTGGTGAATTATACCATTGGTTTTAGATAGGAACAACAAATAGTGCTTTCCAATCTTCTCTTCTGGTTCTTTCCCACAACAAACCACTGTTGTCTAAGAAATGCTTATTGTAAATCCTGAAGTTGTGTGTCTTTGGCTGAGATTCTGCATTGAAGCATGGTTCTACCTGTGCAGCTCCAATATTTCTCCCCA
Source organism: Iguana delicatissima (assembly GCA_948472985.1). NCBI lineage: Eukaryota > Metazoa > Chordata > Lepidosauria > Squamata > Iguanidae > Iguana > Iguana delicatissima. Next base: position 928,859 of record CAOKZL010000186.1, read on the forward strand.
CTCTACCCCACCCCAAGCTGGATTCAACTATCAGCTGGATTCAACTATCTCCCTGGATGGAAGAGACTGTTGGGAATGCTTTGATGGGTGTTCCTGCATAGCAGGGGGTTGGACTCGATGGCCCCGGGGTATTTTCCAACTCTATGATTCTATGAAACAAAGGTACATTCATGGATGAAATGCACACTCCCTTTCCTTCCCTCAGGACCCCAGAACAACTGGATCTCAATGATCTGACTTGCCCTCCCCTCACCCTCCCACTCGTGAAAAGAAGCAAAAATTGACAACTATCCAGGGAGAAAGTTCTGGGATGGAGAACAAGGGCAAAGGAATGTCCCCTATGTCCTGTCCAAAAAAGGACACACATGTTACTAACTGCCTGACTTTGACTGAGAAGTCTGAACAGATAGTTGTACTGTACAGTTAGATTGCAGCGAATGGATTTTTGGAGTGTTTTAGATAGAAACTCAAAGCAGTCAAGCATGTCCATTAGTCAGTAGGTTTCAAATATAAGGTGAAGTTTACATGTCAATTATGTCATGGCACAGAAAAATGAACACTTTGTTGGAACTGATCCAGGTTCAACTTTATAATGAGATAAAAGCTGACAAACAAACTGGTTGAACTTCAAGTGTCTCTTATCCATGAACACAGATCACAGGAATGTCACCAACGTATCTCAAGTAGAAGAGTCGGGCGGGGGGGGCCAACAGGAAATGAGAAAACACTGGCCAACCATTCTGGGAGAAGGCGGCATATTGTGGAGCCAGCAAATACACATGGTAGTGTCACTGATATGAGGATGCATGTTTCTCCAAACATGAAATAATTCTGGGTAAGTACAAAATGCCAGTTTAAAGCATAGCTGGTTGTAGCACCCCTGTGTCAAATACAAGGCCCGAGGGCTGAATGCGGCCTGCTAGGCCATTTCATGTGGCCCTCACACCTCTCCTGCAGCTGCAGCACTCCCCCTGCCTGGTGAGCCTGATCCCCATATTGCGGGTCCCTGGCTGCCAGTATTCTGAAGAGAGGCCCAGCAGCCAGCACTCGCAGTCTACTTCTACTTCTGACTGCTCCTCTGTCCAAGTCACACCGCCAGAGTATTGCTGCGGGTTACCATGGCAACGTTCCATGTAGCTTGCAAGAATTGGACAGAGGAGCAGTCAGGAGTAGAAGTATATCGCTAGTGCTGGCTGCTGGATCCCTGTTCAGAATACAGGCAGCTGGGTGGCCTGCAATGTGGGGATTGGGCACACCAACTACCAAAAGGGGCACATGGGAGCGGGGGAGCTGACACAGAGAGGGTCTGGGGGTAGAAAGAGGCACAACTTATTACTAAAACCAGTAATAATCGGATGCAGAGGCAATTACTTAATATGATAAAAGAGTAGATACATTTATATAATCTGACAGATACAACCAGCCCTTTGAGGGCAACCATAAAGCTGACGCGGCCCAAGATGAAATTGAGTCTGACACCCCTGTTGTAGCACATCAGCGTTTACATTCCTATTAGCTTGTAGTGCATCTTTAGGGATGATATAAAAGTGCTTCCACATCCATAGTAGTAAGGACAGTGTTTTCAGGAAGATTATCAATGGATAGTAGTTTTCTTAGGAAGTGATAGCCTATATTTAACTTGCAAAATATCTTCCTAGTAACTCAATCAGACACTAATGCTGGGTAACTTTCAGAATGAGATCTAACATTCCTCATTATAGATTCTGCAACTACATCCTTGATCTCCCTTCCAACCCACAAGTTATCTTTGGAAAAAAATAGACGGCCATGGCCAGAAATTGCACTGGAAATTAAATATGAAGGTATGCTAGTGCAGTAAAATGGAGGGAGAGAAGATAAACACAGCCTCTTACAGCCCACTTATTTAACATGTCCCCCCAGTTCTCCACAACGGGGCACTCAGTTCAAACTGAAATGTAAACAAGCCCGGCTTATATGCACAGGATCATTTAAGTCATTTATTTAGTGGGCAAGGGTTAAAGAAGAAAGGGACTTGACTAAGGAATTAGTAAAGAGCCTTATTCATCCCGTTGGTATCCCAGTGTGACTTAAGCACACTAACTATTAACCCATACTAATGGCTAGAAAACCATGTCCTCAGAGAGCCCATGGGGTTGGCTCACCAATGGCTATTATTGCATGCCACAATAGTGGGATAATAGGTAAATCAGCCTCTAAAGCTTAGAGGATTTTGTAGTATGTTTCAAAAACCTATCCAAAATACAGTTGGCCCTACACATTCACTAGGGTTAGGGGCACAGGCCCCCTGCAAAAGTGGGAAAACCGCAAATATCAAAATGTGGAGAGGGGAGAGGGCTGAGGCATGGTGGAGAGTAGGCATCTAGGGTCCAAACCAGGTCAGGGAAAGAAGAGGGGAAGGCACAAAATATTGGGTGCTCAATTGAATTGGACACATAGATGAGGGCTTGGAAAACAGATATAAAATTTACATCGAGTTTAAATTTAAGAGAAAACTTTTATAAAATGTTACATAGATGGTATATAACACCAGAAAGATTGCAAAAAATAACTAAAAATGGAAATACAAGATGTTGGAAATGTGATGAAAAGGTGGGGTCGTTTTATCATATGTGGTGGACTTGTAAGATAGCAAGGAAATTTTGGAAGGAAATACATGATGAAATTCAAAGAATTTATAATTTAAATTTTGAAATGAAACCAGAGTTTTATCTGTTAGATATACTAAGGCAACGAAGAGAAATAAGGAATCACCAAAAGACATTGTTATATTTGATAACTGCTGCAAGATTGATATATGTGCAATAGTGGAAAGAAAAGAAATATGTTGATATAGAAGAATGGAAATTTAAAGTCCTGGATATAGTGGAGGTAGAAAAGTTAACATTTTCTTTGAAAAATAAACTTATCCAGAACTTTGAAAGGGAATGGAGAGAAGTTTTAAATTGGTTAAAGACATAGAATAAGAAAAGGAAAAGTAACAAAGTAAGATTGTATGTATGTAATGTAACAATGTAATAATAAGTTAATAAGGTAATGTAATAATGCAACAATGTAATAATGTAAGATGAAACAATGTAAGATCATCTCCTTTGAATATGTAGTAACTATGTATGAGTGGCAAGAAAACAAGCAGATTCAACTGGAAAATAAGCTTGGAAGTGGAGAGGATTTTTTTTTATTTTCAACTATAAACTTTAATAAAAAAAATAAAAAAAAGAAAGAAGAGGGGAAGGGGTGGGTTGGTACAGTGGCCCTGTACTTCCTCTTTCTTGCCTATCTTGTTCCTTGGGTGTTGGAGGGGGAACACTGGGAGAGTGTTTGTGGTGCTGGGGACCTGGGCTGTGACCCATCCTCAGATGGACAGGCAGTGGCTGTTGGAGGAGGAAGAGGACCAGAGGCAGGTTTTTAAATAGTTTAGCTTCCTGATCAGAACCACTAAGAGGGAATGTTCCCCCAGGGAAAGAAGCACTTGAGGTAGAGAGGAGGGACTGGGGAAATTTGTGAATAATCAAATCCATGACAGTGAAACCCACAAATGTGGAGGGCTGACATTACTGATTTGATTTATATAGTCCTAACCCTATGTCAGTTTTATTTTTTTACCCTTGGTTAAAAATTGCTTTTTAAAAAAATCCTACAATAATGCTTTCCTGCATTTAGCTAATATGCAACAACTTTACTAAACTATGTTGGTGTGTCACCATTTGTATAATGAGGTCCTCATCACAAAAAAGATGATCAGAGGATACTTACTTTTTATCAACTCCCCCTACAGAGCCCACTGCTGAACAATCACCAATATTAGTTCTGCATGCGTTGGAGACAGATTTTATTACAGTAAATATTCATACAAAGGCTCAGCATTTGGAAATAGTTTCAATGCAAACAATCAGCTTTTCCTTTGAGATGTGCTCTCTGCATAGAACAGAAGCAATTACTGTATAAGGAAGTGTTGATGATTTTCACTCTGGGCTTTCAAAAGATTTTGCAAAACCAGATCGCTCCCCCACCAACACACACTACTTTGGAATCTTGATTCCTGCATTCCAAGTCACAGTCACATGTATAGTTCACATTGCTACTAGGCAAAGGTGAAATAAGGATGAGTCAGGTGGATTTTTTCCTCTGTGCCTTCTCAGCCCTAGCAGCAATACTGAAATTATTCTGCTTACCTCTTTCTTTCCAAGCTGGAAAAGAATGAATGGCCTAATTTGTTAAGCTATGTAAAGACCTTCTGCAGAGTGAAAAGGCCTTTTTGCATTCAGTTGGCTTACACATTTCTATTACATAACCTCAAGAGCAAGTAGAGATAGAGGATAACTGGACAAGGGGAACACATGCATGCCATAGACAGTAGTGGAAAAGGTTAAGTGTATTTTATAAGAAGGCACGGCACATTAGTGCAAAACAGCAAAAACCTAAGCATAAGGGTCTAACAGGCTTAAAAGTAAGTACATAAAGTCAATGAAGCAGAAAGGCAAAATGCCCAATGCCCAAATAACACTAGCCAGGCAAAACATTAGAAGAAAAGAACAGATTTATTTTTTAGCTCCTGCAGAGAAATCTGCCTACACCATTTTCTGTGTATATCCAATACACTGGGAGAGGACAAAGAACTTATTTTTTTAAAAAAAAACAGGCTAGAAACATAAAGAAGATGTTGGTAACATCATAAGCATGTTTATTGCAATTATGGATTAGGTCTCCATAATTATTATATCATTTGAATTTATACGCTTTCCTACGATCAACCTTCAGGGCCCTTCCCATTAAAATAAAAAAGAGCTGTACAAATTCAGTGAACATCCAAACAATAAGTTATGCTCATTGTCTAAAGGCTCTTCCAAACAAGACAGACCTTTCCCAGCCCCAATAGCACACATACTTCTCAAGCATCTCTAGGGAGAAATTTTCACCAGCAGGTACTACCAATGAATTAGCTCTAATCCTTGTAATCATACTTTTTGGATCTACAGAACAAGATGTTCAGAAAATGTACAGGAGCAAGGAACAAAACTACATAAAACTATAAATATAAATATAAAACATATATTTTATGTGTAACAATATAAAGCTATAAAACATATGAAATTTTTATAAAACATGTAAACTAAACCTATAAATGCACAATGTAAGATGGTAAAGAAAGAGAAGGCACATCAGAAAAAGTGAAATATTACATTCACAAGAAAAGTAATTACAGTTAATTTTTACTTGAGTTTACCAGGATTGGGAAGGGAGGGAACTGCATCCATTTGCAAAATAAAAGAAAGGGGCTTTGTCCATTAAAAAAAATACTTGTGTAACGTATTATAATAAGATGCAGGAAATGTATTTGCTCAGAGCTGTTACACTGTTCTATACTAGATGCAGCTCTTATTGAGGTCTGTGAAAACTAATTTTTAAAAAATGTTATAGCACTAATTTCAGTGGCATTATTAGTAAATATGATTAAGCACTTAAAAGTCCATTAAGATTCAATGAGTTTTTCCCCTCATGTTAAAGTTACCATAATTCTGAACTTTCGTGTTAAAGTGCAATTGAATGCTGCCATTCTGTTGCATATACTTTCATTATGTAATTGTGCATTGTTTCAAGTACTGCTTCAGGTTTATTGTACTGCATTAATACATTTGTTTTCACACCCCTGATAATCCCTTGCCACACCTAATAAGCTTTAGGAAGCTCTCTTTCCCCTGAGGATTTCTTAAACAAAAATGCCATAAAGCAAACTTTAAAAACAAGAAAAAAGAAACAGTATGAAAAACACAGAGCTATAGAGGAAATGGATAAACAGATACAGTCCAAGCGGGTAGCATATGGTTGCGATGTTGAATGGAAAGAAAATGTAGTTGGTGCACAGCTATGCAAACACAAGGTGGAGACTAGCAACAGAAGGGGAAACAAGCAAAGCATCGCCTGGACACCTGTCACAATCTGGCAATCTGAACAGCACACACACATGGTTACCATCACATTACTGTCCAGAAACTGAATCCCACCACTGAACTATGGAGGGGAATATTTATAGTAAATTTATTCTACGTGGTTATTCCAGGTGCATGAGATTTATGTTCCTCTGATACTTCTGTGCCACCATATTGATTTTCCTGTACAATGATCACATCTTTATGGAACAAAAAGCATGGGGCCACTATTCCCATTTTGATGCATCTGTTAATTTAGTCACATCTCTTCATGATACACGATGGTGTGCCTATTTTCCCCATGCAGAAGTATCTGCACTACAGACCAATATGCACGCAGCCCAGGACCAGAGCTCAAACACAAGAAACAGCAAAAGAGCGGAGGAATCTGGAGATCTGCCAGGCACCGAATTAAACTTTTCCCAAGCCAGCCCAGCAGACCAGAGGCAAGCATCAGAACAACGGCAGTCTCTAGCCAGGAAGATGCTACAGAGCTTCAAGAACAAGCCGGCCATAAGGTACGAGTTCCATCCCACCCACGTCTCTCCAAAGATCGGAGCTATTTTAAGATCTTTTGCAGAATACCAAACAGCTACATAGCTCAATGGTGGGAGGAGTACTGCTTCCTACATGAAGACATTTCAGTCCAAAAGCAGGAAGGAGGGAGCAGGTGGTGGTGGAATGGACAGAAAAAGAGGGAGAAGTTGTACGAGGCGATGCTACGCAAACAGGCACGGGGACATTTAGAACCAGCCTCTGCAAGGAAGCAGGACCTTCTCTAAACAGGCTTGCAACAGGGATCGTGGAGTGTTTCGGTCTCCAAGCACACACCAACAGAAAGAGATATTGTGCCTAATCGATTATATTGATCTTGCTTTCTTTTAGCCCGATGCTGGAAATACGCTTCGTCAGGAGGTGGTGCCCCGCTCGGTTCATTGGGACTTCCTCAACAAGCATAGGAAAATCTAAAGGTGGCAAAAGAACGCCCAACACGCCCTCGACCGGGACACCTTCGCAAAGAGGACGCATTACACAATGCTCTTCGGTACAGCCGGGCTACCGTATGCCTCCGAAGAGCCCCGCAGCCAGCAGGGCATTCAAAGGACTGAGCCACCGCGGTTTGCCACGGACTGCATCGCAAAAGAGCCGCCTCAGCCCCCCGTCCTTTTACCTGCACCGGCCGGTAGGAGGCAGGGAGGGACCCGCCTCAGCCGCCGCCGCCCCGCACCGCCGCGCACCGCAGCCTCCCGGCCGCCGGCCGCCGCCGCCGCCTCCTCGGCTGCATCCTGCCTGGCGAGCGGGCGAGCGGGCGAGGAGGCGGAGGCGGCGCCTGGCCCGGAGCGGCGCACTGACGACGCAGGGTGCGGGGCTCCCCTCGCCAACCGGGCTCGTTCCCCCGCCCTCCCGCCCGCCGGCCGCACTTTTCGCGCTCGGTGGCGCCAAGCGGGAGGGAGCCGCCGCCGCTGTGGCTGGGCGTGGGGAGGGGGAACACGCGGGTGAGGAAGAACCGGGGGCTTCTGGCGGGGCTTCTGAGGCAGAGAGGGGGCGACGAAGCGGGGAGATGGAGACAGCGGGGTTGGAAAGGCGCCGGCTAGATTTCGGAGCTCAGGTGAAAAGGGGGAGGGAGGTCCACCCCGCGCGCGCGCCGGGGAGGGGCGGGAGGGGCGGAAGGGGCGGAGGTCTTGCTGCAAGCCGCGGCGCAGGCAGGAGGGCGCGCGGGAGGAGGGCTGGTCGGCCGGCGCTGGGTTCCCGGGCGGAGCTGCCGAGGCCCGCGAGGCGGACGGGGGACCTTGTTCCCCGGGGGATTAAGCCGCCCATTTTGAAGGGGAAAGGGCCTTCGAATGCCCCCCTCAAACTTTTCCAAGGGGTGCCTTCTGCCTCTCCCTGACGGGCTTTCTGGTTGGCAGCTGTTGGAACGGAGTGGTCGGCTGAGGAGGGAAGATGGGCCTTGCGTTTGAGCCACCTGCCTAATACTCTGCAGTCTGCAGTCTGTCTACTCCTCATCTCCAGCGCGGGTTTAGGCCATTTCTGCACTACATCCTTATAGCGCGCTTATTCCACTTTCAACATCCTATGGAATCCCCGGGGGTTGCCAGCCGGCCCCTCCCTAAACTGCAAACCCCAGGATTCCATAGGATGTTGAAAGTGGAATAATCGCGCTATAGGAGTATAGTGTGGAAGTGGCCCTAGCCACAGTTCTTGAGAGCCAACCTGGCATAGTGGTTTGCGCGTTGGACCAGGGCTGCAGGAGACCAGAGTTTGAATCCTTGCTCTGGCATGGAAAGCCACTTGGTGACCATAGGCAAGTCGCACTCTCTCAGCCACGGAGAAAGGCATTGACAAACGTGCTCTGAATGACACCTGCTGAGGAAATCCTACAGTAGGGTTGGCATAATTCAGAGTTGATTTAAAGACATTTAACAATAACAACAAGCAGCCTAGTTAGATCTCTGACACAAAGGTGCTGCTTCATTTTCCCCCATATGGTTGAACTGTTGTTCTCTCCTATGGGGAAAAATTAAGATCTGTGCTTGAGGAAAACATTGCAATGGGAAGAGTCTCTCCAGCAGTCTTGACACTGGATGGCCTGGGCTAAGTCCCATGGGGAAGGCAACCGCAGTCATTCTCTGGTTTATTTGTCCATTGTGTATCCTGTAGTTTGAATGTCTGAAAGCTTGGTGCAGCATCTCCACCTCCTAAAATACTACTGGGGAAAGAAATCCAAGAATTGGTGCAAAACAGAGTAGAAAATTAAACTACTGCTTTCTCCAAACTGTAAGCTTAGCTGTTGTGATCACTGCTAATAAATATTGAGGTAGAATGTGTGTTCTCATTAATAAACATATATGCAAACTTGCATTTATACAAGTGTACACAACCATTGAAGTACTGGGATGTTTTGAAGGGGCATAGTCATACAAAGTGACAAAAGTAGTTTTCACCAGTAAAGATTCAGGTTAAAGCACCTAAATTTTATTGTATAATAAATGTTCACAGAGAAAGAAGCATTGATTAGCATAGTGCCAATATCCCTACCATTGGATTGGCAGAGTAATCTTTTGTGATTTCTAACAACAGTGATAAAAGGACAGGAAACAGAGGTAGGAGTTAGGATTCACATGATAAGGAGTGGACAGAACATGAAGAAAATAATGAGCTGGCACTTGCAGGTCCAAACACAATGGTATGCCTTGTATTCTATGGCAAGACCATATGAGGAGTTGAATGGATGAAGTGCTATAGCAGAAAGAGATTGAAAGTTAGTGTGGTTATATGTGCCTGTTCTGGAAAGAAGGCAACACTGTTTGTTTGTTTGTTTGTTTGTAGTATTTACAGCCCAGCCTCCAGCCAAAAAGACTCCCAGAGCGGCTTCTAGGTTGCTTATTTGTCATGCTTACAATCTAAATAAGCCATGACACACAAAGAAAGGAGAATGGCAGTGGGTGGGGGAAATTAAGTCCAGCAGATACTGTCTTCTTCTCTCCCTCTGAGCTCTTTCCTCAGTCCTGGGCCAAGGCACAGTGGAACTGGGCCTGGCTGCTCCTCTCTCCCTCTGAGGCCACAGCCGAGGCAGTTGGGATAAAAGGAGGATCTTTCTTTCCTTAGCTGTTAAGCTAGGTGGGATGGAGCTCCGTTTCCTGTTTGCTCACAGTTACTTGGAAACCAAGAGTCAGAAATCACTGAGACTTCTCAGAGTGGATGAATGTATACACTGCCCAGTTGAAGCCTCTCACAAAGACCAGTGTGCCCACAGTAGTCTCCAGTCTTACAGAAACCATGGCTGATGTCAGCAAAGATAATAGAAGAACAGCAGGCTGAGCCATTATTTGGGACCACTGGGCTGGATACAATGTGGGATGCAGTTCAGAAATCAAATCTGAAGAACAATGCCTCTCCTAGGAAAATGACAAACTCAGAGAGGAAAGGAAACAGGCAAGGAAAATTAGCTAAGTGAAGAAACTCTAGTACAACACTGTGGATTCTTAAGTTGGCCACAGATAGGGGAAGCCACTGAGTTTAAAAGCCTTAAAAAGTCCTTAAGGATATGTGCTGCTGCATCTTACCATGAGGCATGGACTTCCTAGATGAGGAGTGACACATAAAAGATTGTTGGTTCCAATATTGAAGCCACATAGGCACTCTTACAGGGTAGGCCCAGCTCCAGGTGTGACTGGGTAGTACCACTCAAACGGATGCAATCTAATTGCAGCAGTGGCTGCTTCATGGGAGAAAAACCAAGATATCCAAGGTAGTCAAAACAAGGTGGGAATCTGTGGGCCTAGAAATGTGGGGATAGTGAATCAGAGAATGGACATAATGTCAAACAAACCCCAGGAGAGTTTTGGGGGAAAAGTACCCAAATTGGGAGAAAGGTGGATATAAATAAACTAAACTAAGTGCGTGCACTGAATTCCAAGGAAGCTCTTTTCAAAAAAAAGAAAAAGAAAAAACTCTCAGAGGGAAAATAGGCTCCATGGCAGTTACAGAATTCAAGCTAGAAAGAGATAAGAACTTCAGTTTTATGCTAGAGGGAATGAAACAAAGGATTCAGTCATCTGAAGATAGAATAGGAAATTTTTCAGATTCTTTAGGTTTATGAATTCATGATGAAATTGAGGCTTTTAGAGCAGTAGAAAACTTAGGCTTCCGTGGAACAAACAGGCTGATGTTCCTAGGACCAGAAAAGTACAGAAAGATACTCCAGTGGTACTTTAACCTACCTGTTTGTCTTATAGATGTTTCAAGAGTGGAGGGTATTTTCCACCAAGGCTTCAGATTAGCCAATTTGTACGTAATATTATGGGATCCTAAAATATACAGGAAGGCATTGGCATTCCTCTGGAATTCCCATGAGGACAATTCTGATTTAATCTCTTAAGCAGACAATACTTTAGTCATAAATTTCAGTTGCAACTGAGTCAGGTAACCCTTTGCTCCTAACTGCCTTCAGTCTCTCAACCAGGCAGCTTTCCCTACAGCAAAGCGATGATACATATTTAAGAAGGCAGAAGGGTGATGCCAACAGAATAATATGAACAAGCCATCATAGCTGACCTTCTCAATAACATCCTAACAGGCATCCTTAACAATAAATTTAAAGTTAGCTTCAGCACATCTACAATATCTCCTTAATGCCCCAAATCAGTAATGTTCATCTATCAGCTCCCCTTGAACAACTCTGCAACATTTCTGCTGTAATGTGGTGCTGGAGGAACAGTCCCCTGTTGTCCATTTGCTGCTCCACTGTGCATGACAGGGACACAATATTTTAAGTTTCTTTCTAGGGTAAATTAGAACTGCTGTTTAAAAAAGGAGAGGCCAAATTTTTTCAAAGACACATGCTGTGTGAAATGCAGTATTTTGCAGCCTTGGAGACTTCAGACTTGAAGGTACTAGGAAGCACATATTGGCAAGCACTTATTCACACCTTCTTGTCTTTCCTCTGAATTCTCCTAATACCTGTTTTCTGATCTTACATATTAACAGGAAATGGTATGCAGTACAACTCCCTAGGACGCTGCATCTTTTCTGGTAAGCATAGCAATAGGACAGATAGCTCTGGTTAATTCCACATAACCATAGAGCTAACCTGCTATCTGGTTGTCATCTTATCCTGGACTTACTGAAGTCACAGTAAAAGAAGATTATTCGTCAGTGACTCTGTGATCAAATGCCAGCATAATCGCCCAATGTTAGAAAAGAAATGTGTTGATTAAGCATATATGCTAGTACTGAAAAAGCCTAAAATACTAATGAACAAAAGATTCTAGGAGGAGCAGTAGACAGAAAATAATACATGTGAAAAAATCAGGAACAAAAATTATATACTGACCTTCTTCCATCAACTGAAGCGATGGTAACAAGCTCCAAATCCATGTTCTATAAATAATGCTGCTGTGATTACAGCTGTAGACATTATGCCTTCCTGTGACTGATTAAGAACGCTTGCTCACTTGAGCCCACTTTGCCCTTATGGAAGCTGTGAAGTTGCCAAGCAGTACAACAAAGCATTCTGGAAGACATGCCATTAACCTATTAGTTATACTGCTGCAGGATCTTTTCTGGGCTCCTCTAATTTATGTAAGGTGGCAAGAGTACTGGATGAATCTCTGGTAGTGGTAGTGGACAGAAACAAAAGTTGCTTCCATTCCACTGAACCAGATTCAAGCTGTTCTAAAGGGTTGCACTTCCTCTAAAATACAGGGTTTGTAATCTGAGATACTCTTGGTACCCATCATGTCGATTAGAGATGCAAGTAGCCTCAGCTTCAACTAATCTAGCACATTTATATCCAGCTATGATTCTACCTGGATATGGATATCTTTGCTTTAGATCTGATAACCTCTTATTGGATTATTGCACTGCAATGAACTTGGGCTATCTTTTGAGGATAGTTTAGAAACAGTTTTAAGAATTTTAACTGTGACCAGGAGCTGTGAATATATTACCCCCGTTATTTCTTTCCTGGACTGGCTTATGATTCACTCCTGAGCCCAGTTTTGTTCCTGCATGTCCTAAAAAAATGCCTCTTTTTCCATATCTGCCTGTGCCTTAAGATCATCCACTCTGCTGAAGTATAGTGAAATGGAGGATTTGAGCATTGGACTATGAGCCTGGATACCAGGGTTTGATTCTCTGCTTAGCCATAGATACTCACTGCGTGACCTTGGGCATGTCACACACTCTCAGCCTTAGAAAACCCCATGATAGGGTCACCTTAGGGTCACCATAAGTTGGAAGTGACTTGAAGGCACATAACAACACAACAAATATTTTTTTAAAAATGATGCAGAGGTGTCATTAATAAAATAATCATAAGTCATTTCGGGTTTGCCATTTACATCAGGATTTTAATACAAACTTCTTTAACACAGTACTCCAAATTCTTATGATTCTTTATTTTTGTCATTTATAGCTCATTTCCATAGCAGCTTCAGTTAACATCCTTCAGTCTGTTGTTTTTTTTAAATAAACAATTCTCTCACAGTTCCTTTCAGTTGGAAGTAGAACATGAATAGAGATGCAAAAGCATGCAGGCTTTGATTCTGTTGTTTGAAGAATGATTCGCCTTATTGCATCTATTTGCCACCCTTAATGGTTTCCTCTTTTATTTTTCTCCTAGTCCTGGCTTCAAGTAAAGACCAATTGTGCCTTTAACAAGTCTTTTCAACCAAAGTGGTTTCATGATTGACTATTTTTATAGTTAGTTCTTTGCAACTATTCTGCTCAGAGAACCATCCTTATCTCTTTTAAAACTGAAAAGTAGGCAAGTTTGAAAGAAGGATGCTGAGTTTGATTTTAAAAAAAGAGTAGCAAAAAAAGAATGCTGGGATGGGTAATGTCAAAGTACAATCTCACAAACATTGTCAAGACTTGTTAATTGTTCACCTCATTTAGCTTCATTTGGTACTCTGGCATTCTACTATACTGTTAATTTTTTTTCCCAGTGGTACTCCCTAGTAATAAGATATTGCAAAATAGTTTTATATGGACTATTTCCTTCTTTTGAGAAGAACATTATTACATTCCTGTGGAGAAAATTCCAACTATATACACTATCACGAGGTATAATGAGGAGATGTCATAGCTTTGAATTAAGCTTGGGTCAGATTAATTGTATGCAATTATAACCAAAATTCTGGGTAGGAGTAATTTCTAGAGCTTATCTAATAATGTCTCAACAGACCGAACTGAAATTGGACAGTATAAAAGATGCCTGTTTGAAAATGGTTCATCCCAGTTTTGAACTGATTATTCATAGGAGTTTAAAGTTTGATGAGTAACCTTTGGCAATTTGACTGGTAGTCTTTTGTTTGCCCCATAGATTTTTCTGGGTTAGGTTTCCCATTCATACATCAATTTTTCAGAAAATAGATTGTTGTGCTAGTTCAGGGAAAACTAGTATGTGCTATACCCTGATAATAGGAATGTAATGCTTCTCTTATTTTCTTCTCAAAGGAAGGAATAAGTAATTTTAGTAATTTTCTTCCCACTGCAAGAAAGTCTTGGAAAACCATGCAGTTTTCAAAGCCTTTTTGCAACTTGGGGGCTTACTCTGTGCAAAAATTTGCACATGGCTGTTTGTGCAGAAAACAGCATTTTATGCATGCAGTGAACTTCATTTGCTGTGCAGAAGATAATATTTCTGTGAAGAAATATTATTTTCTCTGCAGAAAATTCTGCTTCCTGCACCAAAAAAACCCCTGCTGTTTTCTACCCAGAAAAAACATGTATGAATTTTCTACAAAGTACTGAGCTGCAGAAATTCTCCTCAGTCCAGAATTCTTCTGGTCAGGATTTTTTTAACACATGAAAAACATTTTTTTAACTTTTTTTGAATGTTTAAAATATTATCTCCATGTCTATCTAATGATGGTATAAGGCAGGGGTTCTCAATCTTTGGTCCTTTGTGTAGTGTGGATTTAGTCCCAGCCAATATGGCCAGTACACAGGAATTCTGAGAACTGACCTTACAAACATTTGGAGAACCAAAAGGTTGAGAACCTTTAGTTTAAGGTGTCTGTAGTATTTTTAAACATACTAAATTTAAACCCATTGTAGACTGTGGAGCTCCTAAGTATGGCTGTACAGAGGCTTAGTACATCTTGTCTATCCAGTAATCATTACATGAAGGGGGCAGGAGCTAAATCTCAGAGTGAGAGAATATGTGGCAAGTTATTAGACAGATGGGAGAGCAGGTAGCAGAGGAGACCCAACCTAAAACGCTCTCTTCTAAGAAGAAACCAAAGCATAAATGGAAAATAAATGATCAAAAAATTGAACATGATGGATACAGGGAAAAAATGTTATTTCAAAAGTGCAGAGAAGAATAAAGATACTTTAAAAAAAAAAAACAAGTGAGGGCAATATATTCCCTCAGCTATTCAGGTTTTTGTGGCCAAGGTGTTAGCTTAATTGTTGCATGGCTCAGAAGTATGCTGTGTTCCATTGGTGGCTGTGCAAACTAAATTTTTTGAGAGCTATACTTGCCCTTCCCTGACCGGGAGAATCTCAATAGAGGCCCCTAAAGGGTAGCATAAATTTAATCTCTGGCTAAAAATGTTGTTTGTGCCTGTAGGACTAGTCCCTCTAATATTAACTGATTCCTGTCAATCAAAATAGAAAAAATTACTAAATATGAAATTGTCAACTTTAGGCTTCTCTGTAATAGCTATCCTAGCTTCAGGGTATGCCAAAGCAAAGATAGCTATTACCCAGCATATTAGAGATATTGAATTCCAAAATCATTTAAGCCAAGTATACCGTGAAAGTAAGGATAGCAGAGGACCCTTTGCACCTGCTAATTATCTGACAAATTTGACTATTCCTAAATTCAGAAGAGCATTCATGCTAGCTAGATTAAATGTTCTGCCTTCCGCTTGGCTGGAAGGCAGATTTAGAAAGGTTCCATATTCCAAGTGGATTTGCCTATGCAAGCTGGAAGAAGTAGACATAGTGAGCCATGTGATACTTCACTTTACCTATTATCAAGATCTTAGACCGTCTTTTATAACACCACTCTTACAAAAAATTCCAGGCAGGCAGGATGTTTTATTCAGAATATCTTTTGTCAGATCTAAATGCCCAGGTTACAGCTAAAGTTGCTAGTTTTTCTAGGCTAACAAAATGAAATTCAGCAGAGAGAAGTGTAAGGTCCTACACTTAGGTAGAAAAAATGGAATACAGAAATATAGGATGGAGGACACGTGGCTGGATAGCAGTACGTGTGAAAGGGATCTAGGAGTCTTCCTAGAACATGAGTCAGCAGTGTGATGCGACAGCCAAGAAAGCCAATGCAATTCTTGGCTGCATTAATAGGAGTATGGTGTCTAGATCGAGGGAGGTACTGTTACCACTCTACTCTGCTTTGGTTAGACCTCATCTTGAATACTGTGTCCTGTTCTGGGCACCCCAATTCAAGAAGGACATGGTCAAGCTGGAGCAAGTCCAGAGGAGGGTGACCAACATGGTGAGAGGCCTGGAAGCCATGCCCTATGAGGATAGACTTAGAGAGCTGGGTATGTTTAGTCTGCAGAAGAGAAGGTTAAGAGGGGACATGATAGCCATGTTTAAATATCTGAGGGGATGCCATATAGAGGAGAGAGAGGGCTTGTTTTCTGCTGCTCCGGAGACCAGGACAAGGAGCAATGGATTCAAGCTGCAGGAAAGGAGATTCCACCTGAACCTCAGGAAGAACTTCCTGACGGTCAGGGCTGTCCGGCAGTGGAATATGCTGCCTCGGAGTGTGGGGGAGTCTCCTTCCTTGGAGGTTTTTAAGCAGAGGCTAGATGGCCATCTGTCGGGAGTGCTTTGAGAGTGTTCCTTCATGGCAGGGGGTTGGACTGGATGGCCCGTGTGGTCTCTTCCAACTCTACATTTCTATGATTCTATGATTCTATGATTCTTCAGCAGCCACAAATTGTCACAGACGTGTGGAAGAACAATGTTGTTATGTCATTAATGGACTCCTCACACTTTTCCTTCCATTGTTACTGTTACTGTTGCAGTTTTAACTCTATGTAATATACGTATGCAAACGTATTGTATTTTTTTTTTAATTTTGCTGGCTATCTGCCGTAATAAATTTCATTCATTCAGATCCAACCTACTCTACCTTAGTGGTCAATTTGAGAGGAAATTTGAAACCTCTCCTAGTAGTAGAATTACACTGAAAGAATTTAATTCATTGCTGCTGTTATTTTTATTCTGCTATTATTTTTATACTTTCTAAATTCAGTTTTATTGATTCTGCACCCAAATAAGGAAACAACATTTCTTACTGACCCTAAATATTTTTATCCTGTGGTTTTTAAAATAAAATCAATTTCTTTCATTTCAGTGTTAGGCCTCAGCATGGCAACACTTCTATCATGTTTATCTGTTGAAGCATTTTCCCTGCCCTTTATGTATGTATGAAATATATAAAAAGCTTTTTCTTGAGGTTTACACAACCCTGACAGAAGATTAAGGAAAAAAGTTGTGGCAAAGCCAGTGAAATTTAGTGACATCTGGAGCACTGTCCCCTCATCTGTACTTATGCAAAACCAACACATGCAACTGTCTTACACAGCAAAATCACTGTGAGAAAGTATTCAGTAATTTCCAAAGAAGAATGAGATATCACCATCATAAGACTGTGTTGGTAACTGTCAGCCAAACAATGCCCAATTCTGCCACCCTTTTGTGATAGGCTTTACCCCCACATTACATACACTCCAGCATTCCATGGATGAAAACTGGGACACATGTGTGACTAAGCAACATCAGAGTATGGTCAAGATGGCAAAAGTTATTAAGAAAGAAAAGAAAAGCTAGGAGAGGCTGCAGCAGTTTGCTTTTGCCTGATCGTACTGGGAAGGCAAGAGTCCATCCCCTCCTCTCCCCTCACTGATCTGATGGAGTACAATCTGCTTTTGCACTTTGAACTCATTTGGCAGCCATTGAAGTAAACTGAGGACAAAGGATGAAGAAGGTGAGAAAGAAAGAAACCAGGATATTTTAAAAGCAGCTGAGTAAATGAGTTGACAGAAAATTAATCAAGATTGTCCCTGCCAAATGAGGACACTTGGAGGACATGGTACTACCGTGTGATGACTGAGGAGCCTCAGTAATTTTCCACTGTCAAAAACAGCCTTGAAGGTAGAAAATGTGAGAAACTCTGGTTTAAAGCATGGTGCCAATAGCACCAAGATCAAAATGTTGATTCCTATGCAAGTCATGAGGATTTTAAAATCTTTTCCCTTTGCCCACTGGTTCAAACTGTAGTCTCTCCTTTCCCCATCTATAATGTATCTCATCTGAGTATTTTCTTCTTAAACTACAAGACAGTGCCATTGAGCACAGGCAGAATGTCCTTCCACAGCATCCAAAGGAGCCTGCAAACCTCTGATCTTTTTAAAAGAATAAGGTTCCTTGGCATCCAATGCCCTGCCCAGAGAAGATGGTAGTCAGCTTGTTTTCCTAAAATGGTGCATGCCTTTGGCAGCTGTTAAGACCAGATATTTTTCACAAAGGCCTGTGATGCATCAGGCAAACTGGAAATATGGAAAGTTCTCAAGCTGCGGCCTTCATCTTTGATCCCCAGGCTTGCTGTGAGGATTAGCCTGTTAAGATTCATAAAGCTCTTTGAAGATTATAAAGCATTATGTTGCATAAGTGTTAAGTATTCGTATTCAACATTATCATCAAATATTCCTGACCAAGTAATTTCTGTTGTCTTCACAAATATAAACAGTGATTTCAGCAGCTTCTTCTGCCTATAGATTAAGCTAACACTATCTTTTTTTCTTTTACCAAAAAGAAGCAAAAAAAAAAGTGTTTTTCTCTGTCTTGATGCTGAATTGAATGCATACTCTCTAGCTTTGAAAAATGTATGATACAACATAGTCATTTCCAAGGCCGTTTCCACACTAGAGGCCATTAGTGCGTTATACTGTTATAATGGTGGCATTGCCATTTGTGTGATGCCATCAGGTTAGGGACGCTCTTTTCTGCACTCTTCCTCTTAAGCGAATGGGTAGCAGTATTGCCACTGGTGTTCCTTCTGCATTACACCACCGTCATTCCCGTGCCCCGACTTCACCCTGCCCCACCACCTCTGATTGAGTGGTGATTTTTTGGTTTTTTTCGTTTTTTGGAAGCTGCACTAACACAGCAGTGTTGTACCAGCATGATATGCCAGTACACTGTTGCACTTTTGCCCTATACTGTTTGAAAGTGTATTTTTTTAAAAAATAAAAAGTTTTGACTCAAAGGAGACAGTTAAAATGAACAGGGAGAGGTGATAGAAAGTTACCATGCCATGGGAGTCACTGAGGGAAAGACAAGGTGGGCATGCCCACAGCCCACCCATTGCTTGACCTGCCATAACAGGAAGTACTATCAAATGCTATAACGGTACCATACTATGACAGCTGAGAGGATTGAAGAGCTATAGGAGGCTCTTAATGGATTTTTTCCAGAAATAGAATATGGCAATTTGGCAATGCTTGGGGACGGGATAGCAGCTGGATAGTGACAACGTCATGCGGAAGCATGGCTCCTGGACTGGTAACAATCCACTGCTACAATGTTATAGCGACATGGTGCAGAAATGGCCTAAAAGCACTAAGGGCATTTGGCTAACTTTTTTTTTCCTGACTGCTAAATTAAGAGCAGACAACTCTAGTCCATGTTACCTCTTCAGCCGACTGTGGAAGATTTTTTCCTATGCTTCTGTGTCTCGGCCCATATAAACATGGAAAGCAAAAATTATCCCTTGAAGAGAAAAGTAAGTTACACTGTCAGATTCATAAAATATTGAAAAGCAAACTCTCGATTCCATTGCTAATCATGTGCTTCTTTTATATAATGGTTGAAAGACATGTGATGCCTGAGAATCTACAGTCTGTCTATCTCCTGAATCTACTTGCCAAGGATTCTGGGTATAAGTTTACCATCTTTTGTTCCCGGTAGTGCATTTAGTCTTTCCACATTAGAATGGGGAATGAAAACAGAACTCTAAATATACTTTGCAGGAATTACCTCACATTGAATTCAGTTTGATTTAGTCCCAGGTAAGTATGGTTAAGAATAGAACATAAATCTTTTAATTATTTGAATCTGATAGCTGTTCCAATTGGCACATAATAGCAAACCTCTGCAACTAGAGAAATATTTGTGCTTTCTTTTAGACTGAGACTGCTTTCTTGCTTGTTTGCTTAGCTATTTTAATACATTACTTTGCTTTCTTATGTAACATTTAAACCCTTAAGAGAAAAAATGTGACATCTTTGAAACTCTCTGAGATGTACACCCAAGATCCTGTGCTTTGTGCTGAGCGTATTGAACTTAGCAGCAGTAGAACATTTTGAGTTCCTGCAACTCCTCATTCCAAGAACTGAATAGAGATTATTCCATTTCTGACAAGTCAGTTGCAATATAGCCTTGTCAGACAGTGTTTATGTGGTAGACATGGTAAGAGCTTTTGACAAGAGCATTAAGTCATGCATAGAGCAAGACTCAAACCTTTGCCTCATGATTTAAATCCACATATTTTTAGCATTTTCTTTATAGTGAGAATCATGTTTCTCACTAAGTGTTATGTATTGATTTCTACATAGCATCTAGATGTTGTTGTGTTGTTGTTGAGTGCTATGTAAAATCATAACTACTATGACAATACGTTGCAGTTATGTTTCTTCAGTTATATCATACCCACACTACAGTTTTTGTTATTTGAAAATCCAAACACATTGTGTGTGATCTGTGGGAAAAGGTTTTGTTTTGTCAGGAAAAAATTATTTATTACTTAGTGTGCCTCTCTTTGTTAGCATATCATTTTCCAGTTAATATATATACAAGTTGAATAATGTAGTGTGAGGAACATAAACTTAAGGCAAAATAGTTGCATGTAAATTGCTCAGCTCCATTAATTTTTCTGTAATGAACAAAGACTAATATTTTAGAAAGCCAGGCAAGGTAGCCTGGAGCCAAGCCCAAATACAACAATGTACCAGTAACTACTGTTTTATAGCTGGTATCTTCTGTAGTCACCTTTCCCAGATCCCTCCTCATAACTCTTCCTGTGGGCAGGTTGGATCCCTGATTCTGTATCCATTTAGTCACAAACATTTCTATTCCATCTTGGACAAGTTGGGATAGAAGCGTGGCATGTTTCCCATGAAAGAGTTATCTTCTGATCAGCACCACATTCGTGAAAATATCAAAATTTGATGGACTCCCTAGTAAGTGTTGGGACTGTAAAGAACACTCCCAAATTATCTCATTCTCAACAGGAACGAGTGTCCCAAAGGGGTAGCCATGTTGGCCATGAAACAAAATCCAAAACAATATTGTGGCAATTACTTTAATTATTGTTGTTGTTGTATACCTTCAAGTCATTTCTGACCTATGGTGACTCTACAGCAAACCTATCACAGGTTTTTCTGGTGCTGAGAGTATATGATGTGCCCAAGGACACTCAGTGGGTTTCCATGGCTGAGCAGGAGATCAAACTCTGGTCTCCAGGGTTGTAGTCCAGTTTCTGAGGCTGAGAGTGCCCAAGGTCACCCATTAGATTTCCATGGCTGAGCAGGGAATCAAACCCTAGCATCTAGAGTCATGTCCAGTATTCAAACAACGACACCATGCTGGCTCTCAATTACTTCTGTTAGGCCAACCCAAAGGTACAGAATACAGCATGCTAGCTTTCAGTTCACAGGCTTCTTCCATCAGATGAAGGATGATTTTTTTAAAAAGGGTACTAGGAGTCATGGCATGTACAATTGAGGATGATGGAGTCATGGAATCTACTTTTTCTGAAGAAAGGTCTGTAGAAAAGGACATGTGCACACAAACACCCACACACCCACAAAATATATATGCCTGTATCCAGTGGAAGCTAGAAACCTTTTTTGTAGGAAGACTGTCAGTTGAGATAAATTTAGCTGTTCGAACAGCAGTTCTTTATCACAAGGAAATGAAAAGATCATTCTCCTTTAAAATTCTCATCTTGATATCACAGACACACTAGCCCCAAATTGTCACTTCCACTCACAGGGAGAGGGGAGGGGCCCAACAGGGCAAAAACTATGTGGCTTGTTGAAACTCAGCTGGGTGAGTATGCATGGCTGATAGGTTGCTTTGGTTTGGTGGGTAGATCACAAGTTGTACCTGCTTCCCCTAGAACACATTGATACGTTCAGCCTACATGAACTACCTCGTCTTCTCTAGTATTGTGATATATTAGGGGACATAAGTCCTTGATCTGAATGTTAGGCCATTTCCGCACTAGACTGTTATAATGCTATTATTCCACTTTCAACATCCTATGGAATCCTGGGGTTTGCAGTTTAGAGAGGGGCCTCAAAGAACCCCAGGATTCCACAAGATGTTGCAAGTGGAATAATAGCACTATAATAGTCTAGTGCAGAAATGGCCTTAATCTTGATTCTCATCAATCACAAACTTCAAGACGTAGATACAGATGTAGTTCCTTATCTTAATGATTCAGTCATTTGTTTCTTCTTTTCTTAATCTTGTTTTCCATTTTTCACAAAACTACCTTGAAGGGTTAAGAAAGTAAATAAAGTTCAAATGCTCTTAATAAAATGCATGCCTTTAATTAGACCCTTAATTTTTTTCAGTAGAAATTATGGATCTAATTTTGAAAGGAAATTATTTGAAAATGCATGACTCATGCTCCCTGATGTTATGGAAGCTTCCTGATTGGGATGTTAAATCACTAAAGAATAAGGCAATGCTAATTATGTTGTCTAAAACTGACTGGCCTCATTCTTCATATAGCTAACTGAGTTGCTTTTGCAACTCCATCAAATTTAATTGGATTCTAAGAATCCAGTCACTTTAATTAAATTTAGAATCAGCACTGTTTTTTAAAAGAAATTTTTATACAATGAATATTTTAAAATATATGAGACATCTGTATTTGCCCAAGGGCTTTATGAATCAAAATGCGTTTGTGGGAGCTAAAGGCTATGCGTGAAAAGAAGTGTATCATAAATTTCAAAGACTCAGTGAATTTCAAAAACTTTACAGCTTTGAATTCTTACAAGGAACCCTACACACTGGAAATTTCCTCAGAAGAGTGTGGGTGTGGGTGTGGGTGTGGGTGTGGGTGAGAGAGAGAGAGACTGACAAAAAAAATGGTAAACATAAACATAAAATATTATACAGGAAACTGTTGTATACACACTTAGCGAAATCCAACAAATAAGCCACCAATAGCCATCAATGCATTTTCAAGATGGCTATGGGGAGTAAGCCAGAAAGTGTCTGTCCACTCCAGTAATCAATGAGAAGACTCTGAATTTCTTGTAAGAACTGAACAGCATTTAGTCCTTATTCCATAACAGTTCAAAAGATGTAATTTTATGCATAAACATTGTTGTTATGTACCTTCAAGTCAATTCCAACTTATGGCAACTCTACCATAAGATTTTCTTGGCAAAGTTTATTTAGATGAAGTTTGCCACTGCTTTCCTTCTTAGGCTAAGAGTGTATGATTTGCACATGGCCAGTTTCCATGGCTGAGCAGCCATCTAAGCCCCACTCTCCTGAAGTCCTAGTCCAACACTCAAACTGCCACCGCACTGGTTCTGGCAAAAGCATCCTACCCCATAGATCCCCCCATGCAGATTAACTGTAAAGGTATATGTTGGTCACCATACTTTAGCTACATAGTGCATGTGCATCAGTCAAGCTTAGGGCAACACTGTTCTATAAATGTTGGGTGTCTTATTTGAAATATTATCTAGCAATATAGTAAGTGGATTTAGTTGTAGTTTCCAGCCTGTTATTTTCTTGACAGTTCAGTGTTGTGTTGTTGTTAACTCCTGTTAAGTCAACTTCAACTTGTGGCAACCCTACAAACGAGAAACTGCCAAGTCACCCTATCATCAGCTGCCCTGCTCAGGTCTTATGAATTCAGAGACATGTCTTCCTTGATTGAATCTATCCATCTGTAATGTGGTCTTCCTTTTTTCCTACTGCCTTCCACCTTACCAAGTTTTATTGTCTTTTCTAGTGAGTCATGTCTTCTCATGATATGGTCAAAGTTCAACAACCTCAGTTTTGTCATCTTGGCTTCTAGGGAGAGTTCAGGCTTGATTTGTCCTAAGATCCAACTATTTGTCTTTTTAGGAGTCAACAACATTGGTAGAACTCTTCCTCAGCACCACATTGCAAATGCACCTGAAAAATTAATTGTACAAAAGGTTTTTTAAAAAATTAAACAGCAGCTGGGTTAAAAACACAAAGTTAAAACTATACAAAATACAATTAAATCATAGCACAATCCCTTTAAAAGCTGTATTTGTCACATTAATCATAAAGCAAAGGCTTGTCTGAATAAAAAGGTATTTGTAAACCAGCAGAAGGAAAGGAGAGAGAAAACCAAATGAACCTGCTGTGGGAGGGAATTCTACAACATGGGAGTAATCACCAAGAAGGATCTCTCCCAAGTCATCACCAAACATGATTATGATGATGATGCAACCAAGAGAAAATGACCCTGAAGATCTTAAAATTCAGGCAGGCTCATATAGGGAGATACGGTCTTTCAGATAGCCTGGAACCAAGCCATATAAGGCTTTTAAGTTCTTAAACAGCACTTTGAATCCTGCCAGGAAATAAACCAATAGCCCATTGTTTGAACAGTGGCAGGGGAAGGGGTTCCTAGCTAAAAGTCAACCAAAATGGCAGCTAGAAGTGATGCTGCAAAGCATCTGGTATGCTCAAACATATTGGCATGGCCCACTAACTGCGCATGGGGATGCAGGGTATAGCCCTGCCCCCACACAATTACCCACCCATTCTAGAGATTTAGATCACATGTTTTAGAAGGCCCAAAGAAAGAAGTAACTCTCCTACATGAGATGCCTCTCCTTTTCTCTTACTGATCTCTACTTCAGCAGATGCGACCAGAACAAATAAGATACTGGCTGCTTTGAGACTATTTGATGCTGCTGTGCTAAAGCTGTGTTAATATCTAGCAAGTCGTTCTTGATATTGTCAAGAATACAGGGGAAAGGTAGATCAATGCTCTCATGAGTTGATCTCAAGGTCTTCCCATTCTTCTTTGCCTGTAATTCCTGCTGATTGGAAAGAGTCTACTACTTCCTATCCAGATCTGGGACTCAATTAAATATTAAGTAATTAACTCAGTTGACCCAGTTTTAATTCTCAGTATTTCTCACATATGCATCTCCCACTTTGGCTTTGGGAGGCTATTTGTTTAATTTTTTGGCCCAAAAATAACACTGAATTTCCTCAAGTATATTCATATGTACTCATATGCACTCCTATAAATTTGATTTAGTGAGGGCAAAAATATGGGGAGAACTTGCAAGCAATAATGAAGTAACTGGATTTTAAGAACATAAGTTTAATTTAGCTTCAGCTATAGAAAACTGGTAGATAAATTTGGCATCGTTATTTATGAAATAAATTAAATATCAAGCATATAAAGGTGACTTACACAGGCTCATGATCCACTGATCAACTTCAGCTGGCAATAGCTGTTCAATACAGAGATATTTCACAGCCCAGCTGTTGAATATCCTTTTAACAAAAAATATCAGTGGAAATTATACTAGGACCTTCATGCAAACCGTTTACTTCATTCCAAATTCTGGCCCACCCATAGATTTATTACAGAGCTATGGGCCCTCTATGCTAAATACATACTAGACAAAATGGCTAATGTCTCTAACCCCACTTTCTTCTTCTGTTTCACGTAACTTGCATGTATCTTGATGCCATTGCATTGCATATTATTCAACCAGAGAAAGCCAATTATGCAAAACACTGGAGAGGAAATATAGAATATTACCTCATGAAAGAGGTGGAGAGTAGACACACACTCACACTTTTCAGAGGCAGCCATTTAGCATAGCATCTGATTTGCCCATATTGTAAATCTGGAGCAATGATGCAAACCCGGCATCAAGAAATAAATAAAATAAACAGTATTTCAGTTTAAGAGAAACAGTGAAACACTGGCTGAGAGGAGGGACAGCAGGACATGTCTTACAGGTGACTGTGTACTTTCAGTAATGAGCTACAAACTTTTGCCGAGAGTGCTAAAGGACAATAATGTGTAAGGATCACAAGGTTAAATATGGTCTTGAACTACCTTGTGCAGTTTCCAGCAGCAGGTAATGTGACACACTGCTGGTTTTGGAATAATTTGTCTCTTTGTAAATCCACTTTAGTGCAGATAGTACAAAGAAATCCTCTGTGAGACACCAAAAAACAATTGCTACAAAAGTGCCTTACTTACTCATTTTGGTCTGCCAAAGTGTTCTGATTCCAAGGATGGAATTATACGAGAACTCTTGAGTGAGAACCCATATTGCTAGGCTGTAGTCTCTGAAGAGAGAGAGAAAAGTGAAAGCTTCTTTGTATCAAGTGTTAGCCCCGTAGGCATCAGAGAGCTTTCCAGACATACAAACTCTTTTTCTATGGCTTGATTCAGTTTCACAACTCCTGTGGTGTTTAGAAGAACACTATGTAAACAAAGGTCACATAGTTCATCTGCTTTAACACAGCACTGTTTACAAATGGTATTCAAACCACCCATAGAGTTTGATTTTTTTTTTCTTGCATCCATAAAAAAGGTTAGTAAGTGTTTTGTCCCCACTCTCCACACACTAAAGTAAGCTGACTTGGGGAGCTGGTATACAAGGTCTCTGATCATACCAGGAGATGACAGAAAATATTCTAGGATAAACAAAATGTGTATGGATCCTCAAAATGAAATCATAAAGAATAGGAACAAAATCTGGGACTTTCAATAAGTCTGGATGCAGCCAAGTCTTTCCCAGCTGATTGGCATCTCATGAACAGCCCATCAAGTCACATTTTCTTTATTCATATATACTCATTCATATATACATTCTCCCTCTAACTAGCCCCCGTCAGCAGTCTAGTTGCATCATTTTAAACCTACTGAAGTTTCCAATCTTGAAAGGAATCCTCATGTAGATTGCCTTACAGTAACCCAAATCTGGCCAAATCTGGCTCAGAAACAAGCACAGTTGGCACACACTTCTGGCCACCACCAAAACCTAGGCATCCAGGTTCAGGCATAAATCCAGGAGTATGCCCAAGCTATCAACCTGAGATTTCAGGGGAAGTGCAACCCCATCCGGTACAGGCTGAATCCCTACTTCCTGATTAGCCTTCTGACTGACCAGGAGCACTTCTGTCTTGTTTGGTTTAAGCTTCAATTGGTTTGCCCTCAACCAGTACATTACAGACAACAGATACTGGTTTGGCAACGAGACAGCTTCCTTGGAGTTAGATGAAAAGGAAAAGTAGAAATGTCATCTCCGTATCAGTGACACTGAATCCTAAATCTCCTGACAACTTCTCAAATCACTTTCATGAATATGGTGGGCAAGACAGAGCCCTCAGGGATTCCACAGGCCAATGGCCAGGGTGCCGTAAAGGAGACTCACAGGAGACTTCTGGGCTTGCTCCTCCAGGAAGGAATGCGACCCCTGTAAACAGTGCTTTCAAGATCCACTCTGGAGATGTGGCCCAGAAGGACACCATGGTTGATGGTATTGACTGCATACATCCATTCACTTGGATTGTATATACCCACTCTCACAGCTTTTCCTGTGTCCTCCTTTGCCCATCTTAATGATTTACAGCAGAATGGGGAGTCTGTAAAAGTATGGAGAGGTGTGTCTGTGTCTGTGTGTGTGTCTGTCTGTGTGTGTACGAGAGGGAGAGAGAGAGAGAGAAATGCACATATGTACAAATGTCATGCAATAATAATGCGACTATAATTTGCATACTGCTGCCTTCATAACTGCTGTTTTAACAGAGATGATCCCATACTTTAAAGTCATATTTCTATTTCCATGCTAAAAAAAAGGAGGGTGAGGTGAAATTATTATTGACAAGTAATCAACAACCACATTTAGGCTGCAATCCTATGCCCACTTGCCTGGGAATAAGCCTCACTAAAATCAGTAGGACTTACTTCTGAATAGTCAAGTGGAAGGTCACACTATCAAACATGCAAAATCTAGCAACACATAATGTGCTCATCTGTTGTACTGGTACTGAGAAACGTGCTCTAAAATTCAGTTACTAAGCTATGAGTACAAATAGGATAATTTCAGTCTAGAACAGACCTGGGCATTGTACGGCCCCCGGGCCACATACGGCCCTTTGATTGGCTCTGACCGGCCCTTGTAAGGCTAATTGGAAATTACAAAATAAACATACTTTCTAAGGCCCTTTCCTCACGAGGGGGGCCGAACAGGGCTGCGCACGCAGGGGCAGAACTTACCCGCAAGCGGGTTGCTCCGTCCCTGCAGAGAGCGCGGATCTGCCGTTCCAAACGCCGCTGAATTTCGGTGGCGCTCGGCGGCGCCCAAAATGGCAGCTGGCGGCTTCCGGCGGCGCTCCGCCAATCAGGACAGCGTGCCAGCTGGAAGCCCGCCCCTGGGCAGATCTGCAGGAATGCGCTACCACGTCTCTGCAGTTCTTCACCGGGGGCTGCTACGGGGCAGCGCGGGTGAGTTTTATAAAAACCACTTGCGAAGGTGGTTTTTATAAAACTCACAGCGCCACCCCGCGGCTGCACTAGAGCAGTTTGAGGTCTAGAACCTCACTTTTTTTAACTGCTCTAGTGCACCCCCGGTGAAGAAGACCTCCAGGAGAGGTCGCTCTAGCGTGGGCAATATGCCCGGCCCTCCACAATATTTTTAGTTTCTCATGTGGCCCCATGGAAAAAATAATTGCCCACCCCTGGTCTAGAATATTACTTGTAGTTGGCATCAATATCGTTAATGATAAATTTGAACACCTAATTGTTTATACATACATATATTATCTTTGGCCATTTCCACGCTGGACTGTTATAGTGCTATTATTCCACTTGCAACATCCTATGGAATCCTGGGGTTTGCAGTTTCGGGAGGGACTAGCTGGCATAATAGCGCTATAACAGTCTAGTGCAGAAATGGCCTTTGTATATATTAAATTTGGTCTAGATGTATCTGAGTCTGTGTTGTTGCTTCTAACAGGTTTCTAACAACATAGGCTTGGAGGGTGAAGGTGAGACCACTGGGAATTCTGTGAAAGAGCTAGATGACATTTAGTATAATAAATAAAAATACTTCAAGAAACATATTAGATACAGAGCATTATTAAAATTTCTGACAGGCTGTCCTTTGTGGCATTTAGCTGTGAGGAAAGTTTCAGTTTTAAAACTGTGTTGTTCTTTATTTCCTTGGTTCATGGGATTCATAAAGGTCTACAGGCATTAAATAAGACCTGGTTGGTTCTTTGACCACTGTGGAATTGGTATAGGAATGGGCAGAGAGATGTGTTTGAGTGAGAAAGATAGGAAATGTCTGTTTTGAAAGAGAACTCACTTGAAGGGATATATTGTATTAATTTATGGTTATTTTGATCATCTATTTGATATCTCTTTCTGTCTTGTTCACTAGTAAAGCTACCATTGATATGGTCTAGTTGGATACACGGAAGCACATCAGGTTTGTGGGAGTTTTCATTTCATTCCTGCTCTTCCTTCCCTGGTCCTTAACGGAGTCTCTTTTCTCTTCACCACGTGTTTCAGACTGCTGAGTTTCCAGGGACAGAACTATTTCATTTGCATTGCCTTTGGAGGAGAAATCACTGGAAACTTGCAATTTTTTATAATTTTGCTCACAATTACAAAACTGTAATTCACATATGTGACACTTGAATGTGAAGAAAAGCACACAGATACTCCTATATAAGGCAAAATATCCTCCATTCTCCAGGCAGCATTGGCATTTTCTGCTAAATACAGCTAGAAAATAACACCTTTTTGTTAATTTTGCGTCTCTTCCAAAAAAGCCAGCTCCTACAACATTCATCTGCCTCCATATCTCAGCTGGAGGAGTGTCCCCTTTTCCAGATTGTGGTATCTAATTCAACACACTCAGAGATTTCCACCTATCAGAACATGGAATCGTATCCTTTAGCATTCCTTGACAAAGCATAGAACTAGGCTATTAAGCAACAATTTACCTATCCAAGGATGATTATCTAGCTGCAGTAAAACATTTATCTCCTATGTTCCCATAAGTTATTCCTCCACCGTATCTTCTAAATATTCCCTCAGATTGTTGTCAGTTTTAGGTCTACTCTGTAGATCACAGTATTGCATATCAAGACATTAGATATTCAGGTCAGGTTGCTGACAGACCCAGAGTCTCTTACACTATGACAAATTCATTAATCTCCCAAGCTGATTCTTTCCAAACTGAACAACACAGTGTCGTGTTGCTACTTGCATCTTTATCAGAACTGGCAACCTTTCAAGCACTCAATGACAGAAAAATCCTACCTCCAATTGATTTGTGTACTTAAGATGTTCTTGGCACCTATCCTCATAAGCCACACAGTACTTAAAAGAGGTTGCCTTTAATTAAGTTCCTAGGCATCAGTGTGTTCCAATGTGGATACATGTGATACCTGATGCAAAGTGCCAAACTATTACTGTTCTGACATGTCCTCACAATTGCAAAGTAGGGATAGCATCCTCCCTTAATTCCTGGCTATCTAAGAATGCTGGATTTGTTGCAAGCATTCCTGCTCATAGGAATTGGTAACTGGTTCTGACAGCCATAGCTTCAAGTGCCCCCGGATTTTACTTATTAGAAGACAAAGCTTTGCCATTCTTTCTTGTTTTTGCAGCCAATTTGGTGGGATTTAGAAGTGTGATGTTCAACCAGAATTTGGAAAAGATACTTTTTGGGTAACAACTCCCACAATCCCTAAACTAGCATAGCCATGCTGGCTCAGGAGTTCTGGAAGTTGTAGTCCAAAAAAAAAAAAAGTTTTCCAAGCTTTCTTTTTCAACCAGACAAATCTGGATTCAGTTTCCTGCTCATCCATTAAGCTTATTCAGGTGATTTAGAGCAGCCTGCTATTTTTCAGTCTAATTTCCTTCCTAGTCTACATCATAGCTGCATCTA
This sequence comes from Iguana delicatissima, assembly GCA_948472985.1. Taxonomy (NCBI): domain Eukaryota; kingdom Metazoa; phylum Chordata; class Lepidosauria; order Squamata; family Iguanidae; genus Iguana; species Iguana delicatissima. The sequence continues at coordinate 959,280 of CAOKZL010000186.1, forward strand.
TACCACTATGCCACTTGAAAATTAGGTCAACTAAAATGCACAAGCCAATTATTTTGTAAAAATGTGTAAAGAACCTAATAAATAATGTGTATTCTAACCAGCACTTGGAAATGTTACTTTTTCAGACTACATCTCCCACTAGCCACACTTGCTAAAGAACTCTGGAAGTTGTAGTTTATGGAGGGAAAACTTTTTCAAAACTCTGGCTTATCACAGTATGGGTTCACTCAGACTGATTAAAAAGACTAGAAACTCTCAAATTTTGTTCCTGTTCCTGGAGATTCACCCATGTTTAGTTTATTCTAGAATATTTTCTGTTAGCTCTAGGCAGGACTAGAAACTTTTCATACCAGCTCCCCAGGTCAGTTTATTTTAAATCAGTATAAATTCAGAAAGAACAGGAACAAAATCTAGGATTCTTTAGTCAGGCTAGATACACCCTGTGACGGCCCACAAAGCACTTTTATCTACCCAACACCATTAGAATGAGTCCATGAAATTTGAATCAAGGCATGGCCACTCATAAAGTAAATAAATTCATTTGCAAGATAAGATTCAGCCATTGGGTAAATAAATGTGTTTTCAACAAGTTGTAGAAGAAATCAGTTACTAGTTAGTTTTCCCTTTGGTTCTTGGAAATAAGAGACCAAGTATGAGCCTTGAGGTATATAATCTATACGAATAAAGCCCACACTGATAGATCAAACCAAGTTGATTGTGGAACCCAACCACACCTGTGTGGATCAGTTTGTTTAACATACTACGTTTCAAGCTCTTTGCCTGCACTCTGTGAAACCAGGAGACCCCTGGGAATGTTGAAAATAGCCCCCATTCTCCTAGGCCTGCAATCTTAATCCAATGGTTATTTTGAGATCATGTTTTATCATCCAAAGATCTATTGAGTTAAATAAAGTGTTAGCATCTGCTAGAACAAAAAAACACACACACAATAAAAACAAGTCTCTTGCCACTCACTATAAAACAAAGCATTCTGTTCTGAAATACAGAATCCAATTTCTTTCTACTGGTTTTGTAGCCTTGTCATTACATTTTGCTCAACAGTTCTCAATGGATCCATTGCTTTCTGCCGCACACACACACACCAAGGCAGAAAAGGAAAGATCACGCAACACGCTGAACAACAAACGTCTTAAGATTTTTCCTTTGAAAAAAAAGCAGCACAAGGCTACTAAGTTATGTTACTGAGTTGGCAACCTAGAGCAGGCAAAACTATATATATCTCTGGTTGTTTACAGACAGAAAATGTTGACTTACACTGTCAACCATAGGAAGTGTTTTAAAGTACAGGCCAGTGGCTTCTATGACAGTGGGGCAGTAAGTTTACTGAGAGTTTTAGCCTAAACTTTAAAGGAGCTATCCAGGGTGCTGAGCTGTAGCCCCTCCATAGGTTCAACATCTGGACTAACTCCTTTAAAAATCAGACTAAAACCCACAATGAATTTACCATCCTATTGGCATGGGGCCACTGGTGTTTCAGACACTTAACAACACAGTTCAATTACAGAGTCTTACGATCGCATCGCAACACCATCAGTAGTTCCTGATGATATGCCACAATCAGGGACTCCATACTGGGCTATAGCCAGAGTTATGCTGGTTTTAAATCTCAACTCTAAAAATACGCAGTATTGAAGGAAAAAGATTCTGCTTCCAAAGTTGTTCACAGAAGAGGCCTAAATTAAGAACACAGAAGTAATCCTGCTGGACCAGACTAATGACCTATAAAGACCACCTTTCTGCTCCAACATTGGCCAACCAGATGCCAATAGAGAGCCCACAAGAAAGACATGAATACAACCTTTCCATTCATGTTCCCCAGTACCTAATATTCAGAAGCATACTGCCTTTAACAATGGATATAGCCTATAGCCACTGTGGCTAGCAGACACTGATAATTAAATCCTGCGGGAAGTAAACGGCAAGTACTTGTACAGACGCATTATTCACAGTGGAAGGTATTAAGTCTGGTCCAACATTTTCCTCTTACTTTGTGTCAGATTCTTTCCACCATCTCCCATTCTCAAGGCCACAAAAAATGATCAATGATGCCAATGAAGAACAGGGGAAAATCTTACAGCCCTGCCTGCAGCAATATAAATTGGAAGCAAGAGCTTCATTTCTGAAGAGTTAAAATAATTCTTTGGGGAAAAAATCATTCACACCCACCATCCATTACAGGCAGTTGCTAAGGCAACTGCTAGTTTCAGATTTATTATGCCCTCTGAAATCTATCCAGTATAGAATTACAAACCCCACAGGTGTTAGCTGGCTTCATAGCAAGACTCCATTTTCTGTGAGGATCATTATTTAATTGGCTCACAGGAGAATCCTAAACCCAGTGAGATTTGTTTAGATTTTTCTCCCATAGAAGAGAAAGGGCTAACCTTGGCATTTGTTGTTTGAGAAAGGCAAAGCAATGTTTCTTCAAGTAGGGGGACTTTTGACTACATTTATTATTGTAGCCAACAATTGGGGCATTTCTGCAAAAAACTAACAAGAAATTTGAAGAGACAGAGAGAATCCTCGCCCAAATAAATGTTTTAAAAGATTTCAGTGTGACAGCAGAGAAAATCTAAAATCCTCTCAGATACCCTTTAATGAGGTAACAGCATTCAGATGAAGAAGCTAAACTATAATTGCAGGTGTTGGCAACTGCAGTGGTTTTGGGGGCCAGTTTTCTGCCTCAGGGGCCATATGAACTGCTACAATTCTAAACAATAGTCAGGGTAACCAGAAGTCCACTTAAAAAATTATTTTTAATGTTAAATTGGGGAATGGGGGACTGCAACCTGCTGGTCCTGGAAGCTATCAAGGCTGGCAATACATCCTTTTATGTGGCAAGACAAAGGATGGTTCAGAGAGTTTAGACAGATTGAGGGCCACAATAATATGCTGGGGGGCTCATGTGACCCCAGGGCTTCACTTTTGTCCTCCCTTATTTGGAGCGTCTGGAGAAAGAAGAATTTACAGAGGTTTTGTTTCCTCCGACCCAATTCCTCTGCCTGATACAAAACAATATAGTAGTTTTCCCAGATCCCACCACATATCCATGCTAGGAACAAGTTAAGCTGCTTATTTTTTGCAAATGACAGTGCATTAAGGAAGCATAGTTTTTTTAAAAGTTGAGAAACCTATGGGGAAAAGCTACATATAACACAAGAGGTCTGCAGCTGGACCGCTTTAAGTTTATTTTTAACTGAAAAGCGGTCACCAGGAGGACCTGAATTAGGCTTGAGCAAAAAGGACTGGATCAGATGACGTAGTCGCTTCTGACTCTGTGACTGTAATGGTGCGGGAGAAGAGGACTTCAATCATTTCTCCTCTTGCTATTTTCCCAAAAAAGATGCTGTTGGTAGGCCTGTCCCATGACATTTTGCTACATGAGCTGAAGATGGCACCTCCTCACTTTTTTCACTTGAGAAACTGACTGGACAGGTATTTGCATCTTGCGTCCATGCTGGCAACAGGACCATGGCATCCATCACACCTAAGGGCAATAGGCTAGCTGAAAGGGTTCCGGGCTTTCTTGCTGCTATGTATGCTGCCTGACACAGCCATCTCTTTCTGCCTAATGCTAGGGCCCAGCTTGGTTGTTAAGCCCTCTTTCCATGCAATAGCTATCTCCCCCAGCCCTTAAGCTGGGCTCATGACAGCTGGGAGTGGCATTTTGATCAGAGATCAGCATAGGAGGAAAAATCTGAACAATCAATACTTACCCCATCCCACCATGTCTGTGTGTGTGCTCGCACGCACACACACACACACACACACACTCCTTCAAGAGGCCTGTTGATTTATGACAACCACATGAATTTCACAGGATTCGGTTAGGTAACGAATACTCAGAAGTGGTTTGCCTTCCTCTGAAATACAAACATAGTATCTGGCATTAGTTGGTAGTCCCTCATCTGTGTACTAACCAGGTCTAACCAACCTACCATAGCTGTTTCTAATTGTTAAACACATGTTTGGAGATCAAGTCAGAGCTAACCACCCCACCATGGCCGTTTCTAAAATCTATCACAAGATCCAAGCACAGAATTTTCACAACATGTGTTGTTCGGCTGTAAAACTGTGCTACACTCTTGTGCTACTAGGCAAGCTGATTCTGATATACACTGAGGAAAAGCACAAGGAGAGCACAAGTGATGGCATGTGTAACCACCCTTACTTGGACATCAATGGGGTTTCACTTCTGAGCGCATGTGTTCTAGGCTCTGAGATTGAGAGTTGTAATTTCATAGTTAAAAGCATTATATTTTGAGGTCTAAGGAATTAGAGATCATTATTGCAGTTATATGGGATCCACAAAATGAGTAAGAAACCTGAGATACAGCAACCCTGTTTAATCAAGAATACAATACAGCTGAAAATGTTTGTGTCTATATGGAACCCTACTACAGAGTTGATTTAGTATACCATATTCGCTGGCATATAAGATGCACCTGTTTATAAGGTATACCCCATTTATGCACTGGCAGATACTATTTGCCAGCATATAAGACACACTGGTATATAAAACACACCTCATTTTCAAACAGTATTTTTTTGGGGGGAAAGTGAGTATTATACACCAGCAAATACAGTACCTAAAACTCTTGGGTAGAAGCAGACCTTGGCAAATAACTTTTTGGACTATCCCAGAAATGAGATATTTCAAGCTCTAAGCATATCTCTTTAGACAAAGATGGGGAAAAACAAAAAACTGCAGGGAAACTATTTTCTATGGAATGAAAGACTTTTTCATGCATCTTGGAATCTGACATATTTTTGGACACTCACATTAACCTCCTTGTTTCCAGACAGAGTTTTTTCAGCCTCCTTAATATGAGTTATTTTCCTGAGCAGATTTAAATTTGTGTATGTGTATGTGTGCACATGCAGGCATATGCATGAGTACATAAAATTTATTCAGGAAAATAAGTCCTATTAAGACAGCTTAATCATATCAATCCCATTTCTTAGCCAAAGTACCTAAACTGTAAGACAGCAGCACAATAAGTCATACAATATTCTGAAAAACTAGTCAGCATAGTCCCTGAATGTAGGCACCAAATATTTCTATTTCTGTTCCCTCACTGTTTTTTCTCATCCTAAACAAGAGCTGGGAGTATTATGAATAAAACATTGCTAAAACATAATTTCCTATCTGAGTTCCAGTAGAGTGGACAGAGCTCATTTGTCAGCTAAACACATCATGCAACAATCACAATGATCTCAGATTATTTAATAGGTGGTTACCATGACTCTCATGATTAGTTGGATTAGCATATGCCTTGATAAATCATGCTAATATCCTGTCCAAAGTCAACTGTTCATTGCTCAGAGCCTGATATGTATGTACCGGTGGGAAAATGAGATTTCTTGACAGTTGCTTCATTACACTGACACCTTGACCTTCCTTTAATAAACAAGTGTCATTATATTCTCACAAACACCCAGTGAGGTCATCATGTCAGAGAAGAACTTAGAAAAATTACTTTGTGGAATAAAACTTCCAGATCACTCTGCCTCCAGCCAGCATGACATTTTCTGCTCCAAAAATGTTGTTTCTCCCACCTCCGCATCTGAAACTCATTTGCTCAGGAGCATGAAAACATGGCTCAAGAGGAACAAACCTGGGGTCCTTTCACACTACATGGTTATTCCACTATGTTTCCATTTTAACTGCCATGGCAACATCCTATGGTATCTTGGAGTTTTCCATTTAGGAAGGGATATTTAGAATTCTCTGTTAGAGAGCTCTACTGCCTTACAAACCTACAGGATTCTATAGGATGCTGCCATACGAATTAAAGCAGAATCATAGTGCTATAACTATGTATTATGAAAGGACCTCTGGATTTTCTTGTTCCAAGCCTAGCAAGTTCTAGTTTGCCAGTTTATATATATGTCAGACTGGATCATATGCAATTTGATTCTTATGACAACCTTGCTAGTCTCTCCTTTCCAGAAAGACAGCAATTTTAGACAGATCCCACTTAGAGTTTTGTTGGACACATGATGGTCAATAAATGGCTGGTGGGACTTTTCCTCTCCCAGTAGTCTAGCCATACCACCAGCCAACCATGCTGCATGCATGTACCACAAATACAAACATGCAGTGACCAATAATGGGATATGAAAACTCTGCGTGCCAATTATCACAAATGAGCTGCAAGTGAGGTGACAGAGCTGAGACAACAGACTGCACTTAGACTAGCTAGCCTATAAATATAATTCCAAAACAGAAACTGACAGTTTGTCTCCCATTGACCCATCCCAGGTATTATTTTTCTCCTTACAATCACCATTTAGGCTGTCCTGTTCAATGGCAGCTGGTAGCATTCATGTCAGTGAGACAATGAATCCACTTCTGATTTTAGCTCAAACTTCTACAAGGTTCTGAAATTATTGTGGAGATAGGATTTAGCAACATGGATAGTTCCTTTAACGTTCAGACTAAAACCTGGAGTAAATTGACTCCTTCACTGACATGGGTGGCACCATCTGCTACTCAGTCTGGACAGCTACCGAAGTGGAGTAATGTTAAACTGTGCCTTGTCTCCCATTGTCATCTTCTCACCTCCTTTCTCCACGCCCTTGTTCAACCTATTCTTTGTCTCCTTTGCTGTGTGTCTCTTGCTGAACAAGTGATTGCTTCCAGAAATAGGTATTCCACTGATTGCCAGCATTTTTATGGGCAATTTGAGCCTAGTTTTAATTTGAGTAGTAGCATACTTCAAGAGATTGTTCTGCACTAGCATAAATGTCTGCTTTAAAAAGTTCAGATATGTTAATGGAAAACATGGTTATCAGTAGATAGCAATGATGATTCAATAAAATCTCTGCCAATAACTCATAAGGTCATAACAAATAATCTTGTAACATCTTGAAGCAAGTGCAGGTAACATGTGGCCTGCCAAATATTGTTGGACTGTGACACCCATCATCATTTATTTCTGGTTGTGTTGCTAGGGGTAATGGAAACTGTAGTCCAATATAATCTAAAAGGCCACAAGTAGCCCACACCTGCCTTGGCTAAAAAAATACACAGTGGCACAAGAAGTGGATTCTAGTCGGGGCTTGGAAAAGTAAAGGATTCTGGGAGAAGTAGTCCAAAAATAGTTGGTTTTTTTACAAGCTCTGATTCAAGTGTATGCAACTTATGCCATACTTAATTCATCTTCAAAGTGCTAAGGACTGTCTTTTCTTTTTGCTGTAGTAGACTTATCATGTCAGGAAAGTGTGTAGCTCCAAGTATTTGGAACAAACAATAGGAGCAAGAGCCATTGCATTTCTGATGTTTCTTTGAGCTTCCAGTGGTAGCTGGCTGGTTGCTGCCTCAACAAAGATGCTGGACTAGCAAGCTTTCAGTCTGATCTGTATCAATGTGGTGGTGGAGCTGGTCTAAGTTTTGGTCTGAACTTCAGTACCTCTGATGGTTCCTATAAAGATTTAACTAAAAAACAGAAGATGATTCATCAGCTACTGACATGGGAGCCAACGTTCTCCACTTTTGCCAGCTGAACATTCCTTTAGGATTTAATGCATCCATTTCACTATCACTTCTCTGAATGCCCTACCAATGAAACACGGTCCCCAAGTCCCAACAGTTCTTAACAAATTCTTGTATCTCTCACCTTTTAAATGCAAGTATGAGTCACTCCTGAACCAGAAGGTTGTATGTAGGTCAGTTAGGGCTAACAGTATAGTTTGTGGTGGGAGAGATAGTGATGATTAAACTTTAGTCATCCATCTTATCTATCCCTATGAATAGAAAGTGAAGGAACCTTTCAAACAAACACCACCTTATCATTTCCCTAAGTCCATTAACCATTAATGCATGATGTTATTTTGGGAAGCCTGGATTTGTTTAGGTATTTGCAATGTTATGTTTTTAAACAAAAGTAAGTCTTGATCAATCAGTCGTTTATTTACAGTCATTGACCAAATGAAAATATAATAAAAAGTTACTATAAAATAATATAAAATACTAATACACAATTACAGTTACTGGTGATGTTCACATCATACATAGTTACATGGGTTACAGGTGCATTAAGTGCATTACATTTATAATGAAAGTCCAAAGATATAATTTCATATAAGTAAATTTTTAAAAATTAAATAAATCAAAAAGTATCTAAATTACATATGCCCCTGTATTATTTGTCTATAGGTCATAACGGCAGAGGCACAAAACCTAGCCACCTTCTCTGTGATATCTGAATCTGGATTAATGACTGAGCCTAACTGTAAAAATTCTTTTAACTATTTTGGTGTCTTCACATCTCCTACTGTCATTAAATTTTCCATAGGATGTAACTAATTGATCTGTTTATTCAAATATACTTCATGTTTATGTATTGCTCCACTGTGGTCCAAAGCTCAAAAGGTCTTCTGTGATATTAGCTAAGGGTGAGAATGATACCTCTTTTATAATGGAGCATTTGCCTACTCTTATTCCAATAGCTCCATTCAAGTCTTAGGATAAACAGAAAATCTCCTGATTCATGGGCTTGTACCAGAGCTTGGACGTGCTATTGTCCAAAAGGTAATTTCTCCAAAATTTGCCCAGCCTAGTCCTGGCAGTCCACACTGAACTAAATGCAGGAATGCGGTGAAGACTGCACAAGAGCTTTGGCTTAAATCGAGCTGGTCATCCTAGCTAGAGTGGACCCATGAAGTCAATTGCTGAATGGTAAATCAACACTCAGAGGCATCCCAATGATTCAGTGAGAACCATTCTAGCTGAGATGAGCAATTGGATTTAGTTGAATGTTCTCAGAACACTCCACTTCTCAAGGTCAGGAAGTAACATTTCTTCTTCCCCAAGAGAAGGGCAGCAGCAACTGAAACAGGGAAGAGTGTGCACTATCAATAGGACAATCCTATGTGCTTACTAGGAAGTCAGACCCATGGTGTTCAGGTTTAGGTTCAGGCTTGCAACCTAATTTATTGTGATGATGCAGGTTCAAAGATGTGTGATATACAACAATTTTGTATCAAAAGTGCAGGTTTCTCTTAACTGAAATAGTCTCATTAGCCCTGCACTGGGGTCACATTTGTCCCATGACAGAATTGCTGATGGCCTAATGTCAGAAAGCTTTATCTCACTTGCACACAAAACAGGTGGGAGATAGACAGCCCAGCTCAAACAGTCACTAATCTGTTATTATCCAGACAGAGGGCACCAGAGAAATGCAGATCAGGGTTTCTTGACAAATTGAGCATATTTTAGCCTCTTGGATCTTAGCAAGAGAAAGTTGAGCAGGTTCTTAACTCAGAGGCCAGGAAGCCTAACTTTTTTGTAGAAGCATAGATGGGGAAGTGACCCCAAGAGCCATCTAATTCAACTTCCTGTTACATATAGCTGAAGCACTTCTGAAGAGTGACCATCCAGTCTCTGTTTAAAGATTTCCAAAGAGAAGGGTCAATCATACTCCAGAGCAGTCTATTCCACTGTTGGACTGGTCTTACCATCAGGAAGTTCTTTTTAGTATAAAGGTGGCATCTCCTGCAGTGATACTGTTCTCTGGAGTAGCAGAAAACTAGCTTGCTCCATCTTCTACAACATCCCTTCAGATATTTAAAGATAGCTATGATATCATCTTACAGTATTCCTTTCCCCATGCTAAATGTACCCACTTCCCTAAGCCATTTATTAAATTAAAACTCCCAGAATCCTCCAGTCAGCATGGAAGATTCTGGGAATCTTAGTTGCTTTTTGAAATTTTCAAAATAAGAAAAGACATGCTTGGGAAGAATGAAGCAAATAAAAGTATAGAATCAATGACATCTATTACCAATCATCACATATAGTCAGAAGATGAATACAGACACTCCACTGTGTGGTGGCTTGTAACTGAAGCCAATTTCTATTGGCTTAAGAATGTAAATTGTTGTGATTTTATTGTACTAATTTTTTTAAAAAAATATTATATATCATTCTGTTTTAATCTGAGTATTTTTCTGAGCTCTAGAATGCCTGTATACACATTTCAGGAATTAATAAAGATGTACTTACAGTGACTGCACTCGTATTTTATAAACTGTTTAAATAAAGAATTGTTCATGCATCTCTTTTTTTCCCTTTTTTTGAAATTCTTTTTAAAAATTCTTTACACTTTTAATTGAATAACAAATATTTTTGTAAATGAATATGGGACTTAATAGTAACACTCTTACCAGAAACCATTTCCCATTGAATACAAGGGGCCTCATTTCTAAATAAGCTTGTCTAGGATTGTTTTAGCAGGCATTCATATTGTATCCAACACCTTTGCAACTCTATTATATTTTGTGCATTCTATTACTCAAAATATTACTAAAAAATTACTTAGTTATACTCTATGCATCATATCACTCAAAACAGTATGGGTTGTTCTAGCAAGTATGTAAGGCCAAAATTTTATATAATAGGAAATAATACATTGGAGATTTCCAGATGTACCCATCATAAGTTAAAACCTATGAAGAAAGTATTCTACTGGATCTCAGATGATTTTGCTACCAGGACATGTGTTCTAGCTGCACAATTCTCCTGCTTAGATATCATCCCACTTATATAACTCTTTCTGATGGGATTGTTCAAGATGTAGGCATTTTTCTGATCTGATATTCATACAGTCAAATGTTGGCTTCATCTCATTGTGTGAATGTCAGATCAGGAAAATCAGACTTCATTATTCCACATATTTGAAAAGGTACCAGTTCTTAAATACAAATTTACAGGAGCCAGGTAAAGTTATTTTTTTTAAAAAAAGTGGCAGTGGAAGAATTCAGCACATTATTACATTTGCATTACATGAAAAGCATTTAGCAGTGGTTGTATCTTAAGTACTTTGGCAGATGGAAGAAAAGATAGTGTCTGAAAAGCATAAAAAACAGCACCCAATGGATGAGAAAAGGGTCTCCTTCTCCAGAATGAACATACTGAGGTGAAATGGCAGCTACTAAGAGTAGGGCCTTTATGTTGTGGCACCCCATTTGTGCAGTACCTCCCCCAAAACTTTCCCAGTACCTTCTTTAACATATTTTCAGTATCTGGTGAAAAATATATCATTTAACAAAATCTTTGTTGAGTTTTAAGTTGTGGATAGTTAATGCTTTTTGCTGCTGGTAGTGCTACTTTCTAAATGGACAGATATTGAATATAGGTATGTCATTTCTATATGCCTTGCTTGCCTCCTCCCCATATTAACATGAGTATAGATATAAATGCTTTTCAGGAAAGGAATTAACAAGCTCTGGCACCCAGTACAGGGATAACTATAGCCCTCCAGCAAGTCCATACAGTCCTTAGCCCCGTATCAGTTACTGAAGCATGGGAAAGTACTTTTTTGGACTACAACTTCCAAAATGATCCAGTCATAATGGTCAATGTCTCTATTCCAAAAAAAATTTGAGCCCTACTGTTTCCCCTCCAAACTGTGAATGTCTGATTTTACATTTTGTGAAAGGAGATAGAAGACCGTTTCCCTCTTTCATATTAAGACCCGGCTCTATTCCTACAGGTCCCCCGAGTGTCTAAAGATATAAGATGGAGAAAGTGTGCATACAAAAGTGATCAAAAGATTTTTGTATCACAACTTGAATGCATAGCACAGTTTAGGCCTCCGTCTGCTTACTGAATCCCAGAGCACCAAAGGTAATGCGCTCTGATCCAATTGAGTCAAGTTACAAGGATCATAAACTATCAGTAGCTCTAAATGGGTCTTAAATAATGTTTGAGTTGCTGAGATACTAAACTGGAGCAGCGCCATATTATGGATATGCCAGTAGTGTGCCTCAGAAAACAACTGCTTCCCTGTGAGATTATTTGTATTAAAAATCTGTATAGCCCATATAGATCAGTGCAACTCAAACCAGAGCACAACAAATCGAACTCAGATCTGTAATGGCATAGTTTGTCACATGTATATCCTGAACATATTTTTTAAAAAAGAAATTAAACACATATTACATGTAGTACAATGTCTGGGTTTCCTTGTTAGAGTTCCCTGTTTGACATCCATAATGTCTGTCTGTATCATGGATGGGTAAAATGTGATCTACTGGCTGCATTAAGAAGGCAATTTTGTTTCCTCCCCTTGAAACACAGCACAGCTGAAATCTGATAGAAATTTTGAGCCAACTGAGCACACTCCACATTTTAAAAAGTATTTTGCTTGCTTTTAAATGGCTTGGAGAAACTTGCTGTCAAATTTGAGCAGCAAACAAGGAGAAACCCATTCAAAACAAGCACAAATGCTTTTTTCAATTACCATTGAAATCTGAGGGTGTGATTTTTTGCCAAAATCTTGTGGTGTATGGGTCTGTGGCTACTGCCAGGGAATCAGACTGCACCCAGATATGCCAGTTGCCCACCTCTACCTCCAATTGATTGATTGATACAGCCTTCCTTGAGCTGATGTCTTCTAGACATATTGGACTTGATTTGCTTTCATTTTGGTAGTATGGCCAGGGATATGCTTGCTAGGGATAATGACAGTAGTTAAACACATATGGAGGGTTAGGCATGTTGGCTGATTAATGGCATCATTGCCATTAATAGGAGCTTTTTGCCTCTAAGCTTAATTGTTGTGTGGAAAAGTAGGGAGTGACAGAGACTTTGTTGTAGAAAAATGGAATTCACCACAGGAATGACCTAGTCCAACCTTCTGTTGTACAAGAATACAGTGGGCCCTCAGTATCCACTGGGGTTTGTTGCCAGGATTTCCCATGGATATCAACATGCTCAAGTCCCATCATATACAGTGGTGAAGTACAATGGTCATTAATCTTTGGTCCACAGACCCCTGGGGGTCAACAATGTCCTCATATGGGGTCTGTGAAGGCTTGAAGAAAGTTACAAGCTTTTACAGTTAAGAAAGGAAGGAAGGAAGGAAGGAAGGAAGGAAGGAAGGAAGGAAGGAAGGAAGGAAGGAAGGAAGGAAGGAAGGAAGGAAGACAGTCCATACATTGATCTCAAAGAACAGGACTTGTTACTGTAGTTTCTAGTCCGGGCCTGTGGTCTATTAAATATAACTTAATATCAAGAAATTGGCCATCTCAAACCGTTCCTCTCCATGCGCTTGCGAGGCCCTCGGACAAGCACGGACACAGGCACAGCTGAAATAGCTGAAAAATACAAGATAAATCCAGGCAGGCCAGTAAGTTGTCGGAATGCAGCTTCAGGAGACCTCCAGGCAAGTACACTTTGAAAACACTTTATGTATGCACGAAGCATACAAAAGATTCTCTGCCCCGAACAGGCAGCTTGACGAGATTAACGCTTTCGAATAGCCAACTGTCAGGCACTCCCCATTTGCATACTGTCTGCGCTATTGACAGCGCCATCATAATTCAATCATCTAAAGTACTGACCTTTCGGAGTCTTTGTCTCCTGCACAAAACCCATTGTTTTCCCTGGGAACGGACTAACCTACAGGCACATTTTCCCGCATAAGACCCCCTGATTTTGAGCGCTTCTTCGGATCGCTCCTGGCTTTCATCCCGCCTTGCTGCCGCTCCGTTTGCCGAGCCTTCCCCTCAGCTTCCACGTGCTGAGAATCTCCACTCCTACAGACTTTCTTCTGGCTACCTGGGGTACAGGATCAGGTGTAGTATTTCCCCTGAAAACTCCTTCTTGAAATCCCCTATCGAATTTCCTCCCTTAACTTTCTTAGGTCTGTGTGAGTGAGTGTGTAAGTGCACAGTGACTGTCTTTTGATCATTTAAATAAAGAAACCAATTTTAATTTACTTCTGCTTGATTATTGACTTGGTCTGACCCCGTAAACATTGGGTCCAAGATCTTGCTAGGTTGCCCTGCCTCTTGCATTGCTACAGCTAGTGCTCTTGCTAATTCCCACTCCCCATTATTTGGAGCACAGTGAGGTGTCCCTCACGGGACCCCAGAAAACAGGGTAACAGACTCTTTGCTGGTGATGACATCACTTGCATAAAGTTTCATTACAATATCTCAAACCATTCAAAAGGTTATGAAAATAACTGTTTGACAGCAAAAAAAAACCCCTCAGTACTTGCCACTTTTGCATGCAGTGAGAACAAACAAGTGAACAACATTGAGTGGCTAACAGAAAGGATGTGACATTCCTTGCAACCGCACATACAGCCAGAAACCACCCTGAGTTAAACCTTGGTGTTTTCTGACAACAAAAGATACTTAAAGGGGTTCCATGGTAAATAAAAGGTTAAGAACCACTGGTGTAGAAAAATGGGGTCCGTTATATAAAACGGTGAACAACTCAAAAGTTTTGCTTTTTGGAATTTTTTAAAAAATATTTTCAAGCTGTGGTTGGTTGAATCTGTGTTTGCAGAATCTGTGGATATGGAAGACTGACTGTACACAGTGAAAGCACTCCTGAGACATGGCCATCCAGCCTCTGTTTAAAGATTTCCGAAGAAGGAAAGTCTAACATTTCCAAAGCAGTCTATTCCACAGATGAACACCTCTTGCTGTAAAATATTTCCTAATGTTTAGGTAGAATCTTTTTTCTTGAAATTTGAATACACTGGATCATGTTTTAGTCTCTGCAGCAGCAAAATATAAATTTGCTTCATCTACTACATGACATCCTTTCAGATTCTTAAAACCAGCTATCACACCACCTCTCAGTCTTCTCCTCTCCAGGCTAAATATAAACAACTTGTCTAAGCCATTTCTACATCATAATTCCCAGAATTCTCCAGCATGCATGGGGGATTCTGGAAATCTTAGTCCTTGTGTGAAATTCCATATGTCAAAACAGAATACATGATCAACAATCAACCTCATTAACAAATTGCTTGAGTATCTTAGTCTGAAGCAAAGAAAATTGCAGCACTGATGATGTAATTTCCTAACCATCAGATGAGTCTTCTCTTCTCCAAACTAAACATACCCCAAGTCCCCAAGCCACTCCTCATAAGGTTGGGTTTCTAGACCTTTTATCAGCTCGATTACCTTCCTCTGGATATGTTCCAGCTTATCAATTTTAGCTGCAATCACAACTGTAAGGAAAGGGCTGAACTACTCTTCCCCGTGCACTATAGCCCGTATGAAAATTAGTTGCATGATATTATTAATTTTTTTAAGTGCAGAGAACATAGTATGCTACACATACAACTAAAGGATGATGAGGCTCCTAGGCTCAAAATATCCCCAGCTGCTAATTTGCTGTCTCCAGTAATTAGAATACATGTCACAATATGTTCATCATTCTTAGACTCATCCAAGACCACCAAAGGCAATGGCCTCTGATTCATCAACCCTGAATCAACTTACAAGGATCATAAGCGCTGAAGCATTACAGGATTTTTTTAAAATCATGATTGAAGAACTGACAAGCATTTCTGAAGGGCATGACTCTGTCCTGGGATACAGCAACTGTGTGACTAAGAGAACAGCTAAGAGGGATGTTCTGTAATCTCCATGGCTCACTGAAATTTACAGCCCAGCTCAAAACAGAATAGAACAGACAGAATTTTTACAAAGCTTTTACATATCAGGCTCATGAAAACATATAGTTTGGTTTGGCCATTTACTGAACAACTGTCTGAACATCTGTGCTCAGGGGCAATGGTTTTTCTCAACACTGGAAAAACAACAAAATGTTTGTGTATTGTTTATTTGCTTAGCAAAAGAATAGAATTCATTTAAGGCCATGAATCCTGGTTCACATGTAATGATCAGTCAGAAATCCTGTCCTGCAGATTTATCAAAATGAGAGCAGAACTGGGGATGGGAAAGCATTTGACACATTCCATTATGGAAATTACAGTTTCAGCTTTATGTGGCAGAATGAACTCAAGAGCTTGCTCATTATTTTGCATTTTAGTTGGTTCCAATAAAAGTACTCTATTGCCCAACTCAAAGTTTTGAATTTCTCTAATATTCTGTGTCTCCAATCAAATGCAAGTCCAAAGATACTAAATATCCCTCTCCTAAAGCAGGCAGTTCACTGGAACGTTAAGTTCAAGTTTTTGTTGTTGTTGTCATTGTCGTCATCATCATCATCATCATCAGTTGCTTTTCCTCAGTCTAAGACTCAAGGTTGCTTACAAAATTTAAAAGGTTAAAACAGAAGCCACTAAAATTTTACCTTGTATAAACATTTAAAAATACCATCAAACTACTGATCAAATTAAAAGCAGTTAAAAATGTAACTATTAAGAACAACAACAACAAATATAAACAACACTGAACATGATGGGGCCTTTCCCCTTGGGCACTCAATCAAGTGCTTAATTTATTTGTTTAGAAATAATATTTATTGAAAATTTATAAATTTACTTAAAAAACACGTAAAAACACATCTACATTTTACAAAAACACAAACATACAAAAACATGCATACATACATATACATAAACATACATATACAAATGTACCTACATGTCTACATATACATCACAGCGATTTTCTATTATTTTCATGCTTATAGAATTTTACTCCTAACATAAAGACATAAAATACTACGCATTTAATTTTACTTCCAAAAATCTTTACTTGTTGGGGTGATTATTAACATTTCCTTTAACTCCTGTTATCCACACGTTTCTGTAATATCTTCCTTTCGGATTAGCATAAATTCTGATCCTCAGATCAAATGTATTCAAATTATACATTTCAAATTGTTATGATCATACAAAACATAACTGACCAAGTCATTGCAGAGATCCAAGATAATCTACACGAGTGTTTATATTTCGAGACCAGTTATGGCCATTTTACCCCATCTAGATTCCCAAAGGGGGGTTAAAATCTTTCATTCCTGTTTAAATTATTTGTTGGATTTATTATCACATAATAATGTTAATTTATTCATTTCTGCCAAGTCATATAATTTAATTAGCCAGTCCTCTATTGATGGTATTTGTGTATTTTTCCAATTTTTTGCAAATACTATTCTTGCTGCATATATCATATAATATATGATTCTATAGTATTTCTTCATTAACCCTGAGTCTAAGCTGTCTAACATGTTCAACAAATAAACCTCTGGCCGCATTTGAAATTCAGATTTTAATATTTACTTAATATTTTTGTGAATTTGCATCCAAAACTTCTTTGCTTCTTTGCACTTCTACCAGACGTGGAAGAAAGATACTCTTTCTTCACATTTCCAACATTTAGAATCCTTGTTATTTTTAGACAGTTTTACTAATTGAGTCGGAGTGAAATACCACCTATGATACATTTTGAAAAATTTTTCTTTTAAGTCAAAACTCCTTGTAAATTTTTGATTTCTCTCCCATGCCTTGTTTCAATTCTATTGTATGACCCATTTCTTGTGCCCATTTTATCATAATATCTTTTACCATTTCTTGCTCCATCTCTCTACACAAAAGTAGTTTATAAGTTTTCCTTAATTGGTGTTCCTCTCCTGATTTTATTATTTTATCAAATTCGGTGTCTTCAAATAATATACCTCTCGTCTTTTTATCAATCTTAAATTTATCTGTCAATTGTCTACGTAATAGCCAATGTGTTGTATATCCTTGCTTCATTAATTCTTCCCTTGTCTTCAAATAAGTGTTGTTATTTTTTACTTTAATATCTTTATATGTTACCCATTCATTTGTATTTAGCTTTTCCAACTTGTAGAACACTTCGTATGGGGAAACCCAAAGAGGGATGGAGCAGTAGAATTTGTCTCTCCATTTTAGCCAGACTCAAAGTATGGATTTTCTAATATAATGGTCTTGAAACTCCTTATTTACCTTACTTTTTTTCATACCAAAGCTACGCATGCCATCCATAATATATGTTAAAACCCTCTAGATGCAATAATCTTTCATCTGTTAACTTTATACAGTCTATTAACCATGTTAGACATGATGCCTAATCAAGTGCTTAATTTAGTACATATAAGGAAAGTTATTTCATTTATCATGTCATCATAAAGATTCTGTTTCACTTCTAATTTTAGGAGAAAGATTTCTTAGACTATTTATTTCAACTGGGTATTTGATGTATTGTCATGCCTCTGTCCTGGGACCCAGCCAGGACTTTTCCCAATAGCCACAACATGTGAATCTTACAATACTTACTGCAGTCAGCATAGGTGAAAAAGCAAGAGCCTATGAAACTCAGAGTATTTCTATAGTAAGGACACATCAATTAGGCAAACAGCTGGAAGAGGCTGTCAGCTCATAAGAACAGGGAAGGAGATGGAAAGAAGCTGTTACAGACAACTGATCTTATCAGCGGAAGCAGCACATCTCATGTTTGGATCCCTTGTTTTCTGGGAAACCTTGACCCTCACCTTGTGTACAGACTTAGCTAGCGGACTGTCATTCTGAATTTACTATGGACTCAGACTGCAAAAACAATGACCGGTAACTGGCTAACAGACTGTTGTAAACTTTGCTTGTGGCTGCTAAGGGCTCTAAATAAGAGAGCTGTAAATCTTGGCTGGCTGCCAGCACAGGATATATATCAGCTAATTGAGATTACCTTTTCTACTAGCAGAAAGGTTTTTAGAAGGCAAACAGTAGCCCCACTGGTCCTGAAAAACAAATAGATGCTGACAGGGTATACTAAGGATAACACTCAATGTGCTCTTCTCAGATGCCAAAGAACACATTATCACATCCTATCAGATCAAGATAAAATGTATCTTTCCACAGGGAAAAGGGAGATGAAATCTATGTACGAAAACTGAAACCGTAAGTCAGAGCTTTCCAAACTTTTCCCATTGGTGACACACTTTTTAGACATGCATCATTTCACGACACAGTAATCCAGTTTTACTAGCAAACCAGAAGTTAAACTAAACCCTTGTAAGAGATACACACAAATTGTAATAATGAAATCTATGGGGACACAACATATCTCATCAAAATGTTTCATATATTTTTAAAAATATATGATTTATTAATAATAACCTATATTTCCAAGATTGTTGTCATTTATGAGTAAAAATATGTAAATACGTGGAAGAATTTAAAAAATTGAATAAAACCAGTAATTCCTTACCATTTTAATGAGATGTATGGGGTTGATAGAATGAATACAGCTTTTCAATATTTGGTTGAATATTAGATGAAGACACTTGTATTTCATCATCAAGCATTTTTAAGTTTCCATGTTTCAGTGAGGAAAGACCCTAGCGGTGGTGGTGGCAGAGGCAGCCCCCCACTCAAGCCTGGCCTGCTGACATTGCCCTTTGCAAGGAAAGACTCCAGCGAGAATGGAGGTGGCAGGCCAGGCTTGGGTGGGGAGGTCTTTCTCAGCCCGGGGAGGCGACACCCCTAGACACCGCAGGCGACACACTAATGTGTCACGACACACCAATTGGAAAGCCCTGCCTTAAGTTGATCCCTAACGAAGTACTGACAGTCATAAGGACAAATGCACTGAATTCCTAGCTAAGATGTGGATATTCATTCTGGCTTCAGGGCAAAAGTAATAACAAGCAAAGCCTGGCATTAACAAAGCCAGAGTGAGGAAATCTACCTCAGGTAGCAAACACTGACATATTATTAAACAGAAACTAATTCTGTTTGTTTTATTAATACAGTGACTTGGTTTATTAACTATTTTGCAAGTACAATCGTCCTTTCATATTGGAGTTTGACTTTTGTGGATCTTGTTATTTGTGGATTATCTGTGGGTTATCTATCGCTGCCCTGCTGTTACCCCAAAACACGGGTGCCACAAGAGCCCACCAGTGATACCAGTATCTCCATTCAAAAGTAGAGAATAATTAGCTCAAAGTCAGGAGGCCTGGAGAGGGGAAAACTAAACAAAATCTGCAAGGCAAGTGAGGAATTTGTTGGATCTTTTATTCTTGGCAGGATTTGACTTCTGACAAATATCAGGATAGGTGAAGTCTCCCATTACAACTACAGCTCTTCTTTCTGAATGTTTGATTATCTGTTCCAGGAAGGCATCATCCAAGTCCCCTTGTCTGTAATAGACCCCACAATGACTTCACTGTTGTTTTTCTCCCACTTAATTACCCAGATGCTCTCAACCTGGCTTCCAGGATTTAAGTCATGGATCTCTTTACAGGTTCAAACATCCTTGACATAGAATTCTCCTCCTCCTTCTTCCCTGTTTCGCCTATTTCTCTGAAATAGATTATACCCCTCTATTACTACATTCCAACCATGAGACTCACTCCAGCCTATTATACCATATTTGCTTTAAGAGTTCAAGTTCATCTTATTTCCCATGCTCTGTGCATTAGTGTGGAGACATCTAAGAACATGGGTCATTCCTCCAACTACTTATTTAAGTTTTTTTCCCCTCCCACTGTTGGGTTCTTGTGTTATTCACCCAGTTCTTTCTATAACATTTAGGCTATTATCTCCAGCACTTGATGAACTCCTGCCCTCAATAATACTGTCTCCCTCTCCCACATAACTCAGTTTAGAGCCCTCCTGATCACATTTGTGAGACTCTTAGCGAAATGTTCTTGGCAACTGCTGTTAGGTGCAACACATCACTTGCCAGAAGTCCATGAAACTACAGACTACGGTCCAAGAAGCCAAATTGTTCTTACAGCACCATCTATGTAGCCAGTTGTTCACCTCCACTATTCTTCTCTCCCTTTCTGGGCCATGTCCTTCAACTGGAAGGAAAAACAAAAGGATAACCTGTGCATCAAGGCCCTTTAGATTTCTACCCAGCACCTCCTAACCACCTGTGATATCTTGAAGGCTATGCCTTGCAGTGTCATTGGTTGCCACAGGGAATAAAAGGAAGTATAACAGTTAGCATGCTTGATGAGTCTTGTCAGTCTCTCTGTTACATCATAGATTTTTGCACCCTGTCAGGCCACAAAACCACTGTTCCTGTTCCCCTCAGCAGGGAGTACCCTATGACACCACACATCTCCTCTGGGGATTGGCAGGAACCATTCCACATGCTGAATTTTCCAAAGTCATCTGCATGTTCTCTGATGACTCTCTAGTGCTCTTGTTCCATTTCCTTGCCATCACTGATAAGGGAGAGAGCTTCATATCCATTCTGTAGTTCCTGATTCACTGAATGATCCTCATGTTCCTCCAAATGTCTATCTCCTGTGTTTGGGAACTGATCATCTTCTCAGAGATATCCCCTCTGTGTCTGCTCCACTCTGTCCAAGAAAATTTCATGCCACCTAATATGCTGAACAGTGGATACACAGACTTCAAGTTTCTGGACCTTCTCTTACAACAAGGCAACCAGCTTACACTTGCTGCAGTTATAGCTACCCACATCCTCTGGCAAGAGCACAAACATACCACACCTGTAGGTGACTGTAGCAGCTCCCTCACCATATGTATTCAGTAATCCTACGTAGGTACTGAAACAGAATTCCCACTAAAGATTCATGCAAACCACCTGTTGGCCTTGCCTCTTAGCTGTGCTTCTGTTTGCCAGGCTCCAGGGATTGCAGCCGTGGCTATACAGAGAGCTAATGGTTGCTAGCTCCTTCCTCTCATCTGTTACCCTGTGACTTGGGGGTCCCGTGAGGGACACCCAAATAACCAAGACAAATACAACAAAATGGGGAAATTAGCTGGAGCACTCTCTTGGCTAGCAGGAGGCAGAGTAACTTAGCAGGGATCTTTTACCCAATGTATACAGCGTCTGGTTAGTGAGCAGTCAGGCAGTTAAAATAGCAGCAAGAATATTTATTAAGCAGGCAAGTTAATAAGAAAGCACAACCTCACTACTAAATAAGAAATAGGAAATAAGAGTTTTTGGGGAGATGGGTGATACGCCACCTTTCTTGTAGTCCTGAAGAAGCCAATTGAAGAGAAGGAAACTCAGCACGGCGGCCGAGGAGAATTCGCAGAAAAAGCGGCAGCAAGATGAGATGGAAATCCAGCGAAGTCCGAGGAACTCTCAGAACTGGCATTTTTATTAGGGGAAGGCATGACCATAGGCTAGTCTGGTCTTGGGTGAGAACAATGAGTTTTGAGCTGGAGACAATGTCTCCAAAAGATCAGAATTTACATGATTGAGTTATGGACCGAATTGACAATAGTACGGCCAGTATGTAGATGCAGCTAGCTTGGCAGTTAAGCACTTAACTCGACAGGGTGCCCTCTCGGGGCAGAGGTCTCTTTGTTTTCTATAACGAAGGTGTTTGTTTTGGGAGGTCCCCTAAAGCAGATCTGGCAGTTTCTGGCTTGCCTTGGTGTAAACAAATATGACTCACCAGTTAATAGCCATGCCCAGTTTCGCGCTTGTTCGGTGGCCTCACAAACACTTGGCTGGTGGCAGAGTAGGGCCAAATTATGATATCAAAATGATATCTAAAGGTTACCAAAGGCCAGGCCAGTTCACGGTGGTAACACATCTTTAGTACCAACTGAAATCCATGGGACTCACAGCTCTCCAGGAATCACTGCCACCATGTCCACTGAAATTCAGTGGCCACTATGATGGATTTGTATGGAGCAAGAAGATGCCAAACCACTCATCCACAGCACAGAGTGCTCCAGAGTGTTTTCTTCCTTTCTGAAAGGGAAGGGAAGACAAAATAAAGGATTGGAAAAGCTGTTGAATTTCAGTTATGCTGCTCTTTTACCACTGGCATCAGATGGGAGTAAGAGGAGGTATTAGAATAGCTGTCATTCATGCAACCAATAACACTCATGCTGTCCACTCCAAGTTTTTATGAAAAGTTCCTGCTTGGACAGAAGTACTTGATTCTGTTGTGTCCCAAGACTATGCCCCACTTATACTACCTGTGGTCACTGGTGGCTTCTATGTCAGTGGGACAGTGAAAACGTTCTGATTTTTAGAGTAAACTTTCAAGGAGCTCTCCAGGGTACTGGAATGATTTCAGGCAAGAGGGATCAACCCTTTGGATAGCTCATTTAAAGTTCAGACTAAAAGCTGGGGGAGGTTAATCACCCCACTGACACAGAATGTTTTTTAGATACATAGACTGACCACCCTACTGACATGGAATGCTTCTTTTAAAAACAACAACAACAACCTTTTGTATTAGCTAATTTTTTATTTTATTTTATTTTTACTTTATCTTGTTAGATATCTTAGGTTCCATAATGGGAGAAAGGTGAGGTATAAAATAGATAGATAGATAGATAGATAGATAGATAGATAGATAGATAGATGGAGCCAGGCAACAATGATGCAAACCTCCTTTTCCAGAATAGGCCCATTGTCCCCTTATTTGTAAGCCAGCACTTTAGTCTGAAGAGGAAGTGGTGTAAGGTCAGATATATGTAGGAACTAGTGGGTGAGAAGAAAGGAGAGTGAGAGCTTCACTCCTTGCCCTCCTAAACTGTTTGCATTCAAACTGGTCACATTAAGAAAAACAATGTCACTTTAACAATCAATGTCTAATCTTGCTTATTTTTTTTTACTTCCCTCCCCAATCCTTTTCCCTTTATTAGTGTGTCTTTTTGAGAGTAAGCATATGAAACCAAAGCACCACTAGGTGACAGCACTTACACAGATACATCTAAATTGAACTCAAGTAGGGGGAAAAATAGAAAGTTAAAAACTAGCTAAGACACACTTCATTTTCAAATTTACAATAAGAAAGCATACTTACTATATTTAAAGCCATTTACTATTATTTCATCACTATTACTGTAGCACTCTTCATTAGAGTTATGCTTTTTCTAAACCATGTTGTTTTAAACCTGCAAGGGTAACTATTTTGTGCAAGCTTTCACCTGAAATTAATTCCCACCTCTGAAGACCCAGTGAAATGAAATGGAGCTTAGATAAGTAGTAGTTAACAAGTCCTGTCCATTTCAATAAGCCTACTGAAGTTGGGACTAACTTTGGATATCACTTCTGATCTACTGATTTGGGTGGCCAAGTTACAATCTGGAGGACTTGACATACTTCTCTGCGAGACGAAGTACTGGGCAGCTGCAGTTTTTCTTATTTCTGTGGTACTGTAGACCTGTATGCATGCTTACTTTAAGTCCCAGTGAACTTACTGATGCTTGCTTCTGAGAAACACACTTAGGATTGTGTTATTTATTCCATTATGCACTTTCCATGTTAGCTCACACAAATAAGAAGAAAAGGTGAATCATACCATGAGAAACCTGTAATGGTCCTTTCTCAACTGACTTTTATCAGTTAAGAATGTATGCTGCTTCTGAATCTCCTCTCATGAGAGATCCAAAATCTTCCCTCTTCATTTTTTTATTTTTATTAACGAGAAAAAAAGGAACACAACAACACTACACCACTACAGAATAATACAAAAGGAATAAGCTATAAAAATAAACTACGCAACTATCCACTATCAGAAAATTATCAAATCTTGTCAAAATTACAAATATTAAACTAAACTACAAGACATCAACAAAACTACAAATAACTAAAAATTGGTTCTCACCCTTATTGCAAACAGTGAATATTGATTAAGCAGTAAGAACTATTAAATCCTTAAATTTAACTTAAAGTTAATACTTTTTGCCTATTTATTTTTGTCATAATAAATATAAACTTCCAAAATTAATTGACGATTAATAATCCTAGGTGAGTATTAATAATAATTCTAACTTAATTATTAAACATCATTTTAATTGGTTAGTACTTACTTATCAATTACAAGATATCATTCCTTAACAAAATTTCTTATAAACTTAACTCCTTACATACTAACTTAACATCACATATATGTCTTTGTTAACTTATTCTATCTGACCTATTAGTCATCATTAACTTATCCTTATTCTATTCTATATTCGAATTAGTACTTCTTAAAATAATGATTCCCTGTATAGTAACTTTTTAAAGCAAAAGACAAAATAAAATAACTCCGATTCCACTTCTTGAAACATTCCCTCTAATAGTATCATTCTCTCACTAGTGCCTCTGCAGTTCATCCCAGCTGCTCCAAGTAAGCTCTGGTAAGAAGCAAGGAAACTAAAATTTACTTTTCTTTAATTTATTATGGAGGTCATGGTTGTAGACAGATGGAGCAGCTCCTTATTTTATTGATGTCAAGGAAAGGTAAATGCTTGAGGGCATTTATTTTGTTTTGTTTTTTTGGTGAAAGAAACTTCGGTTCTTAATTGCAAAGCTTGGAAAAAACTAGTTAAGTAATTCATGGAATTAGAGTTTTTCCAAATGAAAAATCTTAACACACCAGATTTTCAGATTAACACTGAACTTAGTCATATATTTAAATGAGTTAATTATTTTAGGCTATTAAGAGTTTGCTTGGATACATTGTACTCCCTCTTCCAGATACAGTAAGATAAGAAAGCCTCAGGAGAAGAAGGATTAGGATGGGAAAGGAATCATGTTGTATAGTTACTAGGGTGGCCAATCTGCCTGCCATATCATGGATGCCTTTGGGGAAAGAAGCAGAGAAGCTTCAGTCAACTAGTCAACCAATAAGACAATCACTTTATTTTCCACTTTTTTCCCAAGAGTAGCACTCAAGGCAGTTTAGAGAACAAAATGAAATACAAGTAAACCTGCATGTAGCTAAAAAATATACAAAAAGTTGTGATGAAAATACTATTAAACTTTGTGGAATTAAACTCATATAAAATATTAATTTAAAAGCAGAGATTAAAAACAGTACAGTACTGAAGCAGAAAACTCATTATGTGAAACATTCAGTTCCCAAATACCTTTTGGAACAGAAAGGTCTTCACTTGCCACCGAAAGGACCGCAAGAAGGGAACCAGCCTAGCTTTCCAAAGAAGAGAGTTCCAGAGTCCACAACCAGCCACAGAGGGGCCCTCTCTTACACGCGTGAAGGTGATGGGACTGGTTGTGTGCCTGTGAAGGTGATGGGACTGAGAGAAGCATTTCCCCTGAAAGATCTTCTGGGGCTCAGGAGCAGAACAACTCCTGGAAAGCAGTTGAAGAGCTGGGATTGAGAGTATTTAAAGAAGAACAGAAAGGTATTAAAAAAAATAGCCTTGGTTTTGAATGGAAGAATGCGATGCAGTTGGGAAGAGTAACTTCCTTAGCCTGTAAGCCCTGTCAGAATGGTAGGTGGTGTTCCTGCACTACCAGCTATTGGCTATAGGAAAGTGTTGGAGGCTTAGAGGATGGAGGGGCCATTTTTCTTTATTGCTTTATATCTTTGTTGTTGTGTGCCTTCAAGTCATTTCTATCTTATGGTCACCCTAAGGTGAACCTATCGTGGGGCTTCCTTAGCAAGATGTGTTCAGGGAAGGTGTTGTCTTTGCCTTCCTCTGAAGTTGAGAGAGTGTGACTTGCCCAAGATAACCCAGTGAATTTTTATGGCTGAGCAGGGATTTGAACCTTGGTCTCCAAAGTCATATTTGATATGAATGATATGAAATGAAGACACATAACAAAATAATAAGTGCAAACATCCAATTATTTCTTTAGCCTTACAGTACAAGGTTAATAGTTTTTCTTTAAGTATTAAGGTAAGATGCTTGCAGAGAATAATAGACTCTTCAGATAATCTCCTTTTTTAAATGGGAGATACTATGCATTGAACTTGGTTCCATGGATCCTTTACAGATCACACTTCTTGACAAGATGGTGACACAGAAGATGAAGTGATTCAGCTGTGCAGAAAAATTTTCTACATATGCTCAGAGGTACTCCAAACATTTCTCATTCAAAATTCTCCACTCTTGTACTGTTGCTGTTCCTGCTGTTGTTGTTGAAAGACACTGCATATCAGTAAAAGGCTTAAGTGAACAGGTTGTTAACATTAAGTTTCTGTGGTTTAGGACAACCTTTCTTAACCCGATCCTTTCCAGATGTCTCAGATTCCCACTTTCAAACCATGCCCAGCAGCAATCGTATGGTGGGCTTCGCAGTATATCTCAGGGGTGAGGAGGGAATTCAAGCACCATGTTTAATTTGACTCTTTGCCTAAATATGTTTAGCCAGCACCCACATACCACAGCTTAGTTACTTTTTAAAAGAAATCCATTCCACTTGAATAGTAATACTCCCTTGTGCTGTTGGGAAATTACTGCTGCTTTTCCATTCTTTTTTTTTTTAAGCTGCAAGGTTGATAAAAGAACAGCATAGAATTGGAAAAAATGCTTCTAAAATCCTCTTACAAAGTAATTTTTAAAAAGTAACTAGGTTGGCACTGGGTGCAGTAACCCATTTTCACTCTGTATCCCCTGCCCAGCACCAATACACAAAAAAAAGGTAAAACTTCAATTCACTTCCAGTTTCTGTTTTCTATTAATTTTTAAAATTTTGGTTTGTTTGTCTTCATTTTTGAGAGGTATTAGAAGGTTGTGGGTGATAAACAAAACCAAACTGCCAAACTTTGAGTAACATGTGATCTTTTAATTTTTTTTATTTTAATTTTTATTTATTTTTGTCTGAAAAAGAAAGGATGGGAGGGGCTTTTGGAGTGTTCAAGGACTTGGGGGCTGTATGCAGGCCTGTGCTTTCCCCATTCCTGCTTTGCACCAATAAAGTCACATCATGCCTACTTCATTTCCACTTTTCATGTTGCTTTTGAAAGGTAGTTTCGTCACAGCTTCATTACTGAGAAAAGCAGCTTGCTACAGTTCACTGTGTTACTTATAACTTGTCAATACCATAGTCTCTTTCTCCCTTCTACGCCACTTTAACTGTGAAGGGACAGTCCACTTCACAGATAAATGAGCTTGGAATGCTTATCCTCCATGATCAACCACTTCCCCATCCCTGCAAATCTGAATACTTGGGCCTTTCTGCACTACACTGTTATAGTGCTATTATTCCACTTTCAACATCCTATGGAATCCTGGGCTTTGCTGTTTAGGGAGGGGCATTTATAACTTTCAGCCAGAGAGATCTTTGGCCTCAGTAAACTACAAATCCCAGAAATCCACAGGATGTTGAAAGTAGAATAATAGCACTACAACAATGTAGTGCAGAAAGGCCCCTTGGCTGAAGGGAGAAAAGTGGCCGTGATACTTAAGCATCAGCCTGCAGTAGACTTGTGTCTACATGTTGTCTGCATGTCTGAATTTGCTAGGAGCTTGCTGCTTCCTCAGGTTTTTGGTTTGGAGAGTCTGTTTTGTTCTGTTCTGTTCAGTTCAAAACCACAATGTCTCCCTCATATGGAAGAAACATGTTCTGATTTGTCCTCCCATCATCTCATGGCTTGCTGTTTCTCCCTGTCATTTTTCCACCCATGGAACATCTATCTTACTAGTAGGCAAAGAGATCACTTAATGTATCCTGGATGGGGATGGGGATCATGTGACCATCTGGAACAGTGGTTCTCAACCTGTGGGTCCCCAGATGTTTGTGGACTTCAGCTCCCAGAAGCCCTGAGCATGGACCATAGTGGCTGGGGCTTCTGGGAGCTGAAGTCCATGAACATCTGGGGCCCACAGGTTGAGAACCACTGATCTGGAAGTTGTTAGATTGCATCGAGAGCCAAGGTGAGGAATGCTGGAAGTTGCAGTCTAAGTACATCTGGAGTGACTCCCATTCGTCATCAACATTCATCTACATTATGGGCATCATGATAGCCCTCTGGATGTGGTCGGGCTGAAACTCCCAGCATCCCTTCCTATTGGCCATGGTCAGCAGGGCTGCTAGAAGCTGCAGTAGAAGACATCTGAAGGGCTGTATGATTCCCACTCCAAGCCTAAATCCCACTGCTGGTCCCAATTACAGTTTTGCTGGTGTTAACTGCCTCCAGGTTGACCTTGACCAACGGCAGTCCTATAGATAAGAGACTTCCAACCCAGTCTATCATCAATGGCCCTCCTATACAATTAGTAGAAATTGGAAAACCACTTACGTAAATCATATTAATTCAGTGGGTTTCCTCCAACTGGGACCACCAATTGCATTAAAGAAGAATCCTTTTGAAAGGAAGAAACAAATGTTTATGATTTGAACAGAGGAATAGAAGTAAACTTCAAAAAAGAAACTACCCTAGGGCTCAAACAAATATTTTAAAAGGTTCAGTTTCACAATCTAAATTTCAGCAGATTTTCCCTTTTAAATTTCAGCTGTTTGACTTTTTGGCATCTGTGATCATTTTGCTTCTGCCAGGTGTAACATGAAATATCACAAATGATCAGCAGCTAAATACTAATTACCATTTGCCAGGCTTAGCTCCAGGTTTGAGGGTCCTTCATAAACCTCTTTCTCCCACCTGCTATTGGGTCTCCTCCTTTTAGACCGTCTTTTCCATCAGTGGACTAGACCTCTCCTCTCCCCTCCCCTCAGTCGATTGGGCTGCAGATGTGGTAAAAGTGCATACTGTGGAAATGGGAAGGCAATGGAGCAGGTTGCAATGAGGCCTGCTGCAGCAAAAGAGGCAGCGAACAGAGACCTGGGCAGCAGCTGCTCCTGCTTACAGCAAGCAACTATTTGAAACTCACACATACACACACACACACACACAGACAGACACACAATCTGGTCCCAACCCAGCACTGCTTTGCTAGCACTGGGGCCAGTGGACCCTGTGGGTAAGTTCAGATTGTAGCTTATCAGCCTGATAATTGATTGAGAGCTGCTAGTGGTGGTGATGGCAGCAGCAAGGATAAATGAGCTATCCAGTCCCATGTAGGCAAATGCAGAGCTTGGAAAAGTGACTGTTTGACTATAATTCCCAAAATCCTCCTAAGAGGAGGATTCTGGGTGTTGTAGTCTAAAAGGCCCATTTTCCAGGCAAGGGAAAAGGCAGGTGACAATCTGGGACACAACAACTGCCAGAACATACCCAGAGCTGACATGCCCTAGCTACTGCATGTCACTTTATTTTATTTTTACCCTATCCTTCTTCCAAAAAGCTCAGAACAGCATACATGATTTTCATCTGCTCATAAGACCCCTCTGAAGTATGTTAGGCTAGCCTATGCTCACTCAATAAGCCTCATGGCTGACTGAGAATCCCAAGGTGAGTCTTCGCAATACCAGTCGAATGCTCTCTCTGCTGTACCAGATAACTTCCATGTGAATATGTATTATGAAGTGCTGAATTTGTTACATGTCACTTATCACATAATAATACTATTCTATGCCCCCTATCAAATACTTTATTAATGATTTTTTAAGATATGCCCAGAGGTATGCATTGAAGAGAATGTGGAATCCAAATTAATTTCAGCTCTTATTATGAAATTCTAAAATAAGGATATTTACTGAAATCCTCAATACTGGTGTTCAGAAATGTCCAATCCTTGGACACTCAAATGACTCTTTAAGGTTTTTCATTCAACCACAAAAACCATTTTTATTCCGTGTGTTTATAGTCTTGGGCAAGTGTGTCGCCTGGGCTTTTATTGTTTCATTTGTGCTCTGTTCATGTCACTGCTTGTTTGTGTTTAATGTTTGATTTATGTTATGTAATTATTTTGATTTACGATGTTTTATTATTGTGTGGATTTCGTAATGTAAGCTCTTTTAGGGATCTTCAGTGGAAATGCAATCTAGAAAAATAAATGATAAGGAAGTTCTTGGGATCATTTGTTCTACTCTTAGACTCATTTTGTATTTGTTTTGTTCATTGGTCTGAGACTTGACATTCAAAGGACGATACAAATTATTTGATCCTACAAATCAGATATGGAGAACTGATGGCCCAGGTCACAGAAGCCCCAGCCAGGAAGGCCAATGGTAAAGGATTATGGGAAATGCATTCCAAAACATCTGGAGTGCCAAAGTTTCCCTCCCTCTCCATCCGCCCCTTGTCACTGCTTATATTAATGAGGCAGCCCACACAAGACAAGACCTCCCAGTGTGTTCTTTTCTTTCCATTGATTCCTCCAAACCTGAAAGGAGGTATGTCTCATAAGAACCGTCTTTAGAACAAGCACATTGTGGAAAGACAGAGGAAACAGTCAAAGGCATGAGAACAACTGTCAACTGTGGGAATTTCCATGTTGGTCACACCCTCTGCCTGAAGGTGCACTGGCAAAGTGCATAGAGGTTTAATGCACAATAACAAAATAAAAGGAGTATTGTACCCAAAAGCATTCCAGTTTATACGGAAGCAAAAAAAGTCATGGGATGCACATTTGTAGGCTACAAAGCTTATGTCAACTTATGTGAGATTCTGTAAGGCTTAATTTTGTTCTGAGTAAACACACAGGATGCTGCACTGTGAATATTGTTCCCAAAAATTCTGTCAGTGGTACTATGACAAAAGCCCCTCCCTTATATTCCTTTCTGAAAATATATCTAAATGGCCAATCAGCTGTAAAATCAATATTCTGCACTGACTCAGCCTCATTAAAGACATCTGGGTCTTTTTCACATTAGCCAGTTATGGCACTGTGATACCACTTTGACTACCATACCAACATCCTGTGGAAACTGGGGATCTGCAGTTTAAGAGAGGAATATTTAGAATTCTCATCCAGAGAGCAATAGTGTTTCACCAAACTACCAGCCTCGGGATTTAGAGGATGTTACTTTGGCAGTTAAAATAGAATCATATATAGTCTGAAAGGGCCCATGTCATCCAAACCTATTGGATGACTGGTTGAGCTTCCCCTTCTGGGAGCACAGTTGTAAAGTAAACTTTCCGTATCCTCACTTGGATAAAAGCACTAGTGAGAAAGGCCAGAAGCCCTCCTTTCTTATAAGTTGCTGTGGTGGCTTTATTTATTAGCTAGGTGTTAGTTATTTTAATATCCCACCTCTTCCTTCAGTAAGCTCATGGCAAGAATGCTCATGGTGACAAGCCTCTCCGTACTTAGGCTGATCTTCAGGGGGAAGTCACACATCTGCCACAGGGCCATATCTGAAGCCTTATCAGCTTACTTACAACCTGCCAGAGCCAGCCTTTGAGAGCCCAGGGTCATTCCCATGCCCTGATAAAGTAGCACAGAGGGATTTGATGAAAGTCTTTTTAATATACAATAATTCATATTAATCATTAAGATGGTGTAAGATACTAGAGTGCTTAATAAATAGATGTGAAGAGTATGAATGTCTGTAACTGGCCTCATTTTCAAATAGAAGGATTCAACATTGGCCCTGACCACAAAGACTCTTTTGTTAACTTTTTGCTTTGGGGGGAAAAAAAAGCCATTTGCTGAGCCACAGCTTAGTGAAGAAAAAATGGTAAAATTGTCCTTCATGCTCCTAAGTGGCATAGGGTGCCATTTCGGGAAAAATAAAAAGGAGGGCTATGGAGCTGTTGGGGCCTCAAAATGGATTTGAGGGACCACATGTAAACTGTGGTTGGCATTTTATCCACCACAACAAAGGAATGGGCCATTTCACAGAAAAAAGAAAGACATAACATGGAATAGATTAATTCCCAAGATTGAGGAGTAATGAAAGTCGAAAGGATGTTGTTTCCCCCCCCCGAAAAAAATGAAATCACACTTTAAGACTGTTGTGTAGGTGTAGGATTGTTTTAAACAAAGCTGAATAATTAAGTGTCCACCAAGACGTCATTAACCATCACTGATGGAGGAAAGGAGAAGAGATTTGGATGGAACAGAATGCAGTTCTTCAGCATATGCCGTATAAGTGCCTATCATCCCATGAAAAGCCTTTGACCACAATCCAACACAACATCCTGAACTAGCATGGCATAGTTTGTTGTACTAGGACTCTTGGAAACCAAGATTCAAATACCCTCTCAGCCATGGAAGCCCACTGGCTGACCCTGGGCAGGTCACATTGTCTCAGCCTTAGAGGACAGTAGTGGCAAACCTAATCTGAAGAAAACTTGCCAAGAATATCTGTGACAGGGTTGCAGTAAGCTGGAGTTGACTTAAAAGTATATAACAACTACAACACTGTGTGCCAATGACCATTTATTTCACTAGTTTGAGAATAGCTTATACAGTATTGTATAGAGGCTTAGTTTGCCCCGTTACCTAAGGAGATTGGAATGGTCTGTAAGGTACTTGTGATTGTGGTGCTGTGTCTTCCACCTCTAGACAATTCATACAAGATAATCCATTAATAAGTGCGGATTGAAAATTATTGAATGTTGTATTTCTTAAGGTACCACAAAGCCCTCTCTTGTTTTGCTACACCGGGCTAACATGGCTACTGCTCTGGAAATTTGTAAGACTGGAAACACATGGAGGATAGATCTGCCGCTAGCTGCCAGCTGAATTGGCTATAAAACATAAATTGCTGTTGTGCACCTCTCTAGCTGTATACCATCTGTTAACCTTTCAGAGAGTTCAGCTGTAATCCTAAACACACTCACTAGATAGTTAGTTCCACTGAACACAGTGGGACATAATTCTGACTAAACATGCATAATGTTACACTCTTCAAGATAAAGCTGTATAGCTATTATTTCCTGGAGGGCAAATGTTTAATTTTGTTTTTCTGCCCTCACATGGTTCTAATCAAATTGGTTTTAAAAGTTGCTGCTCTGCTTAAAACATTTCCTAGAAAAAAAACCCACTCTGAATAGAATGACCAACACCGCTGCAATAAAGGCACAAATGGCTCTCATGGGCACTTGCTTCTAATTAATGTAATACAACATAATACATAGGACCTGCAATATCCACAGCCAATCCATCTCTGCTTTGCCCCAGAACAGTTTTAATAGTTTTTTTTTTCTTATCACTTCATTGGCATACCTCCTGTAGTGCTAATCAAAGGGGAAGGAAGTAAATGTTGCAATCTCACCAATAATTAATTAAATTGGGGTTGGGAATGTTGGACTCTTAACTCCTATCAAGCCAAAGCAAGATAACTATTGGTCTGGGTACGGTATCATCCAGTAACATCAGGAGCACTACAATTTCCCCATTGGTCATAATTTTTAGTAAGTAAAGCATGATAGGTTTGCCTTAAGAGTGCCATAAGTCAGAAACAACTTGAAGGCACACAACAACAACAAAAGCACTACCTTTCTGTGGAGGTGGTGTTGTGTGCGCCTGTGAGGCAAGAGGCTATATTGACGGTAGCTGTGCTGCTGGTAGGGTCTCCCAGGCTTTTGCTGAGGGGTAAGACTAAATCTGCCAAAAAGCTACTGGCCAGCAGAAGTAATGAGGGGTGACACTGGTGGAGGACTCTCAGAGACAATGGCAGTAGCGCCATAACTAAACCTGGTTAGTACTGCACAGAAAGAGGCAATGGTAAAACCACTCCTGAAGGTTTCTTTCTTGAAATCCCTACAATGAAACAATCCAGAACAAAACATGAGATAGTGACAAAAGATGAGACTCAAGGAAGTCATAGTCCTGAGTCTGCAAGACCTGAGCAACGCTGTTGATAACAAGGTGACTTAGCGGTCTCTGATTCACAGGGTCACCATAACTTGAAGTCAATAATAAAGAATAGAGAGGTAGTGTGGTGTAGTGGTTTGAGAGCTGGAGCAGGATTCTGGGAGCTGCGTTTCAAATACTCAGCAGATCATAAAATGTACATTACCTATCATTACAATTAACATATTAACATTAACTCAATTACAATTCATGTAAAATACATCCATTTACCATACGCAAGGGTCCCCCGACCATTAGGCACAACGAGGAGGCTGACTTAGGAAGCTAATTTGGGGTGATCAATTCCACTACTCAGTTGACTTGTATAAGGCAATGGAATCCGGTTAGGTATTAGGAAAAGGCCTGCATGAGGATCTGTTACCTACTTTTTCTATTAAATGCATGCATAACAGTTGTTTAAAGCCAATTGCCAGTGTCAACTAAAGTAGACCTATTGAATCATTGGGATTAACATAAGTACTGACCTATCAAGTTCCTATTGATATAGCTGTCACTGAGACTAACGTTTTGATTTAGGCTGTTAAGTACTGTTGCTAGATTTAACATTACTAGATCAGGCACTGTTAAAACACAAGTTGCTCCCTTTTCCCTCTAGAAATCACCATCTTTATTCAGTTTAATTTTGCTGGACAGCCAGAAACTGGGAATATACAAAACTGACCTTGCTTCTGCTCATCTCATGGACGGGATCCAGACTGGCACAGTGTTCTATTTGCAAACAGACATTTCAGTCACCCCTTTGAACAGCAGCTCCCTTTTCTTCCAAAAGACTACTTCAGGATCCAGGAGTTCTCTGATGCAGTACCCCATCACACAGAAGAGACAAATGCCAAAATAAAATATCTTCACCCCACCCCATCTCTGCCATATGCTCAGAATTTTTTTGCTTATTTCTGTCTCAGCAGCTACCAAGGCACTTAATACATTTTAATGACCCCAAACATGAGATGAATCCCTCCTGTGTGTTTTTTGTACCTTTCTGAACCAGGCAAGCATCTGGTTTATTCTTGCGGTTGCTATGAAAGCAGTACAACACACCAAGTAAACCATTTTTGCAGAATCATGAAATAAACCTTGTTTCAAAAGCCCTGCTCAAAGATAAATATATCACTGCCAACATGTGGCACAACTAGCAGGCAGTAGTGTCAGGACACAAGACCCATGTCCCATATTTACAAGGCTTGGCAGAAACTCAGTGAAAAATTGGATAAGGACTACAGCAAGAATCTCACAAACATAACAAGTTTAAACAGGATTCAAGCAGACTGGTGGTTTGCATTGCATAAGCATCTTTTATAACCAAGGGAAGAAATTGTTTAGACTCAAGTGCAGTAAACAAGACAAGCCTTCTGTGAAACTGAGGATACAAAAAACAATCATAATTTTAATAGTGGGCTTTTCATTAGCAAATATGAAGATAACTGAATAAGCCTTCAAAAAGAGTTACATAATTGTAGCGCTAACAAGAAGGGTGCCTTCTCAGATTAATATATTGGCATGGAATGCAAGCATAAATCATTGCCAAGAAGAAGACGGAATTATCCTCAACAGAGACTTGTCTGCTTCAGTAAAGTTAATCTGAAAAGCACCAGGGAAACTGAAGACAAAATAAAGTAAGAGGAAAACATTACCTGCTGCTTTAGACAGTGTGAAGACGGGGCCTTGTCCACAAGAAGAATACAGCATATATTTCCAAAAGTGGTGGGTGGCAACAAGAGGCAAAAGGGGGTCTAAAATTAAGTACAGTATTAAGGGACCTTCCACACTACACAATCAAAGTATCATGATTCCTCTTTAATTGCCATGGTTCTATTCTAATGGAATCCTAGGATCTGCAGTTTAGGGAGGAGTTTTTAGAATTTTCAGCCAAAACGTTTTAGTGTCTCAGCAAACTACAAATCCTAAAATTCCATAGGATGCAGCTATGACAGTTACAAGAGGAATCTTAGTGCTATTATTGTATAGTATAAAGGTCCCTAAGAACCATACTAGCCATGTGGGTAATAGTATGAACAAAGAGCATTTTCCCCATTCATGTCCAGTGCAAATATGGGTCTACTCTTCATATTATTAAGAAAAGAGCATTCAGAGGGGAATAAAAGCACCACACCACCCAGCATGCCTTACATCTCTGCTTTCTGCTGCAGCCTTTTCCTTACATGAATCACTTCTGGTATTTGAAAACATACCTGGAAACAGTCCACTTAAAGCAGCTGGACACAATGAGGTATGGAAAGTGGTACAAGATTTCACTTTCTCGTAACTCCTCCACTTTTTAATTTAATTTTTAACTGTATATAGTGCATTTTCCATAATGTGTTGTGCTCGGAGCAGGTCATAAAAAGTACAGTAAGTATAATTATTATTAAGATGTTACAATAAAGTTTTAACATTAACTCAATCACAATTCATGTAAAATACACCAGTTTCCTTTACCCACAGATCATCCTGCCATTAGGTAGAATAAAGCAGCTGACTTAGGCATCTAATTTAGCGTGTCAGCAAAAGGTGCAAAAGTATTTCATGCTATAGCTGTGGCATTTTATTCCCAATGAGATGCTTTTATTGGATTTTCTGCCTCTGATGCCCTGCAAAAATATACACTTTGACTAAGGAGGGTATCATAGATTGGATGCCATATGCTGCAGAGAAGCATCTGGAGCCAGCCCTGCTACCTTACCATACTTTTTTAAATAGGAACTGCACATCCCTAGACTTTCTTTGGGAGGCAGTCTTGGGCCACTTCCGCACTACACTCTTATAGCATGATTATTCCACTTTCAACATCCTATGGAATCCGGCGGTTTGCAGTTTAGAGAGGGCCTGGCCGGCCGGCCCCTCCCTAAACTGCAAACTCCATAGGATGTTGAAGGTGGAATAATCATGCTATAAGAGTGTAGTGTGGAAATGGCCTTAGACATAAGGACCAACAAATAACTGGGTTAAAAGAGCAATAGACTTCAAGGTAGCCACAGGTAATACAGCTGGACCTTAGTCACTTCAAAACCTTTTTATGTGCTGCAACAAACTTGACATACATTTGCTTCTGACTACTGTTGCTTTGTGTATGTGTGTGTGAAAGAGAAGAAATAAGGAGAGAGAGAGGGAGGGAGGGAGAGAGGGAGGGCCAGCCCACGTATGGCTTTAAGAATATTCATTATTAATTATTCATAATAACAAAAACAAGTTCATAGTAACTAAAATAACAGGGAGCAAAAAGGGTGGTATAGGAATGATTTGGAGAAGCAGAGAAATGACAATAGCAATGGACCAGAAAGTCACGCAAAAATTCCAATGCCATTTTCATAGATTTTGGTAACATTTGGCAGATGATGTGCTGGTGGATCTATTAGATTTCTGGCTGTGTTTCTTACATACACACAAACACACACTCTTCTTCCTCGAAAGAGCTTGCAGCAGAGTAGTAAGGATTTTCTCAACCACAGCTGGGGAATGGTCATAGTCACTGTGACAAGCCCTGACTTCTCCCATATTGGTGTGGCAATTCCCAATCTGGTATGCTGCCCTGTCTTTACCACACAACTCTGCCTCTGTCCCATAACACAACCTTTGTGTAAGTGGGTGAGGGAATTTAATGTTTATTTAGAACCACTTAATAATTTTATGGCAGTGTGTTTACTGTGTTACTTATCACTACAGACAAGTCAAGTCAGTATTTTACAAAGACGAATTGTAGTATTTATTAACAATCAGAAGAAAGTTGTACACTCTAGTTCATATGCAGGTCAAAGCTGATACATTTCCTCAATGCACTTTTTAGACAACATTAACAGTTAACTCCTTGCTCAGAAACAATTCATTTAGATCTGTGGACTTTCATGAAAGGCACAGTTACATACAACAGCACCTTGGCTGAACTCCCACCAAAGACTTAGCACCCAATCTAGATCACACTCTCTGACCAGATCCTACTAGATATTATTTACTCTTCTGCCTCTCACTAGGCTTCCACCGAAAACTAAACCTCCCAAAACAGCCACACTCTGGCTGACTGAGGGACTCTACTTCCTAGCTCTTTGCTAGGCTCTTACTGAAGGAATCAAAAATATCCACAGATACTTAGCTTTACATAACTTTTTTCTTCTCTCAGCCAGAAGCTCCTCCTACATGCTACTAGGCTCGGTTTCTCTCCTGAGGTGCTTTTCTTCTAGCAATCTGCTTTCAGACTGCATTGGCAGTCCAAATAGCCACAACCCCAGAACTTTGTCACAGTCATGGACTGGAGTTCATCAGGAATAAGCCTAGATTTCACTAGTTCACATTCAACATTCTGGAGTATGGGGTGGATTGGCAAGCAAATAATTTATACACACACACACAGAGAGGGAGAGAGAGAGAGAGAGAGAGAGATAAAGCTATATAGATATAGATATATAGCACTTGATAGCTTTCTCTTTTTCTACAGAATGAGGGAGATCTTTTATTTATGTTACTTTCCTCAAAATATACACCGAGATTAGAAAACTATCACTTTCCACTACATGTTTCTGTGATCAGTATATCACACTTGGTTACAGATTAAACTAAAAAATAGACACAGTTAACATCTCCTCTCTGCTTTCTATGTTATCATAAGAGTTTTGTCTATATATTGACTTAATAAGGCCTGTGATCCTAAACAGATTTACTGAGACTAACTCCCACTATATTTTTAATCTGTCAAGAGTTTAAAATGCTAATAAAAATAACCATGGCAATTGAAAGATAAGAAATGAAGGGAATTATTTGAGCTTGGGTGGGGGACCTTTGGCAGAACTCCAGCCCTCTCCAAAGTCTCTCTTAGCTGTCCCTGTTTCCCTTGGCCATCTTCCTTCCCAATTCCATTTTTTGTTATTGATATTTTGTCTGTCTTATCCCCCAAACCACACAGCTGATGGAGGGATTGAAGAGAACACCTGGATTAAAATGACTCTCTGTCTTCGTGTTATATTTGAAAAAGGTAAACCCACACCCTCCAACATTTCATAGATGAAAAATGGGAAACACATTACAAGCAACATCAGAATATAGTCAACATGGCAAAAGTTATTAATGTGAAAGAACACGCAAGCTTGGAAAAGCTGCCTCAGTTTTTCCCTGACCCTATTAACAGGGGCTAGATTCTGCCCCTCTTTTCCTTGCTCCCCATCTTAGGTAACTGAGAGCAGATAGTTTGCTCCAAGTGAAGTAAGATGAGGATAGAAGGGGAAAGAGGGAGAAGGAGAAGGAAACTAGGACATTTGAAAAATGGCTGAAAAAGTGGTATGAGGATTAACTGAGACTGACACTATCAAATCAGGACAGTTAGAGGGTGTGAAACCCACTTACTCTTGGCTCTGTTTTCTTCAACTGCTGGGATGTGGACTCCAAGGGGTTTCCACCAAAGTAACACAGAGCTTGACAAGCAAAAAGTTTCCCTGCCTCTGTTTAGCCAAGTGAGATTCTTCTACAATAACTCTCCACAATACCACAGCACCCTAAATCCCGTTGTGAATCCTGAATAAAGTTAACCCATTCAATCAATGGCATTTACCAACATGTTAAATCACCATCAATTGATGGAATGGGATTACTCTTGTTGGGACAAATCAACATGATACCAGCCAGTATTTGACAAGTGGAGAGGCGGCTTGGTTTGGTTAAGCTAGTTTTCTTCACTGAAGCATATCCATATTGTAGTAATATCTCATTAAATCTCTATCAGTAGAGACGAGAACATCTATTCTGTTCTACCAATCCTGTTCATGTGTCCCTGAATAGTTCAGATGGGCTTGGGTGATGTTGCTTATGTTATTAAAAAGGAAAACTGAAACTAGGAGTAAGAGAGGGACATAAAACTGCCAAAGTTTTTATTATGATTATGACTATGATTTCTTTTTCAAGTCAAGAGATCCTGCCAAAGTAGGTTGGCGAAGTAAGTTAGTTTTTTTTTTAATTCCAACATTTGATCACTACTTGTTATTACTCTTCTTCAAAAACCAGCATAGCGTAGTGGTTTGACTGTTGGATTAGGACATCAGGAGACCAAGGTTTGAATCCCATTCAGCCATGGAAACCCATTGGGTGACCGTGGGCAGGTCACACTTTCTCATCCTCAGAGGAAGGCTCCTCCGAATGAACTAAAGCCCCTCTGAACAAACTCTGTCAAGAAAACCTGTGATAGGTTTACCTTAGGGTTGCTATAAGTCAGAAATGGCTGGAAGTGCCCAACATCAAGATCAACAGTCTAAGTCATCTAAAATGAATGAGTGCAAAGGAAGGGAGACACAAATAAACATTCAGCCCCCTTCTCCTCAGCAATATTAAGGGGGGGGGATGAGGTGCCACTAGATTTTTTTATTTTTATTTTTTCTGTTTCAGACAGTAAAATCTTTCCAGTGGGAGAAGAATGCATTTTGTCAGTGATAAAAGTCCTGACACAGAAACACTAAAACAAACGTCTGAATAGTTGTGAAATGTGCTGATTCACCACCACAAAGCAATACCTCAAGAGAAGCCATTTGGATGCTTCGTAGCAAATGAGCCACAATTGCATGTTTTATTACATGCAGAAACAGAATATGCTGAAAGGCTGGCCTAATAACAGACCCTGAACACACAGCCACCCATCCTGGCTTTGTTGCCATACCACTGCTGCAGCCTCTGACTTCATTAGCTTGCCCACCTTTTGCACACTTAGCAGTGTAGAAAGGATTATACCCATAAACCAATTAAAGGATTGGAAGTGCAGGAGAGATGCTGAATGAGCTAAATGAGTAGCAACAGAGCGGCAGGCTTTTTATATACGGCTGGAAACAGAGTAAGTCAGCTACAGGTTCTCTAATCTATTACATAAGCATTATACAAGAGATGTGAACTAGTTATTTTCCTTTAACAGTGCCAACTCAAATGTACTGTGGCTTTCATTTTCCCCATATTGAATTAGACCCTCTAAAAAAACATGTGGCCTTGCGGCATGCTTGCCAAAATTAAATAGTTTCATTAGTATGTCAAAGCTCACATTGTAATCCTAAACATACTGATAGGAATCTTCCTTTGTTTATCTTGGAATTATCTGCTCCAGTGTCTGAGGCACAGTGATGTGATGGTAAATTTTAAATTCCAGGTCCCCAGTATGACAGTCCTCCATAGCCACATCTGAAAGAGAGTTCAAAGTTCAGGCAGCTGTGTAGATCCATACATGCAAATTTAGGTACATACATATAGGCACACACACAGTTTGTCTAGGGGATTCTGGGAGTTTTAGAGCAAAATAGTAAATTTTCTCAGCTCTGCACACAGACATCGCCATAAATCCAATTGCTAGTTCCAACCAGAGTAGACTTTCTAACTCAATTTATGAATGTTAAACCAATACATATGTAAAGTCCATTCTTTAACGGATCTACTCTAGTTGAAACAGGCAATTAGATTTAGGCAATAGGATTGGGGGGAGTAAAAATATTTTTAATAAACACCAAATTTAAATACAGTCATCCCTCCACATTTGTGGGTTTCACTTTTGCAGATTCGATTATTCATGGATTATTTGCTGTCACCTCTGCTGCCCCCATGCCATTTTTAATAGGGGCTGCATGCCTTGTGAGACTGAGAAATTGCGAACAAGGCTTGTAAGTCCCTCTTATAAATTGGTGTGGGGCAGCAATGGAGGAGGCAGTGAGTCCCACCAGCCACCTACTTCTGCCCTGTAAAGGAATCCTGATGCCTCAAAGGAATCCATGGTGGACTTAATATGGTGATCATGCTTTTTTGTGTGTTAAATATTGTTTGAGAGAGCCTATTCACAGTTTTTCCACTTTTACGGGGATCCTGTGCTCCTAACCCTAGCGAATGTGGAGGGATGACTGTACATAAAATAATAAATAGGAAAATGCATAACATTAAGACAAACAACTCTAACAAAAAAACCTAACCTAAAAAGACAAGATAAAACTAAATCAACATAAAAACAGGGCCAGAAAGGAATGCATGTGACTTCTGGCCCCCACAGCTGATGGTTATAAAATATTATAGTTAGATGTACTTTCTCAACATTATAAGATTCGTGAATACTTCTGCTATATTGATTGCAGGATACTAATATTCAAAACCAAAAACTGAAGTTCTCCTCCAAAAGTCTCTCAAATATGCAATCAACATATTCCTATCATTCTTAAATATAGTCAGTGATCCTTCTTTAATTGGATTTTGTTGATACGAATTATCCACTCTTTACCCATCCTACTATGAGAACTGCAAGTAAGCTCAGAGGGAATAGAGGAGCCTAAGGAGATGGGAAACTGTCATGTCATCCCTTCCAGTAAAAAAAAATACAGACATATTGATCCAGTGAGCTCTCTTTGCACTATTGATTCCTGAATTGATGTCTAATGATGTCTCAAAATGGTACGCTGCAGCAGTGCTATTCAAAGTGGCAGTTTCTGGACTGAAATAGTTGTAGCCAATGGGCAGAAATAGGTTATTGGCCCCTGACACATTAGGAAAGAGACTTGTTGATCCTTTACATGAGACAGCCTGAGAAGCATTGCACTACAGCATTGCCCAGGCAAGTAAAGATGCCAGAGGTGAATGCAGAACATCTTTTAATTGGATGTGTTGCAGTATTATTATTATTATTACTATTTTAAGTTAATATTTTTAATATGGTGAGTTATTTAATTGCTTTTAACATTATTCGATTTTAACTTAATATTGTGAGCCACCTTGGGTTCCCCCACTGGGAGAAAGGCAAATACAAATAAAATAAAACTGGTACTGCCTGCAGACAAATAATTTTCTCTGCTACTGACTTATGAATTCTCCCTATAGGCCCAAAATTATATAGTTAAGATTGGAATGGAATCCTCATAATGCCTACATTAAACTCAGCAGCACTTACTTCTGAGTAAACATATTTAGAGCTCAGTTAAAAATATAAAATACTAGAATATTTACCTGGCGTTGCCTGGGGGTTTTATTTTCCTATTAAGAACTCACCAAACTATCTTCTCCATTTCCTGTAACTTTGCTCCATATTTCCCAGTGCAATCTGTATTCAGAGTTATTTACATACACAGTTTGGGTTCCTAAGGGAGTACATTATCCTCCTCCTTGCTGCTAGGCCTCATATCCATAGCAACAGACCTATTTCTGTACCTGTAAATTTTCCCTATATTCCACAATCCAATCTATATTCATAGTTGTTAACATTCAGAGGTTGGGTTCCTGCAGCAATACACTGTCCTCCTCCTTGCTGCTAGGCATCATCTCAATAGCAACCAGCCTATTCCAGTAGCTGTAACTTTTCCTCATAATCCCCATAGTCCCCAATCCAACCTGTGTTTTCTGGTGATGTTGATGTACTGGCTTTTTTTTTTTCCTGTTGAATTTGTGCAATGGCTTTATGTTTTTCTGGAAGCATTTTTTGTTATGAATTTCAGCTTTAAGATTCCTCACGTATGGAACCCATACAATCTAATGTGTGAGGCGCAAAGACTAATAGTGCTATTATTCCACTTTGAACATCCTGTGGAATTTTGGA
This sequence comes from Iguana delicatissima, assembly GCA_948472985.1. NCBI lineage: Eukaryota > Metazoa > Chordata > Lepidosauria > Squamata > Iguanidae > Iguana > Iguana delicatissima. The sequence goes on from CAOKZL010000186.1 coordinate 1,002,912, forward strand.
GTTTGCATTTACTGAGGCCAAAGAGCTCTCTGGCTGGGAATTCTTAAATGCCCCTCCTTAGACTACAAATCCCAGGATTCCATAGGATTTTGAAAGTGGAATAATAGCACTATGACAGTGTAGTGTGGAAATGGGCTATGTTGTGTATATCACTTTAATTTTGCAGCCGGCCTGAGGCCCAAGAGCTCTCTGGCTGAGAATTGTGAAGGCCCCTCCCTAAACTGCTAACCTCAGGATTCCATAGAATCTTCACAGCCAGCCAATCATATGAGGTCTTCTTGCTTCACATAGCCAATCACATGCTGACACAGACAAACAGACAAACATTGACTTTTATATAGTAGATTAAAGAAATATCTCATTATATTCCAATAGTGGGTTTAATTTCTCCTCCTCCACCATGGCAGCCAACAGCATCACCAAAGCTACGGAGCTTCATCTTGTGAAAAGATACATAGAGGACTGAGGACTATTTCCTGGCAAACCAGACATAATTCTACCTGCGTTGCTTTTCTCTCATTCCCAATCACGTTTTAACCTAAATACTATGAAATGTTTTCTAGTTTCTCAGTTTCAGCACAAGAAAAAATGTGCCCATACTTTAATATTATATCTTTGTGTTTTGCAGATAACGATTGGAAAATATCTGTTCAAAGAAGCAATAAGAGTGTGAAAATTATACATTTGATGGTACTGTCATGTTACAAGAATCCCCAAAAAGTGAAGTGCCAGTGCAGATATATAGAAGCAGTACATTCTTAACCCTTTCAAATAATAGTATCAAATTTATTCTTTATTTTATTTTAAACATTTCTGATTTACTTATTAATCCCTTTACTCAGTTTATACAGTTCCACTGCACTATAACAAATTCATCTCAGCTTGATGTAAACTGGGCAACTTACCAAACAGTGCAATAAAATACAACAATGAACAGATAAAAATAGTAGTAAAACAACATCATAGTACAGTGCCATTAGAATAGTCTGATTACTATAAGATAAAAGGGTTTTGTGTGTTATCTGAAATTTATCAGACTAGAAGACAGGTAAACAGTCCCAAGGAGAGCATTCTGCAGTCAGAGCACCACTGCTAAAAAGACCCTTTCCGCGATGACTACCCAGTCGCGTAGGGATGGGGGGGCGATGGAGATGGTGCACCCCAGCAGCAATTTTTGGGGGCAGTGCTGTGGATCCTTGCTTGCCCTCCCCTGCGTGCCGTAGCCACACTCTCTCCATTGCAGCCATGCCCCCACACACTGAAGCCACGCCCCCATGTACCGTAGCCATGCCCCCACCCCTCTGCCCACCCCTCCGCCTGTCCTCCCTCCACACACTCCAAGCTCCACCACTGAACTACCCACCTAAATTCTGACAGTGGAAGCCCCCAGAGAAGAGTGTCTAATTATTCTCTTAATGCAGAAGTATTATGGTGTAGTCATTTGGCTATTGGACTAGAGTTCTGGGAGACCAGGTTCTGAATCCCTGGTTGGGCATAGAAACCCACTGAGTGACCTTTCTTTCAGCCTCAGAGGACAGCAATGGCTAATCCCCTCTAAATAAATCTTGCCAAGATGTGTTTGCCTTAGGGTCTCTATAAATTGGAAACAACTTGAAGGCACATAGCAGCAGCAGCAGCAGCAGCAACAATTGTACAGGAGGTCATCTACTAACACTACCACCACCACTGTTATTCCTAGATATTGTAGTTACGTTCAAAACATTACACGTAGACCCAAATGATATAATATTTCAATTGTGTTTCCTATTTCTTTTGACTTCTGGCAAATGCTGCTAGTGAAAAGTTGGCCCTCCACTCTGCCAAAATTATTTATCTTGTGCTAGAGTTTCAACATTATCTAATCATGTTTGGATGATTAGAATAATACATTGCTAGCTTCTGTGTCACTGTCTATCCTATCTCTACTCAACCTAGAGAGCTCTACATGTTTTAGATTTCAACTCTTGTCATCTCTAACCACTGGCCATTGTAGTTCAAAACATTTGGAGGGATCCAAGTTAGGGAAGGCTGGCGTAGAGAAATAACATGTTTAATCATAGTCAACTGTTAAAAACAGAGGAGCTATGCCATTATCAAAAAATTGGCACCTCTACTTTGACTGCAGTGATTAATTGCATGTATGAGTAATGAACACTGTGAGCCAAACACAAACGTATGTGGAGATTAAATTGTTTGATAACTAGTTTCTTCAGATAATTTGGAATTCTTACAATGTGATCATGTCATAAATGTGGGTGGATCCATCTGATAAGACTGAAGGAACCAAATTCCAGGTCACTTGGAAGAACTAGCAAATATTCATTTACTTTTTGCCATTTGATTAAACAAAATGAATTTATAAGGCTGCAGCAGGGCAACAGAGTCAGGCTCCTGCTGTGCAACTGGACAGATCTGTACTGTTTTTAGGGGCGGGGGGGGGAAGGCACACAGCCCATCAGGAGGTCCCATTGAAATAAATAGAACCAAACCACGTATATAGAAATAACAAAAACATTACTCAGGAAGATGATTCAGCAGAAATGTGGAATCCAAAGGAAAACAAAACATTGCATTACCAGTACATCAGTTTTCACTTCTGTAAGCCACTTTGTCTGCTAGATTGGCAAAAAAAGGTGGAATATAAATAAAAATCCTCCTCCTCTTCCTTCTCATCTTCTTGTAAAAGAAAGTTTAACATTACCTGCCTGAACTGTTTAAATCCTGATATAGGTTTAAAATCCGATGAACTGAAACTCAATGTAAGAATAGAACCTCTGAAGTTTGGCCAGGGATGGCCCAGAAAAGCATGTTGGTATCTTAAAAAGAAATACCATAGTGGTATAAACATACATGCACATATATGAACATGAAAATTTTGTCCTTTAATTTTACCCTGAAACCTACTGGAAAAATTTACCATGCCTAAACATCAGATAGCAGCCTAGTCTGACATGTCTCAGAAATTCTCAGACTTCTTAACATCCAATAAAAATATCAGATTGCCTGCTCCAAGCATTTTGATGACTGCAAAATATCAAATGTTTTGCTTCTTACACTTTCCCAGCCATTGAACAAGGAGGTAGCTGGTGCTTCCCTGGGCAATATCTTTGCTTCGGCTGCACAACACAGTGTTACCGCAGTTTTCTAGCCCGGACTTGTGGGATACCAGATATCATTTTGATATCAATAATTTGGCCTTCTTTACCTATTCCGCTCCATGTGCTGCGAGGTCCCTGGACAAACTCGCATACAGGCACGGCCGCTAATTGCTGTAATTTTCCACACAAATACAGGCAGGCCAGAAATAGCCATCCCGCCGCTTCAGGAGACCTAAAGGCAAGTACCACATTATGTACGCACGCTACTTACAAAGAACTTCCTGCCCCGAGCAGGCAGCTTGACGAGCCGAACCTACGGCCACATTTTCCCCTATAAGAACCCCTAACTTTGAGAGCTTCCTCGGATCACTCCCGACTTCCATCCAGCCTTGCTGCCGCTTTCCTTGGCGAGCCTTCCCCTCAGTCCCACGTACTGAGAACCTTCACATCTGCAAACTCTATCTTCAGACTACCCGGGCCTCAGGACAGGTGTAGTATTACCTATACCAAAAACCTCCTTTAAAAATCCCTCTCTCCAACTCTAGTTGGAGAGGGGGATTTTTATTTCTCTAGTTATCTGTGTGAGTGTGTTGCATACACTTGTTTGATTGTATTTTAATAAAAACAACAATTATTATTTCACCTCTGTTTGCTCCTTGACTCGGCCTGACCTTGTAGACATTGGGTAAAAGATCTCGCTCTGTTGCCGTGCCTCTCACAGTGCCAACTTGTGCTCTTTGCTAATTTCCCCAACTTATAAAATTTGGAGACCATTTAGGTGTCCCTCACAGGACCCCCAGAAATCAGGTTAACAACAGTTGGATAACTACCTTAGGCAAAGGTTTCTCCTTCTTCCTCAGCTATGCAAAAGGTGCTTGATAATGTCCAGGTGCATTTCCACAGACACTCCGTGGCTGGCAGTGGGGAAAGGAGTTAATCCAGGATGTCATCTACTCACTGTAGTACAGCTGGGGAAGAACGAATAGTCTTTCTTCCTGGGACCTACAGCATAAATAAACTGATTAGGATTTTTGCCATGATCAGTAAACTGAATGGGAATTTTGAATTCCAGCTATGGAAATTTTGGAATTCCTTGTAAGCTCTGCAGGGATTCTCTATGATATTGGCAAAGTGTAGGAAATGCCTGGGAACCCTCTTTCTCAATCCCTGGCAAAAAATTATATTTATAGGGAGTCCCCAGTGAGGAAAAGGTTAAGAACCACTGCTCTATGACATGAAATCAGAACACCTCTGCAATACACAGAGAATCCATGAAGGTTTGTCAGAGTTCCCTAATGGAAAATATTTCCTGAAACCAAAACTTTTACAAACCACTGAGTTACATCATCAATCCATTTAATATCAGACTGTTTATTGACTATCAATGTAATCCTACAGATTTGTTGTTTGTTGTATGTCTTCAAGTAGAGGCTGACTTATGATGAACCTATCATGTTTTCCCCCCAAGATCTGTACAGAAGAGGCTTGCCTTCACCTTCCGTTAAGGCTGAGAGAATGTGGCATACCCAAGATCACCCAGTGGGTTTACATGCCCAAGCAGGGATCTGCACGCCGTTCTCCAGATTCCTAGTACACCACTCAAACCACTACATCACATGGAAGTTAAAAGTTCTGGATATGATAGAGATGGAAAAGGTAGCATTTTCTTTGAAGAATAAATCTATCCAGAACTTTGAGGAAGAATGAAAAAGAGTATTGGATTGGGTAAGGATATAAATGTATAAGAAATCAAGGAAGAAATAATGTAACTGTTCTTCTCTCTGTAAGATGGAAATTATGTTTGAAATGGAATGGAAATAAGCAATTTCTACTGGAAGATTTAAGCATGGAAGTGTGAGGGCTGTGTGTTTTATTTACGAGAAAACTTTTAATAAAATTATAGAAAAAAACCAACAACAACCACTACATCACACAGTCCTGGAAGTAAATCTCGCTCAACTCGGTGGGGCTTTCTTCTAAGCAGACACCCATATGATTGTGCTGGAAGGCTGCAACTGTAAATATACTTGCTAGAGGAAAAGCCTTACTAGACAAGTGTGGAATTTACTACCAAATAAACATGCAAAGGATTGTGCTGTAAAGCTCTAATTCTACGCATAAGCCCCACTGAGCACAGTGGGTCTTAATTCCAAATAAACATGTGTAGGACTGGGCTGAAAAGTATCTTTAAACAGCTGTCAGTCAAGGCAAGCCTGCCCTTACTAGCTACTGGAATATCTTCTTCCCTAGACTTTATAAAACCTGTTTCATAAACATTGTTTCATAAACATTGTTTTGCAATCGTGAATGTGCTTTATGCACTGGAACAATCAGCCTAAATACAAGGACTTCCACTATAGCTATGAACTAAAACATTATGTTCAAAAACAAGCAGGATGATCATGATAATCATAGTGCTGTCAGGTAAAGTACGTTTGTTTTGTTTGGAAAGTAGTTAACAGCTAGAGAATCCGACCACCCCCACCCACGTGAAGCGGGTGGGGGGGACACCATTTGCCGTCCTCCCGCGAGAGGAGAGCACAGGCTGGAGGGGGCGTGGCGCCAAGGCTCTATTTAGGGCTGCCCCGCCTCCCCTCCAGCTTCTTTCTCAGAATTCCAGCGACCCACCCTCCCACCCTATGGTTTCAGTGTAAGGATCGCTGGTCGCTTCGGGGCTGGCTAGGAATTTTTTCCCCCTTTACGGGGGTTTTCGCCTACCCTACACTGCGCCAAGGGATTTGGGTAATTGGCTGCTTCGGGTGGTGTCATAAATAGGTGGTTAAATAGGTATCCACATTCACTTACAGGTTCCCTGGCCGGTAAGGGGGGGGGGTCCATGGGTTTCGGCGTGTACCTATGGCACCCTTTGGTGTAGGATAAAGACTATCCTTGAGGAGGGCCCGGGACTAGCCCTTACTGGCTTGAGCCCGGGGGACTCGATTTCGGGCTCACCTTCCAGAGAGGGGCCGGCCAAGGTCATGGTCCACCTTCTGGGCTTGACTTTGGGGCCTGGTATCTCGTCCTGCGGCCAGGGGAGATGGTCTGAGGCTGACTCTTGCCCTGGTCCACCCAGGTTGGTGTCCCCCACCTCTTTTAGAATAAACATGAAGCCATGTGCACGCTCAAGTCCAAGTTCAAGTTCAAGGTCATGTTCATTACCATTGTATGTTAATTAGGCATATTAATAAATTGCCCTTAGTTCAACCCAAGCCCTGTGTGTGGTCTCCTCATTTCGTGGGTGGGCGGCAAATTTAAAGGTATAGCAGAGAGAGAAATTCATTGATTTAGCTAACTGTTTTACGAGGGTCAGGTTCACTTGGTCAGTAATCTACAGAACAAATCTAACATGAAGAAGAACATTATGTTCAGTAATGTATTTCAAAGCTACAGCTAAACAATGTTGCAGACTTTTTTCCTTAATAAACAATGAAATTTACAATGCAGTTTTGAGAGAAATCCAATGAGGAGAAGAAATGACCATATATGGAGCACAATGAATAGAATATAAGAAAGGGGGAATGAACAACAGAAAGTTGGTGGAGGGCAACTATAGCAAAGGAACCTAAGTAAGGCATGGAGACACTGCCTTCAGGAAAACAGTGATATAAAACTATAAAGGCCTCGGGAGAGTCCTGCTGATTTTAAGTAATATTTTCATTAGCACCAACATAACCATATCACTTTCCCTGAAGTTCACAGATTATAAGAGAAACATTTTAGTCAATGCAGCCCTATAGTTTCCACGCACCTGCTGCTTAAGCCAGTCTGAAACCCAGCATTAAGGTATTCCAGTTAAGTTTTAGCAAAAGACATAACAAAATAAACTATCTTATTAATACCATTCTCAGTCAGGAATTCATAAGCTTTGTACAAGTTAGCTTCCCTGAATCTTGATAAGACAAGATTAAGCTGAAGCAATGGTATAGGTGTAAAGTGGGGGTGAGAATGAAGGCATTGCTCCTCCAATAAATATTCAGTACCTTGAAATGAAATTTTCCTTCAGTAGACTGCTAGACTAAGACATTGAAAACTGTACACACTTAGAACATTCGCTGTGTTCTCATTCCCTTGGCAACTCTGCCTGCTCCTTTTTTTGGATGTCAAAACAGTATATCTAAAGGCTCCACTGAAGTTTTAAGTTAGTACAGTCATAGATATTTCAGGACTGAAGGAAAATTCATGGGAGGAGAATTCTTATTTGGAAGCATAATGGTCACAATTTTGAGGAGCCCAATAGTTACACCCCTGAGTGGCAGAAAGAAAAGAAGATTAGTTAATGGTACTTATTTGTTTGTTTTTTTAAGTCCTATCTATTAACAAAGAGGTTAAAAGAAAGGAAATTAAAAGGACCATAGAGCCCCAGCATTTCTGAGCCTGAAGAGGGGGAAAAAAACATTGCTGAGGCAATGAAGTGTTGGGGATGAAGCTCAGCCCCATATACCTGTGATCACTATTTGATCTTTGCTAATGTGGCAGGTTCAGTTCCAGATCACCCTCATAAAGTGAATATCACCTTACAGCGAATTACAGCCTTTCTTTCACTTACATGAAAAAAGTCTTAAACATATTTACACTATCATTTATTAAGTGTATAATAGCGCTATGTCTAAAAAAAAAAGATTTAAAAGTAAAAATAATAAATTTTCAAATTTGCCAGAAGAGACAAAAGACATACAGTGCACAAATGCTATAAACCACATGGGTCAAACATAAGGCCATTTCATGTGGCCCTCACACCTCTCCTGCAGCTGTGGCACCCCCCCCCGCCTGGTGAGCCCAATTCCCACATTGCAGGCCCCTGGCTGCCAGTATTCTGAAGAGAGGCCCAGCAGCCAGCACTCACAATCTACTTCTACTTCTGACTTCTCCTCTGTCCAAGTCTTGCCATCAGAGTGTTGCCGCAGGTTGCCATGGCAATCCTCTGCACAGCTTGCAGGAGTTGGACAGAGGAGCAGTCAGAAGTAGAAGTAGGTTGCGAGTGCTGGCTGCTGAGCCTCTCTTCAGAATACCGGCAGCTGGGTGGCCCGCAGTGTGAGGATAGGGCTCAACAGGTACAGAGAGGGGCACAGGAGAGGGAGGAGCATAAAGATCCACAGAGAGGTCTGAGGGCTGAAAGAGGCACAGATTATTACTAAAACCAGTAATAATTGAATGCAGAGGCAATTATTTAATATCATAAAAGAACAGATACAGTTATATAGTCTTACAGATACAAACAGTCCTTTGAGGGCAACCACAATGCTGATGCAGCCCAAGATGAAATGGAGTTTGACACCCCTGCTAAACCAACTGAGCTGAGGTAACAATATGGCCCTGTACATTATAAGTGAAAAGTGCTGGATTAGCAAAATCAAAGTGCCTTAAAACAATGTGGTTGTTGTGTGCCTTCAAGTTGTTTCCAACTTTTGGTGACCTATCACAGGGTTCTCTTGGCAAGATCTGTTCAGAAAGGGTTTGTCTTTGCCTTCTTCTGAGGCTGAGAAAGCATCACTCAGGGGTTTTTTCCATGGCTGAGTGAGGATTCGAGCCTTCATCTCCAGAGTCATAGGCCATTTCCACACTACACTGGGATAATGCTATTATTCCACTTCCATTCCAGTTTAAGGAGGGGCATTTAGAATTCTCAACCAGAGAGATCTTTGGTCTCAGTAAACTACAAACCCCAGGATTTCACAGGATGTTGAAAGTGGAATAATAGCACAATAACTATGTAGTCCGGAAAAGCAAACCACCACACCACACTGGCCCTCAAGCTATGTCTGTACATTTAGAAGATACGCAGATCCTGATCTCTATATTTGTGGATACAATACATGCATAAACAGATGTGGCTTCTCGTTAAGTCTAATGGCCAAGCTAAGTAGCATGTCATTAGAAGCAGAAAACATGTCAATGTTCCAGAGATGCAGTTCCAGCACAGCTTAATGCCTGATCAATGAGACTTACTGAACATATTTACCCCTAATGATGAATCACCAAACAAGCAAGGAATGGGTAGGAAATGTGTGTTGTGAGAATCAAACATTTTTCAGCACTCAAGGAATTTTTTCTTCTCTCAGTGTAACATAGCATGACCTGTCTGTTCACTTTACAAACAAACCTAGCACTGTAAACCCTGATCTATCTTCTCTCTATTGTTGTGTTTTATGGCTGTGGAGTAGGTTGTAGTTTGTAAATTCTGATTCTAAATGACTTTCACCTAAAGTTTACTACAGCTTGTCCTGCCTATCTCATCTGCACAGACACTTGAAAGAAGATCCTTTTGATCAAGAAGCAGATTCAGCAAATCTTAGTGCAGAGACGCTGGGAGTTTTTAAGCAAGTCCTACTGGTTATTACAGTTTGTGCTCTGCAGAACACTTTGCTGAGTTGAACTTGCAACAAAAGAGGTGAGGCTGTTACTATCCTTTGCCAGGAACTGGCAAGCTGACATTTTGCAATGCTCATTTTAACTATCATAATCTTATTTATTTTAATGAAGAATCGACTCACCACTACAATGCGTTTGCTGTTATGTACAAATGCACACACTTTTGAACATCAAAGACACTTTAGAGCAGTGTTCTTCGAGGCTGATGAATTTAAAACAAGTAATTGCATTTCTACATTTCTTACTTCATCCACATTATCCAACAGGTTTTTCTGTCTTTGCACCTCAGGGCAAGACAATTTTTAAGTATCTCTTTGGATTTTACTTGGAAATAATCAGTAATCTCAGTAATCTCAGGGAATAAATAAACAAGTTGCAGGACTGCAACTGGTGGGAAAGCATAGACATAAAGGAGATGGAACTGTTCTAAGCAACGTTGTGAAAGAACCAGGTCATAAACACGCACATACACAAATGTATATTTGGCATGGTAGTTGGAAGATCTGCAGAAACAATGCTAAATTTTGTGAAGAAACCCACAATCCACACAGATTCTGCCTCTTGGCCATAAAAAATAAGAAAGTCACACCTGCCTTAGTATCTGTCATCATCATATCCATGAATTCACAAAGCTGGGTCCACCATTAATAAAAAGCTGGGTAGCAGATACTATGAGCAGCAGTGAGCTGTTGAAGTCAGAGATTTATAAGCAATATGGTTAGCCCCGGGTCTATTACCTGCAGATATAATAGCTGTCCTATTGCAAATGTTGATTCATCTGCCAGTCTGGTTGCCTTCTGAAGAAGGAGTGAGGGAAGGTATAATCCTGAGCTTTACTTCAGGTCTCTGCTGGCTTATAGACCAAGTAGAGTTAGTGGAGCCCCACATACACATGCTATCTATGGCTACCCCCTTCCTCAGGCAGGAAAATGTTTTTGGCAGGTTCTGGACACCAGCATGCTATCAAAAGGGGAAGTATTACATACTATCACATTTTATCCTCACAACTCTATGAAGTAGCTAGAGAAGGAGGAAAGAGGAGTTTGGTCCAAAAATCTGAACGACTCCAGTATACCTGCTCATAAACTAGCACTCTTAATCCTACAGTGGAAGTGGGAATCATCTGGTCTTCCTGATGTAGAATTGCAGCTCCCAGCATTCCCCACTGTTGCCTATGCTGGCTATGGCTGCTGAGACTTCCAGACCAACAAATATCTAGAAGGCTTCATGATTCCAACCTGTCTCCTACTGTTTTAAAATATAATTGAAAATTCCCCTATAGTTTTTTTAAAGCAACCTTCATACATAGATAACTTGTATGTCTCATATACAACTAAACTGAAGTCTTGTTCTCTCCAACATTCTAACTTCTCATGGCAAGATTTTTTTTTTCCTTTTGACATGGGGGAACATTTAATCATGTTTTCTCTTACATGCATCCTGGAGTGATGACAGTCTCCAAGGGCTGCACTTTGTGAAGAAGAGGTAGTGGCGGTAGAAAGCATGACTGTGTATTGAATTGTGCACCAATATAATGGCATATAGGTTTGGATACCTGCTTATGGAAATCTCATAGGTACCCTGTTGTCCACCATGTGCATAGAATGCTGGACTAGATAGACCTTTGGTCTGATCTCACAGGGCACTGGTTCTTATGTTTATAACAAGTAATGTTCAGACACTACTGAAGAGGCAGGACTAACTACTAGTTAGTATCAACCAACTGGATTTATAATGCAGTATTGCATTTTAACTAGTGTCAAAATCACATTGGTTATTTAAAATATTTTATCCTAATGACAAAGTAGAAACCTAAAATGTACATAATAAAATGTTAAAAATGTACATTTTTCTATGTACATAGAAAAATGCTACTACAGAACATGGAAGCCATGGTTACAAAGGTTATCAAAGGTTATTGTGAGTTTAATAAAGACAGCCAAAAGGCTATAGAAAGAAAGGAAAAAAAATCTTACGTAAGTACCTGGCTGACATCCAACTCTTTCTTATGTTTGCCTGGGTCAACAGTGCACCGGATATCTGAAGAAATTGTGACAAAAAGATTTTAAAAGGGCAATCCCCTTCTTTTATGGCTAGGAGTGTTTCTCAGGTGGTGACATTAAATCAGACATCTGATTTAGACATGCCATCTCCTTTCATATCTCTCTTCCTTCTTCTCCTACCATTCACAACTTTTAAAACAAGATGTTCCCAAACGATCTGTACTGACATCCAGTTCTATGTGAAATGACAATAAAAAATAATTAGGGGAAATTGAAGAAACAAAATCTGAAAATGATAGGAAGAACTTGAATCAAAAGAGTAGAAATAAGAGAGAAAACTATTCATAAAAAAACCCCTCATTGGAAGCAAAACTGGACTCTGGAAAAGTTTTTAAGGCATGACAACTAATGAAACAGTTCTTTATTAACATAACAAAAGCCCATCAATTGCATTATTGTAGAGTAGAAACAGATATTTATCTGATACAGGGATGCACAACTGTGGCCCTCCAGATGTTTTACAGCCTACAGCTGTCATCCTAACCAATAAAGCCAATGTGAAGGATTATGAGAATTATAATCCAAAACATCTGTAGTGTCACAATTTCTAATACAAAGCATGAACTTTGTTTTAACTACTTGCCTTTAACTTACCTGTATTTAGAAACTGTGACTGAGTGGCACAAAATATAAATATTTTAACAAATGCAACAAATAAAGGTTTAAATCAAAGAAGTAACACATACTATAAAATCATATATCCAGTTCTCACAAATAGTATATGAAGGTAGTAGACATCTTTCCCAAAAGTAGCCTGTTACCACAGTTTCTAGCTGGACTTGGGGGATACCAGATATCATTTTGATATCAATAATTTGGCCTTTTTCACCTATTCCTTCCCACATGCTTGTGAGGCCCCCAGACAAGCACGCAAACAGGCTCGGTCGCTAATCACTGGAATATTCCAAACAAATACAGACAAGCCAGAAATAGCCAGACTGCCACTTCAGGAGACCTCAAGGCAAGTACCATATTATGTATGCACACTACTTACAAAGAACTCCCTGCCCCGAGCAGGCAGCTTGACGAGCCGAATACTCAATTGTCAAGCACTCTGTGTTTGCATACTGGCTACCCTATTCGGACTTAACTCAATCATGCTAAATTCTGACCTTTCGGAGGCTTTGTCTCCAGCCCGAAACTCAATGTTTTCCCCGAGTACAGACTAGCCTACAGCCACATTTCCGCCTATAAAAACCCCTGACTTTGAGAGCTTCCTCGGATCGCTCCCGACTTCCATCCCACCTTGCTGCCGCTTTGCTTGGCGAGCCTTCCCCTCAGTCCCACATACTGAGAACCTTCATATCCACGAACTCTATCTTCAGACTATCCGGGCTTCAGGACAGGTGTAGTATTACCTATACCAAAAACCTCCTTTAAAAATCCTTCTCTCCAACTCCAACCTTTATTTCTCTAGTTATCTGTGTGAGTGTGTTGCATACACTTGTTTGATTGTATTTTAATAAAAACAACAATAATTATTTCACTTCTGTTTGCTCCTTGACTCGGCCTGACCCCGTAGACACTGGGTAAAAGATTTCGCTCCGTTGCCCTGCCTCTTGCAGTGCTTACTTGTGCTCTTTGACTAATTTCCCCAACATGTATAACTTGGAGAGCATTTAGGTGTCCCTCACGGGACCCCTAGAAATCAGAGTAACAACCCCTTCAAACTGTGGCAGCAAAGGGACAGGGCTCATATGACTGAGTGCTCCTTCATATAACACACTAGCCTATATACCCACCGTTGTCTTGGTGTTTATTTTCTCATAGGTAATAATTGTTAGAAAGATTTGAGATCCTGCATCTCTAATTCCACAAACTGTCTTGTCCAGTACCTGTAACTTTTCCCTAGATTCTCTAATCCACTTTGTATTCAGAGTTATTAACATAGATTGGGTTCCTGAGGGAACACACTGCCCTCATCCTTGCTGCTAGGCCTCATCTCCATAGCAACCACCCTATTAAAGACAGGCACATTTGACTGAGGCCCAAGAGCTCTCTCGCTGAGAATTCTAAAAGCCCCTTCCTAAACTACAAACCCCAGGATTCCATAGAATCTTCTTAGGTAGCCAATCATATGAGGTCTTCTCGCCTGACACAGCCAATCATATGAGGTCTTCTCTGTTTGACATGGACAAATAGACAAACTTTGACTTTTATATAGTAGGTAAACAGACAACTAAATGACAAGGTGAAATGTTTTAGACCATTGTGTACCCGGCTGTTCCACTTTTCTATGGGCAGGGAAGCTCTTCTTTGTAAAAATACTCTAACATATGTGCCCATGGCTACACTTTGAAGTGGTACACTTCACGAACAGCTTATCACTCATCTTTTGCTGTTTGTATGAAAGGGGCCCCAGAGGCTCTATGTTCAAGGGACCTGGGGAAATCAGGAACAAGCCTTTTCACTGTAATCTAATAACTCTTGTGCATCTGCATGAATGATACACATACTCATTTACATTTCGGCAAGCAGCCATAGCGTGATCCAATATTTGGCAAGCACAGGAAAGCCAGCTGATTCTGCCCTGCTTTCCAGAAACATCCAGTCCCAGCTGAGTCATAGAAGGCTGATAGCAGGGGAAGAGGGGGCTAGTTTACCATGTAACTGGAGGCAAAATGTGCAGTTGTAAAAAGAGGGGTGTGTGGAATCTAGACAGGTTTGGCTTATTAAGTGTTCACATTTGAATAACAAGGACAGTATGCATACGAATTAAACATACAGTTTAAAAAAAATGCCCAAAACATATTAAATCACCTTTTTGACCCAAACATCCTCCTTTTCACCATCTTCAGGCAGAAGCAGTCAGTCGCGTAGGGACAGGAGGGCGATGGAGGCAGTTCGCCACGGGCAGCAATGTTTTTGGGGTGTCCTGGCTTGTAGCAACGCCCCTGTGTGCTGTGGCCATACCCCCATGCACTGCGACCATACCCCGACACATGAGGCCATGCCCCCGCCCTCCCACCCTGCACTCCAAGCTCTGCCACTGGAAGAAGTAGTCTTCTTTTGTGTTTTAGGCCTATCCCAGATTCTGGGTTCTTTTTTCTGCAGCCAATGCAGAACAGCTGACCAAGGGCCCCATTTTGGCAAAGGTGGCATAGACTTTACTATATAGACTGTTGTGTAGAATGGGGACATTTTAAACTGTCAGCTGAGATGTACTTTTTGGAAATTTTCCTGAAAACTGGAGAACCTCTGTTTCTGAGAGGTATCAATTTTGACAGCACAAATTTGATGAAGCTGCTCTTGTACAGATGTAAATATCCCTGAGCTGGAATATATAGTGCTATATGAGCTGGTGGATTGTTTGTTAGTCAACAAAGTATGGCGCATTCATAAATGAATCATTGCTGTATGTAGATAAGATCTATTAATGCAAGGAGAGAAACAGATATTGATATAGGGTGTAAGCAAGGAGGTGTTAATTTGGCTTTGTTTTAAAAAAAAAATTAGGGTCACTCCAATGAGGAATTTGCACAGTTGGACTATCTGCTTTAAAAATGCCCTGACCTATATAATATGACAAAATGAGGTGGGCTACAGTGACTTTGCCTGTTGCTATCAGAATGATATTTAAAAGGTAGGGAATAATTGTGAAGACTGTCTGTGGCTCAAATTGCCACAGGTTATAAGCTTTTAATTCTCAATCAGATAGGCTTAGTGTTAAGTGGAAGATGGATATCATGTGGTGCAATTCTGAGCATATGGTGGAAATAGAAAAGCTTTTCCAAGAACTGTTCTTGATAGCATTGCCCTACTTATTTTCCCTTAACTATATTCAGTTCAAATCATTCTTCTTGTCTCCAGGTGTGCCTATTCTTTAAGGAAACAAACTGAACTTCCAGCATCATATAATTTATTCAAATATGTTTGGCCTACCTAGAGAAAGAGGAGGTGCACTACTGTGGTGCTCACATAGTGTTACCCTAAGAGGTGGGGGACATTGGGGTCCACCCACAATGACAGCATCTCCTTAGAATTTGGGGGAATTATAGGTCAAAGGAGACCTGAGAGAGGAGTGTAATGGCAGGATCTTTTCACCCATGTGTAACAGTACTAACTATAGAGAGGACTCCAGTTAAAGTTATACAAAATATTTTATTTGAATTGACAAACCTATAAGAAATTACTCTTAAGAGCCATACAAAGCTATTGAAAAGTGAGGCGAAAAAGGTTGGATGGAGAGTTGCCAGTCTTGCAGAAAGTCAAAGCAGAGGGGCTCAGATAGTGTCTGAGGTCAGCACAGAGAGGAGGCAGTCTGGGGCACACTACATTCTATGTACTACATATTACAATTGGCTGAGGTCAAAGCTAGGGTTTTTATACCCTATTTCATACCCTGTAGGAGATATGTAAACAAATGGGAAAACCATAATGGCTTTCCCACAGGACTGACAAAGGGGTCCAGAATGGGCTGATTGTTTTAAATTTGGAATGACAAAACATTGATGGGAGTCATGATAATCTCTTAATGTTCAGTCAGGTAGAGGTATAGGGAAGATCTCCTTAGTGTAAGATGGATGGATGGTCTCTGATTGCTTTATCAGCGCAGTTCATCCTTTATCAGCGCAGTTCATCCTCCACTGTATTTGAAAGTGCAAAAGAGCCTGAAGCAGTGAAGAGATTAGCACATACCCATGAGTCCTGGGTTTTCTGCATAATCCTACCTGGACTTATGACCCCCAAACACATCTCAGGTCAGTGTAACCTTGATCGTGTCCTTTGGTCATTAATAAGTTCAATTTATGGAAACTACATATCTCGTAGGAGGGATGGTAGGGTATGGCCACAATAGCACAATCAGTACAATTACAGCAACAAAACCAAACACACACACACACACACACAAGTCAAATACTACAATTTGCAGTCATAATCATGCGTCACC
Organism: Iguana delicatissima; assembly: GCA_948472985.1. Lineage (NCBI taxonomy): Eukaryota > Metazoa > Chordata > Lepidosauria > Squamata > Iguanidae > Iguana > Iguana delicatissima. The sequence goes on from CAOKZL010000186.1 coordinate 1,019,333, forward strand.
AGTGAGCTTTATTGCTGGTACATCAAATGTAATCATGTTCTCTGATTTGACAGTGTTCTGCTGCCAACCTCACAATTTATGGAAATCAAAACTATGCTATTCTTGCCAACACCATTAATATACATCTGCTTCACCTTGCCACTTCCTGTATACTTTAACTGTACCACCACCACTCCACCATAGCTTCTATATATTATTTTTCTCTTTGCCACTTGTGAAATAACTCTCTCAAAACAGTTAGGTGTCCTGATCTTTCCTTGCAGAAATATCAGTGGGGTGCTGACATACACAATGACCCTCCATCATGATAAAATACCAAATAAGATACATAACCATGAAGTGACCAGTAAGTCCCACCTCCGTTTGAGAACTGAGTGGCTCCAGGAAAATTCCAAACTTTAGGCCTAATGCCCTTCCCTGATGATTGTTGGCTATGGAATGGATGTTTCAGTCCCACACAACTGGAGGGCATCAGTTTCAAAACATTGCTCTTGGCATTTCAACCTTTTCAGAATATTCTGTTTTAAATTAATCACTGTTATAAATTAGCCCCCAGTGTTGATACTGGTTGTAATAATAAACATGCTCTAGTTCAAATGAGTAATTTGTTTACTTAATCAGCTTATCTAAAAACACGTTGTCCATTAAGTTAATGCTCACAGAGAAGAGGGTATTATGAAAACTCTCTATACAATCATACTTTTATTATGGTCTTATTTATCACATGACATTGATACACATGATATCTAAGGCAGGATGTATTCATCTTAACGATTAAAGTGTATTTGACACTAATGATTAACAGGAACCCTCAGAAACCAGAAAAAATATGGCTTTGGATTGTTTCAAACTTGAAAAAAAGATAAGACATATTTTAGAAGCCTACATATTTTTAGTGCATGTGAAAAAGTCACACAAAGCTATGAATTCCACATTAATAGGTCATAGATAAGTTTATAGAACATTTCATATAACGTATTATCTTCTTTTCCAAAAAGCGCAGTGTGGTAAGCGTGTGCAACTTGTGACCCACCAAACTAAACACAACCTACCAGCCATGTTCTAAAATAAATTCCTTATTGCTATAAATAATCATAGAATCACAGAAATGTAGAGTTGGAAGAGACCACAGAGGCCATCCAGTCCAACCCCCTGCCATGCAGGATAATAATAACCTAGCAAGCTACATGGTCAGTGGATGGCATCTAGCCTGTGCTGAACTCTCCATACGTATAATCTGCATGCCTGTTGATATTTTAGGGCATTTTGTTGGGGCTGATTTTCACTGCTTATCTGGAATCTGATGCCTGCTGCGATACTGGTACTATTCACAATTCACATATCCAGCCTTATTTTTTTTTAACTCCTGAGGAGAAATAAAGACACATCATGTGTTGCTTCTGGTAGCATAAGAGGCTTCATAAATAGCTGAACAAGGTAGTTAGACAGTGACATTAATATCATATATTATAGATCCCCTGTGTACATCATATGTATGTGATGAGGAGCAAGCAATATAATGGATTCTAGTATCTAGGTCTCAGGAGCTTTTAGTGTTTATGTAGCAGCTCACAGAACCAACCTGTAGGAGCAACTTTGGAGTTCACTGCTCCCTTGGCCACCCGTTCAAACACCTCAAGTTTCCAGATCAGAACTTCAAATGTTAGTTTTTAAAATGGATCCTTTTTTAAATTTTTAAAAAGTATCTAAAACTGATATTAAAGTTGCTTAAGAGCAAATCAGCTGCTGGCCTATAGTGTAAAGCACACTTGCTTCCCATCTACCTCATTGGCTCAATACCCACACTAGTGCCCAGGGCAACCATATGCTTTCCCCCCTCCACCATTAGTGAGCTCACACCCCTGCAACTATAACAGTAACTAAAAATTAGAGCCATCCTATAAAAGAAGCTGTTGTAATCATAATATGCACTAATCACACTTTATCTATAGAGAAAGGAACTAATTACAAGTAACTGGGTATTTGTAACATATTGCTTCCTAGCTCTGTTCCAGATATTATTTATTTCTAAAATGTCTCAAAGGGAACTTGCTCAGAAAATACACATTGGTTACCTCTTTGAGGCTTGTATATCTTTCCTGTGCACATTCTCCTTCAGACATCAGGCTAGAAGCAGCACACGCATTATATGTGGATCCACTGGCAGTAAGTAATGAATTGTCTAAAGCTGCTCTGAGATAGTTATGGCACCTAGTTCTGTATGTCTCTCACTATTCCAAGGTGTTTCCTACTGAAATCTCTCTTATGTGTAGTCTACTGCTCTTTTTAACCTCTCATGTAATTCTTCTATGGCTTTCAAACTGTTAATATTATACCACAGATTAAAATATGATTATATAAAAGGAAATTAGAATTTTAAAAATTCATTTTATGTCTGCTCCAACTGATAAGAAACACCCCTGAGTGCATTTTTTGTTGTACTGGAGTGCTCTGTACATTATGCAATCTTGCTCCACAGGAAATAAACAAGTTGTATGCTTTACATAACACAGAGAAAAGCTGCAGTCTCAGTTGACAGATCTCCATAAATGAATGGTGTTCCGATTATTAAGTGAAATGGTTAGTAGCTAGGAATCACCATCTTTTGGTTTACATGCACAGCCTTAATTCTCTACATGCTTTGTGAAAGTGACTTAAAATATGAACAGTAGGCAAATCATTAAAACTACTTTGGTGTATGTGCATCAGTTTAGCTCAAATATGAAAAATCTTTAGTGAACAGATCTCAGAAATCTGAAAACTGTCATGTCTGAATAATAGAAGCCTGTCTCATCAGCAACCCTTGCCCCCCCAAAAATAAAGTAAAATAAATGGTAAAATGCAACTAGTCTTGTTTGATTTCAACAATCCTCTGCAAAAACTTTAAAATGTTGACAAATCCTAAATGATTCCCCACAGAATTGCTACACAAATATGCTTGCAATCTATATCCATCACTTGAACCCACAAAATTTTAAAACTGTCCCTAATAATGACCCTTCTCCCTCACTCTGTCTGTCCCAGTATTGTTCACACTACCAGTTCCTTGCAAATGTCTTCTATGAATCCAACACACTATAATTCAGCCAATTTCCTGTACTAATGTTAACAGCCTAATGCTATTTACAAGACTGGGTGCTGCAATGGCCAACACAGATTACCACCATCTGTGAGGCAAAGGGTTTAATATTGGAGATCTGAGCTCACATACAGTTTCCCAAATCTCTTTCTCAAACCTTAAGGTCACTTGGTTCAGCTTTGGATTGTATTGCACATGTACCACACTCTCTGTTCATTAATTGTTTTATTTACAACATTCAAAGGCTGGCCTAGAACAAACAGTTCTCCAGGCAATTTACAACATACAACAATCGGTAAAAACAACATACAACATACAACAATCAGCAAAACCAGGTTTGGTTCATAACACTACTAGCTGTCCAGTTAATTGGTACAACCACAGAAAGACCCTGGAACCAGAGCTCTGGTGTGGGGAAAAATAAATCTTCAGGTACCCAAGCCAGGAAAACCTTTAAACAGGAGTCAGCAATTTCCAGATGTCAAGACCATCCACCACTCTTACTACTGAAATTTGGCAAGGCAACAGTAGCACAAGGAAAAAAACATTTTAAATGAAGTGCTTTACACAAGGTATACAAGAAGCATGGGCTTTTGTTTAAAACTAATTAGTACTTCAGAGAGGGTTCTAGGAGCTATTAGCATGATGGCAAATTAAGGAAAAGTGGCACTTTTTATGCTGCCACCACACCACTGAATTTGGGTGCTGTGGAAATAGTAGTTGGGATATTAGTTGCAGGAGGGCAGAAAAACTGTCAGGGGAAAGCATGCCCATGTGTTGCCCGGAGCAGAATGCTGGATCTGAAAATGAACTGGAAGCCAATGAAGGTGACAAGACTCCAGCACAGCATGTTCACATTTCCCAATCAACAAGCTTGCAGTCATATTCTAGATTAATATCTCTTGAATTCTGAATCCATTGGTTCATGTCCCAGTCTCTGGAGCAGCAGAACAAAACAAGGTTTCTCTACATGACATCATTTTAGATAAGATAGTTATGCTGGTACCTCTCAATCATCTCTTGTCCAAGCCAAATATAAGGCGTAGCTTCTAGATTTTTTTTATCACACTGATGTCTTCTCTGGACGCCTTTCAGCTTGCCAACACCCCTCTTGGGCTGTGGTGCCCAAAACTGTACATAGCATTCCAGGAATGATTTGACAAAGCAGAACAAAGTGGTCTTCTTACTTTCCTTGATCTGGACATAAGTCCTGCTAATGCAGTCTACAACTACATTGGCCTTTTTTGGCTGCAACAAACAGTTGACTCATGTTTAGCTTGTGGTCTACTAACACCCCCCCCCCGATCCTTTCTATATATACTGCTGTCAAGCCAGGTATTATTCTGTATCCTAGCACTGCTGTAGTCATCTGCAACAGCTGTGGTATGCTTGTGTTCTTGCCAGAGGATGTGGGTAGCTACACCTGCAACAAGAGCAAGCTGGTTGCCCTGCTGGAGCAGAAGGTCCAGCAACTTGAGGCCTGTACATCCACTCTTCAGCCTATTGGGGAGCGTGAGGTTTTCTTGGACAGAGCAGAGCAAACACACAGGGGATGTCTCTGAGGAGGTGGGTCAGTCCCCAAACTCAGGAGGTAGACATTTGGAGGAATGTGACACAGAGAAGCAGAAGGGATCTTTCTGTGAGTTTGGAGCTACACAATCAATTTATCAGTGAGGATGAGGGGCAGGAGCAACAGTGTCAGTCCTCAGAGAATGTGAAGCAGACCTTGGAAAATTCAGCACAAGGATTGGCCCCTGCCAATCCCCAAAGGAGGTGTGTAGCAGTGGTAGGGGAGTCCCTGCTGAGGGGACAGAAGCAGTGGTTTGTGGGCCTGACAGGCTATCTCATGAGGTGTGTTGTTTCCCTGGGGCAAAGATCCATGATATTACACATCAGCTGACAAAATTGGTCAAGTCCACTGACCATTATCCCTTCTTTTTGGTCCATGTGGGAACCAGCAACAACTGCAAGGCACAGCCTTCAAGACATCATAAGGAATTACGAGGCTCTGGGTAGGAAGCTTTAGGGCTTTAATGCACAGGTTGTTATTTTATCTCTTCTCCCAGTTGAAGGACATAGCCCAGGAAGGAGAGAGAAAAATAGTGGATGTGAAAAATTGGCTCTGCAGATGATGTCACCAGGAGCAGTTTGGCTTCTTGGACCATGGTCCACAATTCAATGAAGATGGACTTCTGGCAAGTGGTGGGTTGCACCTCACAGCAGTTGGCAGGAATATTTGTGCTAAAAATCTCAGAAACCTAATTAGCAGAGCTTTAAACAGAGCTGGGTGGGGAAGGAAGACAGTATTCTTGAGGGCAGGTGTTCATCAAGTGCTGGAGATAATAATCCAAATCTTATAGGGAGAACAGGGCAAACTGTACAGGCACCCAGCAGTGGGAAAGAAAGAAACAAATAAGCAGCTGTGGGAGGTGACCCAAAGTCTCAGCTGTCTCTACACTAATGCACAGAGCATGGGAAATTAACAGGATGAACTTGAACTTGTAGCACAGAAAAGTAAATATAACAGGCATCACTGAAACCTGATGGGATGAGTCTCACGATTAGCATGTAGCAACAGAGAGGTATAGCCTATTTCAGAGTAACAGATCAAACAGGAAAGGAGGAGTAGCAGCACTATATGTCAAAGATATTTACACCTGTGAAGAGATCTATGAGTTAAATCCTGGAAGGCAGGTTGAGAGCATCTGGGTAAAAATTAAGAGGGAGAGAGAAACAACAGTGATGTCACTGTTGGGGTCATACTGAGGACTTGGATGATGCCTTTGTTACCCTGATTTCTGGGGTCCCTTGGGGGACATTTCAATGTGCTCTATGTTATGGGGAATGGAAACTAGCCAGAGCACAAGCAATAGCAATGCGAGAGGCAGGGTAACCTAGCGGGGTCTTTTTGCCCAGTTTTTATGGGGTCAGGCCAAGCCAAAAACCAAGCAAAATTGTCTAATAAATGATTTTATTAAAAATAAAGACTTACGCATGTACGCACTTCGCACTCACTTACTCAAGACCTAGCGAGGAATAAAAAGAGAGGAAATTCGATAGGGGGGTTACAGCTGGGGAATACCGCACCTAGTCCTGAAGTCCAGAGGTCTGAGACAGCAGCGGTGCGACAGATGAGACTCAGCACGTGGAGGGCTGAGGGGATAGCTCAATGGACCAAGTGACAGTCTGCTGGGAAGCCAGGAGTGATCCAAAGAGGTGCTCAAAAACCGGGTCTGTTTATGGAGGAAAAGGTACCTGGAGGGCTAATCCTTTTCCGGGGAGAACAATAGGTGAAGGAGCTAGAACAAAGCTCCAATATGTCAACATCCTTTGCGTGATTGGCTTTGCCAGGGTTGTCAAAGCCTCGGCTGTATGCAAATCATCCTCACTTGATGGACTGTTTGTCAGATGTGTTAATCCCTTCAAGCCGGCTCTTTGGGGCTGAGGACCTTTTGTGTATTTTATGTTTTACATGTCTGGAGGTCTCCTGGGGCTACGTGACTATGGGTTTACTGGCCTGACCGGGTTTTTCCTGTTTTCGGCCGTTCGACCGTGCCTGCCTACATGCTTGTTCGGAGGACCTCTCAAGCATGTGGAGATATTTTTAATATTAAATTGTAGACCCCAGGATAGGGTTTATCTACTGCAGTAACACCTTCCTGGAACAGATGAAAAACATTCAGAAAAGAGAGATATAATAGTAATGAGAGATTTCAACTGTCATCATATTTGCTGTAAGCCAAACTCTGCCAAGAATCACAGATCCAACAAATTTCTCACTTACCTTGCAGATAATTTCATAGTCCATAAAGCGGAGTAGGGAACAAGGGAGACAGCTATTTTAGATCTGATCCAAAAAAAAAAAAAATCAAGAAACATTTTTCAGAACCACTTTTCCCAGAAAAATGGGAAAAACATAAAATTGGTGGGGGGAGAAAGGAAATTGGGTTATGGAATATTTTCTTTTCGAATGATGACTAAAACATTTAAGGCAAGGTAGTAATATATTTATTTCCCCAAAATTATTTCTGTAACTATGTAACATTTTTATATAAAACAATGTACAGCATCTGATCATTGCAATTCTTGGTCTTATCCTTTTATTGGTTCTTTTTATGGGAATGCATAGTTTATTTCTCCTTGACACTATGCTGAGACATTTAGAAAAAAATTTTTGGCTAATGCTAATGGTTTCTTCCAAATTGCTTTTTGCCTGTCTATATAAACTAGCAAAGCCAAATTTTAGGTGATTTTCTTACTTTTAAGTGATTTCTTACTATAAATCCACAAGTAATGCAAAGCATTACTACCACCCAGCCCAATGTTAATATTAATGAGTTACACAATGATTTTTTTTAAAAAAATCACCTCCAATCTCTCTGGTTCATACAGGGCAATCGGTCTTATAGGGTAATCCTGACTGATTGAAAAATCCCAGATGTTATTCCTGTTCTCATTCTATACTTGGTTAAAATAAACCAACCTGGGGAGCTGGTATAAAAAGTCTATGATACCAGGAGCTGATGAAAAATATTCTGGGAGAAACAAAACATGAATGGATTTCCAAAATAAATCAGAAAGAACAGGAGCAAAATGTGGGACTTTCTGGTCTTTTTAATCAATCTAGATACATCTAGAGTTGCTACAACGGTTGGGTGAGATAATTCAATAAATTCAGGAGCGTGCAATGGTATCTTTACCTGCATCTCATGCATGACCATTATTGCTGGGGGAGAGGGCATGGTTCCTCGATCCATACTTTTTACTTTTCTTGGGGAGATCTGCATGCTTCTTACTAAGGGAGAATCACTCCCCACAAAAATTTCTACCACAATCAGCCCTCTTTTACTCATGAAAATGACATCTGTAGGGATAATAACCTGACACATTCCAGCCATTATCTACTTGTTAAAGCCCACAAATACACCAGTGCAATGATACTAAAATGTTAACAAAAGTACAAAGAAGAAAAAAAGGAAGTCAGAGTACGACAGTACTGCTTTTCTGTTGTTTTTTCTCCTGTTCTGGCCTTGTCATTCATTGTATGTAGCTGTATCCCGTCTATCCAGTCAACTCACATCCATCCACTGAGGTAAACAAAAGCTGAACTTTATTGTCATTACGCAACGTAATGACAGCAAATGGAAAAAAGAGATAAGGAATGGAAGGATGGGTGAGAGTACGAGGTAAAAAAGAGATGTGCTCTTCAGGCAGCAGAAAGCAGCTAAAACTGAGAACAAGCCTCAGGGAGGAGATCTAATATGGGACAACCAGTCAAAACAAATCCAAAGAATCAGGCTAGACCAATTGGTAACTAAACTAACAAACATTAACAGAAATGTCCTGTTGAGGAAGAACCCCTCCTTTCATTTTCTTCCTTTTTTTTTTCTTTTGATTTGATGCTGTTGTTCGTCATAACATTTACAACAAAACAAAAAAAGTCTTTTCATGTTAAAACATAGAAAAATGTTTGATCCTTGTTGAAACAAGGCTCAGCATCGTATCACTTAGCTCTTTAGTGACTTTCAATCTATTGGGAAACCATTGTGAAGAACATCAAGTTGGGATTTTCCTCAGAAGCCAAAATGACGAAACAGAGGCTCTGAGGCTATCGTACAGGACACAGCACGAGGTGACATCACTCTTTAGAAAAGACAATTAATGCTTGGTCAAGTACAAAGGCGTAAGAAAAGAGGGATTACAGATAGATGGACTTTCAAAGAAGCCATGGATCTGAGCAGGGCTGTTGATAACAGGATGCCTTAGAGGTCTCCTGGGCTGCCACATGCCAAAGCCAGGTTCGTGGCCATTAAAAATAATCGACAGTATGCCTCACAGGAGAGCCTGAGTGGTGTAGTGGTTTGAGTGTTTGGACTAGGCCACCAGAAGACCAGATGAATCTCTGGGCAGCCATGGAAACCTAGTGGGCAACCCTGGGCAAGTCACTCTCTCTCAGCCTCATAGGAAGGCCAGGGCAAACCCCCTCTGAAAAAAATCCGCCAAGGAAGTCCTGTAACAGGTTTGCCTTAGGCTTGCCCAAAGTCAGAAACTACTTGAAGGCACACCACGCCATCATTCAGTGATGGCCAGGCCCTCCTGCCTCTTCTCCCCACCCACCACTGTAGAAAATCAAAAGAGAAGCCTGTTCCTCTATTTAAATCTTCCCCAGCTCTTTGTGACAGAACGATCTACAACATTTGGGTGCATTATACTTGCCCCCAAATGTTGTAGATCTTCCTATCACCAAGAGGGGGGAAATGTCTTTATAAGACCCCTGCAACATTTAAGATTTGCTAACTGATGCCGGAGCTCCCCACTCCTTTTCCTTTCCTCCCACATCCTCCTATTTTATAAGCCAGAGGGCCCGAGTTTTCGTCTTCTTAAGCTTCCCGGGCCTGCAGAAGAACTTCAGCACGAGGAGATACTCCTGCAGACCTCCCTCAGTGAAAGTTTCAACCAGCAACAGGCCAACCCTATTGGAGAAGGTTTATTGCAAGCAAATGAGGGCATGAAGGCAAAGTTAAAAGCAGTCCACGGAGAAGGAAGAGCGCCGATTATTTATTTATTTGTCTATTTTTCACAAGCCCTGCAAAGAGCCATGCTGCTTTCCGCTCGCCGCCCCTTCCTTCGGAGGCCGCCCCCATTCGCGAAGAAGTCGTTACGAGGAGAAAAACTCGAGCACGTGCCCTTGTTTTATAATTTCCCCGCCACGCCCCCTTCCCTTTGTGGCGCTCCTGCCCGCGGCCCGTCGAGCCAATGGAAAGTAAGACTGCGTGGAAAGTCAGATGACGTGTCCTTTTATGTAAGCCTGTGGCGTTGCTCGAGTCTGTCTCGCACGGCGGCAAGGGTGGGGGGCTGGACGGGAGGGGGAGAGGTGTGTGAGGTACTGGGTCTTACCTGTTATAGGAGCGGGTAGCCTTTAAAAAAAGGAGAGGAGGGGGCGAGGCTTCTCGTGCTCCAGCTTATCGGCTTTTCAACGCCCTCCCCCCTCCGCGCTTGAGAAAAGAGTAGTCTTTAGAGAAGCGCGCACGCGCGCCCGGGTCAAGAGACCGCTGGCGTTAGCCGTTGGAGTCTAGGAGAAAAGACCCGAGCGCCGGCTGTTGCTGAAGTCGTGTGCCACACCCCCCTCCGATTCTGGACTGGAGGGGAGGAAAGCAGAGGGGAATGGCGTCTCCCTCGGGGGCCGTGGACGTCGAGGTGGCCCCGGAGCCCGGCGGCGGCCAGTCAGAGCAGGAGCGGCTTCTGCGACGCGGGGAGCTGCTGGCGCTGGGCAACCACCTGAAAGAAGCGCTGGAGACCTACTCGGCGGCGCTGCGCTTCGGCCCGCCGCCCACCCCGAGCTGCCGCCGTCGCCTGGGCACGCTGGTGGACTGCCTGGTGCTGCACTACCGCCTCCGGCAGCGAGGGCAGAAAGCCGGGCCGGGGGAGCAGCGGCTGCAGCCGGAGGGAGGGGAGCCGCCGCCGCCGCCGCCGCCGCCGCCGCCGCCACCGCCCGGCGGCGGGGAAGAGAGCGCGGCCGCGGCGGGACTGTTCCGCTGCTCCGGCTGCCGGGGCTTCCTGGGCGAGCCGGTGACGGCGCCGTGCGGGCACACCTCCTGCCGCCGCTGCCTGCGTGAGGAGCTCCGCGTCCGCTGCCGCCGCTGCGGCGAGCCCCTTGGGGCGTCTTCGTCCGTCACCGTCGTGCTCGGCCACTTGGCGGAGAAGTGGTTCCCGGCGGAGTGCGAGAGGGCGCGGGGCTGGCGCCGCCTCAGCGAGCTTCTGGGGCAGGGGCAGTTCCGGGAAGCTCTGGAAGCCGCCGGCCAGGCCCTGGGAGAGGGTAAGCGACCGGAGCCCGGGCCTTTGGGAGCGAGTGGGGCGGGCGCGGTGTCGGGACCCCCCGAGGGAGCAACGCCTCCCGGGCTCACGGCCAAGCGCCACTGAGTCCCCGGCCCTGCGGGGGGGGGCTGGCGAGTGAAAGCTCTGGAGAGCCACCACTCAGGACAGGCCCTGGGGAAGGAATAGGAAGATCCTGAGCGCAAGGCGTCATGAGTAAGCACTACATGCACGTGTCGATCATGTTGCCCGTGTAACTAGTTCACACATGATCATCAGGCTAGGCTGCCTGTGGAAAAGAATTGGCTCTGATCAAATGCTCCCTATAGTCTGAAGTACAGTACTCATGAACGTAACGGATCGGTTCAGTGAAATGCAAGTGTGTGTTTCATAATCAGGGGAGCCCCTTTGAACCAGTCCACAGCGAACCCGCGACAGAGTTCATTCTTCTGCAAGATTTCCACACATGAAGCCATCTTGTGGGTGCTTTGTCATCTTTTCGGAGTTAACTTAAACTTCCTCCCAAAGGTTAAGTGAGGATTCTAGGTGACTGAAGGATAATGATGGTCATTATGGATAGCTTAATGTGAAAGGCTTTGTGGTAGGTGACCTAGAGAGTCAGTGTTGTCTGCCATGATCAGCTTTCTCTCATTCCTGGAAACAGATAACGTGTGTTCTTGTATCTGTAAATGGCTCCAGTTGGCCAAAATTAGGCAAGTTGGCAAAAATTAGAATTTGCGGGAGCCATACAAGAATTAGAATTTACAGGAGCCATACAAGTAGGAAGGAATTGTTGCTCCATGTATTTCAGACGATTGACATCGTTAGTTCAATATAGCTCTTAAGAGTCAAGTGCTGAAATGTAGTCATTTTTCCAACAAGCAATGAAAGTCTCTTTAAGTTTCTATATTTTGGAACTTACCTTCAGAATAAATGTGAAAATAAAAATCTTCAATAAGTATTCTTTGCTTTTAAAAACGAGACATTAAAATAACGGGTGCAGTTTTGGGGTGGGTCAGCAAGTAAGGGTTGGGACTTCGCTGTGAAAGCTTTTGGGGACGATATTAGTGAGGACTAGCAGTCACACATGATGTATCTTCTTTAACAGGGAGGTTTATTTTCAGTCTCGAGTGTTACTGAGACAATTCACAAGAGGCTGGGGCTAGTTGCATAAGCAGATGGGGGCGTGGAAGTGGAAAAGGTTGTATAATGCCAGTGACATCAGAGATGGGTGTGTTGGGCCTTTCAAAACACATTGCTGGGAAAAATGTGGGGTATCGTGAGTTCAAAAACTATGATTAGTTTAATGTTGGGTGAGCTGTTTATAGTATGCTCCCTATTAAGTTAACTGTAGCTGTGGAAGAATTTAAGGATATTTACATTCATATTCTTCTGTGGCTCCTAATGATGATGAACCTTGGCTGAGAAGTCATTGTGACTTTTGGTGTAGTTGTTCTGGCTCTGAGTTCTTCACATTATATTTTGCTTTACATTCTCATTCTCATAGTTGGTCTAATTTCAAACCTGAAAGCATAATTTGAGTGTTTTTTAAAAAATTGCTGTTATCTTTATGAGAGAAGCTTAACTACTGAAAGCTCAAGTAGTGTTTTCAGAGAACTGTAAAGTTAACTCTTCCTAAAACATACTAGCTGTAAAGCATTAGAACACACAATTGTCCTTAATCTCATGGCATACTGTGTACCGAGAGCAATACTTACTGGAAATAGATTATTTTTGCTGTGAGATGGAAACTTCTTCAGTGTAGGGGTATATGTATGTGTTATGCAATAAATGTCCAAAATTCAAATCAGTAAAAGTAAAGTAGCAAGAGAAGAGCAAGGATTTCAAGGCCTACTGTGGGATTCTTACTCTTCAGTACAATAGCCCATTAGATAGAAACCATAGTTTAGGATGTTGATTAGTTGTGTCATATTTATGATTTCAAATTCTGTCAGTAATCTTCCTACTGTGTGACATGATCAGCAGAAGCAGCTTGAGTGGAGTTTTGGGCATCCAATGTAATGGAGGTATAAACAGCCGCAAAGTCTTAGAATGGATTTCAGTTGAACTTGTGTCAGTTGCTTTTGGTCTTTTGTTTATAGCAGTCAGAGTCATAGTATGTCCATCAGATGCATATATGGATTAAGGAGGGAAAAGTATTTCTGATAGGTAGCTACCAGCATAAATTGGTGGCAGCTTCCCCCTCCCAAAGCATCTGGTATCATTCGGATGTGTAAGATTGCACTTCGCAGCCATCATGTTCCAAAATTTCCAGAGGATACCAAACGAAGGGAGCCTAATCTACGCTAGTAATGTTTAAACTTAGCACAGAGTTGAGTAAATGCATCTGATTAGTAGCATCCTAATAAAGCTGTGGTCTGGCTTTTTTGTAACCCTGTTGTCTATTTATTACAAAGTTCTAATGACAATCACGCACCTTATGTGCATTTTTCAGGGTACTGTAGGACTTCATATCTGGTTGATATTTAGCCTTTGATAAAGATTTGGCCCCTTTAGGAATGGGAAAATATGATTTTACATGTGGTCTGTTAATTTTGGTGTGCAAATCATTAGATTTGAATTGGCCTTCTCATCATGGGAATGTTGCTTCTCCAGTTTTGAGCTGACTATTTTAAAAGACAGTATGCTGAGGGTGTTGATAGCAATATGTGTTAGGCACAGGGATATAGTAGCTGAACAGTGTTGATATGCCACTTTGACAGTTTGTCTCTGAATAAGGGTAAGCAAAATGTGGCCCTCAAGACTGTGCTCCCAGTATCCTTCACCATTTGCTGTTCTGATGAGGGCTGAATGGAATTGCAGTCTAGGCCACATCAGAAGAATTAAATTTGCATACCTTGTTTTAGAAGCATTGCCTTTCATTCAAATTTTGAAGTAAACTTTTAAGAAAAACATTTAATCAGGAAAATATTCAGTTTCCAGAAAGCTTTTATTATTGTTGTTGTGCGGCTTCAAGTCATTTCTGACTTTTCAGCAAACTAAGGCAAGCCTGTCATGGCATTTCTTGGCAAGAGTTGTTCAGAGAAGGTTTGGCTTTGCCTTCCTCTCCAGCTGAATGAGTGTGACTTGCCCAAAGTCATCTGATAGCTTTCCATGGCTGAGTGGGTGTTCAGACCCTGGTCTCCAGAGCTGTAGTCGAACACTCAAACCACTCTAACATGCATGCGCTGGAAAGCTTTTTACTCTCCTTCTTGTAATACCCCAGACATAACAAATCAAATGCTAGCCATTCTACTTGATGGGGAAAATAGTCTAAAAATATTGAAATCCTTGCAAAAGGCAAGTTTTCTGCTTGATTGGTAACTGAAAAAGTAATTGAAAAGTTTAGCTGCTCGTTTAGTGGTTTGCTGCTTAATTTTGGTGGCAAAATGCACTGTAAAATTTAGGAAACTGATTCGGTGTTTTTTAGTTTGTTTTTTTCTAGTATGTGGAGGAGCACAAAAAGTGGGTGGTGGCTGCATTTGTCCCATAGTGTGTACTTTGCTGATCCCTGTGCTAATATTCTGGTTTTGCATTTGCATTTTGATGTAAACATTCTGTTGAGCTGCAAATACTACAAAATAAAATGCTGAAATATGAGTAGACTGGAAACAGTTGTATGTTCTTTGCTTTTAAAAATTGTACTTGAATTTATACTGTAGTTTCAGAGGAATCCAGATACTTTCAGAAAGCTCAGTTGGGGATGGATTTGAAGGAAGGGAGTTGGCAAGTGATTTTGCTTTGAAACTATTCTATAAAGGGAGAATTAAGACCACATGATTGCATAGCCTAAGTCTGCATTGTGGATGATATAAATATTTTGTTTGAGGTTTTGGATCAGATTTGAAATCTTTCACGTCATCTGTATAAGGAAATAAACTCTACCATTCAGTTATTTTTTTAGTCTGTTTCACTATCTTTATGGTGCCCTTATGGAATGCTAAAGCATCCTTGCAAATACTACTGGATCTCAGATTTACATTGGGTGGCCTTTCTGGATTTGTGATGTAAATTGAGACAGACATAAATGGGGGGAACCAACTCAATAATGGATCATTGCAGACCAGGGTATGCATTCCAATAGCACTGAAGTAGCCATAAAATTAGCAGTTCTACTGAATCAGCCACCAGTTTTAAAGAGGTCTAAAGCATAAAACATCAGAGCTCATCTTTTCCAGGCTAGAAAACTGTGTAGATGCTCTCCAGAGGGACCGCAAGAGGTAGCAACTGCTGGTCTCAAGGGGTTTTGGCTGGGATAAACTGGCTTGCTATTAGATAATAGTTCCTTTTCAGAGGAGCACATAGACAAAGAGCAAATTCTGAAACTTGTGAAAAGTGGAACCTAGTCTTCTTTCTTTAGGAAACATGAGGGAATTGCAGAAGCCACATGCACACACTGCTTGCAAAGTCACTCAGTCAGCTTGCCACCTTTTTTCTCACTCTCTTCTCACTTTGCAAGCAACACATGTGCACAGTCCAAAGCAAGCGGATGGGCAACGAAAGGCACCAAGCTGACTGAGAGACTTTGGAAGCAGCACATATCCAAGCAAGCCTCTGTAATTTCCTCATATTCACTACTACAGGAAGAAGGCAAGAGGAGAAGAACTGACAAGAGAGTGGACTCTGCTTTGAAAGAATGGGGTATAATCTCGTTATCTTTATACAAATGTTCAAAAATCTGAAAAAATCCAAAACACCTCTGGTCACAAGCTTTTTGGATATGGGATATTCAACCTGTAATATAATTGAGACTTGCTTATAGTTCACCAATATTAGCTAACCTTGTTGTTAATAATGACATCAACTACTCTTTGCACTTACTGAGCTTTTTCCTGCTCAAGGCAATTCTTACTCTCTGTATCAGTGTCTATATAAGCAAGGACGTGTGTGTATATAAATATACATACATATGTGTGTTTATGTCTGTCTCTGTGTGTGCATCTATACATATGCGCATACACGCATCTGTCTCTGTATGGAGATGTCTGTGAAGTCTGCTTCAGATACATCTTAAGAGTACATAAAGTTATGCAATTGATATATGAAAGTTACATTTTGAATTTTTTTGTTTGTTTGCTTGTAGATCCTAGTGACTTGATGTTACAGGTTTATAGAGCTGAATCCTATGCTGGTCTCCAAGATCTTAAATCTGCCCTAGATGACCTGAATGCTGTTATTGCTAAAATGCCAAATTGGCCAGAGGTAAATGTAAATACACACTATACTTGCGTTGTAAAATATGCAAAAAAAATGTTAGAAGTTGAATCTAGGTGGAATGTGGCAAAGAGTGCTTCCAAAAATGAATGCAAGTTTCCAGTTTTGGCTACGTTGTCTGTACTATTGTGCGGCAGTTGGAAGACTGTTTCAGGAGACCTGTTTCCTTCAAATGCTCAGTGACACACACGCACGTGTGCGTACTGTCTTCATTCTGAAACAGAACTGGTTTGCTTCAAAGTCACAAACAAGCTGTGAAAATGCCAAGTAAACAGAGTTTACTTGAATTAGTCTACCCTGGTTTTCCCCCTTTCCTTGTTTATTTATTTGGCGGGATGGGGAGTTGCTACTGCACTCCACGTTAACTGAAATAAATCTTAGTATAGTACAAATAGATACTTTTCACCAATAATTCTAAACCAGACACCATAAGTATAAAAAGTAAAGATAGAAGGCTCTAAAACAATGAATTGATGAACATATTCTTATATGTTTATTTCTCTGTGCTATTTACTGCTGTTTTTGTTACATAGGAAGTATTGATGGTGGCATATACAAAGTATTCCCTTTTTTTTTTGACATTTTAATTCCTTCAAAATAACCCTTTTCTGCTGTCATTGAGCCAATAGCATAACTCGCAAGCATTGTATTCTTATCTTGACAGCAAGATTTAGGAGTATTTTCCATTTATTTAACTGTGACTTTCTTGAAAGGCTGTTCATAAAATCTCACTCAGATAGTACTGTTCTGAATATCCCTACAAGAAAGAAGTTGCATTGAACTTGCTTAGGATCATGAATGATACTTTTTATGTGAAATAATTAACATGATACATTGTATCTCTTTTTTCAGGCCTATTACAGAAGAGCAAAAATACTCCATAATGCTGGCTCAGTAGATGATGCCTTACAGCTGTTTCTTCACTGCTTAGCACTTGATGAAGGATTTCTTCCAGCAAAACTAGAAGTGGAGAAGGTGCTTATTAAAAAGTAACATCCAGATATTGTTTTGATTTTTAGTACTTTTCCATGTTTGTTTACTTCTGCGTTTGAAATTGGTTACCAAAATTCAAACAGAAAACAAAACTTAGGTAACAGTTCATTTCTCAGAGGTCTGAAATCTAAACTTGAAATTTAAAAACTCAGCTGATTAACAAGGCATGATTTATGAGAGCATCAGATTATATCCAACTGAATGACTTCAAGTAAAATACTAAAGCCAAAATTTAAGTTGGGATATCTGTACATGTACATGTTCTTTATCAGTGCAGATCTGATTTTTTTAGATGCTGTGGAGGTTAACATTCTCATCCACTCCACACAGTGCCCAAAGCTCATCTCCTAACTTACTTTAAAGGCCCAAGGTCACCTCATTACAAGCATTCCCTGCTTCAGTATAAACAGGGAGGACTGGAGAAGTGTCTGGAAGTTGCCCTTCCAGCCAGATGCAGAAAGATTACAGACAGGCCGAGACCTCTGCAGGACCACCATGGTTCTCTGCATTGATGTCTTCGTTGCGCATCCAGCTATGTGAGAGGTAGCCAGACCATCTCCATTTCTGCCTGCTCACATTGAAGCACAGAAAGCCTGTATGAGGCAACTTCAAGGGCTTTAAAGTAGAAAGGAGTTGTGTGTAGGTCAGTGTAGCATAAGGTCTGCATGGAGGTCTTTATGCTATGCTGAGGGGATGTTGAATTGAGCCCTAATTATGTTAAATGAGAAGGTAGTTATGTAAGAAGGCTGCCAAGTGATAAATAGTTGGATTTGTTGCATTCTGTGAAGAGGAAACATTGAAAAATGTTTGTGGGGTGGGCTGAGTGAAAAAGCAGCTTATATAGTAGCATTGGATAGATTTTAATATAATTTGTCCTTTGATTAATGTATGTAACTTTGTAAACATGTTTAAAAAGAACTGCAAATATAAGTGTATTGTTGTGTTTGCAAAGGACTACAGTAAGATTAGGAGGGATAACCTTTGGCAGGAACTGAGATTTCTTTCAGCGTGTGA
Source organism: Iguana delicatissima (assembly GCA_948472985.1). Classification (NCBI taxonomy): domain Eukaryota; kingdom Metazoa; phylum Chordata; class Lepidosauria; order Squamata; family Iguanidae; genus Iguana; species Iguana delicatissima. Next base: position 1,037,445 of record CAOKZL010000186.1, read on the forward strand.
GAGACTGGTGCTTGGAGGTGATTTCTGAATACATTTAGAGTACATTATGTTTCAGACCTGTGTTGAGTAAACCTATGATAATTGGGCTCTTATCTGAATGGAGAACAGAAAAAGCTGCACTTAACTAAATTATGGTTATAGTTGAATCTAATTCTAATTTTCAATTTTGAAGATGCTATGTGACTTACTGTCACCAGAAAATGTGCAAAAGAGTCTGAAGGAATCCACTTTGAATTCTTCACATGTTCGAAGTAAACAATTTATACATGATTCTGAATCTGAAACAGAAGAGTCTTATGATAATTTACAGCACACTTCAGTGACAGTAAGTAATGAATGTTTTTATACTTCCACATCATATACTTAAGATGTTTGTCATTGTGCTCATGTTGCTTTTGTTCCTTGTATGTAGATGTGATAGATTTAAAAATAAAATGCCATGGCTGACAGGGACGTGGACAGAATATAGTGTAACTTTTTTCACTGCCCTGGGAAGGGATTCTTTGTGGAACTGAAAATTTCCCAGTTTGAGCAGTGACCAATTTTAACTCCTGATTTGCCCAGGAGTTGCTTATGAGGGTAAAATAAGGAAAAGATAAATATTGTGCATGCTAATTAAAACTGTCTTTATTTACTTATTTAGGTTAAAAAGCCAAGTGAATAATAGTTTTGGTGCAGTATTCAAAAATAACTCCTTAAATTTGTATGCTGTTGTCTTTGCTATCTCAAACTGAAAATGAAGTGTCCAGGTGAATGAATTCTTCAGCAGTACAAGTTAAAACAATGGGAGAAATGTTCAGAAACTTGATTTAGAGCCCTACATTGTGGGCAACTTACACACACACACACACACATATATATATAAATATATATATGCGTGTGTTTGTGTGTGTTAGATCCTAAATATTTTGTTTCAGTGTGGTAGAACACTGCACCTTGGTGCCTTTTGGGGATATTGTTTCTCATACTTCCAAGTTTTTAGCAGTTTGAAGTTCCTACTCAAAGTTGGGCTTAGTTTCACATTGGAACAAGCAGAAGTAGATTTTTAGGAATGCAGAATTAGCTCTAGTAATCATTCAGGACCACAAAATTCTTACCCATTTATTCAAACCGTATTTATGTTAGACTTCTAGGAGGTGGTGGTGGTGTGTCTTCAAGTCATTTACAACTTAAGGAGACCCTAAGACAAAGCTACCAGGAGTTTTCTTGGCAGGATTTATTCAGAATGGGCTTGCTTTGCCTTCCTCTGAATTTGAGAGAGTGTAACTTGCCCAAGCCCATCCAGTGGGTTTTCATGGCTAAGTGGAGGTTCAAACCCCTGTCTCCAGAATCATAGTTAGGTGCACAAACCACTACCCCACACTGGCTGAAACCATAACATCATTTCAGAAGCGGACCATATAATAAATTTTCACTGTGTGTTACTCCAGGACAGTTTTGTCCAGGTTGACAAAAAGGGCTTAATTGAGAGACTGTGAAGTTGATGGTGGAATATTAGTTGCTGCTTTATTATATAGAATTCTATAAACTATATTTCTTGTTTTCCTTTTTTTAAAAAACTTCTGATAGGATTTAGAAGTGCCAGAAGTAACATTAGAGTCTGTTGGACGAAGTTTGCATCGTGCACAGTCTTCCCATTCTCTTAGCTCAAACAGAAAAATGGCCAAAGATGATGGATTAAAAAGGGTTTCTTCTGAGCCTCTGCTATCTAGTCAAGAGAAAGGTGCTTTATTAAAAAGGAAGTTGTCTCTCTCAGAACAAGATTTCATGGTTTGTGAAGATGGCAGAAATAAGCATAAAAAACAAGGAGGTAAATATTTAATCATGCTTATGATTTTATGCTCTATTCAGTATTTTATATTTTTATAATACCCTCTTTTGTTTTGTAGAAGGTACAAAAAGGGATGCTGACTTTTCATTCAGCTATGGAGCAATTCCAGAGGATTTGGTTGATGTATCAGACTTTGAGTGTTCACTGTGTATGAGGTAATGCTTATTTACAGCTATTTTTATCATTGTCTTTTACTGTTTTATGGTAGCTTCTTATATGTGGATCCTTTCGTAGAAAGTATGGTAGCTTTTTATGTTTGGAGCCTTTCATAAAACTGCTGGGGGTTGCTTCTCTCTGAAAATGCTTTCATGCTGTTCAAGGGCAAAGCGTAATGTTTGTAAGTCTTCTTATGTGTGAAGGTCTTGTTCTATGAGTTAAGATCCATGGCAGTGTTGTGTCAGGAGTGGGAATCATGCAGCCCTTCAGGAGTCCTAGTAACTTTGGCCAGCATAGCCAATGGTGAGGAGCGCTAGAAATTGCTATCCAACATCGTCAGGAGGGCCATATGATTCCCACCCTTGGCATACATAATTACAAAATCATGCTTACCATGATAATGAGGATCATGATGTTAATGCAGTTAGGGTGGCTTCAGCATTTTACTTGTTTCATGGATGCAGGTAGTGAAAAGAAGGTATATGGCCTGATCAAAATACCTGCTCCCCATTTCCCTACCTGGAGGGGGGAATTGTTTACCCACTTTCAGTGGCAGGCAGCAGCATTTACTATGGCCACTAGAATTTCATTATGCCATGCTGCTACAGTCACAGGCGGCAGGAAAATAACATTCACCTGAATTAAATGGGTGAGGAATACCCTACAATCAAGTGAGCAACAGTGATTTGACAATTTTGCTTCCTCATGTTGAAATCATCCACATTTCAGGTAGTCAAAATTATATCCCCCAAATAGCAGTTTTTTCAGTTGTAGAAACTTTTGGGTTCACTCTAGTGGGAATTTAAGTCAGTTAACAGAGCTTCAGATAGTCAAATGTTTGTGATGTGTGACTTGTTGATATATGACTATTCAGATACGACTGAAAAATGTGTTTGGTGTAGTCAGTTTCTGCATGCATGTTAAGGTCATCTGTACAGAAAAAAACTGAAAGCTGCTTCTTAAGATGTCTGATCTCTTTAAGCAGAGATATTTAGAAAATATTTATGATGATGAGACATGCATTCACATTGGAGAAACGCCTATGCCCCCTTACTTTACTATTGTAGGTTCAGCAAAGTGTGCAGCCATCTTCATCCTTGGTGAAAGTAAAGCCTTTTCAAATCTCATTAGACTTGGCTTCTCAAACCAAATTTAGGTGCATATAACTAACTCAGTTTTAATCCAGCTTGTTGCTATTCACGCGCAGCCTGTATTAACCTTCCAGAAAGAGCAACATCCAAGTGGTAGCTGTGTTTGTGTATTGTTATTGATAAGAAAGTCACTCTCACTGTCACTAGCTCCTGCATTAAATTTCTTCTGTCAACATTGTCTACAGTCCCATGTCCTGCTATAGTAGTATCTATCTATCTACCTGAAATTGTGAAAAGCACTTCTTGCAGATAATTAAGCACCTACAGTTTACAAAAACTCATGCTATTGTATTTTAGTTTCTAAGTTGCTGTATTATTTATCATTTGCATTGTAACAAGCAGGTGCTTGTCGTTATTAAAAGAAAAGTAGGTTCTACAGAGAAGGCATGTTAGAGAGAAATGGAAAGACAGTGAGTAAAATCAGAACAGACAGATAATACTGATGTAGCTTATGAAGGTGGCAGATGGGGCTGGGGAATAACTGAATTTCTGGTAATTACTGAGTATTAAAATATCTCGTTGTGAAAGTTGCTTTTTGAAGCTTATATTGGGGAAAAAAACCCTTTATAAAATAAAAACTAGTTATTAAATGCTAATAGTGCTTCATTGGTAGCTAGGATTGTTTTTTCTTCTAGTTTGCTCTAACTAGAAAACGCTGTTGTTGCTAAAATGACTATAACATGACATAACTTCTTGAAATTATGTTTCAGGCTCTTCCTTCATCCTGTGACAACACCATGTGGCCATACTTTTTGTAAGAATTGTTTAGAACGTTGCTTAGACTATGCTCCTCAGTGCCCTCTCTGTAAAGAAACCTTAAAGGAGGTAATGCGTTTAATGAACATTTGTGATAAAGAATCTCTTACGTTAAAGTTTATTTTGAAAAAAAGTTGGTAAAAAAAAACCTCTAGCTGAACCCTGATATTTTCTGAATGTATGGGAAGTTTTCAGGTAGCCAGTTACAGAAGCTGATTAGCTGTAAAAAATATTATACATAAGAATTTTGGCAACTTGATGAAATAATCAGATTTTCAGTATAAAAGCTATTGATTCTAAATGTACATGTGCCTAAAAGGAAGAATATTCAATAATAACACAGTGTGGCCTAGATCCTATTGGTTAATCTCAATTGAGTAGACCCATTAACTCAATTGTTCTATGGTAAGTGAGCACAAAGATAAATTAATTGATCAGTGGGTCTGCTTGGGTTGGGACTAGCAATAGGATTTAGGTCTCAATAAAATATTAAAATGTAGTGGAGTATAAATAATTTTACTTTTATTTGTAAACCGTCTAGACTTTGATTTCTTACCCAAGAAAAGATGGGATAGTAATGGAAAGTTTTGAACATAACCATCCTATTTCCATCAGTGGCCAACTACATGCATGAGTCCCCTCCCTAATAATGAACACAAAACCAGTGTTGTTTGATCATGACATACAGTTATTCACCCCAAATGCTTGCACAGTGTCTCCTCCCAGCCATGACCAGCCAACACACATGAAACCTCTCTTTGTTCTTGAAAGCTGTAGCTGCCTCTTTCCTTCAGAAACAGCCTTACCCACTTTTCAAGAGACCAATTAAAACCCAAAAGGCAGCAGGAGAGCCTTGTCACTTCTGGCTAGGGCAGCTGAAGAGTGCAGGCAGGAGAGAAAGCACAAATGCACACTGTGTAGCTCATGCTATAACTAGCTTATTATGTGGTGGAGAAGTTGATAATTGGCATAAACTTGGAGTCATAAGTTTTTGATTTGATTGCATTGATCTACTCATGTTTAGATCTAGTAAAATCAGTTGAAAGGTTTAATGGGTTTAGATTTTTTAATTAAACTTGCTGGAAATTGGTGTTTGTATCCAAGGGAAAGTTCAGCCTAAGTTCATTAGATCACTTTGTGTGTGTTCTTTCTTTATGTTCTAAAAATCACACTGAAGTGATATGCAACATTAATTCTGAGCAGCTGAATTCTTGTAGTAAATTTATAATGTCTAAACATTTTAATTTCATCATTACTTTAGTATCTGGCAAGTAGAAAATACAGAATCACACATTTGGTGGAAGAACTAATAATGAAGTATATGCCTGCTGAATTATCTGAGAGAAAAAGAATTAATGATGAAGAAATATCTGAACATGCAAGGCAAGTTTTGTGTGTGTGTATGTATTTCTTAACTTTTCACAGAAGTTTAGTAATCAAAAACTAATGGACAGTTGATGTTTCTTATTTTGGTTTTTTGTTTGTTTTGTTTTGTTTTTAAAAAACCTTAAGGGAAATTATAAAAATGAGGGCTGGGGAAGAAAGCTTTTTAAACTATGATCGTGTGAGAAAGGTATGCAGAGAGCTTCATAGGGAGGTAACAGTTTCAGTGTTGATTTTCTTCTCTCTCAGGCTAAAGTATACATGATGATAACATACATCAGCCTTTTTAAATGCAGCTCTACTGTAAACGTGAATGGGATCTGATGGTACAGAGTAGAAAATATGGCAGGAGATGCTGAGTCTCCCCCTGCTGGTGATCTTGCTTCTCTGTTCCTTAGTTCATCTTTTTCCCAGCCAGGCTTGTGTTTCTGGTGTTTGTGCCTACTTGAGGAAAATACTAGAACAGAAGGGATTGTGCAGAAATACAAGGTGCAGATGGTTTACCATCCACTTTAAATCATATTTACACACCCTCTTTTAATGTGTTTTAATGTGTTAACGTTCATCTACAGATAGAAGTTTGCTGTTGTTTTGTCAGCAGTATTATTTTAGCCTAAGCACTGTAGCACAAACTGTAGCAAAAGCTCATTAAATAATAGATACAAATTTGAGGGGACATTTTTCATTTCTTACACTTAAAGGAAAACTACCTATGACAACAAGTTATTTATGAGTCAGGATACAATTGGAAATACAGTCAGATCTTGTGAATATAATAAAAATGCAATTTACAATTTTTTTCAGCTGTTGGTCTTGGCTGTTGAATATATTGTTAAGAATCAAGGGAAAAACAAGGGGAAATACTTCTGCTGATGAAACAGTCATCTTTCATTTGTACAATTTTTGATAACTTTTGATTCCTGTTGATTTCAAATGCCATAGGATTTTGTTATCCTTTCATATCATAAGAGATTAATGCAAATGACTTTACACGCAAATGGCTACCATTTAATTGTAGGACAGGGCTAATATTGGTGAATGTTTAGTACACTTGTGTCCTGGCAGCATAATGCTGAACAGTGACCCAGAAAGAAATACAGTTTGATATAGGAACTTGGCAGAAATTTCTGAATTGGTGATTCAGACACTTTTAAAAAGAGACAAGCAAATTGTTTAGTGATGAGAAAAGACTTGTGAAGGAAAAGTCTGTGAAGACAGACCTCCTTCCTGAATTATAATTCCACTTTTTAAAAGATACAACTTTTAAAATTTTACTATAATTTTATTTTATGTATTTTTTTTTTCAGCTTGACGAAGAATGTTCCAATCTTTGTTTGCACTATGGCCTACCCAACTGTGCCTTGTCCCCTCCATGTGTTTGAACCAAGATACCGTCTGATGATTCGAAGAAGTATAGAAACAGGGACGAAACAATTTGGGATGTGTATCAGTGACCCCCAAAATGGGTATGTCTCTATCTCACAGTAAAAGAAAAAGTAAGAAAAATATATCTAAGACAGTAGTTGACACAGTGCCCCTTCTTCTAGCTTTGCAGATTATGGTTGCATGCTGTACATTAGAAATCTTGACTATCTGCCAGATGGGCGATCTGTTGTAGATACAGTCGGATTAAAGCGATTCAGAGTACTTCAAAGAGGAATGAAAGATGGCTACTGCACTGCAGACATTGAATATTTAGAAGATCTAAAGGTACTGAGACTTAATGTTCTTGTAAGACTTAAATGGAAGATGCATCTTTTAACAATGTACCTTGGCTGTAGCATTTCCCTGCTCATGTGAAACTAATTTGTCTAGAACTTTGATAAGTTATTTTTTGGAATTGTTAACTGCTGTCACATTGACCTGATTTATGACGACGCTGTGAATGAGAGACTTCCAAGTTACCCAATAATCTGCACCCCTGCTCAGGTCTTGCAGACTCAGGGCTGTGGCTTCCTTGTTTGAATCTGACAGTCTTCATGCAGTCTTTCTCTTTTTCTACTGGCTTCTACCTTACCAAGCATTGTTATCTTTTCTAGCGAATCGTGCCTTCTTATGACATGTCCAAATACAACACCAGTAATGCCCCAGGCAGAATGGCCATTGCATTCTGGACTTGTAATCTTAAAATGTGAGACTTACTCAAGTTGCAAATCTGCATATACAGTGCATGTTTTTAATTCTTCCTTGTTTCAAAATGAGTAACAAGAGAAAGAATACTGCATGAAATGGATAGGAGGAGAGGACAGTTCTAAACAAAAGAAGACTCTGTTGAAATAAGTATTGCAAAATAGTCCTGAGAGGGCATTTGATAATCTTTCAGACTGTGTTGAATGAAACATGGCCTTGAGTGCTTCCCCTTTTATTGAGTATGCACGTTTATTGAACACAATGTCTGTCTACAGCTATAATAAAATACAGTTGCTCTATTTATAGACTGCATGTAAAGGAAGTAATGTGTCCTTACTAGAGCCAACTTTTCCTAATTTAAAAAACATAGTTTGAGTTAATGTGTTTCTGAATCCTTTCTTTCTGTATATTATCATGATGTAGTGTGATCCTCTTCACTTTCTTCATGTATAGGTTGAAGATGAAGGTGAGATGAAGAAACTTGGAGAGCTCCATGATTTTGTATACAGCCAGGCTTGCAGCTGGTTCCAAAGTTTAAGAAACAAATTTCGTAGTCAAATACTTCAGCACTTTGGTCCAATGCCAGAGAGGGAAGAAAACATGCAGGTATCTAAGCTGTGTGATGCAGTTACTGTCAACTTGATCTGGGTTGCTTGTTAGTGACAGGGAAGGAATGGGACTAATAAAGAATATTTCTAATAGTAGTAAAGAGGCACTAAAGATTTAGTGTCAAAAAAGATTTGCTTCTGAAAAAGTGCAAAACCTCCAGTGTGAGACTTGTTGTCTGGGGCAGTGAAACCTAACTGTTAAAAAGTGGCTTTTGAACTTTTCCTTTTTCTCATTGGGACTATAGCTTCCATTAGCCCTCACCATCAATCAGTAGTAAATGATGATGGGAGGTGTAGTCCAACATTGGACAGGTCCTAAACTCACTATCTTTGTTACAAAACATTCTTACTACATTTAAGAAATAAAAGTATCTTCTTCTTCTCTTGAAGCTTGCTTCCTTTTGTGGTAATATTCAACATCATCTTGGAAACTGTATGAGTGGCAGACAAGGATATGCCTTGGGAGCTGGGATCTAAGAGGGAGGAGACTGAAAATTGCTTCCCTATTCCCCAAGAAACATGAATGTTTCTACATACATACAGTGTTTAGACATACTCTTCTGCATCCTTCCTGCTATAGATGGAGAGGGAAGGGAACCCCATTTTCTTTCTGTTGCTGATGGGGCAGCTCTGGCACCTCTTTTGGCTTCAGCTGTGCCCTTAGCAACACTGCTTTCCTAGCTCTCCTTCGCTAGTGGAGGCAGTGCAACATGTGGTGAAGAATGATCAACAATACTTCCCTGCTTACCATGCGTGTGCAAGGTCTCCTGTCAGTCTCATGAGTTTCTTGTTTTCCAAGACTGACCTTGATGGGATAGTAGCAGCCCTGAAGCTTTATCATCCAAATGACAGCCACCTCCAGAACATTTGTAGAAGCTCATTTGTCCTCAAGGAGCATGTGGGAAGAACAGCGACCTTCAGTGGGTGGTAGTAGAAGCCCAGGGCATGAACAGATGCTTCTGAGTTGCCTCCTTTTTTCATCACTCCTTTCACATATTTCATTGGCCATTCTGATAACTTTTGCACATTGCCAAGCAACTAGGAGAGGGGACTGTGAAAAATAACCTACGGCTTTTGCTGCTGCCACCACGTTCCTTGTTTTCTGGCTGTTCTACTTCCATGCTGTTGTAGGGGAGATGGTACTCAGCAGTCCTGTTTGGCTAATGGGCTAGATTAAGCCCAAAAGGCTTGTTACTGTCCATTCCACCAACTTGTGTGCTTGGTGAGATGAGAGAGTGCTTGTTGGTGCAGTAGCAATCAGCATTGTTATTTTGCATCATTTAATTGTCACAAGTAGAGAAAAGGGTAGGGCTGCCTCATTGTTTCTTGGGACTGTCTGTACTATTACAGCTTGAAGATCTGATATATAGTATTACTCTGTTTCCAATAGGAATGAACTAATGGCAGCCTGCCTGCCATATCTTGAGATGGTTACATCAAGGCAAGCTCTTTCGATCATAACCATTCAAGGCAATATTGAAAACTCCAGGTCTACAATACTGCTGGAAATCTGTCAGTAACCTTGAGTATTAGGCTGAGTTTGGATTCTTTTTAAGGAACTCCTGTCTTCATCTAGATTTCATAAAAGTTTCCGATTGACACAACTGCATATTAGATGTAGAAAACTTGTTAGTCCTAAGCCCTTTGTTAAAATTATCTCTGTGATCGATTTCAAATCTAACATTTCTTTTTCTTTGTTTTAAGGAGACAGCTAATGGACCTGCTTGGTGTTGGTGGCTTCTGGCTGTACTTCCTGTAGATCCTAGATATCAGCTCACAGTTCTCTCTATGAAATCTTTGAAAGAACGTCTGGTAAAAATTCAAGATATACTGACATACTTCTCTAGAGATCAATCCAAATGACTAACAGCCTGGATATTACTGAAACATCACCCTTTTCTATCTGTAATTGCAGTTGGGTTTTTGCAGCATTTGCACTTTTAACGCTGGTTTGAAACCTTATCAGAACTGCTTTTCCTATTTTCCTGTATCAATAGTTCATCATATGGATACCTTCACTGTGAAGGATACCGCTAAAATTGCACACAGAAAAATCAATCCAGCAGCAACAAAGTATGTGGAAATTTCTACTTTATTTGCACTATATACAAGTGAGAATGTATCATCCTAAGATTTCAGTATTTCCACTTGGCAACTTAAAAATGGTGGAAAGTACAGAATCTAAACTATCAGTCCAAGTTTACAATATTAAAGATGCATTCAAAATCTTGCAAATCAGAACTTGCCTCAGATGCAACCCTGTTGCTATTTGCACAAATGTTTAAAATGTAGTATTGGATGTTGCTGTAGCAAACTTCTGTTTTGTGAGTGTCTTATTTTAAATAATGACACAAGATGTTTTCTTGCATACTTTTTAATAAAAATGATTGTATGAATGTAGAGCCATGTTAAAAAACAACAAAAGGATCTTTCATTCAAAAAGCTATTAAAACTGTGAACGTTGCCTATAGCTGTGTATTGAGAGACTTGGTGTTGGACACATGACAGCAGTGTGTTGATCTGAGTACATAAAGGAGTCTCTGCAGTACACCATAAAATAACCAAAAGAAAAAAAGGTTGAATGTACTGAGTTGAATATACCCTTGATTCCTAAACTTTTGTGTGCATACTGCATAGAGTCAAACTTGCAAATTTGAAAATACAATCATGTACTATTTCTCAGATCTGAATCAGCTGTGGCTTACTCACCATACCCTTGCAAAACACTGATGTGAGAGTTTGGGAACTACTGAAACACTAGTACAAAAGTCCTACCAGTCACTGAAAAGTCTGAAAGCATTTGGTGCATATAGGACTTCCATGCCTTATTCATATCAATATTACACTGCAATGCAAAGGTTAGCACTCTGCTTGCCAGTAGGTACTTTTGTAGTTTTCAGTTTGTGAATGTCTGTCTTGTATGTGAATCTTTTTGTAAGATATTTCTTTAAAATCTTGCTTTTGCTAATATTTAATTTTCAATAAACCTAAAAGCTTATATATTTTTAAACAGAAATTCCCTTTGTCTTACTGTTTGGGATTGCCTATTGATAGAGCATAACTGTAAGCAGTATAAACTGCTGTAGTGGGACCTCTTTATCGGTGAAGATGGATTAGATGACAGGAGTAAGTACCAACAGATCATTAACTGCATTCAAAAATGCTTGTAGTGGGGGTTGGAACACCTGGTAACTGTCTTAATGAGCAGAAACCTAGGTTGTGGTTGTTGCTGTTTTTAATCCAGTTTGGTGTGGGAGTATTAGCATTTGACAGAAATGCCTTTCTGTGAGGAAGCATAAATCATTGTTTTGAAGGGTAGATTTGGTATGGAGCAATGAAATGTTTGGGCTACTACACAGAACTGAGCAAGTATGTAGACTTTAAACTATCAGGCCATTTCATATAGAACTTTCCTTCAAATCTGGAGTTGGAACCTACTTGAGTGCTGATATTCTGGCAGGATTCTTACACAGCACATGCTGTAACATGAGTTACCCTCAACTTTTCTGAGGAATGTTTCTGATAGGAATATGTGCCAGGAATGCTTCAGTAAAATCCTGACCAGTTGATAAGTGAAACCAAGGATCACTCTTTCCAAAGACAGCTTCAAAAAGTCTGAGTGATTGTATGCTAGTCTCTTCATAGTCATAGGGGGAGGATACACCGTCAAACTTCGCATCTGTTTCATCCCAGTACGAAGCAAATAAAATGGGAAACTTCCACAGAATTGGCTTTGGAATACAGAAATATTTATCATTCCTGATGTCATACCCAGTCAAAGATAATGAATTTTTAAAGTTCTGAACACAGTGCCTAGAGTAAAATAGTATTTTGAAAGTGAGAAAGTGGTTGTACTTGGGCTTTCTTCTGAGTAAACATGCATGGAATTGCCCTACGAGTAGCAAAATGCAGTTGTCATCCCACCACTGGAATGCAGTTCCAAGGCCTTTGTCAATATAGGGCTTCCCACTCATCCCATGACCTTCCAAAAACACATGAATCTGTGACAACATGAACCAGTCAGACTCCCAACCCACTCCCATTCCTGTAATTGAACCATTAAGAATGAGTGAATCTGAATAGGTTAGCCTGCATAAGCAAATGAGAGCTGGAGAAGACTGTAGTCAACCACACACATTTTCTCTTCCAGATTCTGTAGGATTTTCAGTACCTTGTACAGAAGATGCTAGAAATTAAAAGTGCTTATTTTGACACATCAGTTGAAGTGCTCTCTTCAGTTTTGTGTTCAGCGTCTAGCAGAATAGAAAATGCTATTTTCACTCAAAATTAATGGGAGGTACTATTCAGGATTGTCATTTAGTTCAAAGAAGTGTAGGAAAAGTGATACAATTATTTTTTTTTCTTTATATTATGTATTGCAAGACATTTGGTGAGTCAGATCACTCCCCAAAGCTTCATCTCTTTTTAGAAGTTATAAAAAATGGATCAGAAGTCTAGTATTTCATGATTTCTAAATTAAATATCAACTGCATCTGCTGGAAAGAGTGGGAGCAAAAACAAAGTTCAGTGGAGATATCTTCTGACTGCATGTTGATATTAAAAGTAATGCAAATTCCTCCTAGGTAGAGCTAAAATTGGAGCATGTTGAACCAAACAGGGCAAAATAGCGCCACTGCCCTTTATGTTAATCATTAGTATTTCAGACACACTCTGCCAGCAACTGAATCTGGAACTGTCTGCAGGGGAAATAAAGAGTTTTTCAGTCATTCCTAACCATACATCATTAGGTACCTTCTTACTCTCCATCTCCATTTTAGTAATTGTCTACAGTAATTGTATTACTTTCTTGTTTTCTCATATGGCTCTAACAGGGGTGATTACTACTGCCATGAATCCCATTCTTTTGTTCCTGAAGACAAAAAAAGGCACTTTGAATGACTGTTAGAAAGGCAGAGTATAAATGGGGAGTTGGGGATGGGAACCCAAAAGGTACAAACTGTAGGGCAAGTTTCAAGCAGTCAGCATTGCTGTTTTAAACCACAATAGCCATTATGTTTAAAACTACTAGGACATACTGAAGTGACGCTACAGATAGTGCCATGCAGGCAAGTGTTTCCATGCTTGGTTTATAATTGTTCTTAAAGAAAGCAAAAAAACATACTAGTGAAAGCTCTTTTTATTCCCAGCTGCAGTGACTTATTTTCTGTATCTTTCTCCTCAGCACAGATATCTCCACAAGTACCATGGCAAGTTACATTCCAGAATAAAGTCTTGTTTAGAAACTGAAGTTAAATCTATTTCTTATTGCTAGGTTTTTAATACACACTTTTGGTGAATCACTAGTGGGCATATTCTCTACAGGATTACACATGAATTCAGATAACCAGTTTTATTTAATAAGCCATCAAAATAGATCAATAAACAACTACTCTACAGTAATATTAACATGATGCTACTTCCAGAAAACCAGAGATTAGTCTTCAGTTGCTTGGAAGAAAGATGCCACCTGCAGAGTCACCTGTTAAAATCTTATAAAAGAACTATAGAAGTAACCTCCTATTATGACAAGAGTCTTGTCTTAGAAATAATACACCAAGAAGCCGTCTATGCAGTGTCTTCTCTCATCTTTTTGTCAGCCTGCTTCAAGGAGATCCACGTATTCAACATATTCGATCGCAGCTTGGCCCAAACTAAATGATTATTCAGCCCAAAAACCTGAGCAGCAAACTGTGCAGCACCCTCAGGTGAAAGAATTGTGGAACAGCCAAGACCTGTTTCAGAAGAGAAGAATAGTTCCAGAGTTTTGCTTAAGGCAAGATAACATAAATAAAGCAGATACACTTGATTGAAGCTTGAAAAATCTAAGCATAGTGTACATTCACAACTATCACAACATACACACAAACATTTTAGAATGTCTACCATTATGCCATAACATAATGTCATGCCATTGCATATCACACTTGGATTCTGAACATCCTGCAGAGGGGGGTATGCCACAGAGTTTTGCAGGAGTAGTCCACGTTACACATTATACTGAGTGTAAATGAGCCAAATTCTTGTCCGCTGTGTCACCCAGAGGAATCTCTTTACACCAAACAAGTCCATCACATGCTGGAGTTTCCTCCTTCACTATCTGACAGGTCTATCTCTCTCTTCCATCAAATATTAGTTTGTGGCAATTTCTAACCAACTTCCAAATCCTTCACAAACCTTCCTACCTGCAGAACCCATTGGTTAAGCAGTTTCTGAAGGGCGACAAGAATCATCACTGAGACCTACACCTCAGTGGAGCCTAGATCTGGTCCTTTGCTAAGAAATTCTTTGAACTAACGACAGTCTGTGACATTCATCTACTTATCAGGAAGACCACCTTCTTGGTGGCAAAAATATCTGCCAGCCACCACACCTGAAGTTCCACAAGTGCAAAGTGGTCCTTAGACCAGACATTTCTTTTCTTCTGAAAATGATATCTGCCCTTCATTTGAATCAGGACATTGTCTTACCTGCATGTATGCAGGTCCCTACATCTGATTTCAATTGCTACTTGTAATGTCTTCATGTTGGGTTTGCTCTGGTCTTTTATATCAACAGGACTACTCGTCTGTTGATATAAACTCCTTGAACAAGAAGAGTCTGCCTGTGTCATCTCAGCACCTGTAAATGGATTTCTTCAAACATCCATCTTGCCTGCACACTGGCAAAGAAGGCCCTCCCATTCTAATGTGTAGTCACTCTACTAGAGCTATGGCTGTTTCATCAGGCTGCCCAAAAGGTGTGACTCTGGAGAACATTTGCAAGGTCTCAGCCTCTGACCTTCATTACTCATTATACACTGTATGCCAGATCCAGGACTGATTCCACCTTTCGAGAGACCTTTGGTGATTTCTTGTGTACCATGACACTCCCACCTCTTATGATCAGCAGCTTGCTAATCTCCTTTTCGTGTGAGTCATACAGACCATGAAGAAGAATGGATTCCTTACCTGTAGTCATAGGTCTTTGATGGGTCATCTGTGAACTCAAACAACACCTGCCTATCCTCCCCTTGGTATGTCATGCTCTCTCTTCTTACCTGCTGCTTCAGCATCCAGGGAACTGAGGATCAGAACACAAATTAGCCTGGTCACATGGACTAGAGGAGGAGGGGCTACTGCCAAAATGCTTACTTAACATCTCTAGAATAGTGCACTGCGCAGACATAGTAAACTTGTTTGTGTGAATTCACAGATGACCATTCAAAGAATTATGGTTACAGATAGGCAACCTATCCTTCTCGAAGGATATGATCCTGTGCACGTCTACCTTGAGGTTATCCCCACTGAAAGCACAAAATAAAGATCACAGTTCTGTTACACTTTAGATTACAGTGAACAGTTTGGATGGTGACTAATTTAGGCTTGAGGCATGACATAACAACAACAAAAATAACTGTTTGTTGCAAAGCATTCAAAGATAAAAGCTTACCACTGGGCAGCCTCAATGACGACCATATATCCTGAGCACCCCAATCTGCTGACAGTGGAGGACAGTTGATAACAGGATATGCGGTGTTTCCAGACATCACAGGTCCCAATCCATTGCTTCTCCCAGCCACTGCTATGAATACTGTAGGAATGCTATCACCTGGTAACATATTTAAAAATGTACAGTATCAATACCACACATGCCTAAGAAAACTAAAATGATCGTGTTTTTGATAATAAACTCAATTTACCTTCATACTCAGCTTTGATTCTTAGTGTCTCATCTGGTCCTTTATGAGCAGAAGTTACTCGTAATTCGCAAGGAATACCAAAGTTTCCACATGCCTTTTTAATCTTCTCACAGTGAGCAAGATCTGAGGTTGAGCCCATCAGCACAACCACTCTGCCTTGGCTCTGTGGTTTCAGCAACAGCTTAGCAAAAAGAAAGGTGAAAGGACAAATTAAAAATATGTGGAAACACTGTCAAAAGTTAATTTACTGTTTTATGTAGGTCAATAGGCATACCTCCACTCTTTCGGCCACCCATTCAAAGTTTCTCTTTACCATCTGCAGTGCTTCAGGAGTTACTTCTTTAAGGTCACGATATGACTAGAAGATACAAGGGGAAAAAAACTCAAAACATTACATATTTCACAAAATGTGTTTATTTCATAGCTACTAAAGCAAGTGCATCCACTTTCACCAGCAAGCTACAAAGTTGTTACAATTATCTGTACAGCTAGTATCATTCAGAACTTCACAATGTCCCAGAGTACTGAAGGAACTTGCTGATATGCCATCATTTTTAAGAAATCCGAGAGAATAAGGTGACTTGCAAAAGGACTGGAGAAGGGCAAACATTATGTCCTCTCCAAAAAAGGCAAAAGAAAAAAGAAAAAAGAAAAAAAAAAGATCCAGGCTAGCTTGTTCTTAATACAAGGGAAAATACTAGAATGGATTATACTGGAGTCTTTCTGTAAGTATCTTGATGACAATACAGTAATTAGTAGGAACCAACATGGGTTTGTCAAGAGCAAATCCTGCCAAAATAATTTTATCTTTTTTTCCCCATCAGGCCACTAGTTTAGTGGTTGGCAGAAATGCTGTGGATATCATTTATCTAGATTTCAGCAAACCATTTGATAAGGTCCCCATAACATTTTTATCAAATTTATTATGGAATAAATGGGATAACTGTCAGATGGATTGATAATGGTGCTCAAAGAGTCATCATCAATGACTGTGCTTCAAATCAGAAGGAGGTCTTGAGTGGAGTGCCTTAGGGCTGTGTCCTAGGACCATTACTTTTCAACATTTTTATCAATGATCTAAGTGACAGGATAAAGAGAATCTTCATCAAGCTTGAGAATGACACAGAACTGCGAGGGGGTGGCTAACACACTAATAGATAGGAAAAGAATTCAAAAGGAGCTAGATAAACTAGAAAATTGGGCAGAAATTAACAAAATTAAATAAAGATAAGTACAAAATTCTACATTTAGGCCACAAAAACCAAATGTACATGTGTAGGATGGTGGATAGGTGGCTCAGCATTACTATAAGCAGAAAAGACCTTGATATGATTGCTGATAGTAAGATGAACATGAGCCTGCAGTGTGACAATGCAGCAAAAGAAGTGAACAGGGGAAAGCCAACAGGCATTTCACGTGGACATGGTGGAGGGGACAGCATTAAATGAACTTGTGTCTGGAAGGTGAGGAAACTGCTGCACCCACCTGCAACAACTGTGGTATGTTTGTATCCTTGCCAGTTACAACTGCTAGCTCCCCAGCCCCAGACTGTTTTGGGAGAATTTGCTGGGTTAAAGCTGTTGGGTTAAGGCTTCTTGTTTGTGTGTTTTCTGTGACTTGAAACAGGCTTGCTCATGTGCTCATTAGCGCTCTTTTGTTCTGCAGTGTTTATGCCCCAAGGAAGTGAATCAGAGAGTTAGCTGGGGAAGGAGCTAGCAGCCGGTAGTTCTCTATATAACTACAGCCCCAGACCCTGGAGCTTGGAGAACAGGAGCTTAGCTAAAAGGGGCAAAGCCAACAGGTCTTTCACGTGAGCATTTAGCAGGTGAGGGCCAGAGTTTTTTCAGTGCCTCCTGAATATGGATGGTGAGGAAACTGCTGCAGCCACCTGCAACAACTGTGATATGTTTGTATCCTTGCCAGTTACAACTGGTAGCTACAACTGCAGCAAGCTCAAGTTGGCTGCCCTGCTAGAAGCAAAGGTCTAGCAACTTGAGGGCCAAGTATCTACTCTTCAGCAATTAGGGAATGTGTGGTTTTCTTGGACAGAGCAGACTATCCTGGAGGAGGAACACATAGGACAGTGGTTCTCAACCTGTGGGTCCCCAGATGTTTGTCGACTTCAGCTCCCAGAAGCCCTGAGCATTGACCATAGTGGCTGGGGCTTCTGGGAGCTGAAGTCCACAAACATCTGGGGACCCACAGGTTGAGAACCACTGACATAGGGGATGTCAGCATTGGATTGGACTCAATGGCCCATGAGGCCCCTTCCATGATTCAATGCTCCTTAACCACTGTTCATAAGACCTATCAGCACCAATTCCACATCACTCAGGTGCTAAGCCCAATACTATGCAGAACCCCTATGACAGAAGAGCACATAAACAAATGATGGAGGAATCACAGCACTGCTGCCAGCTCTGCTCCACTATGATCTCTGTGCAAAATGATCTCACAGCATCAAGAAAAGTGGAGCAGAGAAACTGTACAAAGCCAATGTGCTCAAAATTTTTTTACAATTTGTTTTGGATGCCACACCATAGAAATATATCAAGTTAAATCCACAGGGTGAGAATGAGCTAGTTAAAATACGTACACTCCAACAGTTGTGTCATTTTTAGTAATTACCTTTTAATTTAAAGACTCACCACATCCTACAACTGTACATATCAGGCTAATTTTATATAAATATGCTTATTGTCTCTGCATCATGAAAAAGTGATGTTAAAATGGGTGAAACGTATCTAATGTAGAACTAAATACATTCAGTGCAGGTTTCCTAGATTGTTTAGCTGGTATACTGATATTTTCCAATCTACAATCTAAGTTTTAAATCATTAAAAGAACAATTTTGTCTACAGATCTCAGTTCTGCTAAAATGAATTTCTTTATTGGTGTCGAAGTATCAATAAAGTGTTTGTAAAACAGATTTGAAGAAAATACTTAATAAGCCTTCACAAGATAGTCCCTGACCATTGACTATACTGGTTGAGACTTCTGGGAGCTGAAGTTCAAAACATCTGGACTAAAGGTTGAGAACCACAGCTCCAGAAAACAGCTGGGTCTTCCCTCAAAGCCAGCCATGAGTCTTCAAGGAGAATTCACCACCATTACTGTATATTGAATTTCCAGGACAGCAGATCTGGGCTAGGACAACTACTCCTAAATCACAATTGTGCCTTAACTTCAGCAGAGAGGTAAGGCATAAAATTACCTGTTTGTCCTTCTGCTGTCTTCTGTCTCCAGATGGCCACAACCTCCAAGAATCATTATCAATGACATCAGCAAGAACAATCTCTTTTGTGGCTACACTGACACCGAACTCAACCTAAAAATGTCAAACAGAAACATTATATGAAGCCAGCAATTTTACCATTCATTGAAAACTGAGATTTTGTTTCAAAAGAACATTTTTCATACCTTCATGTCCACTAAAGTACAGTTCTGAGGCTGCCATGCTTTCTCAAGTATTTCAAAAATAGCACGGGTAGAGTGGGCCATAATATCCACTTCAGTTCTCCCAATTTCAAGGCCAGCAAACCGGAACTTAACTTCAATGAGTTGTTCTTCAGACCACTGTGGATCATTTGCTGCATCATCCTGGAAAATAAATAGCAAAAATCATCCACATTTTCAAAACACACCCAATTCAATTTTTCAATGGAGTGGAAATGAACAGGAAATCCTTACATGCACTTCCTAAAAAATTACACAAATACGCCACATTTCTTTGTCAACATAGTATCAACTGTGGGCTTTAAAAAAACAACAACCAGAAATAAAAATCCCTTTAGATACTTTCCTACAATTCCCCTATAAAGTTTTGCCTTCCTTCTCAACCTTTCAACTATGTATTCTGTTTATTATGCAGGCAGACACACTGCCTGATTAGCCTTACAGACTCCAGGTAAGTGTTCACTAATGCACCCCACTTCTGATGTATTTTACCCACTAAAGTCCTGCTGTAGAAGAATCTTTTGTGCTACCCTGATGCCTTGTAACCTTGGGTACTGGCGCAATTTCTCTCCATTTTATATCTTTTGTTCTACTTTCTTCTCCAACTGGTTTTCAAACGGAAATTCTCTTTGACCCTCTACAAAACTGAACTGTCACTGCACAGCAACATGACTCATCCCACAATTCTTTTACATTCAACAATTCATTGTTCCCACAGCTATTCTTTTATACTTTCTAATACAACTCAATTTGGGCATAAGTGCTGATTTGATTTGTTGTTCCCAGAGTATCCTAATGTGGACACTTCACTAACTTGACTGAACCAATTCTCACTATGCATGTTTGGCTGCTCTGTGTGACTTGGTTAGAATGTGATTTAGTTAGAATGGTTATCTCCGGGCCAGCTCTGCTAGACAAGACAATAGATTATTCCTCTGGTAGAACAGGGCCAGGGTTGCGGCAGGATATGTTCCTCCTATCACACCCTTAAACCCCCATCCCATGCCAGCCAGATCACCAGTAGCTCAGAAGGGTTTATTCTCTCAACACAGGAAAGCAATCTGAAGACTTATAAAGAGATCTGTACAAGCTAATGTCACACTGTTTGTAGCTGACAGATTAAACAAGCAAAGGATCCACATGAACCCTGGCTTATTGGTTATGAGCGATGTGCTGGTTTATGCTGAATGATCATTCTTGTTTGGAGCCTGAATAACAAAATTTATTTTCTACAGAGTCTCTGATGTGTTGGTAATGTTATTTACATCAAACCCTATATTTTTGTTAAAACATTATTTGTATAGCTAATAATAAAAGTCAGCATGATAATAGTGAAATTATATTCTAACACACTAAATAGAGTATATTTCAGAAGAAAATTTTTTCCCCTGTATATTTGTACTAGAAAGCTCAGTTTTCTCAAAGAGTAAGATTTAGCTTTCCAAAAGAGTTATTAGCTGATGATGTCTTCTAAATGGTATTTCACAACCAGCATTATAGCCAAGATACCTCTATATAACCAACCTTATAAAACATCTCAATTTTAGGTGGGTAAAATCTGTAGCCTTCCTCGACGCCAGGATTTCTTTTCAGGAAAGAACCTGTAGCAATTCTCCTACAAACCCATTCAATTGGAATCATTTCACAATGAGCAGCTATAAATGCTGTATCACTATGCTTTTTCACAAAAGCAGTTTTGATGCCTGGGGAAGAGAAAATGACTTTAGCTCCATGAATGAAATACATTTATAAATTGTATGTTTTGTTCACAACTCTTTAATCTATATATTGCTATCACGCATAAAACATTTATATGTAAAACAGGTATTGGTTAGCCACAGCAACCTGCACAAAAATCATCTGCAAAAGCACAAGGAGGTAAGAAGCAGCTGGAAAGGGGCAAAAAGTACAGAAATAAGCTGCAAGCAACTGCTTGAGGAAATAATTTTCAGAAGGAACAAATGAAATCATCCCCACTCCCTGCCAACCGCATGGACCTGAATCAGATCAGGAACCCCATAAACTGCAAAACCCCAAGCATGTGTTTGGCTATTTATACTCTGAACAGAAGTGTACATTTATTTCATGATTATAAATAATTGCACATCCTGTTTATGAGTAATAAGAAATGGCTCCGTATGATCAGCCAATGGTTTTCTTTTAAATATTCATACACAACAAAAGGGGGGGCTGTGGATTTCACAACTATATATAGTTACAATTTCAATTTTAAGTTAACAAATAAGATCAAATAATTTGTTTACCAAAGAATGTGTGTTCAGCGGCGATTATATCCAGATAAACAAACACAGTATTGCATTCTTCTCCTTCTATAATATAATACAAGCTGTTTGGCAACCACTGTGACTCCAAACTTATTAGCTACCATGAAGGAACCAGAGAGCAGGAAGATATTACGATAGCTTTTGAGGAGGAGTAGGCAATACAATGAAGGAAAGCTACATAGTCAGTGTGGCATAGTGGCTGAGGTGCAGGACTTCAACTAGGGACACCATTTTGCACGAAAGCTTACAGGGCAATCCTGGACCAGATACTTCTTACAACCTAACTTAGCTCACATGTTTATTTCAAAGATAAAATTAAAGTAGGGCAGGAAGTAACCACGTAGCCTGCTCTGAGTCCTAGGAAGAAATGTGACTTAAAGATTAAATAAATTAAACAGAGATATCTGCCCCAATGGATCACCATACTGAGAAAGTGCAAAATTCATCTTGTAAGACCAATACAGAGGAGAAACAAGCACAAGGTAGGAAGATGCTAAATATACTAACAGACATTCTAAGAGGATTTAAACAAAATGAAATATTTCTGCCAAAAGAGATGGTGACTTTGTCTATCCTATTTCCAGTTTTTATTTTTCCAAGTTTTCAAGTTTATACCTCATTCTTTATATATATTTTTAACTTCCTCCTTCCACATTCTTTCATTCCTATCTAAAATTGTTTTGTTATCTCATGATGGTACAGAAAGTCTGCCTTTAAGGATCTTAGGTGAGAGCAGGGAAGCTAAAAAGACTGATAACCTTGCTGAAGCCTATTTCCAACCTTTGTACTGTCTTAAATTTTTTTTAAAAAAACACATATAATTTTTGTTGGGGAGGGGATAAATGGGAGATTTTCCATTAGAAATTAGAAGAAAAACATTCCTCAGTAAATAATTCATGGGGAAACATTTCAAAGCAGGAGAGAGAGATACAAGTTAGTTACTTTTTAAACAATAAAGGTTACTCAGTACTGATCACAGTATGCTGACATGAAGCAATTTTGAAAGGCTCATCCTGATAAACTGATACAAGCTTGATTAGAAGTGCTGAGTTTGGAACATCTTATAAACCACAAGGTATATTCTTGTAGGCTTATAAACTTTTATACATGAAGCTAGTGTTATGAATACCACAGAACAGACATGTCTCATGCCAGGGGAGGAAATCAGAAAGAAATCTCAGTTATAGGCTGAACATCTGTTGGTTAGTCCCAATTAGATTAGACCCACTGAATGAATTGTTGAGCGGGAAGTCAACAGGTATGAAAATCCAACTAGTTCAATGACTCTACTTTAGTTAAGACTAACAGTAGGATTTAGGCCATAAACTTGAAAAATGCACAAAAAAAAGTTTAAAAATCTATTTTTCAGATCACATGGCATGTTCAGCCTAGGAAGTTACTAATTCAAATCACATCATAGCCATAAACTCATTAATGGCTGTAAACCATTCTCTCTCACTCACTGTCATCTGTTGCATCTGTAATAGGATGATAAAAATGGCTTGCATACCAGGACTGTTTATGTGAAGTGCTTTAAATACTGAAATGCCCTATACACATGCCAAGACATGATTGTGATTTCAGAAAACTCATTTTGGCCTGTGCTGAGAGTTTAAAGTTTCTTTTCATTTTGTTTGGCTAGAAGTAAGGCATACTGGTGTCTTAAATCCTACTGTCCAAGTTGCCAATGATATCTCCAGATGTTATTACTGGTACTAAAGCAATGCTTCTTGGTTATACCAGCAACCAGGAATAATTTTCTCCCAATATGCCAGGGACCAGAACCATATTTGTACCTACCGGCTACAGTTATTTCTTTCTTACCTGAAAATTCATCAGTGACTAGCAGCTAACAGCTCATGGACTGACATTAGCCCAGGGGCCACTAGTCTGGGTAGCATCATAATAGAAAACCTAATGTATTTCATAAGACTCATCTCTGATGACTGAGTCATTTTTTTACCATACCTTGCTTGGGGGCAGGGAGTACATTTGTGTAATTTTCACATTCTAAAGCATCCAGGAAGAGAAGCTATAGTTTTTATAGCTTGTGTGGTGCAGCCCAAGAATTCTCAAAACTTACCAGCTTCCTGCAGCAACTGAAACACACAGCATGTTGTGGTGTTGGAGATTGCAGCCTTCCCTTCCATGAGATCCTTTCTAGCTGCATTTCCAGCTGTTATCTGGTCTTTTGATTGTAAAAGAACACAGCCAGGGAGGCTAGGCAGTTCATAAACCTCCTTGGTTTTCCCCTCATTTATTTTTTTGCCTAGTTTAAGTTCTGGAGAAGAAGGGAAAAACAGCTGTCAAGTTTTGCAACCTGCTTTGAGATGTGCAACACTTTAATAAGGCATTCAATTTAATCTTCACAGAATAGCCTTTTACTTATTTATTCAGAGGTAAGTTCTACCATACCTAGTGAGTTTAACAGCCAGGTAAATGTCTACATGTTTTGAAGCTCCCATCTCTCTGTTGTCTTCAATAAACTTTTTTTTTAAAAAAAAGACAGATTCTATGGGTTACCTAAGATCTC
Source organism: Iguana delicatissima (assembly GCA_948472985.1). Taxonomy (NCBI): domain Eukaryota; kingdom Metazoa; phylum Chordata; class Lepidosauria; order Squamata; family Iguanidae; genus Iguana; species Iguana delicatissima. The sequence continues at coordinate 1,061,412 of CAOKZL010000186.1, forward strand.
AGTTCAACAAATTTGCTTGTGTATATTGTAAGAATAAATACAATCAGAACTGTGTCACAGTACACTAAAGAAAGAAAGCAAATATCTATGACTGCAAAGAAATTTCATGTAACAACACACTGGCAAATCCTAATTACAGAATCATTCTGTTAAGCTTTAGATATGTTATACATGTAGCTCTCTTTGAAGATAACCTGGGAAATAAAGAAATGGGAGATGATGAGATGGATTATCTGGGAACAGGAAGACCCTGCATTCCACATGTATATTTATGTAACGGAATCAGAGTAAAGCCAACAAACAGCACCCCATAGAAAAAGCATGCAAAAGACATGCAGCTCATCCTTATCTGATAGTCATACACATGTCTACATCATAATGAAAACAGATTACAAGCATCTGCAGCTTTCCTTCCACTCGCACAGTGTGTACAAAACTGTGATGAGCTTTTTTTCCCTTAAAAAAAGGCAAAACTGTGAGATCCTTGTGAAATCACACATTTTATATTTGTTTCTTTAGACAGTACTCCTATTGTAAGAATTCTGTGGGCACTCAGCATCATCATAACCTGTTATTAACACGGCATCAGGTATAGCAAATGAAGTGAAAACCGATTCCAAAGGATTCATGATAGAGAATATAAACACGATTTTCAGAAAAATGCAAATCACTCCCAGATCTACACGCTGGACACAGAACGAGGCAGCAACCCTCTTAAGACATGTATGTGTGTATGTGCCTTCAAGTTCTTTGTCAACTGACCACTTCACAGGGCTTTTAGGTGAAAAATATTCAGAGACGCTTCTGCCAGTTCCTTCCTCTAAAATATAGCCTACAGCTCCTGGAATTGGTTGGCAGTCTCCCACCCAAGGTTGACCCTGCTTCTCTTCCAAGGTCAGATGGTTTCTGCCGCCTTTAGGATATTTAGGCCCTGTTAAGTTAATAAGACAGAGGGAGACTATATCACTTAAACTACCAGCTGGGACCAGGAGGGGGTCAGTACTGCTTTAGGTTACAACTCCTCCATTCCCCACACCACCACTAGCATAGTCAGTGGCCATCTTGGGTAAGGGATGCACTTCAAAACAGTACCTTCTCCAAATCCAGGGAGACAAGCGTGAAAGTTTTTTTCCATGCACATTAAGTAGAATAATTTACACACAACCGTTCTACTGATTATATTACTTTCCTACATGTAGGAGTTTAAAGAAGATTAAAACTGTTACGGGTCCACAGTTTTGAAAAGTCTGTTAGGTCCTATCGCCTAAGGTCTCTACCATCCAGTGATGCAGGTTATGAGCAGGGTCAAAAACTGAAGCGATTTCCGCACTAGACCGTGATAGCGCTATTATTCCGCTTTCAACCTCCTATGGAATCCTGGGGTTTGCAGTTTCGGGAGGGGCCGGCCGGCCCCTCCCGAAACTGCAAACCCCAGGATTCCATAGGAGGTTGAAAGCGGAATAACAGCGCTATCACAGCCTAGTGCAGAAGTAGCCTGAGGCCCAAACCCGCCTCCCGCAGGGAGCCCCATCGCAAAGACGGCGCGGCGCGCGAACAGGCGCGAAGCCACTCACCTGACGGACGGATCGGAGCCATGGCAGCGACGGGGGCGGCCGCCCGAGGCGCCTAAGTAGGAAAAGCGCAAAGAGAAGTTAGCACGTGCGGGGAAAGGAGAGAGCGCGAGCGGCAGAGGACGCGGCCCCGACCCGCCGGCGGAGGGAAACATCTGGGGAGGAGGAGACCGAGAGGGCGCGCGCACCTCCGGGGGCCGCGTAAGACAGGGGGCGGGCGGAAGGGGCGGTGAGCGGCCCCCCCAAGCTCGCCAATAGCTGCGGCGCGCGGAGGGGTTGCGCCACCTAAAACCCTCCCCCCCAAAAGCGTTCTTAGGGCCAGTCCCCCTTTTCTTTCCCACGGGGGAGGGGAGAAAGAGGAGCGAAAGTAAACTCTCCCTTCGTTTTTCTCCAATCTGAGGCAAGCTTTCGCCAACACCCCGCGTCCTGGCCCGCCTCTCGGAAGCCCCAGCCAGGCTCGTTCGTTGCCGCCGCCCCTTCAAGCCACAAAGCAAAGATTAACCCCTTCACCCCGCCTCCTGCTTTTCTAGAACTCCCCACTCCTACGCGCCCGGCTCTCAGCAGACCTCGCCAGGCGGCCAAAAACCCAGCCGGTCCCCGGCCCCGCGCTTCCCTCATCTCGCCAAGCCCACCTTCCGCCTTCCCTCCCTTTCCAGCACCGCCCTTCGCCCACCGCTCTCTCACCGGCCGCCCTGGAAGCCAAAAAAGAAAAATCCCCGAATCCCTTCCCCAGCCTCTACCACCGCTCTCGGGATCAGGACGGTAAAAACTTTCCGCCAGCCAGAACGCGCGGAAAGGTGGAATGTACCAAGGAAGCCCGCGAGGGGGGCGGGAACGGGGAGGGCCTCCTTCCTAGCCCGCCACTAACTTTGTTTCAATGAAGCGATACCGAGTCGCCCCTCTCCGGCAAGAGTGACCTGCTCTTACGCTTCCTCACACGCCAGGCTGAGAGGAAGAAACCGGGCGCGCAGATTAACGGGCGAGCCGGCGGAGGGAAGGCAACTCTCTTCGCTGCTTTGGGACGTTGAGGCGGTGAAGGTGGCTGACGCGCACCCCCAGCTTCGGTCCGCGCGTGTGTAAATAAGGCAGGCGAGGGGTGGGCACAGGCGAGGCCGCCGCCTCCCGCTCCTTCCTCGCCCACAAGCCCAAGCGGCGACAACAGCAGCGGGGGCAGCGGCAGCGGCAGCGGCAGCAACACGTGTGCGGTCGGGGCGCCATGGAGCTCGAGGAGTTGGGGATCCGAGAGGAGTGCGGCGTCTTCGGCTGCATCGCCTCCGGGGTCTGGCCCACGGAACTGGACGTCCCGCACGTGATCACCCTGGGGCTGGTGGGGTTGCAGCACAGGTAAGGGGTCTTTTTTTGGGTGGGGGGAGGAAGACAGTCTGGGGTGGGGAGGAGACGACTTGAAGGCGCGCAACGGCAACGGCAAGAAGGAAGCATTGACTGGGAAGCCTGATCTCAGGTGTTGGGGGTCCCGATGTGCACGTCAGCCTGCAGAGGCACCCTGGTAACGCTTGAATCCTTATTGCAAGAACAAGGATCTTTGGACTGGGTGGGATTTAATTCCGAGTATACGGTGCCTAAGATGAGGCTGCACCGAAACCGCAATTTTTTTAAAAAAAAATAATCAACATCCGATCCATGGATGCTCAGTGGGTTATTTAGGACCTCAGTGAAACTTGTTTCCAAGTAAGTAACTAGAGGACTGCTGCCTAAAGTCCTAGCATTTTGCTGATTTTGCTTGCACCCTGATTTGGTGATAACCTGATGTCTTGCAGGTAAGTTTAAAGTACAGACCTCAGCAGAACATCCTAACACTTCCACATACATTACGATGCAGGGCCTTTGCAGACCTTGGTCAAAGTTTGTGTGTACCTTTTTAACCAAGCAATGATTGCACCAAATCTGCTCAGCTTCCAGATCTTGTGATAATCGTAGTCAGAGCTAGATTGTGATCTTATGGGCTGCAGCCAGCCACAAATACTACTGTTTGGAGCATTTTGGAACATTTTAGATCTTGCCCTGCTAAATTCTTGGATAGAAACAGTTTTGATGTTGCATTTTGTACGTGTTGGTTTAGCCTGTGCAAACAATGATTGGAGCAATGTACAACACTTCTGCATCTGAAGGCAGCATATTATATTTTGTGTTTTATGACAATATACGCACACACTAAGTACCCACTACCATTGCAGGCTCTTGTTCCCTGTGTATGTGTAGTAAAATCAGAGCTTGGAAAAGTGGTCATGCTGGCTGGAAGATTTTGGAGGGGTTGTCCAAAAGAAAAATTGTTTCTCTGCTCTGGTACTTATATGGATGTTCGTCATATGCACTACAGGTTCCTTCTTTATATTTGCCCCCTTTATATTATCACTTGCAGGCAAAACATCATATACGTGAAAGAGGCATTGATGCCCCTTAACTACAGGGCAGGATCTCTGTATTAGCTCAGAGGGTGTTATGCTGTAATTTGCTGCATCAAGGCAAGAAGTCTTTGTTTAGTTCAAACAGGTAAAAGGTACCTTGGAGTAAGGAGCTTGTGTTGATGCTGCTTGAAAAGGAAACATCAGAACAAAATATAAGTATAACCTCATCCTGAATCAGCCTGTTACATCTGCAGTGGGTTCTGAGATTATGTCCTGTCTTTCTGTGTGCCTCCTTTTGTTGGCCTACATCATCCTGTCCCAACACAACGGATGTGTTGGATCAATAGGCTCAGTATTCCTAGCCATTCTAGGAGATAAAATCCAACATGCTTGAAGACATCAAGATAAAGAGATCTGGCCCATATTATATCTTTCTCTAAGCCTTGCTTATTTTGTCTTCTGATATTTTAAATTGTGTAAACTGTTGTACATAAGTGAGTTAAAAAGAACAACAGGTCACCTATGAATTCATTGCTTGGGCTGGGGGTGATCCTCATTCTTGCTTACCTAGTAGTAGTCTAGCAGGATTGTGGTGGGAAGGAGTTACTAGTGAGATGGTAACATTACCCTTGTAAACAGAAGTACTTCTTTGTAGACTACCGTCAGCAAATGTTTTAAGCATCTAAACAATTACTGAAGTTTAAGACATAGAAAACATAGCAAGCTCTACTGGTAAATAAAGGTGGCATAGAATGGTGTTGGACATCTCCTCAAGACTTGCTTCTACATCAAAGACTCTCTAAACTACTTTATTTTCTCAGTCAGCTCAGGCTTGCAAAAATAATCACCACACGTGCACACACAAGCATGCACACACAAAAGGCAATTGCAAAATTGATTATTAAAGTTATTAATTATTAAAGTTAGGTACATCAAAAACATATAGCATGGGGTGAGCTGTATCACTGTAATGATAAGACCTATTCTGGTCCCTCAGTTGCCTCTCTATAGCAGTCTGACTCTTTCTCTCTAATTCTTTCTACTTGCTTGTCACTCCTTAATCTATTCTGCTACCTATATACTTATTAATTAACATCTCTTTAATGTTAGACCTTTTCCCTCCGCTTCCATTTATTGTAAAGCATTTATCGGTTAGGCAGTTTCATCTAGAGGAGGGCTGAGAACCAGATGTTGTTGAACAGAACCTCTCCACATACTTCACTATTATCTATGCTGCTTGGGAAGTGCAGTCCAATAACAGCTGGAGGACCACATAATTCTCACTCCTGATGAACCAATTCTGTGTAAAAGCATTTAGAGAAGAGACAGACAACTTTTGATTTCCTTCAGATGTTTGGCCTTACAAATCCCATCAGACCCATCCAGCACTGGTAATGGTAAGGAAATGTAGAAGTTGTCCATAACATCTGGAAAGTCAAAGGTTCCATCATTCCTGCTTTATCATTAGGTGCACAAAAAGCAGCAAGCCTCTTACTTGTAGGTTTGTGCATTCAAACCATATTTTTTTTCTTTGTTACATCTTTTTTTGCTACTGTTTTCAGCTAAGTGTAATTATGTGTTAAGTTCAAATACAGAAAAATGGTAGTGCTAACTCTGGTTTAGGAAAACAAGCTAATCTCATATCTTTGGTTTTAAAAAAAAGAAGCCAACTTCAGCTCCTTTTACTGATACAGTTAACACAACCTCATAGTTTTTCATTTAGACATAATGAGCCTCTTTGGCTGATAATTCCATGAGCACCAAACCTTCCTTTCCCCTTCTGTCATGTCAAGGTAGAGTCCACTATCTCATTTGAACTGGAAACTTGGCCTTAATTAAGGTTAAAAGCCAGTTTAAAAAAATAAGACAGTATATGATCTATCAAGAGCACCTGGCTTGTGAATGAATATCACAATAAATACAGCATGAGGGCACACTGTAAAACACAACGGCAAAATCCAGCCCATGTTAAGCATTTTAACCAATTCCTGCTAGCTGGCACATGTAATACACACATACAAGTCAGAGACAAAGCGTAGTTCAAAAAAGGAAGATGATCCGTACGTATCTTATTCTGTCAAAGCACATGCCTTGGGCAGCCAAATTACACTGTTTCAGCCTCCAAGGAAAGCAAAGGTAAGTCACACTTTCTCAGCCTTAGAAGAAGGCAAAGGCAAAGGCCCTCTGAACAAACCTTGCCAAGAAAACCCTGTGATAGGTTGACCTTAAGGTTGCCATAAGTTGGAGGCACACAACAACCACCGCAAAAAAGCATGCTTGTAATAAACAGCCAGTTTAACCAATATTCCATATATCTGATGTAGTGGGCTGCAGCCAACAAAAGCTTATTCCAACTAAAATCATTAACCTTTGAGTGGCCACAAGATTTTTTTTTATACTTCCTGTAGGTCTTGTTAGATAGTAGATACAAAATATTATCTCTGGTATAGGGTTTAGATCTATTTTGACCATTGGTTTGGTCAATGCTGACTTGATCAGAATTGGCAGGTAACACACCATATATGTCAAAATTGTTATATTGATTTTATATAAAACTTCAAGGCCAGATTTTTACTGTTACATTACAATTGTGCTACAGTTGCGTTAACTGAACTCTGAATCAAGACTCTGGATGTATAGCCTTGGAGGCAGTTCACCTTGGCTGGGTCTTCTAACAAACCGGTAAGATTTCTTGCTTTAGTCCAGAACCATGCCCAAGCATACTGTAAATGGAAGGCAAAGGCAAACCCCCTCTGAACCAATCTTGCCAAGAAAAAACTATAGGTTTGCCTTTGGGTCGCCATAAGTCAGAAACAACAACTACAAAAATGTTAATGTGGTGTGCTGTGCAAATGATTGGACTAGTGACCAGAGTTTACTTGTGCTAGGTCATAGGTTTGAGGAATTAGATAAATATAATGCTTCCTGAGCATAACAGCTTTGCTTGAGTAGCCCTGGTGATCCTGTGTGCTAAAGACTTCGTTTGAACAGCTTATTGTGGTTTTGCATACCAGATAAAGGTCTGGCCATTGCAACACATGGACTTTTGTACATGAATACAAGAAGCCAGGGTCTTACTGAGGAATTCATCAGTATTTAGTCTACAGGGCATCTCAAAGTAGCTTTTGGTTTGCATCTTGGTGTAAACTGTTGACTGCTATGTCACTTTGTGCAGAAATCTGTCCTGATGGATAAAATATAAACCTGGGATGGATTTAGTAAGGTTTACACAGACCACTCACCCTCCTCGTGTCTTCCTCCGAAACCAATGGCTAAAACTAATGCCAGTTTTTGAGAAAGTGTGTCCTAACACACAGTATAATGTCTGAGGTTGTATTAAGGGATTTCTCTGTAATGACATGCCATTTTAACAACAAAGGTCCTTTTGCCTTGCTCTATTAGTTTATACCCACAGGTAGCATGCAGTTTACCATAAGCCAGAATTGCTAAACTGTTGTACATGTACAATAGTTTAGCAATTCTGGCTTATGGTGAACTGCATGCTGCCTGATCATGTCCACTGCAAGTGGTTAAACAAAACCATGGACATTCCATCTGTTCAGTCTGTTAGCCACTCCCATTTATAGGAAAAATCAAAAGGAGACACCATACAATGTTCACCAGCATACAAATTTTCCCTGAAAAAAATTTGTGTAAGTTTTCCATCTTTAGCCATAATAATTTGCAGACTACTCCCTTGCATGTATATGTGGAAATAATAATTCTCAAAATCAAAAAATGTCCAGCTATCACAGGGCAAGGAGCACCTCATATTGAAAACAGAGAATCTTCCTAGTTTTGCAAGCTCTCCCCAAATAGTGCACACTTGACTTTTCATGCAGACGGCCTTTATTAAAGAGCCAAATAATGGGACCATCTTTCAAGTGCAGATTATGGACTTACTTTAACAGTGAAAAGAGCACAAAGGAGAGAAGCATTGCCTCTCACTTTATCTCTCCAGGTGGCTGGTTCACCTTCTTCTTTCACAGCTCCACAGTGAGGCAGGAACTAAGATGTGACTGGAGCAATAGGATGTGGTAAGCTATATGAAAATGGAGGACAGAGCTTGGAAAATCATTGTTTTGGATTACATCTCTACAAATTTTCTGTCCAACTTGGCTGATGACTGGCTGGCTGGGGAATTGTGAGAGTTGTAGTTTGTAAAAAATAACTTTTCCAAACTTTGGGGAACAGTGAAGTGTCTTCTGCATTATCTCTTTTATTTTGAAGGTAAGACTGCACTTGTTTTATATGTGACTAAGGCAAACATGTAGGTGATGGTGCCATATGTCTAATATGGTCCCTAACCAAACATCTTTTTGCATGAAAAGTGAGTGCTGTTTGGGGACAAGCTGCTAAAATACTGTCAGACTGCCTCCAGAATATAAAAATAAACAATCTGCCACACAAAATGGCATTGGCTCAGACATAAACCATATGAGGTCAGCCAAAGGTTTTGTGTAAGTAGGTGCTTTGACAGCATCTAAGTTGGGGCAAGATCTTAAAAACTTGCTAGCTTTTCTCTTTTAGATATCACCTAAAAAGCCCCATGATAGGTTCACCTTAGGGTTGCCATAAGCCAGAAAATGACTTGAAGGTACACAAAAACAAATTTTTCTGTTCCAAAAGGAAGAGGCTTCAATAAAATCAGAGGAATGAAAATATCTTTTGCCCAAAGGGGATGTCTAACTGGGAAAGCCTCCCTGAAAACAATATACTTCAAAGTTTATTAAATACGTTAAGGATATTTCCCTTTGAATTAGTATTAATTTCAGCATGTACCTTTATAATGGGAACAGAAGGATTTTTAGAGGGTAGATATGTTTTGAAGTTGTTTGATCAAATATCCTTAAAGTGTCCATCTTCCAAACTCTTCTGTTCACTTTGTAAAGCTGTAGCCCCCAATTAATTTTTCCCATAGGGGAGTAACTCTTCATAGGAACAAAATTCCCTGTCCTGGGGTGTTCTTTACAAAAGAACTCCCATATTTTAACCATACTCATTGTGGCAAAAACTCAAGATACTTAGGGAGTTATTGTGGGTTTCCTGTATCCCAGATTCTAATCACTAGATTGATAAGATTAATTTTTGTTGTATACATGTGCAAAAATCCATCTGTGGGAAATGTGCTTTATCTGATAGATAATATCATGATGGATGGTTGTTTTGAATACTGTACACAGTATCATCTGCTTAAAAACATAATAATTTACAGTGTAAGCTGATAGTGTCTACTAAAGTCCCATGGACTCTACTTAGAGCTCACTCCTAGGTAAATGGAATGAACTTTGAGTGAAGTTTTAAAGTGTAAAAAACTCTTTTATTGGAACCACTTTTATTGCCAGTGGCTCTTTTTACTGAAGCCACTGAAATTATTATTTTTTTTTTTTTGAGGAGAAAACCCTACTGTTCTTCAGACAATAACATCTATACTGAATACTTTCACAGAAGTGTTGCTATAAAAGAAATTGAAAAGTATTTTGTTATCTGTAAATGTAAGAGGCAATTGGATGCTTATAAAACATGTTATAAAACTAGGATGCCCAACAAGGAAAGAGGGTTGAGCCTATATTATGAACATCTTGCTTCAGGCATTTTATTCACGTTAATCAACACAGGAAAAAACGTCATGTGAGTCCTTGACCCAGACAATTCTGCAACATGCATTTTGGAACAAGCTTTGGGCTAGTTAATTTTTTCCTAAAACATACTCAATTTTGAGAAATAGTTTGGCAAGCATGGGATGTCTACTGATTGAAGGAGTTTCTGAACACATTCTTCTTCTTCTCCTACTCAAAACATTTTGGCAGCCAATCTATATGACAAATTTCACTGGAATAAGAGTGAAATTTATCAGGAATGAATGGGAAATGTATGCTCTTACATTTATTGTAACCACTGTTGCAAAAATAATAATACATAGTTCATGGTGCATTGTTATATCTCGACCTCTGGCTCTTGTTATTGTTGGAGATATATACTGTAAATATATACTGTAACTTCACTTCAGAATATAAAGGGTTTTTTTTAAATCCTTTCACAATTCATTTGGAGAGAGACATTATTTTCTCATCTGGTATTACCTACATTATGTTACTACTTGCCATTTTTTCAAGTTACGTGAACAGACTGCTAAAAGTCTGCCCACTGAATGGAAGCTCAGAAGATAATCTTTGACAAAATGAGTATTTTAAACTACTGCTTTAAAATAGTTAAAACTGGATGTAGCTGCTGTTGGTACCTGACATTTTTTTCCTGAGGAAACCATAACTCTTATGTGCAGGAATAGGGGGGTATTCTGCCCAGTACTGGAATTTAGTTTCTGTTCCAGAGAAAGTTAACATTACAGTCCTTTTGAGACCAGTGGGATTCATCCCACAAAATTTTTCCATTTGATTTCTGTATGGGTTAAATATATCTTACATTCTCTGGACTGGAACCTAAACAGTTGCAGAACTGGTACTTAGTTTTCCTTGGAATTCAGAGGGAATAGACTGCTATTTAACTTTGACTAGATGGGAGATTCAAGATGCTGATGTTTCATATGTATGCTATCTTCTAAATAAAAGAGGGGCAAGATACTGTTGTTGGTAGCTGGTTTCTCTGATAGCAAATTGACAATAAAGAAAACTTTATTGGAAATTAAATTGCATCCCTGGGAACTCCATATCTGGGAGCAACAGAATAAGGACCAAATCAGATACATATGGATTTTTATTAAACATGTCTTTAGTAGTTCAGCTGTCAAAGGCTGTGCATGCTAACTTTTTACAGTATATAGGAGGGAGAGGAGTGAAACCTCTCCTTGCCCTCTTCCTTCACTCTGCTGTTTTAAAGTATATTCTCCCAGCTGAGTTCTACAAGACTCAGAAGAGCACCTTGGTACACCTTGGTAGCTATGAACTTCTGCCAGTGTAGCTTAATTTGAACATGTGAGTAGAAAAGAAATTAGATTAGATACAGCTGGTCCTAGCCCAAATGCATGTTTTGTCTTTCTCTTTACTTAAAATATGTTTTGAGTAAATTTGTTCAGGAGAATGGGTAGAAGAGTCAAAAATCCCTCTGGAATCCATAATTTGCATTGACATTTGTTTCTTGATGAACCTTCAAACTTATGTTCATACATGCTATAACCTTCTCACACCTTTTGCTATGCAGAGATATTTTGCGACTATTGGTAATAAACTAGATAACAATAAAAACACAAAGTAATTTAGCATTGTTATTGATAAAGCTCATGTAGAAAGAAAGGTCAGTAAATAAGTAACTGGTTAAGAAGCAGTTAAAAAGCGAGATTTGAATGGCCCTATAAGGAAAAGACTAGAGGAAATCCTCAGTCTGTAGAGTTGAGAAGTTTAACAGGCTTCTCTAAATTAGTCAGTTAATTAGAAACGGGGTTGGAATCAGATCTTATCAGATCCGTCACCTGGAGCAGACCACCAGAACCTAAGTAAGCCAAGACAAATTTAATCCCTGATGAGCTCATTGGGTCTATTGTAAGTGTGACTAAGCCTGATCCAACCCACTGATTTTAAATATATAAGTAAAGTTATTTGTGTCTCTGCCTGGAATATTTTATTTCAAAACACAGAGTCACTTCTTTTTGTTTTTTCTTTTTGTGGAACTCTTTTCAAAGTAAGGATGCAATCATGTGATTAGGGGACCCACACTCAGATACTATAAAACTTTTGCGTTGTAAGGCCAAGCTATCATTGATTAGAACTGATTTATCAGATACTTGCGGGGGGGGGGGTTGGCCTCCAGGGCATGCCCATTGATGTCATGATTCTTCACTGGTTTCAATAAAAGACTAATATTACAGCACATAAAACAAGTAAAAGTGAGATTATGCTAAGATTACGTTGTCAGCCATCCAGTCCTATACATGATTAAGCTCACTGATTTCAATGGGACTTTCTTCCAAGTAAGTGAGTATAGGGTAGCAGCCTGTGTTTCTTAGAACAGTGCAACTGTTCTCCAGGTTGTTTGGTATCAGATTAATGTCTTGATGTTACTAAAATAAGAACAACACATGGCATAAGGATCCATTGGTTGTTGTCTAGGAATCCTTTCACTATTGTCATCTGAGAGTTGTTTCACATTCCATCAGACAATGAACTTTGTAAAGTAGAAGGGGGGGGAAAGCCACCAACCTGTTGTACAGCAGGGAGAACATCATGTGTTTGTGTTCTGTTGTTGTCCTGCATTTCTTCCTGTTTGTAAAATCTCTCTAGAAGTGTCCTTCGGTTCTTGATTACAGTATGCATGGTCTCAGATGTACATCTTTGTGAGTGGACTGCTATATTCTCAGAAGCACTTTTCTTAAACTGAACAGATGAGGATTCTGTAGAGGGAAAAAGCCATTTCAAGTATGATACAGCTTTATGAAGCAGCGAGTCAGGCCTAGTCTAACCTAACATGTTGGACATGTTATTGGGTGTCTTCAAGTTGTTTCCAACTTACATTGATCCTAAGGTGAACCTATTGTGGAGTTGTCTTTGCATTCCTCTGAGACTGAAAAAGTGTGGCTTGCCCAAGATCACCCAGTGGGTTTCCATGGCCAAGCAGGGATTTGAAATCCTGGTCTCCAGATTCCTTGTACAACACCCAAACCACTATGCCACCCTGGCTTTCATTGAGCTTGCTTAATCCTTATTAGGATGATTGCAAGGGGGGAGGTAGTTAGATTTGTTATACAAGATTATATCAAAGTTTTATACACACACACTTCTGCAAAACATTTTTGAGATTCCCTTGATTTGTTACTTTCTTCTGTTGTTCTTTTGATGTAAACTCAAGTGAGTTCCCTGCTTCTAAACCAGTCTCTGACCGCTGAAAGGGCAACATGTACAACTTCATGGCCCCAACTCAGTAAAAACTGCATGCAGCACGATACTGTGTCTAGCTAAAGAGCACAGAGCACAGTGGTCTCAGACAGTGTATAAGAAAAGCAGTGGAGGACTGACGGGGCAAGTGTTTCTTTCTCTGCATTCTACAAGGCAAGGTAACATGTGATCTAGTATATAATCTCAGGGACCCACAGGAGTATTGCTGAGCCGCTTGCCCCCACAGTTGCATCCAACCCAACCTACACAGAGGAGAGATCACTGAGTCTGTCATTGCTCCTCATTCGTATATTGGTTCTGTTCATGTATTGTATACACAATGCAACCAACGGTGTGATAGAGAATGTGATATAAATTCAATCTTCTGTAATTTTTTGATAACTTTTGTTACTAAATGGTAAAAGTACTTCCAAATTATGATAACAGCAAGTTCCTGTTAGTTCTGTAATAGCAGAAAGAAATTTTTACCTTCAGATGATTTTCTCTTGAGCCTCAGTGGTGTGACTGCAGTAACTTCTGTAACTGTCTCTTTAGAAAGACAAAAATAGGTATTCTGTTATGAAATGTTTTAAAGTTCACTTTAGTTAGTTGCTGTCATGAAGATTTGATGCTTTAAAGCAGGAAGTGTTCTGGAACATTAGCTATTTTTTAGTTTGTTCTTCGAATTATTGATAAAACTTAAATGCATAATATCCCAATTCAACATGTAGCAAGAAAGGTTCTCAGCTTCTTCATAGGCCAAAAAACTGAAGGGAGAATGGAGTGGCAGGTCTTTACTATGTGGCATGAAGAGATACTTAGGTTTACACATTGAATAAATAACTTTATGACAAAGAGAAGGGTGCAGTTTTGTAATGTTTATTTTACCACTACCTTGTGTCCTGTCCCATTGCCTTTAACTCTAATGGCTTATCTATCTTTTTTTCTTAAAATCATTTTAACACTTGGATAGACTGATCATGGCATTGCAATTAACTACAATTAACATTGAGCAGGAATGTGTTTAATGCAGGAGTTGAGTAAAGAGGGAACCATGATTAACTAAGTCTTGTTAAACATGTACTTTGAAGCCAGGGGCTATAAATAATTCCAAGAAGGTGAGTTTGCAGGCTGCATAAGGATGAATGGATCTTTCCATTCTTCCTCTATCAGTCAACTTGGTCTGTTTCCGCACTACGCTGTTGTAGTGCTATTATTCCACTTTCAATATCCTGTGAATCCTGGGGTTTGCAGTTTAGGCAAGGGCATTTAGAATTCTCAGCCAGAGAGCTCTTTGGCCTCAGTAAAGTATAAACTCCAGAATTCCACAGGATGTTAAAAGTGGAATGATAGTATTGGCTTCCATGCTAGCAGTGGAAGAAGGCATACCTGTCACCTAGCACTTTCACATCTTTCCCTGTCAACTTAAAGGCATAAATAAATAATAAATAAATATAAAAAATAAAATTGCCAGCTTCAAAGAGGCCAACAGTCTACATTTCAGTGTTGAAAGAGAGAAGCCTGACCCTCCATGGTATGTCTGTGTGTATGTATTTATTAAATATGTATATATCCTGCTCTCCATCTAAAGATCTCGGGGTTCTATAAAGTAATATCAACATGATCATTCTGAAAAACTGTAAGCAGTAGAATGATTTAAAAGGCTAAAAATATTAAACAAAAAACTTAAAAGAAGACAGATTAAAGCCAGTTAAAATACTGTGGAACAATTCAAAACCATGCACATGTATAGTTCTGTGTGAAAACAGGCCATGAAGGATTTTGTAAACAGTCATGTTTTCACTTGGCGCTGGAATGACAGTAATATTGGCCTCAACTGGGCCTCTAAGGGAAGAGTAGTCCCTAATTGAGTTGTCCATGGCAAAATACTGCGTACTGTCATACTGTGTCTGTGGCCAGAAGGAGCTTTCCCTGCTCTGCAGCCAGCATGGAAATGCAGATTGTTGATCTCATAGTAATCTAGTAACAACTGTACAATTTTTAAAAAATGGCATGCTACTACTGTATTTACAAGACTAAACAGCAAATCTAAACTTCAGATCTCATAGTTATAACCTTCAGCCTAATTTGGAGCCATTTTTTTAATCCTGCCCCCCCCCCTTTTGAACACGTAGCCTGGTTAAGAAAACCTGTCCATACCTTTGCAATATTTTGGTAAGTCCTGATAAAGGTATTCTTATGTCCTAATAAAGGTATTCTTATATCAGATTTCTGGGTAAATTTCCCCCTAAAACCAGTAGTCTTTGGTTTTTATTGACATTGAGTTTACCACAGTTTGCTAATTTAATTTGTACTTTCTTCCAAAAAAAGCGCTTTAAATTTAACAGAGGTTAAATTGGGGGTTAAATTAACTCTCAACAGCAATGTAATGTAATAGTTAGCTATATTTAGTCTTCAGAGGAGTTAGTGCACGGGAGGAAGGGATGTGTGGAAGGAGTGAGTAATACTGGTAACTTGCTCCAAATGGCTAAACTGACGTTAAAGACGCAGGAAAACCGCATGTAAAGCAGCCATGTGTGGGGTATGACCCACTGTCCATTGAACAGCAAGGATTAGACATAATTCATTGTCATCTTGTCATTCAGCATTAAGTTCTATAAAGGATATAATTCTTAAAACCTGATCATTACATTGCTACTCCATTTGTTCATGATATGCTTTGCATGAATACTTTTTCTAATTTGGCAGATTTCCATACCTGAGGATTGGCTTCCCAGAATACAGTCAATCTCATCATAAAACCGCATTTTCCTTCTTGCATTGCCATGCTGGTCATTTTCTTTTTGCAATGCACGGTATTCATATTTTAAGTTCTTGTACTTTGTGCGGCATTGCTTCCAGTCTCTGTCTATTCCAACTTTCATTAGTCTTCTTGCAATCTCCTCAAATATTTCTTTATTTCTTGTTGCTCCTTCTAGCATTTGCTGTATCTCCTCATCTGACCATATCTTTATTAGAGCTCTGACTTCATTGTCACACCAGTGCTTTCCTGCTCCTGTATCATTAATTGTAATAACTCTAAAGTGGTTCTGTGCTTCATCCAGGGGCATTCGATTGTCTGAAAATAAAATAATTTCAAACAAATGAATATTCAAGCAATAAAGTGGACCTGTAAAGATAACCAGAAATATTTTGAACTAGATTTACTGTGTATTTTAGTATGAGAGTATCTGAACAACAAAATACTTTTACGTACTTAGCATACAGTGGGTTATTGTGACAGAAAATAACATCTAAGTTTTGACACAGGAAACTGTTCATTTTGAGAAGTGGTTAGATCTGGTCTACTAATAAGATCCATGTGTGAAATGGAAAGTGGGAATCCTTGCAGGCTCGGGATGAGAATCATGCCGCCATACAGATAATGAAGGACAGCAACTCTAAGCATGCTTCACCGTTGCCTATGACTTGTTGTGTGTGCCTTCACGCTGTTTCCAACTATAGCTGCTGAAAATTGTAGTTCATCAACACCTGGACAGCTGCACAGCTCCAACCCCTGTTACAGCCTAGACCTTCAAAATCTGAAAGTTTAAGCATATACTTTAACCTGATGTCCAAGGGGTTCTTCACCTAGGAGAAATTGAATTCCCTAATATGTGGTGTTACAGCTGTATCAGTCTGTATCTTCCGCTGTTGAATGCACTCTGGTTTGGAGGATAATAGCATGGTGTAACTAGTGGCCTTCCAGATGTTGATGGAGTACAACTCCCATGATCCCACACTATTGTCTATGATGGCCAGGAGTTGATGGGAATTGTAATCTAGCATTTGAAGAACTGTCAGTTATCCATTCTTGTGCAAAAGAATTAAAAATTGCTTGACATAATTATAGAACCATGCATGTTTTCTTAGGAATAAGTTTGTGTTCAGTATGGCTTAGTCCTAAGTAACTGTATTTAGAATTGCCAGATTGTCAGAAATCTCATTCATACTAGGATTGTAATAATAATAACAACAACAAAACTGGAACAGCAAATAGCAAAATTAGAACAGTGATTTCTTGATATGCCTTAGCCATAAAACTGATGGTAGTTAACTTGGGTCTCATGGCAGCAACTGGACTATAATAGCAGACAGATCTATAATCTTATATGCCGTTATCTTAGATTCTGCATTGGGAAACATTATGCACACTATATTATCATAGTAAGTTTATAACAACTTAGTCTGAACTTACTGCAGTTCTGAATCTTGTACTGGAGGAAGAGGACCAAAGATTGGTATTCACATTGTCCTCTTCTCTCCGACTCTCTAAAAGCAAAGAACCAATTGCTTACCTATCCCAGGTATCTCTTTATACATTGAGGATCCAGATGCACCCTCTGAGGCAGTGCTGATAGAATCATCATCTGTAAAAATAATTTTGGTGCTGTAATAACACATAGCTGATAAGCAATATCTAGTTTATATTGTATTTTCTCCTTTTCTCACCATTATATCACAAATTGAACTTTAAAAAGTGGCTAGAGCAAAATATGTCAAGCAGTCATCACCATGATGGTATGTTAAGTGTTCTTTATGGAGTGTTTGCAAAACATAGAGGAAAGGAGGCATACTGTTATTTGTTTTTTTCTTTCTCACTCTTTTAAAAATACTGGCTTAAACAATTCATCTGAAGATATACAGCAAGCCTACATACAATTGAGAGAACTAAGAGAGAAATCTGTCATAATCTGACCTTTGACAAAAGGCAGAAGAGGCTACCAAGAGCACCTGTGTGGTCCTTCTATATCTCTGTCCACAAGTTGTATCACCGAAGGCTGCTGCTGAGATTTATCCCCACAGTTGGGCACAGCTGCAAACCTTCTCTACGTTGCTCAAAATAGAAAGCAGTTATGTGGGTATGGTGTACTTGGACTACTACAGTCCAGACTAATTTGTTGCTCTATGGCAGACTTCTCCCTTTCTATGTAATTTTAACTTCACCCCTTCCCATACTCCCAAGGACTCACGATCTAGGTAGCTTGGTTGCCTTATAACTCAATATGGCTTAATTTGCATTTTTTGCACTGATAAACAAGCATTGTTTTTAAGATCACAGTTTTATTTTCAGTGATTTGCTATGAATCTTGGCAGCTCATTCTTTTGCATATTTATTTGGAAGTAATTCCTACAGGATTCTACCAGTCTTGAAATCTACTAACACTGGAATAGATCAAGCTTCATTATATTGGATTGCTTCTCCAATAGATGACAGAACAATTTATAGTAAATTTTAGTGGAGAGGTTCAAAACATTTTCTGCCCCTTTATAGCAAGAAAGAGAAATCCCCCCACACTTTCATCTAACAAAACAGTAAGCATGAAGCAAGTTCGTTTATGGGAACAAGGGCTACTTGAATCAGTATCTGCTGAATCCTTGAAAGGGAAGGAGGAATAACACTGTATCCAGAAGGTAAGGTTGAGGAATGTGGGTACCGTCGTTCACTTTTGTGAGAAAATGGACTGGAATTTCAGCTTAAGGCAGTAGGTTTCAAACTGTGTTCTGGAGTTCCTTGAAAGGATGTGGGGTTCCTGTATGTCAAGGCCAGTAACTGCAAACAGGCTTCTATGAAAGATATTTGTTTATCTGCAGAAGATATTATTCTGTTTTACATGTAACATCAAGGGAGTGTTGATGTATTCCATAGTGTGCTTTCCTGTGGGGTTCAGGAGGTTGCACCAAAGCCAGTTTGAGTGAGTGAGTGAGCTCTAGGATTGAGTGAGCTCCAGGATTGCTTTCAATATGCAAGCGTTCATGCAGAAAGAGAAGTCAACATTGGGAAATTTTATCTTAAGTTTGAGAGATTGCAAAACAGTAACTGGGAAATCAAACTACACATACAAACTACACACTACAGAGTGAGCGAACATCTGGAATTCTGTAGGAAGGCAGGAGGAAGGACATGTCTTAATGGAAAAGGATTCAGTATAATGCTTCCAAAGTTCCACTGTGCCTCTGTTCTAAAAGAGAGAGAGAAGCCTCCTGAAGCTGTTTTTAGTTAAAAAAGCAACGTTGAGCCACCGTTGCAGGCACGTACTGTATGAGTTGCCCATTAGGAGTTGGAAACTGTCTTTCAGACTAAATGAAAAAAAATGTAGGATACCAATTAGTTTCCCTGGTGAAAACTTCTCCTATTATTCAAATAGCCACTGAATGATGCCTGGTGCCCTTTGTTTGAAGCTGTTACCAGTTAGAATAGTTGAAGAGAGAAAACAGCATTTTAGGGGAGAGCAATAGAATCTACTTTTTATTCACCTCACATCTGAGTTCACATTAATCACTCTGAACAGAAACATCGTATTTTTGCCTTTGTCTAAACAATAACATTTTCTTTGTTGGAGAATGAGTGGAATAATGATCCTGAAGCAAATGTGAACTAACCGCAATTACACTGTTAATTATTAAAGTAAACAAAAGTATTGTTTCATAAGACCTGGATCAGCCCAGAAGCAAAACATGAAGGCTAAGAGCATCTGGTTTTTTTATTTAAAATTATCCCAAGCAAACTGGTATTCTTGCATAGAAGGCAAGTTGAAAATCATTGTTGAGTAGGATAAACGCAGCCATCCAGCAACCTGATTATTCTGGCTGCACACTTGTTTTGACAATCAAATTAAGGACTGCCTAATGGGCAAGGAGGCAGAAAGATGCATCATTACCAATATTGTCTGTGTGTGCTTAAAAGCAGGGCTGAGTAATTGTTTGCCACTTCTTGCCTTATTCTATATCATTGTAGTTTATGTAGGGTAATATAGTTAAATGTCAGGAAGAACCATTTTATGCTACTCTTTATTGTTTTGATATTGTTCTTTTCAAGCCACCCACAGAACATACCTTACTAGATAAGAAACGTCTGTTACTGATCCAGTACGTCTAGCATGCAAGTAGCTTCAGTTTGCAGCTCTAGAAAATGAGGACCTTGAGGGCAGGCTGTGCCCGGCCATAGAAACTTCCTGGCTGTGCCTCCAGTACTTAACTGCTGGTTTAAAAGTGGAAGAGGGGCAGGGTGTCTCAGTGTACAGACCTCTAGGTTAAAACAAGTGACTATATGAGACATCCTGCCCCCCCTCCACTTTTAAACCTAGTCAGATGTTCATGATTCTAAATAAAAGCATGTAAATAAGTTGGCAGCGAATGAGTATGCAAAATTTTTCTGAATTCCATATATCACATGAGATTCTTCTTTCTTGACAATTCTTCCGCTTTCCTTTCCATCTTGTTCTTTGCCAAAATTCCAGTATTACAAATTGCATAATATTTATGTAAGCAATCTATTACAGAAATAGAAATATTAGAATGGCCTTGAACTCTGGTGATTGCAGGAGGGAGATGTCTGTTTCAATGGTCTTCTGTTACAGTGGTGTTCTAGTTGTAAGAAGTGCTGACATATTGAAACAAACAAAGAAACAAAAACCAATAACCCAAGATTCCCTACCTGCATTCAGACATCCATTCTAGAACCCCAGAATTCTCCCTATCCCTTCATTCTCCTGCATGTGTAGATCAGTCCTTTCCTGTAAATTGAACTAAGACTTGGTACTTTTGCCTGAGATGAGTTCTGTGAGCTCTAGAGGCCACAATGGAATCAGATTTGTCTTATGCTGAATTCCATGCAAAGTGGACCAATCCAGAAATTTTTCAAAACAAAACTAGACTGAAAGTTCGCTGTTTGATCCCAAAGTTACATGAAAATATTCAGGGTATCAGTCTAAATATAAATATGCTCAAAATCAATTGATAAACATTCGTTTTAGAACAAAAAACTAACCACTCCCAACCCAGAAATCCAACATGTGTTTGAGAGGTACAGATTAGATTGGAGCAAACCCTTACTGTGTTCTTTGTCTGGTCCCATTACATAACACACTAGGCTTAATTACTCTGCAGTCAAGCGTATATGCTATATAGTACCTAACAAACATTTTAAATTGCAACACGTACTGCGCTTTTGTTTGACACACTTCATATTGTACCTTTCTTCCATGACAGAAGTTCCCAAGTGATCTAATCAGAAAGGCACTGACCAGACTCAGATCTGATCTGCTTCAGCAATGTAGTTGCACAGAGCAGAACCTGCTCTGAGTCAGGGTACTAGACAGTCTGTTGGCACATCTGTAATCTCAAGTCTGTATTTTCTAAAAGGGAAGAACTGGAAGAATGAAGAGATTTAAACCACCCCACTCCCCACTCTGCTCCCCAACTAAGGCCCATTGGTTTGGGGACCAGTTGAGATGGGGAATGAGAACTGAACTGGAGGAGGCTGTTTACAAGGAAGAATCTGTTAAGCCTGATGAATGTACTCAGAAATAATAATAATAATAGTTGTTGTTGTTGTTGTTGTTGTTGTTTGGGATTTGGTTTTCCCTTACAGCATTTGTTTGATGATAAGAGCTGAGAATGGAAGAAGGTGTCACTTTGTTTTGAAGTGCTCTGTATATCAGTGTTCCTCCTCAGTCATACCCTTTTTTGGAACAACTACTTATGCTTTTTTGGAGCAAGGGGATGTGTATGCTGCTGACTTCATGCAATTATCATCCTCAAATGGATTTACATGCTAGGAACAAAGTAGGCACTGTAGAGAATGAGAATCAATTGCAGTATTCATATGATGGTTTGTCTCTCATAGTATGAGAGTGCTTCATTGAATTCATGTGATATGATTATGTCTTTAAATTTTCATGAAAGTTGTACTTTCTCTGTTCAACAGCAAGTCCAGAGTTTCCATCATAGTGCTGTTTTGATGTGTATTCTTTCTACTACTTGTGAATTATATACTTTGATAAATAGTACTAATTACTAAATACCACCCATAGTAATTTGTAGTTGTCTCGTGGACAAGAATGGTTAAAATAAGGATTGTAGTACTACTTAACACAAAATAATATTCGTGGGCGTGGCATATGTTTAGTTTTTAATTTTTAAATTAGTTATGATATTGGCTGTGTCTCCATGTCATACTAAACTGTGGCTTATGCAAGTATGGATAGAGTGAGTGCTCCACATCCCACTCAACCACTCCCACGTGGCCAGGAAAAGAAGTTAAAATGCATCTCCTTCTGCTTGCCATGTCTTTCAGATTTAGACAACTGTGTTTTAATCTTAACTTTGGTAACTTTGAACAAGTCAATTATAAACTACGGTTTACAAAGCTGACTTGTTTAAACTTACCTTTGTTAAGTCATCATTTGTTGGGTTTAGATGGCACAGCAAGCTATGATTAATTGGAAGCAAAAGCTTCTGAACTGCTTCTTATTGATGTGCCAAAGGAACAGAAAAAGATGGGATGTACAAGACTGGGATAAAGACTAGACTGATTCAGGTCTTGGCAAACCATACTTGCATGGCAGAGGGTTGGAATCAATGGCTGTTGTGGTCTCTTCCAACTCTATGATTCTACGTGCTGTGCAAATACAGCCATTGGTATTGCTTCTTAATACAACATGTTCAAAGGTCTTTTCTCATTAATCATCACAACAGTCACATGAGGAAAATTGTTTTGATTTTGCAGATGCAAGGATTAATTTTGAGAAACAGCAGTTTGCTCAAAAGCAAGAGAATTACATGCAGTCAGTAAGACTGGAATGTTACTGAAATAACAATCGAATATGCTTGCAGAGTAGAAGAAGAGCCACTGCCAGAAACTAGAACAACTGTAAGAGTTTAGAAGTAGGGCCCTGACTCCAAGCATCTTGCAATTTCCCAATTTTAAAATTATATCTATTTGTCTGGAGCCAAAAACTTGGAGAGTTCTAAGCAAGCATCTCCAAGGCAGATTCTCTCAGGGTGACTCTTGGAACAGATTTTTCTCCTAAGCATCATGTAGCTTGAGGGAGAACATTTGGTGTAAAGCACTAAGGTCAGACACAGTTTGCAATTGATGATGTGGGACAATGATGGCAGGTCCAAGTACGATAGGAAAGCATGCACTTTTCAAGATTGTGCTTCCTTGGCAATCTGCTGGAGGTGGCCTTCCTGAAATTTAAGGGCAGAGGAAAGAGGTGGTATTCCGCTGATCAGCAATTTTCACCTCAACTCAGTTTCCAGACTGAGGGTCTCAAGAGACAGTAAGTACAGATACAAAACTGTACATTGTGAATCACCAGTCCAGATGCAGCTCTGTACTTATCTAGTTGGAAGCAAGTTAGACCTTAGCTAATGGGACTTACTTCCTAAGACATGTGAATTAGGATGCTTGGTAGGGCCATTACTTCAAAACCTCTGTTCCTCGTTTCCCATGGTTGATGGCTTCAAGACTTTACAGAGGTCATGAACAGGATTGGCACAGAAAGCAAAAAGCCAGAAATTGTCTGGAAGCTATTTATCAGAGTTTTTGAACACACTATATTTAGTAATCTTCTCATCAACACTTATTATATGGGCCAAATGTTGGAAAAGATCTCTGCAAATAATTTAAGGGTTGTCAGAAAGGCACATTAATGCGATGTGAGATATAGATGAATGAATGATAGGACCATTATGAAACTTGCATTTACAATATAAGCAGACAGAAATTCTAGGTCTAAAAGTTCCTAATAATGCGTAGCAGATGTCACAAAGCAACAGGAAGTTTTTTGAGGAACGTGGAGGTGTCCAAATCCTGGCAGAAACTGGAGGGTTTTTTTTTTCTTTGAAAGATCGACAAATGGTTTCATAAAGGGTACCTAACAGAAGAGATATGAAAAGGTGCACACACTCCTAGCTTTAACTATGGGAATCTTACACTTCAGTAAATTATGTTGAAGTTGTAGTTAAAACCAGTTGGGTTTACTGTTTTTGTTATATGCTATCAAACTTCAGGATGGCTACAAAAATTAGAAATGTCATCAATGCGTATGTCAAGTTCTGAAGGAAAACTAAATTAAATGAGTAATGGAAAACAATACAGCTGGCCCTTAACATTCACTAGGGTTAGGAGCACAGAACACCCACAAAAGTGAAAACACACACACACACATATATATATATATCTCAAAATGTTTGTGTGTGTGTTTGTGAGAAGGGGGGCAAGACATAGTGGGGACAGCCAGTATCCATGGTCCAAACCGGGTCAGCGAAAGGTGAGGTCAGCATGGTTGACCTATACTTCTTATCTTGCCCATCTCCTTCCTTGGGTGTGGCAGAGGGGGAGGTATCAGGAAACAGCTTGTGGTGCTGAGAAATCGGGCTTCAATCTGTCCTTAGCTGGCCAGGCAGTGGCTGGTAGTGGTGGAAGAGGAGGAGGACAACAATGATGACAACGATGAGAGGCAGGTTTTTAAAGGATTGCATGCCCTGATCTGAGCCATCGAGAGAGAAGGTTCCCCCCAAAAAGAAGAGCTTGGAGTTGGGGGCAGGAGTTGGAGAAACTTGTAGATATTCAATTCGGTGGAAGTGAAACTTGCAAATGTGGAGGGCTGACTGTACAATATTGTTTCACCTGCATTGGGAGCATTCATTTGTTTCACAGCTTCTCCTACACATGTGTGGTGGTAACCACAACATGTTTGCATACTGCCTTGGTCAGATGTCTGGGTGTTACCTTTAATTAGCCAAACTACATGAGGTAGATAGTCTGACTGCAAAACAACTTGCAGAAGAGAATCACCCTGGGCTTGCAAATGATTTCAGACAAAGGGTTCAGCCCATGCACTGAATAAGAAAGAATTTCTCAGATCTGCTGTTGATATATCAGTTGAGCTGCAAGTCCTCTAACAGGATTTTTCACCAGTTTAGCATCAGCAAGAGAAAGATGAGATTAACAGCATTTCATTTTGAGTGCTATGCTGAAAGATCTGGAGATTCACAAGAGGGAAGGTGTTATTGCTGTATTGTGACCTGTCAGCAAAAGACAAGATCATGCACAATAGAACAGTATCATGTTAAAGACTGAATAAATTAAAATCCATTTGTCGCAACAGTTAAAAAAACCTCACTGTTGTATAACATTAGCTGTGGGAGAGTTCTTTAAATTACTATGCCTGATTGGATACTATATTTGCTGGCGTATAAGACTCACTTTTTTTCTCGAAAAATATCATTTGAAAATGGAGTGCATCTTATATGCTGGTGTGCCTTATACACCAGCAAATAGTATTTGTCAGTATATAAGTGGGGTGCGTCTTATACACGGATGCATCTTATCCACTGGCAAACACGGTAAATTCTGCAAGGAAAATTAACTTTGTGGCTAAAAAAAGGTAGGTGGAAAAATATCTTGCTTCTGAAGAAAGGGGGGAAGATGGTAGAAATGTAGCTGAAGCTAAGAAAGAGAGATAATGAACTACTTCTAGCACTGCTGACCACAAAGGCAAGACAGGAAGCTATGTAAGGAACACTGTCCTATCCTTTGACCACAGTGCTACTTTTGCATTGTGTGATCTCGATGCAACCAGAGTTTCAACTGCTAACTCAGTTCTGATTTAAGCCATTTCTGCACCACACTGTTATAGTGCTATTATTCTACTTTCAACATTCTATTGAATGCTGGAGTTTGCATTTTAGGGTGGGGCATTTGGAAGTCTCAGCCAGAGAGCTCTTTGGTCTCAGTAAACTACAAACCCCAGAATTCCACAGGATGTTGAAAGTGGAATAATAGTGCTATAACAGTATAGTATGGAAATGGCTGAAGTCACCAAAATATAAAATCAATAGTCAGGTGCTGTTTAGCATAGGCTGTACATTGATTGATTCATATTTCTTCTTCATATCCTAAGTGAACTTCCAATATTGGGAGGCATCTAAAGAAATAGTCTTGTAAATTGTACAGCGTGACTGACAGTGATGTAAAAGAGAGAGCATTACTCCCATCAATAAAATTCTAAATGAAACAAAAGAGCAAACATTAGTTTGCCATAACCAACAGCTTTCAATTTTTAGAGTAGAAATGAGATGACATTCTGGTTTTTGGAGTACTAAAGAAATGTAAATTCTGAGAGGTTCAGGTGCCATTTCTAGTGAAAACATGGAAAGTTGGTGATGTTATTCTTGGCCCTAGGTATTGCATGGAACTCTAAAAGAAATGTTTTATGTTTTCTGTCTGATTTTGGAAGTTTAGCAAGGTCAGCACTTGGAGGAAAGGCTGCCAGACAATACCAGGTTTTGTAGGCTATATTCAGATATACTTGACTGGTTTCATTGATTAACGTTGTGATTATATACCAAATTACCTGGAGGCAAGCCCTGTTAATGGAAACCAGTATCATCTTGTGGTTTAACTGTTGCATCAAGATGTTGGGAGACCAGGGTTGACATCTCCATCCAAGCATGAAAATCCACTGGGTGACTATGGGCAAATCACCTTCTCTCAGTCTTCAAGGAAGCTATGGTAAACTTTCTCTAAAGAATTCTTTCCAAGAAAACCCTGTGATAAAAGTCACCATATGTTGGAGGCACATGAAAAGAAATATCATGGCACAGATGGGATTGGTCTGTCTTCTGGGGAAATTTTCACATTTCAAATGATGAAGTACCGCTATGAATGAAAGTAGAGCTGCAGTCAAATAATAATGTGATGCAGAGAAACACCAGAAAGCTAGCAAGTTTGTTAGAATGATCTGTGTGGACATTCCTGACTGGATTTAATTGCTTTGCAAGATAAAGGAAGATTCCAGTATTCCAGCCACTGGGAAGAAATGGAAGTGCAGAAGTTTGTTTGTTTTTTTCCTTCCTAACAAAGTTTAGAGCTGAATTAATGTGGTTGTGGGGGAAGATAGGCTTATATTGGGGTTTTCTGAGGCGGTGCATGTTACTTTTTTATAACTGAGAAGAAACAATAAATAATACTTTGACTTTATTGCTAAGTTAGTTCATAACATCAAAACTGATGTGCATTACAATCAAAATTGTTATATCTTTGCCCATATGATTTCAGACTGGAAAAGCAGCAAGACTGGATATTTTAAGGAGCTCAAAAGTAATCCCTACGATTTGGTACTAGTTTCAGTCAAGCATATTATGACATAGTTAATGGTCCCAATGTACCTTTTCAGAGGGCCAGAACAGGGGCATCTCCCTGATTAGCATTAGTCAGACTGGATAGTCTGGAATTGTGCTGTTCCCTATCAGACACTGTTCATTTTATTCATGTAACTTATGATGCAACTGTTCCCAGAGATTGCATTGCGTATGGTGATTCTGCTACCTTCCAAATGATTTGGCAGCCAAATAATTGGGTGTAAAGGTTTTGATATAGGCTCTTGGACAAGATCAGGATGGGGAACTTGCTGACTTCTGGGGAGTGGGTTTGCTAGAAACTTGCTGCCACAAAAATTCAAATAATTTTGCTAGGAAACATCTCACATAAGAGTATGTATGTTGTTTCCCAGCAAAATCAATGCGATTTTTGCTGGAAGCAGCCATGTGCAGTGGCTTATCAGCTGCATGTTGCTGACCGCTTGACTAGACAAGCACCAGTTTCAGCAATACACTTCTACGAGTGCAGTATCTTGGAAAGCTGTTACAGAGAAAAAGAGAGAGCAAAAAACCTCTTTATAATGTCTAGATATAGCCCATGAAGTTTTTGTGTTCAAGCTCTGCAAATATATGTGTGTGTGTGTGTGTGTATTTATATAGATGTATATATGTGTATACACAGACACACACACGCACACACATATATAGGGCTGCATTTTGATTTCTGATTGTGTGTGTTTTGAACTTACTGTTCATCAGTGCAAGTCTTTAGTGAGCAGATATTTTGACTTGAACAAAAAAAAATGAAAGATCTCTTCATAAAGTGTGAAATCTTTTTTAGAAAACAATAATATTAATTACCAGGGTAGTGGAAGAGATCTTGTATATTTCAGAGAGCAGATGTCAGAATTGCAGGATTTACATTTTTTTTCCCCCTACAACCCTGGTAATTACCAACTAGAGACAGGTGAATTAAACAGAGTAAAGAATTCTGAGCCCCTAAATTTGCTTTGATATCAAAACTAAGGTTAATAGTTCTTCTTCCTAATAATCCATCCCTGCTTCTGCCTCCCTTCCCATGCAACAAATCCTTGCTCATCAGCTTGAAATCACCCTAGATCTGCTTATAAACTCCAGTTCTGCTTCTGACCACCCCAATATAGGTTAAGTAAAACAAAGTCAGTTACAGAACTAATTCTATGTTTTTGAATTAAAATCTCTATACTGGGGTGGTTTATAAATTCCCATTGTAATCCACTGACTTACCTGCTTCAGCTGGCTCTTGTTTTATGTGTGGGAGCTCTATAACTTCTGGAGCAGCATTAATGGAATCATCATTTTCAGGAATCACTGTAAATTCAAAACAGATTTTAGAAATATAACTTTAGTTTCGTATAAAGTTCACAGATATAAATAAAATTGTGTTTCTGTCTGTCATTGCATTACAGCAGGACAGAATTTTTGCTCAGTTTGGGAGGTAAGTTTGGGATGAACTAACTTAAAATATAGTCTTTGAGGCAAACATGAATTTTACCTGGGAACAGGCACTGAAGGATCATTCCAATTATTGTTTTTTCATTCATACAAAGCAACATAGTACATCATTTAAAAGATTTCAACATGCTAAATCTTCAAAAGTTTTGCCCTAAGTAGATGACTAGTATTAAGTTTCTCTGTTTTTTCTAACCACAAAATATAGCAATGGCTGGGTGGATTTTCCCCGTAATGAAAGAGGATGTTTTAGATGAGCACCCTTAATACAGCCACTATGGCAATCACTGGAAAGTGTGCATTGGAGCACACTACGTACTTTTTCATTCATATAAAGTAGTGTGTTTGGTGATCACTTGGAAGAGGTACCCTCCCTCAAGGGAAATTGAGACTGATGTGTGACATGAGAAACGTCTGAGGACTAGAAGAGGCAGACACTCCAGATCAATTTAGACTCAGCAATAACATTCATTACTGATTTTCCTGAACATGCTAGGTATTAAGCTTAGTGCTTAATATAATCAAGTTATCTCAAAGGATGCTGTAGTCTTTTGCAGCAACAAAGTAAAGCCACTGAGTTCCAAGCTAAGATATGTGTACTCCACCCAAAAAGTAAAACATTTTTGGCTGAAATGTTTTAAAACTAACCATTGAATTCTAGTCCTACTTTATTTATTTCCTTCCTTCCTTCCTTCCTTCCTTCCTTCCTTCCTTCCTTCCTTCCTTCCTTCCATCCATCCATTATTGTCACAACAAGGACTCAAAGAGGCTTATCAATTAAAAGAATTACAGTAAGCCTAGAACATAACTATTTGTGATTTACACTTTCTTTCTCATTCAGGAGTGCTTGAATGGCTTTGTTGTGGTTATGCACGAGGGTTTAGCAAGGATATAGTAATATAGAAGCACCCTTAGCTAAAGTAAAGTGACTGCTTTGGACAACAGATTTTGAATATTCTGAAAAGGCAACCAATTGCCAGCTACTTAATTTGTCATAATTGAGTCTCTGCTGCCAGGGTTGGTACCGGGTGCTTCTGAGATTTTCTGCCACTTGTAACAAAATATCCAGGGTGAGTTTTGAGTGCTACATACTTTGATTTAGGTAGGGAGAAAAAAACTGTCTAGGACTTGCGCTGTGGCAATAGGCCATTTCATTTTGCCATCTATACTGAAATATTTTGTAATGCTGCTGATTGGAACTTGGCTACATAGCTATGATGCGGTTGAGCTCTTAAACAAGCAATGATTGCACAAAACCTATTGCATAGTTGCAGTGTTACCACTGTAGAAACATTGCATTTGTAGTACAGTCAACTGCAGTAGCAGAGCCAGTGTGGTGTAGTGGTTTGACTGTTGATCTATGACCCTGGAGACTACAGTTCCAATTCCTATTGGGCCATGGAATCTCACTGGATGACCTTGGTCATGTCACACACTCTCAACCCCCAGAAGACCTTGTGATAGGGTTGCTTTATGGTCATCATAAGTTAGAAGCAACTTGAAGGCACACTACAACAAGAAATACAGCAGCAGATGTTTAGGATTGAGAATATTAAACAATGGCATTTAAAACCCTAGTGACAGAGTTTCTCAAGAGCCATCACGGTGTTGTGATAGGAATGTTGGACTGGGATTCTGAAGACCAGGGTTCAAATCCCCACTCAGCCATAGAAACCCACTGGCAATGGCAATGACAAAACCCCAGGAACAAATCATGCTAATAAAACCCCATGACAGGTTTCTCGTAGGGTTGCTATAAGTCAGAAATGACTTGAAAGCACACACAACAAGGATGATCCTATTTCCATGCTGAAAATAGTATTTCTCACATAATAGCATTGATTGTGTTAGTAGATTGACATTCTGTACCTTCTCTTTCACTCCTGGTAAAGATACAACTCATACATGACAGATTTCAAGACTTTGGGTTTGTGTTTGGTTTGCTAGGTGGCCATGCCCTCTTTCCCATGACAGTTTCCTTTGGTTGTTCCCCAGTTTTTGGACAGGATTACCTCTGCCCATTTTAAGAGGTTTAAATGCTTCTCCTAAGCTTGCTTACTAAAAGCTAAAATATACAGTGGCCCTCCACTTTTGTGAGGGTTCAGGGCACAGAACCATCACAAAAGTGAAGAAAAGTGAATAACTGCCCCCCCACATTCCCTACTGGGGCTCCCCCCTCCCATTCCCTTGCCTTTTGCCCCAGCACACATTCTCCATATGCAGGCAAAAGGCAAGGGAAAGGGAGGGATCCTATGCATGCCTCCCCTCCCATTCTCTTGCCTTTTGCCCAGAGGCGCCTGCCTTCATTCTCTATGCCTCAGTAAAAGACAAGGGAATGGTGGGGAGGCACACATGCTTTCCTCCTCATTCTCTTGCCTTTTGCCCTGGTGCGCATTCTCTGCTCCTAGACAAAAGGCAAGAGAATGAGAGGGAGGCACATGTGCACCTTCCTTCTCCATGTGAGCTGCTCCTGCTCCTTGCCTTTTGCCTGGGTGCAAAGAAGGCAGGCACACACACCCAGGGAAAAGGCAAGGGAATGGGAGGAGGAGAACAGGGGTGGGGGAAGGCATGTGTACATCTCCTGAAAAATCAAATTTGTGATGGTCAAACCTAAAAATGTGGAAGGAGGACTGTACTGGCATTTTTTGAGGCTTTCCTTTGCCTATGGTCTCACCTACTGCAGGAATGCAGCCTTGAGAACTTCTCTGGTAATTTTCTCAGATTTGATCTTGAGGCTTGAAACTGGTTGCATCCTTTCTATTTAATTTATTGAGAAACTCCTTTTCACTGGCTATCTTAGCTTTGGGGATCAGCACTGCAGAAAACACATACACAGATCTTCCTTCATTGTGGGCTCATATTCATGCATGTTTTGTTAACATGCTTGACCGCAGGGATCATCTAAGGATTGAGATGATTGAAGAAACGTGTTTAATCATACTCAATTCCAAGTGTTCATCTTTTTGTGTATTGTTGTGTTTCATCTGTCTAAAAAGAGGAGGAGTGTTGACCTTTAATGTAATTGGTTTCTTGCTGTTTGGCGATGCTATCCTTGTGATGGGATATAACTTCAGTTAGAACTGTACAGCTGACCCAACAAAGAGATAAATGTTCAAGGTTGTACAGAGGGGTCAGTGACTGCATTTATTTAACTCCAAACCATGTTCTGGGGATGTTAGATAATACTGATGGCAAACATTGAGCAAGAAAATCTAATTGGTACCTGTAGTCCCTTACTTTAAAAAAAAAGACTCAAGTTTGTTTCTCACTTACTGCTGTTAATCAGTTATTGCTGAAGGTTTTATTCATTTAAGAAGAAATTCTTAGATTTGTTAGTTGTCTGACAGAATGTGTGCTTTTTTTTTGTTTCTGAAATTACAGTCACATTTTTTGCTTTAGTCTTTGCTTAAAACTCCTTTCATATAAAATAAACAATCAAGCTCATAGTTTTCAAGGGGAACCAATCATATAAATTCACAGGGTTGAGGGAATAATTTGGCACCCTCTACTGGCAAAAAAACTGGAGCCAGCACGAAACTTTTTTGAACAGAAATGTGTAAGGTAGTAATGTTTTGGGAGAGAAGCGTCTTCGAATCTTGCTGTGTTTGTATGATATCTTAAAATGTAGTAGTGTTATCAAATAGGACTTAGGTCATTTTGTCCATTGGGATTTATATTTCATAAATAAAAAATGTTCATCCCTGAACTTGGAAATGTTACTTTTTTTGGACTTCAGAGCCCAGAATGCTCCCTGGAGATTCTGAGAGATACAGTCCAAAAAAACCCTCCATTGTTCCCATGCTCTGCCTCTTCCTTTTCTAAATTTATTGTTGGTTGCTTCATCCCCTTTGTGGTTTTTCACTGTTTTACATCATTATATAACATATTCTCTCATATATTTTATAACCTCTAAGGATTTCAGAGTCAGAAGATTTTAACAGATTAGAGAACAGGGCCAAAACTAACAAAATGAGATTCATCAGCTCACATATATAAAACAGTGACACCTGATTTGGAAAGCAGTAAGTACAAAAAGTCTCTAGGTGTCTTGGCAAGCTAAATGTGAGTCAACTCTGTGGTACAGAATCAAAACCAAGTTATTGTTAACTCTAGGCTTATTAACAGAAGTACAGTATCCAGAAATTAGGAAGAATTTCTGATGATGAAGAGCTGTTCGACGGTGAAACAGATTACCTCAAAATGAGGTTTTAAAAGAAAGACTGGGCAGCCATCTGTCAGGGATGCCTTAGCTATGGTCCTGTACTAGCAGGGATTTGAAACAGACGGTCCATGGGATCTCTCCCAACTCCTCCATGATTCTATGATTCTAGAGTCAGCTAAATAACAGTAGGTTAAACTTGAGCCCTACTCACCTAAATCAGTAACTTCTTCTTTTATATCGTCCTTCATGTGTGTGCTAATTTGCTCTTCCAAATGGCCATTTACATTATTATTTCTGTCTACTGCATTATGGAGCACTAGAAGTACAAAGATATGGTTACCAAAATACTGATATCATTGTACTGCAGAGTTATGAAAATACTTATCTTACTCAAGGAATTCATGAATACTGTCTCTGTATTCACCTGCATCTGTTGCTTTCTTTGTGTCTGTGAACACCAGATCTTCTGATGCATTGCTAACTGAGTCCTCATCACCAGCATCTTGGTGCAATTCTAGAGGAAATATTACAGATTATAGCATTATAGTCTGTAAAACAGCTGTTGACAAAGAAATGCAGTTGCATTCCTTATAAATGCTTAGGTGAGTGCAGAGGGCTCCTACATAGCATATAACAAAACTCACTTATCCTAATTTTTCGTACCAGCAGTGTGTATAAATCTTCACAGAGTAACTTAAACCAAATCACAGCTCTTTCTGAAAGGAGCTTACACTACCTTTTTCCATCATGCTGTCCACCAGATGTTTTTCACTCCAAATCCCATGAGCCCTCAATATTGGCCATAGTGGCTGGGGTCTATGGGAACAGCAGTTGAAAACATCTGTAGGGCAGCGGGTTAAATCAAATATTTCTCTGGTTGTCAGAATGAAATCTTTTACTTTTCTGCCCCCGCTTAGCCATTAATTATATTCAAAAACTGGTTTCAAAGGGTTTCCTAGCCCTTCAGGGTAGATGTTGGGGGTTCATGAAGTTCTGTGAGCAAAGATATTTCCATTTCTCAGTTTTGCTGGATCCTGTTGGATGTCTCCAGCTTAGACTTTTATGCTAAATGTCAATGGAGTTAGGTGCATCAGAATGAAAGAAAGAATGGGACATACAAAGATAAAAAGGAATTATTATTTATATTAGTCAAACTACTCTCTGTAGTACCCTGCCAGTTTAATCTTAAATAATATGTATAGTTATTTGTATTGTGTGTCCCTCAGATTACTCTGATAAGCTTTTATTTGTCTTGATTAAATCTTAAGCTGGTATGAATAGCTTACATTACATGATCACACATATACTTTATATTTAAAATATTTCTAGTTCAGGTTTGTATTGTATGATTTGTTACCCCTAATTCTCTTTTCGCAAAATGATCAGTAATGTCACCATACAGGTTATATGTAAAGATATGAAAATTAAAGCGATGAAGGCCATCGTTTTCTGAGAATGAACTGAAACTTAGACTGATGTGGAACAGTATGGAAAGTGAGCTTTTACAGTCAAATGAATGAATCAGCACAGATTTGTACTACCTGTGACCACTTAGCCAAACACATTTCAGTAGCCACAAATTGTATGACGTGAAAAGACAGACACGTGGTTTTGTCATCTCTAAGGAAGTAACAAAAGGGGACATTTCTCAAGCCCCTTCTAGGCAAGACTATGTGATTGATGGACTACATTTAGCTTGCTGAGACACTGTTTGTGCAGCTCTGCATTACAGGGTTGGCTGTTGGTGAAATGGGAGACGCTGTGTGACAAACCGTTTTCTCCCTGAGCTAATAAGTCTCTCAGCTCAGAGGCCAGTTATGCTAATCTTATCACCATCTTACTGCACTATATGGTAATTTTCAGCCTCCTAAATTCTGATTGGTAATTCTAACATATTCGTGTTTTCTGTGCAATATCACTCATTTATAGCACTAGACAGACCTTTTCATAATCTGTATTCCTCCTCCTCCTGTGCAGAATTTTTTCCCTTGTCCTTTAATACACACTACAAATAATTTTTAAACAGCCACCTCATATACTATATATACAGCTCCACCTCATATACTATTTTTTTAATATGTCAGGTCTTGCTATTGTTTATATATGAGCAGTTTTGTAAAGTTGATCAAATAATTTTGATAGCTAGAACTCTTACCTTTGAAATTATTTTCTGTCATCCTTGCAGTCCAGTCTGCAGGCTTCTCACTGTCATTATTATCTGATCTCCTTGTTTTATCTGCATGGCCATGTCCCAAAATAGCATCCAGTTCTCTAAAGAACTTCATACTCTTGCTTGTGTTGCCTGAGTACCGGGCATCTTTAACACTCTTGTATTCGTGTTTTAGATTTTTATATTTTGTCCTGCACTGCTTCCAATCCCTGTCAATTCCAAATTTCTGGAGTCTAGCAGCAACGTGTTCAAATATTCTTTTGTTTCTCACTGTCCCCTCCAGTTGTTGCTGGATGCTTTTGTCTGACCATACCCGTATTAGAGCTCTAACTTCATTAACAGTCCAGTGCTTTCCTCCTTCATTTGCCACAGATGGAATGAAGGGCAGATTTTTAGAAGGGTCTAGTATGGCAGTTGGGTTACCTGCATCAGGTAGGATAGGAGAGAGACACAGATATGTATTACCTGCATTGGGTGGGGTGGGGTCAGGATCAGGTAGAGATGGTAAGAAAGAGAAGTTTCTGTCAACTTTGTTTCTTTCCAAAAAACATTTAGGAATTTTTTGAAATAAGATGGCAGATGGTTAGCGTACAAGTCTGATTTTAAGGCTTCTCATGTAATGTCAGTGTTATTAAAGCTAAACAGAAGAGTTCCAGGGTCCTGTGGAAGGGTCAGTGGATGATGGAATTATTCTGCAGCTGACTATGTCCCTAGCCAGACACTTCACCAATTTCCCTGCTTTCCATCAGCCACTAAATGACCATGGAGTATCTGCTAAAGCAGCTAAAAGGTGAGTCCTGGAGGGGCAGAGAGGAGAGACATATTGTAATTCTGCCACCTGAACTTTTATGCCTTGAGTCCTTGACGCAGAGTTATTGGCCTCTATCGTAAATACTAATGGACCACTGTAAAATGCATATAAAAGTAACTGACTACTTTCAAAGGCTGCTACCAGCCACTTGAAAGGCATAATCAAAAGGGCTCCACACCTGCATAGAGAATTTTCATTTCCCTCCTACAAAGGAGCAGCTCTTTGAAGCAGTCTCTGTGGTGCACAAGAGACTCTTTCCTGAGGGGAAAAGTAAAAGGGCAAGGGAACCATTTCTTATAAATAGGAAGGAATGTGTTGCACACACTCATGGGCCTATCTGGATCTCAGCCAATAGAAGTACATTTTTCATAGCCTTAAAAGCATATTGATAAATTAAACCTTGAGTTTAATTGTTAACTTCAGTACACATCATGTTCTTAAATTTCAACCAAAACAGTACATTAATTCAAGAAGAAATAATGTTGCTTTGTATTTCATACCCGCCAACATTTCACGCCTCAGAACTGGAAAATGTGTCAACAACCAATATCAGATTGTGGACAAGATAGCAAAAGTTATAAATGAGGAAGGACACAAAAGCTAGGCGAGGCTGCTGCAGTTTGCTTTTGCCTGAGCCTGCTGAGACGGGCAAGATTCTTCCACTTCCCTCCCTGACACCCAGCTTGAGAGTGCAAACTAATTTTGCAGTTTGAACTCAGTTTGCAAGAATTAAGTTTAGCTGAGAACAAAGAGAAGGAGGAAGAGAAACTAGAACCTTTTAAAAAGGTGGGATGGCAGAAAATTAATTAGGTCTGTCCCTATCAAATTGGGGCAGTTGGAGAGTATGATATTTTCCCCAGAAAACAACCCTAAATCTTGAGTATGAAGTATAAACTTTGCTATATTTCCTACATGTTTCTTTGAGTCCTGACATAGCCCTATCATTCTTACACCTCTGAAACAACATTTACAGAAAAACAACATTCTCTCTGTCTCTGTTGAAAACCAGCTCAACAACAGTAAGAACTGAAGATAGTAAGAAACCAGAAAAAACAGTAGAATCTACACAGATGGGAGCATCAGCGACAGATGAATCAGTCCAGTGTCTGGAGAAGAGTCAGAATCGGTAGAACCAGAAGAAAAAAAGAAAAAAGGGAAGTAAAGACACCAAAATAGCAAATATGAAGATAATTTCATGGAATGTACGAGGAATAAACTCACAAATAAAGAGAAGACAGATTTTTCACCATTTAGAAAGATTGAGACCTCAGATTACTGTTTTACAAGAGACTCGTATAAAGAAAAACCAAGAAAAGTATTTGCATAATTCTAAATTAGGCCAGTGTTTTGCTTCTTCATACTTAAGGAAAAAAGAGGTGTTGCAATTTACATAGATAAAGATATTCAAGCAAAAGAAATCTTTAAAGATGAAGAAGGAAGAATATTGGGTGTAGAAATTTTGAAGAATGGTAAAAAAATCTTATTGGTCGGAGTCTATGCCCCAAATGAAAACAAAGCTGATTTTTACAGGAAACTGCAAGAAAGAATATTAGCATATGAGCACGATGACTGGATTCTCGCGGGAGACTAGAATGGAGTTCAGGGATATTAAACTGGATAAAACAATCTCTCAGAGTAAAGAAGATCAAGCAAAGAGAGGAAAATTGCTAAAAAGCTTTTTTGAGATGTATGAAGAGCTATTATAGATATATGGAGAACTATTCATCCAAATGTTGAAGACTTTACTTTCTTCTCTGAAGTACACCAATCTTGGTCGCAAATAGATATGATTTTTATTTCCAAACATTTGCTAGCAGAAGCAAGGAAGGCAGAAATATTACCCGAGATCACTTAAGACCACCATCCAGTGATGTTACAAATACAAGAGAAGATTAAACAATTTCAGTGGTGACTGAATGACAGTTTACTCAACAACGAAGAGATAGTAAAGCAAGTGAAGGAAGTATAGTTTAAAGAAAATATAAAGGAAGATTTGAAGATGAAAACAGTTTGGGATGCATCAAAGGCAGTAATGAGAGGTTTTTTTATACAGCAAAATAAATGCAAAATAAAAAAAGGTGAGAGAAATACCAAGCTTTATTGATCAAACTTCAAAAGAAAGAGAAAGAACTTAAGATAAGCCCACTACAAAAATCATTGCAACAGGAGATCAAGAAAATACAGAAAGAGATGGCGATAATTATAACTGAAGAGATAGAGAAAAAGATGAAACAGATGAAATGGACTCAATTTGAACAAGCTGATAAAATTGGGAAATGGCTAGCATATAAACTTAAGAAAAGGAAGGAAAAAAGCATAACCATAGAACTGAATCATGGCAAGAAGCTGATTACCCAACATGAGAAAATAAAACAAAAATTTGAAGAATATTTTAGTAAACTATTTTATGATATAAAATCTTCTCATCAACAGGGGAAAAATCTGTCAGATTTGTTTAAAAAAATAAACACTTCCAAAATATGGACGGAAGCATGGAATCAGCTCAATAAACCAATAACACTCTCTGAAATAGAGCAGATAATAAAAGATATGAAAGTTGATAAGGCACCAGGACCAGACGGGTTCACAATGTTATAAGATATTTATAAAAGAATTGATTCAACCAATTTATGTAACCTTGAAGGAAATAGAAAAGTATGGCAAACCGAAATCTTGGGGAGAGTCAAATATTGTATTGATACCTAAAGAGGGGAAAGATAAAAGAGAAGTCAAGAATTACAGACCAATCTCTCTGCTAAATATAAATTATAAAATTTTTGCAGCAGTGCTGCGAAAACGGCTGAGAGGGATACTACTGGATAAGGTACAAGAAGATTAAACAGGCTTTCTCCCTGGTAGATATATGAGAAGTAATGTACGAACAATTTTAGATGCAATTGAGTACTATGATAAAAATCCAGGGAAGAAAGCAGCACTTATTTTGCTTGATGCAGAAAAGGCATTTGATAATGTCTCCTGGGCTTTCATGCATTGGGTGTTGAAAGAATATAATTTAGGAGATAACATTTGCAAATGGACTGAAATGATCTATCAAGAACAATCTGCGAGGTTAATGATTAACGAAGACATTTCGATAAGTTTTGTTGTAAACAAAGGGGTACGACAAGATGTCCATTATCACCATTAATGTTTATTGTAGTTCTGGAAGTTTTATTGAATATAATAAATGAGGATCTACAAATAAGAGATCTGAAAATAAAAAAAAGGAACTGAAATTAAAGGCCTTTACAAATGATGTTGTTATATTTTTGGAGGACCCACAAGAAACAGTGCAAGAGTTCAAAATCTTGCAGAGATGTGGACAAGTGGCAGGATACAAGATAAATAAAGAAAAGCCAATGATAACGACACTGAATATGACAAAGAAAGAGCAAACTGATTTAGAGAGAAGGACAGGATGCCGACTAACAAAGAAAACAAAATATTTAGAAATTGTTATCACAAATAAGAATCAAGAATTATACATCAAAAATTATTTGAAGATATGGAAAGAGATCAGAAATGACATGGAAAAATGGAATAATTAAACCTATCATTTCTGGGAAGAATAAATGCATTTAAAATGACTTTATTACCTTGACTCATGTTTCTCTTTCAGAATTTACCGATAATAGAAAGTGACAAGGTATTCAGAGAATGGGAAAAGGATCTCCAAAAATTTATTTGTTAAGGGAAAAAGCCAAGAATAAGATTCAAAATACTATAAGATGCAAAAGAGACAAGAGGACTTGATCTACCATCACTTAAAATATACTATTATGTTTGCTGTCTAGATTGGGTTAAAGATTGGATTCAATTAGAAAAAACATTAAGAAAGGAATTGGAGGAAATAGATAACAGATTTGGATGGCATGGATGTTTATGTTATGATAAGTTGGTGGTGAATAAAGAGTTCAACAACCACTGTATCTGGAAGACACTGTTAAAGATTTGGATACAAGTCAAGCAAAAGTATTATATGAAACTTCCAATTTGGACTTCACCACAAGAAGTTTTTAAAATTGTTCCAACAAAATAAGAAAACTTATTAACATATCAAGACATATTGATATGGGAGGGAGATAAACCTAAGATGCGATCTGTTGAAGACCTGAAGACAGATGGACATGAATTAAACTGGTTCCCCTGGCGACAACTCAAAGAAAGATTTAGAATGGACCAAAAATTGTATGGATTCGAAAGAAAAGAAAATGAATTAGATTTATTATTGAAGGGAGATCAAAAGAAGAGAATCTCTAAACTTTATAAACTATTGTTGAAGAGAGAAATGGAACCAGATACTATTAAAGAAACAATGGTTAGATGGGCCCAGAATGTGGGGCTCCCAATTGAACTAGCAGCATGGGAAAAATCTTGGAAGATAGATATAAGATTTACACCAAATTTAAATTTGAGAGAAAACTTCTATAAGATGCTTCACAGATGGTATCTGAACCCAGAAAGATTACAAAAAATAACCAAAAATGGAAATGCAAAATGTTGGAAATGTGAAGAAGAGGTTGGATCCTTTTTTCATATGTGGTGGACTTGTAAGAGAGCAAGTAAATTCTGGAAGGGGATACATGAAAAAATTCAAAAAATTTGTAAAGCGGATTTTGAAATGAAACCTGAATTTTATCTTTTAAATATGATAGGCCAGCAAAAGGAGATAAGATGTCATCAGAGGATAATATTGTATTTGGTAACAGCAGCGAGGTTGACATATGCACAATATTGGAAAGAAAAGAATGATAATTGATTTAGAAGAATGGAAGTTAAAGGTTTTAGATATGATTAAGACAGAAAAATTAGCATACACCTTGAAAAATAAGCCTGTTCAAAATTTTGAAAGGGAATGGAAAGGAGTTACAGAATCATTAAAAATATAGATATACAAAGAATTTAAGAACGAATTGTTAAAAACTTTTTTTTCTCTTAGTTAACAATGTGTTTTAATTTCAACTGGAGAATATATACATGGAAGTGGAGGGGGGAGTGGGATATATCCGGAACAGTGTATGTCCACTCTATTTTATACGACTGTAAAAATTAATAAAATTTTCTTAAAGAAAAAATCTTTCTGTCTCTCTTTCTCTCTCTCTCTCCACACACACACACACACGCACATGTGCACACAGACACCAAAGATTACCTAGCTGAATGGGCCTGCAGTGTGAAATAAAAAGCAGTGGATTTGCAGGAGCATCTTCTTCCTCTTCCAGTGTAACTGAGACTTCACCTGAGAGTTGAAAAACAACATTTTATGGAGGGAAGGCATATAGCATACTGGAATTTATAATATAATTCTGTAATTCTGGGATAGATATTCTTAATGGAAAAGCTATGTTAAAACTACAAAATTTACACAAAACTGTAAGCCTGGTGAACCAATGTTCATTAGGCCCTGGAGACTGCAAATTTGAACCTTATAAAAAAAAATTAAATAGTTTTTCGCCATTTGAAAAATTAAAAACGGGTGGGATGGAGTAATAAATGACGAGTCCTTCTGTAGCCAACTTACAGAGACTACAGAATGGCTGAGGTCGAAAGAAGCACAAGGAGGATTCATGCAACAGGACTTTTCTGCTCCCTCTTCCACTCAGTCCTGCGTGTCCAAATAGTCATGCCCAAATGGCAAGTAGCGTGGCAGCTTGTAGTGGGAGAATCAGTGGGATTTCTCATGTGTCAGTGGCAGTTCCTTTCTGCCTATCCAGAGCATTGTTGGACTTAAGCCAAGATTTTCTATTTAAAACAGCGATCAGATGTTGTCGTGTAATAGAATCCAACAGCATGAAGCCATTCTTTGGTAATAGAAATTCCAGCTTGCTTGCTTCCTTATGTTGTGACTTATCTCCAAATAAGGAAGTGCAATGTATAAAATGTCTTCCCATGGAAGAAAACACATGTACCAGGTTGGATCTGGGAACAGTGTAAACAGAACAACTTTGCTCACTAGCATTCCTGCACAAGCAATTGTGCAAATGCTAGCAAACAAGGGCCCGGGTTTTATTTTTAAGGTGGGGGGGCTCAACACTGGTAGGCAGGTGGTTACTAATTTTGACCACTTGCAAGTTCTTGCAAGGTAAGTTAATTTTATCAATTGTTATCATTCAAATATCCTTAAAATATGACAACCCTATGTGCCATCCAAGTGTTAAGTTTCACTTATTCCCAGGTAAGAGTGCATAATATAGATTTGTAGGCAGCCTTTATTGTTCCTGAGTGAACTCAACAACAATCACTCTCTTAATATTCATTAGTGTTTGGTCATTTAGTACACTTCTGATGGATAATCCACGAGGACATTCAATTAAATAGAAATCTTGGTGGTCCAATATTTCCACATCATTTCGGGAAGAAGCTCAGCCTTCCTCACCTAGTCCAGGGTCTGTGCTTCTAAAGACAGTCTGTTCTCCATGTATTCAGAGGTTCTATTCAAGGAACCCAAGTGTGAAACAAAAAACGCAAAGCATCATATCCTATTAAAATCAATGGATACAATGTGCATTCAGCACAGACATGCGGCTGCTACATCCATTGACTGTAATGAGACATGATGCTTCATGTGACCTTGCAGTCATGCACACAAAGGTTTTGGTAATTCTATTGTACAGAGTGCCTTGTGTGTATGTACCTTCAAGTTGCCTGTCGACTTAAGAGTGATCCCATAAATTTCATAATGTTTTCTTAGGCAAGGATGCTCAGAGGAGGTTTTACCAGTTCCTTCCTGTGAAATATAGCCTACAACACCTTGATATTGGTTGGTGGTCTCCCATCCAAGTACTAACCAGAGCTGATCCTGCTTAGCTTCTAAGATCAGTTGAGATCAGTTGGTGCCCTTAGGGTACATACGGTGTTATATCACAGTATACTGTAGGATTATGCAAAATGAATTGTACATAGTTCCATTATAAAGCCTTCTAGTGTTTGAAGTAGGCATTGTGGGAAGCAGCTTTGCAATGCTTTTGCCTTAGCATTAAGGCTCCTTTGCTATAGGAGTTAAACTGATTCAATGGCATCATGTGCACCCTTTTTCTGTGCATGGCAAGAAGTTTCAGGGGCCCCAAGTGCAATTTAATTCGGTTTGGAAGGAGGACATTGGAGGCGTATTTATAGTTTGTAATATTTGCATTTTTTTTACAAATACCCTGCATAGGTAAAGATCCAGCTTAAACTTCTTAACAGAAGTCTACTAGTTGCACAAATTGCTGCACACATTGATTGCCAGGACAAGATGGGTATTTCTTCTCTCCTCTGATGTTTCATCTTATTCAGAATATTTCCCTAAAACAGGGATGGTAATTATACAGCCCTCCAGATGTAATTGTGCTGCAGCTCCTTTCAGTCCAAATCAATATAGCCAAGGGTGAAGAATGCTGAGAGTTGCAGTCCAGCAACATCTGGAGGCTGCATTACTCTCATCGTGCCCTAAATGTATCAAGAACTAGTTGACTATTTGTTTCCCGTGGCAACATGTGGCCTGCAGCTCACATAGCAAAGGAATGCACCAGGGCAGACCTATCCGGCAAATTTTCCTAACTTTAACAGAGACCACGCTTACAACAGGGAATCCAAGAAAAAAAAATAATTTACTTTATACCAATGTGGTTGCACAAGGATTTGTATGAATAGAATTGTATTATTGTCTTTTGCTTTTCCTTTCTAATGTAACACTCTCTTGCCAAGCTGAAAACAGTCTTTTCACGAGCGGAAGAGGCTTTCCACTTGCAAAAGGAAACCTTTTGGGTCAAGCCACACTGTGTTAGCTTTGTCACTTTTTATCTGCCATATGATTCATGGCTTTCCACAGATGTGCTACATGCTGATGCACACATCCTGTTGGCTTCTACTTGGCCCAACCCAATACTGCAAGTGGCTTAAATGACTTAGAAATAGTTTGTTCAGTGTATTGGCATCCAAATGTGGCTTCTTGCTCTCTTTTCAAGTTGGAATTGCAAACCAAATTTGTTCCTCGCTATGAATTGTGCCTTGCTTGAGAGCAAGAAGCCAGGACTGCACATTCAGATGGCATGCTAAACAAACTGTTTCTGGACTATTTGGCTTCTCGGGCTAGCCTGAGGAGCCAAATGGGGACAAACAGGCTGTATGTACCAATATGTAACTCAGTCTACCTACTGAAAACAAGGGGAATGTCATTTTTAACCCTTCAGCTGTTGTTTTCCATATAGAGGAACCACTATTTCATCAACATTCTAGGAACTATAACCTATGAAGTAATCCTAAGATGGAACAAAATGTGTGAAGAACATTTTATGGCTAGTTTATGACAATAGGGAGGAGGGAATCATGTGGCCCTCAAGATGTTGCTGAACTGCAAGGCCCAGCATTCTTCATCACTGACTATGCTGAGAAAGGCTGCTGGGACTTGTAGTACGACAATATCTAGAGGGCCTCATGATTCCAATCCCTGGACAAAATTTAGAGAGGGGAGTTGGGTTCAAAATACCAGTCATCCACAAAGTTCATTCATTGTATCTCAGCATGATCTATCCAATGGTGTAACAATTGATGCTGTAAGAGTAAATGCAGGAGCAAGGGCAGATTATATACAAACTCTCGCAAGCTTCTTATAGACCGGCTGGGATTTTGTTTATTAATTTAATGGGAGAAAGATCTTTGTTCAGAAATATTGGTCATGTGTTGAACCCCTGGATGTTTTCCACCAAATCTCCAGAATATAAACCACAGTCATAATCTGCTTAGACTAGGGGAAAAAACAAGGTGTGTGCCCCTCTCCAAATACCAGAAAATCATAATTTGTGTAACAACTGGAATGTGACTAAAAGGCAGTGAAAAGGGAAAGGT
Source organism: Iguana delicatissima (assembly GCA_948472985.1). NCBI lineage: Eukaryota > Metazoa > Chordata > Lepidosauria > Squamata > Iguanidae > Iguana > Iguana delicatissima. The sequence continues at coordinate 1,105,527 of CAOKZL010000186.1, forward strand.
GCTGTATTTCAAGCTAGAACAAAAGATCAGGCAGTCTGTCTGGACAATAAAATACACACACACAGACACAGACACACATTCTGTCTACTGCGAGTGTCATTGTCTCTCCTTCTCCGCCTTAAGGGGCTACTGGCTCTCACTCGTGAGCCAGAAGGCAAGGGGATTGTTGTGAAATACATCCTTTTCCCACAAAAAAAGTAACGCATTTTCATTTTTTAAAAGTCTGAGTAATGGCTTTTTAAGATTTTTAAATCTTATATTATTTGAGGGGCTTTTTTTGGCCCTCGCATTGCAGTCTGACATTTGACCAAGTGTACGCTGAAGAAAATGAAACACAGTAGCAATTTAAAATCTGTTCCAAAGGTATTTTTAAAAGAAATCTCGTCCCACTGCTACAAAGTGACGTTTGGATGCTTTAGAGAATAATAATGTACAAGTGGTCTTATTTCATAAGAGTAAGTCCATTTTTCTTCTGGTTTAGTCTATAATGGTTGACCTTCCTAAGTTTTTATTTTCTGATTTGTAAAGGAGGAAATATGCCAGCATGCAGAACTCTGTTAAAGACTGCAGCTTCCAAAATATCAAATCGTCTTTTTGGTGCCGTTTGAAGAGTTAACCTGTGAATGACTTCAGGACCATGTTGTACCGTTCTCAGTGTTTAGTTCATTAGCCATGAATAAATCATGTGGAGCAGGGGGGACACTTGGAAAGGAATAACATCTTTCCATTGTTTCCAATGTATGACTTCAGTGGTTCACTCTTCTGTTCTCATTCTGACAGAATGCTAGACATACATTTTTCATTTAGAACCATTGGGATCATATTATTGTTCCTTGCACAGTTATTCTTCCTTCTTCCTAGGCTAGCCAGCTGCAAAAACATGATATGAACTGATACAGATAAACCACTAATAAAAAGCAATAGAAGTTTGGAGGGCCCTACTGTTTGGTTTCAGGTTTTTTTTTCCCTCCTTTACAGAAAGATGGCTTCATGAATCTAGTTAGTTCTAAGAGCTAGTTTAACTTCATCAGCTTTAGGAGCACTAGTGAGCAGAACCACTTCCCCCCCAAGGCCCCCCTCCCCACAGATAAGCAGGGAGCACATTAAGTCAGTTTGTTCTGCCAAGTGTGCCATCTGTAGTGCATTAGGTGGGTTTGTGTCCTACCAGCTTGTATGTATTTTAGATAAAGATAATAAGGAATAGAGCTTTTTTTTTTTACCTTCATTGTTCTCCCTGGTGGCACTTATGATGTCATTTGCTGAACACCTGCCGTTTTCTTCCTCTGTTAACTGTGTGACAGGTTCATGTTGCAATATGGCATCCAGTTCATGGAAGAACTTCATGGTCTTTGTAGCATCTCCTGAGTTGTGGGCATATTTAACTGTTCTATATTCATATTTCAGGTTTTTATACTTTGCACGACACTGTTTCCAGTCTCTGCAGATCCCCAACTCCTGTAGCCTTTTAGCAATGTAAATAAATATCCCTTTATTCCTTAATGTTCCATGGAGTTGCTTTCTGATGTTTTTTTCAGACCAGACGCTTAACAAGGCTTTAACCTCCTCTTCAGTCCAGTGCCTTCCTGCTCCACTCTCCATGTTGAAAGTGACCTGGAAATGATTCACTATTTCTAGCCAAGATTTTGTTTCCTAGGAAACCAGACGGCTGATTGTCAGTAAGCTCCACAGAGATGAAAGGATCCAGTTTTACTGGCTCAAGCTGCCTGAGGGGAGTAACTTGAGAAACTGCCAAATAAGCAGGTTCCGTATTAGAGGCAGGAAAATAAAGCAGCTCAGGCACAAATGATTACAAAGTATGCTAATAATTGGCACCCGGAATAAGCTGTTTTCTGCTTGACAGAAATTATGCATAACCCTGAAGTGTACAAAAATACATTCTTGGACTCTTGTTATGCAATGTGCTTTAAATATAATCACTGCTTTGTAATGAATGCTAAAGCTCTAAATACATGCTCTAGTTTGTTCTAACTGAATGGCAATAGTTCTGCACCCTGATGCTGTACGTGTTTTCTACCAACTGTGTCCCTTTCATTGCAGTAAAATATATGTTCCAGTTGTTTAGGATTGCGTTCTGAATCTGTGACTCGTTCTCTGGCACAGATGCTAGCTTCATCTGTTCTAAATGCACATTTACCAGGTTGAATCCCCATATTTATGGATGTTGTGATTCAGAGCAGAATTGCAATTTGTATTTTGAGAATGAAAAGGTATTAGCAATAATTTCTTATGGGTAACCATTTATTTTAGTTTAGGGAACAATGCACTAAATAGCAACAAAACTAGATCAAGGTTGTGTTGAAAAATTGATACTGCCCAAAAAGTTACCTAATTTCCAGAATTTTTAAACCAGGATAATCAGGATGATATTTTTGGAGAATATAATTTTTTCAACACATTTTTATACAACTTTTTGTTTTTAAGTAAAGCAGTGAGATAAATATGCATGCTTTAGTTGCACACCATTAAAATAGTTTTTAAAATCTAGTTATTTTGTCGCCCTACATTGGTTCCATGGATTGCTCTTAATACTCCATGTATATACAACAGTAGATATTTGGCAAAAAAATGTTTGTTCCCTCCCTCTTTTCATATGGGATCCCCGTAACTATCTTAAGTATTTAAGCATTCTGAAAGGTGCTTTGATGCAATGAAAGGTATGTTGTAGATAATAGTTGCAGGTTCCTCTGGTCACTTCCATGACATCATATCATAACTGGGATATGATGTCATGGAACTAAATAGTTAGCTAATTGCTTCTCAATAAAAAAATTATTTGGATGATATTCTGAAGGAGGGAGATGAGTAAAGAGGGATATGTTTTCTTTTCCTGCTGCCAATGATTTTGTCTGCATGTGAAAGGAAATATAACAACAGGATGCAGTTTGAACCAGACAGATAAACACAATAGGGACAGTTTGCTGTTTTGGACCTTGTAAGCTCTGTGTATTTGGGAGTGCTTCCTGTCTCCCTAAAGGTTTGGCAAGGATTTATGACTTTCACTTGTTCATTGGAGAGTTTAAGCCAGACCTCTATCTATCCTCAACCTGTACTTTGGTAAAGACACATAGTTACACCATTACACCAATACACCAGGATACCATTAAGTACCTTCTTAAATATACACAAATACTACAAACCAAGAACTTAATTCACTACTCATATGTTTACTTGTTTATCTTGACTTACGTCCAAAACCTGTCTCCCATCTTTTGTCCCTTTAATTTTTTATGACCCATCAACTTTGAGAGTTCCCATAGCATTAGCCCCCAAACTGCATATTTTTAAAGCAGATGTTTTGTTATTTATTATTTTATTTATTTTATATAGCATTTTAGATTACCCTAAGATGACTCTTGCTTAGCTGATAACATAAGTCTGATATTGTGTGGAAGTCCTCTCCAGAAGACTGGATAGAGGGCTGGTCCTGCCATGCAGCAGAGCCACAGACCGCTGCAGGTTATACATAAGGAGTGGAATAAAGATATAAGTTGATATATAGAAAAAGCCATAAATTGTCTTTGAAGGTCTTCCTGCAGCATTCAAAATCTTGTGGGGATAGAATATGGAACAGGATTTGGGCTTTGCAAGAGGCAGGAAAATGTATTAAGTTCTGGTTTGTACACACGTACCTGCAGAGCAAGGGGGGTGGGTGTTTGTTAGGCACAACAAAGAGCTTAGTGAAATGTGGAGATGGACACAATCTGTCTTTTAGGTTAATTACACAGATAAGAAAGCCCAGCAAGATGCAGTGCTGGCCTTATTTTTTTAAGGACACTTAGTGGAGAGTTTGATATCAGCTTCAAGGACATCCTTTAGGAAAGGAGGCACTCAGCTATGGAAAAATGGGGAGGAGATGGCTCTGCTGTGATAGTATATGATAAAGTTAGTACAATTGGGAAATCAACACAAGGCTGCCTTTGACGTGATTGCAGTGTCCTTGGAATAGGCACTGCTGGATCTATTAAATTTATCATATTCAGGATAATAAAATCAGTGTGGACTTAAGTTCCTGTTTTTTCCTCTTAAGGATTGTACCTGAGGATAGACCAGGAATTGCCATTTAATTATATATTCTTTAATGTCACTCCTTCCTCCTTCCAGTGATTGTACTGATGGATTTGGTGCAAGAAAGAGAAGCAATTCAAAGACGTTATATTCCAAGTCTTAGTGCTTGTGTGGTTAAACTAACTAGAAGACAGGCTTCATCTCTCAGTATGGGAGATTTTCAGTGTGGTAGCATCAATTATCTTCCGTTTTTTCCTTTCCTGTAGTGATAGTACCAGGGCAGGGGCCTATAACTTTGGAGTCTATCCCAATCTTTCTTATAGAAAGAATCCCTTGCTAGTAACTGGAAATATGGTTTGAAGAGCACTGTGCCTGAGAATCAGAATGTATCTTTTAATGTATAATATTCAGCCACATCTATTCTTCTTCTTTCCCTTAACACAAAAGTAAACATGTAAGATCAGGTGAGGACCCTAGTGTGGCAGCAGAGTAGCTTTACCACTTTGACTCTTGTCCTGTAGGTGCACTTTACTCTGACGGCTACTGCAGAAGAAATTTCAGGAAGGAAAAGAAGGAAATTACACTTTTTCATTTCCCATATCTGCCCCTCCCCAACCTTTCCTACCTGTGTGCTATGTAGGGCTAGACTGCATAGGCTTGGGACTGATGAACCCTTTATGACCTAGTATGATAGGAATAAATAATCTTTTTAGCCCCAAGACCAACAGAGATGGATGGCATGTGCATGAGCATGCACCGTAGGTGGGAGAGGCTTTAAACTCATCCCATCCCATGGATTCTGTGCAGGATGATTGGAATGGGAGGATTTTATTTTCAGGTTCATGCAAAAAGGAATGCTAAGGCTTTCCTCTCCCTCTGACGGGTGCTGTTGTCTCATGTCGCTATTAGTAGTGCAAAAGCAGCAGTACCAACTGGCAAGAGGAGAATTATTCATAGGCAGAAGGGCAGCATAGGGACCACACAACTTGTGAACCATGTTATGCCCCTACAAGTGAGATCTGCAACAAAACCTCCTGTTTAGGGTTCTAGACAATTGTGTCATTAGTCCAATAACTTCATTTCATCTATAATTTTTCCCCCCCATTCTGACAGTCCTCATTACACTTGTTTAGGGTGGTACAAGGTTGCCTTCTTGGGTCCTTCAAGGAAAAAAAAATCTGCAAACCTTGGGATTCCCTGAAGCCAGCATGGATGGTTCTGTTTTGCCAACATATGGATTCAAGCTCTCAGAATACTTTTACTGTCAGTATACGAGATGTAGTTTTGTTGCATTAAGCTGCTTTTTTCTTTTTTCAAAGGGGCCAAGAGAGTGCTGGGATCGTGACAAGTGATGGAGAATCAGCTCATTCATTCAAAGTGCACAAGGTAAAATGGAAAGCTTGTTTGTTATATATGAGGTTAAAAGCAAATGTAGACCTGACTTCAGTCAAAGAATTCTGAGAGGACTCAAAATCATTTATTGCATACCTACTGGAGTAAGCCTGATGGAAATTTCATAGCTAAACAGGATTTTGAACCCAAATTTCCTCTATCTAAGCCATAATTCCACATTTGTGTATCAGAAATAGTATTATGAAACCCCACTTTGAACAAGAATAAGAATAATAAAAACAAAGTGTCTCTGAAACATATATACAGACACTCATATTTGTTCTGAGCAGAATCGTATCTTCACTATACCTTCCAAATGCATGGCAAAACAGATTCCATTGGAAAACCTTTTCAGTTCAGTTTTCTCTGTGTTATAACAAGCTTCTGCAGATCAGACCATCAAGAGCATAGTGTTTGAAGTTGAAATCACATGGTTGGTTGTTGCTGCTGACCTGGTACCTCAGAAATCCTAGTGTGCAGCTGACTGATTTGAATGGCAATTCAGACACATACATACAGAGAGAATTATCTCTCAATGGCTGATCACTGGGCTTCAAACCAAAAATAATGCTACCATGTTGTAATGGATCTTCTTTTCTCTACCCACATAAGAAAAACACTGAAGGGGACTGCAGTTTGGATGTTTTTCTGGAGTTTCAGCTCCCCCAAGCTACTCTGTGCATTTTTGTAATGTGTGTTTTTTTTATCACCTTTATACATACCTGTGTGATTGAGCTACTAAATGTGCTTCTGACTGAAAAAAGCTACTCCATTACTATGACATCAAAGCAGTACTTTCCCCACACACAGTTACAGGTTTCTTACAGGAGAACTTGAAATCTTACCTACTCAGAAAAAGGAGCAGGCTGAATTTTGTAAGCAAGAAGGATGGGAGAGTGATGGAAAGTCAAGCCTTTTAACGAAGGATGCTAGTTAATAAAATATTCTGTTGCTTCTAGCCTGGAAAGTGGTTCCTCCTGATTTATATTTGAAATAATGCAATTCCACCAGAAGTACCCATTTATGTAGATGTATCTTTTTATATATATACATATGGAAAAATTCTGAATACTGTAGAACTGAGGAGATTGCTCTGGCATTTTTAATGCCATATTTTTCATCTGTTAGCATTTTAACAAAACTCTTTTTTAAAAGGCCAAGAAGTAACTGCAACAAAACTTCACAAACATTTAAAGATATAGGCAGTTTTATTTATCATGATATACAGCTAGCTTTCCAGGAAGCTTGTTATTGTTGTTTTTGTTGTTGTTGCTGTTGTTGTGTGCCTTGAACATAGGAAAAACATGTTGAATGAAACAAATGATTCTAAATGGGATGCCTACATACTTGACTCATAAAACAGAAAGTTAAGATAGAGGGAATTTCTTTTTTTCTGGAGGTATAGATGTGTTGCTTTTTCTGAGTATTCTGGGTGGCACTGGAAACTGCATTTAAGAACACATTCTCAGTTTCCTTTTTGTTTTGCAGGGAATGGGTCTGGTTAATCATGTGTTCAGTGAAGATAGCCTGAAAAAGCTGTATGTTTCAAATCTTGGGATTGGGCACACGAGATACTCAACCTCAGGAGTTTCTGTCTTGGATAACTGTCAGCCATTTGTTGTGGAAACCCTGCATGGGAAGATTGCTGTAGCTCACAATGGAGAGCTGACAAATGCTGTGCGGCTGAGGAGAAAGGTAGGTAATCATCCTGGCATTCTGCAGTCCTAAACATGAGGAGACAGAAGGAAACTATAAATCTGTACATATGCTTGGCACAACCAAAACTTAATTAAGTGCTAAGAACATGTACAGACCGTGTTAGGGATGCATCAACATTGATGGCTTTCCCAAAATCTGCTGCTAAATATAATAGGGAAAGGAAATGGAATGCACAGGGCCCTCTCATATATTGTTAGTGTTGACAGTCTATTTTGTTTATTTTAATGCAAAACTTTGTAGAAAAAGCATTGTCCCACCTCTATTCCTTCATTAAAAAACAAACAAAACAAAAACCATGAATTTTAGCCATGATACTCATTCACCTAGATTATGCCTTATGAATTTATTCGTTTGGAAGTCAGAGGTGGGCAACCTGTGTATTCAGCAGGCCATATTGAGTGGGCTATATTCAACAATGAGACAAGGGCTGCATGATAATGGCATGTCTGGCCTGGGCCAGTATACTCCCATGAAACCTCTCATTTCATATAAACACAGACATGCGTTTCCCCCTGGCATTCTTGCTTACAAGTATATATAATTTCATGCATTTACTTTCACAGGTTTAAACTTCCTCTTTCTATGTGCTAAGGTCCCATTTTACACCTAACATCCACACCCACACTACTGTTCAACTGATTGGCATTTCTGCCAGTGCTAATTAACTTGGCAGAAGAGAATATGCAATTTATATGGGGAAAAATGTGAGAGTATAATTCTTTTACACTGCTCCTTCCTAGTATATCTCTCTCTCTCCCTCAGCCCATCAAACTGCAACCAAACAGCTCAGTGATGTGGTGGTAGTCGATTAAGGCTTTGACACCTGCAGCGTGGTATAGTAACGGCCTCCCAGGGCTTGATTTGAAACTGCATATTGTCCACCTCTTCTTACTAGTTTTGGCACTATAGAAAGATTTAATATTAGTTCTCTTGCCCAGTTTATGGCAGCCTAATAAATAAAAAGTAACTAAATAAATAAATTGTCTGCAGATGATGATAATGCTGGTCATGTCTTGCCAGTGTCAAAAAGGGACCACATATTTATTCGTATATTAGGAACATAATACATCTGTAGATAGAAATGAAATATTATTTTGTCATTATTATATGCTTTCAAGTTGACTGGCTTACAGTGACCTTTTCATAGGGTTTTCTTGGCAAGATTTAATCAGAGGGGGATTGCCACTGCTTTCCTCTGAGGCTGAGAGAGTATGGCTTGCCCAACATCACCAAGCAGGGATTCAAACCTTAGCATCCTAAGTAAACCACACCACACTGGTTCTGTGATATATATTATGCACCACTATTAATTATCACAACCTTCTGCAAAGAACTGTAGTGCTGGGGATCCTGTTGGATATGCCTACGTATTACTCTCATAAATGTTCTGGAATTACATTTCCCAGCATTCCATAAGAAGAAAAGAAGCAGCCAGTTCAAATTTTTGAAAGTCAGAGGCAAATCTCCAAAGTGTTAGGGCCTAGGGATCATGGCATAGCAAGGCTGTGAACTTCTGATAATATTCTGTACATAATGTACATTTTTCTTAATTAGATTCACATGGTTTTACTTTGTTTTACTGGCTGTAACCTGTCCTAAGATATTTTGCTATAGGGTGGGGTATACATATTTATCTGAATGAGTGAATAAAATCCTCTTTGTTCTCCAGACCATTAGTATGTATGTAGTTCCTGTGCTGGCTAGGAGACTGTAGAAGTTATAGTCACAAAAAATGATCCCCCTCCCTCCCACAAGCTCTGTTCTTGATACGTAACTGCATTTTACAGCTAATGCAAAAAAGTGCATATACACAACACAGTTTTTGTCCTTTGCTTTTCAGCTAATGCGCCATGGAGTGGGACTCTCCACCAGTTCTGACAGTGAACTGATCACTCAGCTGCTAGCATTCACCCCTCCTTTAGAGCAAGATGACACACCAGATTGGGTGGCAAGGTAAAGCCTGTGACTTGAGGGAAAAGCATGGAAATTAGCAGTGACTCTCAAGCTGGGCAGAGCCACTGTTGAAAACTATAATTTATGAATTCTTTTCATAAATAATAAATGATACATTAAGTTACTTCTTGTTTCAGGATCAAAAACCTGATGAATGAAACACCTACTTCATACTCAATTTTAGTGATGCATAAAGATATAATCTATGCAGTACGTGACCCCTATGGGAACCGTCCCCTCTGCATTGGTCGTCTTGTTCCTGTAGGTGACATTAGTGGAAAAGGTATTTTATTTTATTTTATTTTATTTTATTTTATTTTATTTTATCTATTTTACTTTATTTCTACCTTTCTTCCAATATGGGACCCAAAGATAGAACTTCCCTAAATTTCTGATTATATTTATACATAAACCATATTTGTGGAGTGAAATTCATATTCATTTTGAAATATTATCATTTGGATTACTGGCTGTTGTTTTAATTTAACCTCTGGATTTTGAATTGCTGCATGACACGCTAATGGGCAGTTACATAATCTACCTATTGCCATAGGTTGGCTTGATTGGATTACTGTTCCTTTCCGTATGAAGAACAGGATGGTCAAATTTTCTTTCATTCTAAAGTACACTGAGAGACAGAAAAAGTATATAGTCAGAGAAAGCAAACAAGGCAAGAGCAAGCTAGATTGCAGTTACAATGAATGCAGTTTTATTATTAATAGCAGTAATGGTCTAATAGAATGTGTTCATATTCAGCCCCCACTAACATGGCCAGTGGTAAGGGATGATGAAATGTGAAGTCTGAAACATTTGGAGGGCTCCAAGTGTGGATAAATTTGATCTAGACTGAGATTTGTGAGATCCTTCAGTACAAAGATGAGCCACTGTCCTGTGATGTTATCTTGGAGCACTTCAGCCCTTTCTGTAGCAAGTGTGGTTTGCTTTGGTTACCTGTATTGCACTTAGCATATCCTGCAGCACCTCAAAAGTATCAAAAACACATTCAGTTTCCTCATCGGGCAGCAGACATGTGCTTAGGAGCCCTCATTCGGTCAGTGCTTCCCAGACAAACTACTGCCTGTTTAGGAAGATGGGCCACCCTTTCACACTTCTTGTGTTTGCTGAAGGAACCACCAGCATAGTCACAGCAAATAAAATCACTGCATGAAGTGTGAAAGAGCTTCACAGTAGCATCACAGGTGAAGAGATAGCCATTCAGGTGGGAAGTTCTGCCAATAAGGTCAGTTCGCTCTGACTTTGTGTTCCAGGATTATGAGCACTGATATAAATTGCTTTGAGTGTATCATTTAAAAATATTTTTATCATTTATAAAAATGAGGTTACCATGTTCCAAGAATCATAGAAATGTACGTATTACTGTGCTAAATTCATTTCCAGGGAAAAATACTGCTGAAACTGAAGGATGGGTGGTGTCTTCAGAATCCTGCAGCTTTTTATCTATTGGTGCAGAGTAAGTTTGTTCATTATAAGTTGAATTAAAAATAAATGAACAAATTACAGAATTTTCTGTTACTGCTATTTTCAAATTAAATATTATTGTAAGTCTGAAAATGCATATCCCATCAAAGTCAATGGCAAGACTCCCATTAATTTTAAGCAAGTTGAATTGTACACTTTGCCTGCATACAGAAGACAAAACATTTATCTGTGAAACCCAATGTTAACCAATTAATTATTAAGTCCTCATTTCTGTACTTTTGTTAATGTATCTAGGGTTTGGAAAAAGCACATTACCTTGTATAATTAACTGCCACATTTATCTGCCTAGAGAACCGTAAAATCTCTCTCCCTTTTTTTCACCTCCCTCTGATTCCCCAAGCTCCAGATTTCTAAGGAAGAAGACAATCTGTGTCTAGGACCTGACATTGGAACAGATGGCAAAAATGTTGTTAATGAACTGAGGAATAATAACCAGCTGTTTTAGAAAAAAAAAGAAGAGAAGAAAAGTCATTTTAGATGTTCATAGAGATCCTCACAATTAAGGGAGGTTGTGCTCATTGCTAGACATATGGGATTGCCATTAAGAAGTCCGTAGCTCACATTGAGATCTTTCCTTGATCCTCCATAAATCCACAAACAATATAAAATGACATCTAATGTCGCATTTTTTACCACCCACATTAGCCAACTTGTGGAATGAGGTACAAAAATACATTGGCTACAATCCAATATCCCCTCAGCTTGTTGTAAATATCTGCATGTAGAGATATGTTGTACTAGCACTACACAATCCACATGTGGAATAGAAACACTTCTCAACACATCTCAGTGATTGGTTGTCATTGCACAATATGCAGTGCACAATGTACACCTGCAGTATGCAATGCATAATGCATAAATACAATGTGTACTATTGCTGTATGTGCAACTATTCTGCTGCTGCCAACAGAATAGGTCTGTTACAATATGGCCAATAATTTACCCCACGTGTGTAGCACAGTTTATGTATGTGCATGCCATGAACAGAATACCAACCCTTGTTTGATATCATTGTCACACATTACATTATAGTACACATTACAACAACAAGGTGAAAGCTCAATGTAGAAATTATGTTTCCAGGATTAGCTTCATTGTGAGTACCCTCACGTGGAGGGTAGCAAGGGGGAAGGTGAATAATTTCCTAATAATTGTTCCATTAATAAATGGGATCACACCTGTACAAGTTTAATGCCATTATGAAACATTCTGGTATAAACTATAAAGGAGATGTTTAATAAATCTGCCATCAGTTGAACATTAAGATTACAGATATTAGTAGAATATTTTAACAAAGACAAAAACTGAATTCACATGACCACAGTTTTCCAAAACATTTTAACATAATCACTTCACATATTACACTACTGTACCTTGGGCTGTGTGCTCCTTCCCTTTATAATATGCTTTGTTTGTTTGTTCGTTTGTTTGTTATAAGCAATCTTGCTTATAAACCCATGAACACATGATTTCTGTTTGCTTTTCATATGTGGATTCCAAGCCAGCTTAGTTTGCAATTTAGGATGATAGGGAAGTAGGAAGAACACAAGCACAGCAAAACTCTGTGGCTTAGCTGTATATACAAGCAACAAAGTGCATAGCAACTAGTTGTGGTTTTGCATTATATATCATCCAACCCCCTGGATAGGTTCCCATGAATAGGAAAAATGCCAAAGAAATCCAGTTTGTTATAAAGCACCATCATACTGGTTCCTGTATTCAGACTGAATCAGTAATTGTTTCTCATGGCATCAGAACAGGGATGTTGCTCACTGCCTGGCTGGTTTCTTTCTCAATATGCCAGAGGAGAAAGCTAGGTTTATTTTAAAATTTGCTTTTCTGCCTTATTGGAAGACAAACAAGCCAGAGAATGGACTAAATATAGCTTTGCATGTCACAGCAAAAAAGAAAATAACATATAAAATAAAAACAGATAGACGTCTGTGATTCATGTAGTCACTGTAAAGGGAAAGTGATTGGAACTCGAACCAGCAGACTGGCTTATCCATACAAGTACAGGTGACTAGGTACACAGCTACTTTGTGAATTTCTATCAACGTTTCTACTCTATGAGGCCAGCATAAAAACTGGAGTTATTGTTATATTTTATTTCTGTGTGTAGTGGTTGGTTTCTGGGCTAATTGATTTTAAAGCTTTCTAGCAAAAAAGCTGAATTAGCATTCTGTCCAGATCTTTCAGGTTAGTCAAATTTGCTGTAGTGTTTTTAGAGCATGATGCTCTGGCAAGCCTTCTTTTAAATGCCCAGAAACCTAATAAATAGAATCCTATGTAAATCTATTGAGAAGCATGACCGATCAGGTTTAGTGGGATTTATTCCCAGCTAAACATAAAGAGGATTTCAGTCTTAGGCCATTTCTGCCCTACAGTGCTATGGTGTTATTATTCCACTTTCAACATCCTGTGGAATTCTGGGGTTTGTAGATTACTGAAGCCAAAGAATTCTCTGGCTGAGAATTTTAAATGCCCCTCTTTAAACTGCAAAGCCCAGGATTCCATAGGATATGGAAAGTGAAATAAAAGCACTATAACTGTGGAGTCCAGAAATGGCCATTGTTTTCAAAAGCCTCAAGGAAACATTCTCACCTTCAAAAGTAAGTTTTCATGGGCAAATGGGATGTTGAAAGTGGAATAATAGCACTTTAACAGTGTAGTGTGGAAATGGCCTTAGCCTTTTTATTGCTTCTGAGATTTCAGCCAGTGTTACCAGGTGTCTTTACGGGCCATAAACCTGCATTAAATAAATAAATAAATACAGGGTGTTTTTTTTCCAGGTTCAAAATAGTTTTAATGACTGAGGACACCAAGTACAGCAACTTATAATGACTCGTGTTCTTTCAGTGTTTTTTTTAAGTAATTAAGCTATTTCACCTGTGTAACCATATTTTTAAGGTATTACCGTGAAGTCATGCCCGGAGAGATTGTGAAGATATCTAGAAATGATGTCCAGACACTGGATGTTGTACCAAGGCCTGCAGGAGATCCAGCAGCATTCTGTATTTTTGAATATGTGTATTTTGCACGACCTGACAGCATTTTTGAAGGCAAGCTACCTAATCTGTTTTATCCAACATTCCTTTAAACATGATAGAAATTAAATTCAAGTGTTTTTAAGAAGATAAATTCTATGGATATGTCTACCTTATAAGTTGTCTAATATTTATAGCTGAATTGCATACTCATAGCCTGTAATCCACACATGCGCTAAGGTAGTCGAGATGCTTCAGTTCTGGAAGGAGCCGTCATGTTTTGATACAAGAAAAGGTGAAAAATTTCTTCCCACTATACCTATTTGAATTGGTAATGTATTGATGCACATGCAACGAAATATACATAAATTGGATAATCTTTTCTTGTGATTTATGTATTGTTTTCATTGACCCAGTATATATTTCTTTCCAATTTATATCATGAAAACTCTTTTAACTCCTCCCCCAGTTTTAACTTGTCCTCTTATTTTTATTTTGTGTGAATTTTTGAATTGATAAAAGGTAGCAAAAATATTCAGCTAAAAGAAAAAAATAGTCGTTAAATAAATTGCTCAGTAGACTGAGTTTTACTCCTGTGTAACTGTACCTTGGGATTTTAACAGCAATGTAGAAAAATAGAGATGCCTTAATCAGAGTTGTACGGAGCAAAAAAAAAAGCTTTTATTAATCTCCATAGGTCAAATGGTATATTCTGTAAGAAGGAGATGTGGTCAACAGCTTGCTATTGAAGCCCCAGTGGAAGCAGATTTGGTTAGCACAGTCCCAGAATCTGCAACACCTGCAGCTCTTGGCTATGCTCAAAAGGTATTGTTGCTGTCTGTTCCTTTAACACCAAATTCTCTTGTTATTACAGGACAGAGAGGTAAGGAGAGAGATATATGGCCTCATTTTGACTTAATAATAAGTCAAGGAACTTTAAGAACCCCAGCTTACTGAGCATGAGCAGCACACTGGCACGCACTTTCCAGCCGCTCCCACCTGAAGTGGCTAAACAAATTTTGGTCTGTGGCTTGTTTATTGTAAAGGCAGCAGTTTGATATTCTGGCTTCTTTTTTCCCATCAAATGAGAGAAAGAAACCACAAATAAGTCTTCAGTGATCAGAGATAAGGGCAAAAGAAGCTTGGACTTGTGCAGTGACCCCCTGGTAGCCATTTTTTTTCCATTCCTGCCTTTTGTGTTTCAGAGCTCCAAATAAGACATAAGTTACTAAATATACTCAGAAATACTATATTTGCTGGTATATAAAACTCACTTTTTTTGTGAAAAATACTGTATGAAAATGGGATGTGTCTTATATGCCGATTTGTCTTATATACCAGCAAATGTCATTTGCCAGTGTGTAAAAGAGGTGCGTCTAATACACGGGTGTGTCTCATACGTTGGCAAATACAGTATATTCTGGTGAAATGAGTGGGATTTGATTCCAAGTCAACAAGGATAGGACTGGACTTTTAGAGTAGCAGCTTTAACTGCTCCCCGCCTCCAGCCTTTGTTTCTGTTTATAAAAGAGCTAAGCAGTGTTTGATGCAGAATTGGTTTTAGCCATCTCACAAAGTATTGTACTTTGACTGCTTTTTCTGCTGTTTGCAGTGTGGATTACCATACATTGAAGTATTGTGCAAAAACAGATATGTGGGAAGAACTTTCATTCAGCCAAATATGAGGTTAAGACAACTTGGAGTAGCCAAAAAGTTTGGAGTTTTGTCAGATAACTTCAAAGGGAAGCGTGTTGTCCTTATTGATGATTCTATTGTACGAGGCAACACCATTTCACCCATAATTAAACTACTGAGAGAATCTGGTGCTAAAGAAGTAAGTAAATATTTCTGCCAATTCTTAAGCAAAACCTAACTGAAGGACAAGATAAACTGTTTTCGTTATAACCTTATCATAGCTTCTCAACAGTAAAAGGGGTGGGGTGACACCCTCTGTTTCATATTTTTCCATATCTCAATATCCATTCCTCAGTGACGTTCCACTCCCTCGAAATATAAATTGATTTTACCCCACTGTTGTGTCAGCCAATCAGCTCTTTCTTTTCCTTCCACTGACTTTGAATTTTGTTGATGTTGCCTGTGAAAAAATGTCAGTGTCTTTTTTTTTTTTCAGGTACACATTCGTGTAGCTTCACCACCAATAAAATTTCCTTGTTACATGGGAATAAATATTCCAACAAAAGAAGAACTTATTGCCAACAAGCCTGAATTTCAAGACCTGGCCAATTATATAGGTAAAATGTTTCAATTTCCCATGTCTGTCAATAAAAATGTGTGTGTGTGTGTGTGTGTGTGTGTGTGTGTATACACATGTGTGTGTATTTACTGGTGCAATAAACAAACAGAACTTAAAAATATATAGCAAGAGCAAAACGTTTTGGCATGTGTGTTGCAGGGAGAGATGGGGTTTAAATACCCTAAAGGCACCAGATCCTGTCTGATCTTGGAAGCTAAGTAGGGTCAGCCCTCGTTAATACTTGGATGGGAGATTGCCAACTAATACCTAGTGCTCTAGGCTACATTTCAGAGCAAGGAACTGATAGATACTCCTCTTAGTGTTCCCTACCTGAGACAACTCCATGAAATTCATGAGGTTGCTATAAGTCACCAGGTGACTTGAAGGCATATACAGAGGGAGACAGATACAAAGAGGCACACAGAGAGATATCTAAAAGTATAGACATTTTAATTGACTACTGCAAAAATAGCAAGATGGGACCTTGAAGGCTTAACACATTTACAACAGCATAAGCCTTGTTGGGCCAAAATCCTGTTCTTCAGTTCCTTGAAGTCTAAGTCTAAATTGGCTGACGTGTACACACATGGTTATGCAAGTTGGGTGGGAGATGGAGAGGAGTATGGTCAGTGGACAAATGCAAACACAACAGGAACAACAATCTAGGAATAACTGCATAAAAGCAAAATAATTAGAGTGACAAACTATGTTAGCGAAAGTAGAAGTATGACATCACAAGGAGGCCTTAAAGTGCCAGCTTTCAGAATTAAATTAAAGAGTATTGTATCTTTTACTCCTATCTCAGTTCACTGGAAAGTTGCCATTTGTTTTTGCACTTCTTTGGTGATTCACTGATAAGTTTTAGGATGGCAATAGTATCCCTACCTATCTGGGGTTACAGCTAGCCCCACTAAATTCAGTAGAACTTACCTCTGAACAGGCTTTATAGGATTTATTAATTATAATTTATCTGAAGTTATTTTAGGCAGGCTTTAAGACTGGAACAAGACAGATAAACAATATGCATTCATCTGAAGCATTTATCTATCAGATTTCAACCCACTGAGGCCACCAAGGCAATGGGGCAATGGACACAAGCATTTACAGTATTAAATACACAAATAAAAACATTTGAAAACAAGACTAAGGCTGTTTCTGCACAATGACATCCCGCAGCAGTCCTGGCAAGAAAGGGAATGCGACAGGAACACTCCCCTCTCCACCTCACCGGCTCCCTACAGAAGGGAGCACAACGGCCCCACCTCTTCCTTCCACAGTGCAGTTGGGCACTTTCCCATATCGCACTATGGAAGGAAGCATCACCATCGAGCCTCCCCTTTCACATGACAGTAAGTATGGGAGCACTGTGCGATCGTCGGCACAAAATGGATTTTTTCTGTTTTACAAATACAGTGCAAGCGCAACACTTGGGGATGGGATGGCAGTGGGCCAGTGATGACATCATGCAGAATCACAACCAGCCAACCAAAGTGTCCCAAAGTGTGAGGAAATGACCTAATAGTACTCTTTAAAAATAATATTAAAAACACAGACCCTTAAATTCTAGAGCATTCACCCCTGGTTTTTAAGGGCTGACGGCTGCTTGATACAACAGTCTTAGCTTTCCCCAGAAAATCAAATACAACTCGTATTGAATATGCGTGGTTATGGAAAACTGAACAAATACCCACAATAGAGCAATGGTGGGCAACTTTTATTGAAAATCGGAATGCAGATATAGTCTCTCAGAGACTGAAAGGAAAATCAGATGATGATATCAATAAAGAATGGCAAATTGTGCTGGATATGGATGGGGTTTTGACAGGAAATAATTCTTAATTCATGGTAATATGATAGTAAGAAGGAGAAAATCAGAAATATCATGGAACATGTAAAGTTGGGTTGAAATGCAGGAACTATCTTGGTATTGCGATAAATTTGTTGTGATGCATAATGATAGTATGTCAATGATATAACAGTTTATGTAATCCAGAGAGGAGTGGAGGATAACTGTAACAATTCAGTAAATGTACAGTGAGAAATGTATGTTTTATATGGTGAACTATAATAAAAATTATGCTAAAAAAAAAATCAAATGCAACGGAGTCGGCCTAACTTCCTTTGACAGGGAGTTCCACAGCCATGGTGCTGTTTCAGAGAAAACCTTCTTATGTGCACCTGTCCACCCACAAACTTAGCCTTGCGAGGTTGTGGGACAAGTTACAGGTGCTCTACTGAGGATATGATACATACCATACCACAAAATACAACAGCAGAATCCAAATATACCAAAAGCCGAAAGCTAAGTAAGCAGATCTTCAGTGATTTCCTGAAAACCAGCAAATGAAGTACTTGGCAATTCCATAATGGAAATCTAATCTAAGAATTGCACGTCCATTCCCAAAAAAACTCCCTCCCATATTTGCTCATAATGGATAAGAGAGAAGAGCTTCTCTTGATGATATCCAGCTCATGGGGATGAAGGTGCTCCCAGTGTGCTTTGGTCCTGATATACACCAGCCACTTTGCTAGCTTCTCTACCTAGCAATGTAACAGCAGCCCTTTATTGGATATGGACATTAGGGAACTGCCCAGTTCTAATTCCTGCAGATGTTAAGCGTACTTACGAAGATGCAAGTCCTCAACGGGATTCCAGCCTGTACTTTAAGCTACAGTTGGAAATACACTGTCATTCATTGGAGCTGGCACAACATGACATCAGATGAGCTAGCTGCCCAGGCCCCACCAGTAACCAGACAGTTGTATTCTGCACTAGCTGATGTTTCCTTTTTTTAAAATTTTATTTCTTTTATTTTAAATTCAACACTACCATAAAACTTATAAAACACATTACAATAATTATAGCAATCCTTCCTCCCATTCTCCCTCAATTCCCACCCATGGCTTTAAAAGATATTTTAGTAATCATTACCCAAAATGTGGAATATTTTATCAATAGTTTCTCTCACTTCTTTGTACACCTTTTCTCCTTTGACATTTTCAGTCCAGAGGCCCCAGTTATCCCACCAGGTTGTTTCCTTTATTCACCCATTATGTTTTCCTTTTCTTTACCTTAAGAAAATGAAATAAAAGAGATTCTGCTATATAATGCATCCAGTTTTTTTTAATTCTAACATTGTTTATTTTTCCATCCCAGTGCTATTACCGTGTGTACTGCTCTTAAAAAAAATATTACATAATCTTCTGTTTTACTCAACCCCAATTTTCTTAGACTCAAGGTTAAGCAGATCTCTTCAACAATAGCTGATGTTTCCAAGCCATCCTTGAAAGTAGCCCCACACAGAATGTGTTACTTGTCCAGATTTTCTGCAGTCATGGAAGAAGATCTTTGGCACAGTCACTGCTACATTCAGAGCTCTGCCAGCTGACATCTGCCAGGGCAGAGGTCTAGAGAGATGCTTGTTCCACTCGTATCATCACCCATTTTTTCCTTTCTCCTTTCCTTTCTCTTGACTTCTATTTTACAGCCTGTTTGTGTGTGTCTGGGGAACAAAGAGGCTTAAGATCCCCTGGATCTACAAATTCCCTTATAACCCCCACCCCAAGTCAAATATTCTGTTCTTGGCTTCTCAATATGAAGAGAACCACCAGCAGGTTAGCAACAACATCATAGGGCTGCACTGAGCTGTATATGTCATGTAAAGATGAATGCTTTCTTTTTCTCTATTACTAATATTAATATACTGAAATTTCAGCAGATTACAAACAGCAGATTAGTTAGATACCACATTATGTAGTCTAAATATTCCAGAATCTATTATATTGTCTCAATAAAAGTTTGTGATTTGATGCATCTCCATAAAAAGACATTGATTGCCATTTGTGTTTCAAAATAAAATGTGGAACTACGTAATCTCTTGTGTATAAGGTTTCATATTTAGTCCCAGAATTTCTAGTTCAGGCATCTCTAGCAGCAGAGCTCAGAAAGGATCTAACCCAAATGTATTGATAATTAGGACTGGCCACACAGATAATACTATACAGACTAATTTTGATTTGTATTAAATGAGCCCATGTCATTCTCCACTACCATTTCTCATAAAAAGCAGATGGCCATTGTAGCCTTTCCTTCTGAAAAGAAAAAAGGGGTCTATTTGCAGATATTTTAAAGGAAATAGGAATAAAATCAAAAACTTTTCTGTGCTAGAATATCCACCACTGCTATTATCATGTTCTTCTTGCTGTGTGCCTTCAAGTTGTTTCCAACTTCTGGTGACCCTATGTCAGGAACTTAATTCACACACACAAATATAACAGTGCATAAACACTATTTATTAGGAGCGTGATACATCGTACAGGACTTCAGTGAGTGCACTGGGGGCAATTAGCAAGATTCAAAACACAAAAGGCAAAGAATACATCATCCCATCCGCAAGAGACCTTGAAGTGTCTGGTGTAGCCTGGCTGCGCTTATCATTACATTCCTAGCTTTGTTTACCTAATGGTCTCTGGTTCTCATACCTTGTTACAAGCAAGCCGCTACTTAACTCCTGCTACATATCCCATAACTAAAATATGGAGGGCTACCCGAAACCCTAAGGCAACCCTATCACAGGATTTTTTTTAGCAAGATTTGTTCAGAGAGGAGCTGTCTTTTCCTTCCTCTGAGGCTGAAAGAGTGTGACCTGCCCAACATTATCCAGTGGGTTTCCATGGCTGAGCAGGGATTTGAACCCTGGTTTCCAGAGTCTAGCACCCAAACCACTACACTATACTGGCTTTACAAGTAATATGACCTACCCTTATATTTTACTTTAGGTTAAACAACTTGATTTTTAGGAGCTGTACAACAGCACAATTCTTAATTGTTGGTCTCTCTCTACCTCTTACCCTACCCTTTCCTCTTTCCAGGCGCTGACAGTGTCGTTTATCTTTCAGTAGAAGGATTGGTTTCGTCTGTGCAAGAAAGCATCAAAGCAAGACAAGACAGTGAAAACAACCTGAAGACTAACAAGTACCGGGCTGGGAAAATTGGTCATTGCATAGCCTGCCTTGTTGGAAAATACCCTGTAGAGTTGGAGTGGTGAATTTTTTGAAGGAAATTGCCAATCTATTACAAGTTTGGAACTACCAAGCAAATGATGAAACCACTCATATTTTAGTTAAAGTCTTACTAGGGATGGTGAAGAACTAAACATGAAAAAAGTTAAACCATGCAGTACAATAAAAATTAGTGCTGTAACTTTAGGGTTAGGAAGGGGTTACCAAAGTCTTTTGATTCCATAGCTGGCCTAGTCTCACCAAGACCCTTGGAGCTCTTCTTAGGCTTTATTCATAACAGTATTTTCTCATGAATAACATCATTAAAGAGGCTGTGAGCCATTAAGCCTTCTTGAATTTTAAGCCATGATCATTTAGAAGAAAAATGTTAAAACGTGGTTTTATATAAAGACAAATTATTGCATTTAACTGTTTTCATAGAAATTTTTTATTCACCTGTTTGGATTCTTCATTTTGAAAAAATGAAGTAAATGTCTGTATTTTTGCTTATATAACTAAAGCCATCCGGTTTATAACTTGATTCCAAAGAAACAGAATGTTATTTTTTTACGGTGCATTTCTGAGACTGCAAGACTCAGGGAAATACTAAACTAAACTCTCTAATACCTTGAGCCTTAATAATTTAAAATCTGGCAAATACACTGCCTTAAAGTGCTGTCATTGTACGTCAGAGAGATCTGACAGGGAAAATTAGATAGGTTGATAACCAACTTAAGTGCTGTGATTTTGAGATTAAAGGCTATTTCTCTCCATTATGTTCTTTTGCCTTGAATGCTTACTTAACTATAGTGTGTGTGAATGTTTTTATTTGCATGTAAGTTTTCAAAGAAGACTCCAACATGGAAAAATTAACATAAAGACTTATTGTAATGGAGAATTTTTAACAAATGTAATGTTTTTAATATATATTACTGCTTTTGCTCAGTACTTCTATGGCTTTTGATAATGTAGTCCTTTTTGTGTCTCTCAGTGACATAACTGTTTGGTAGTTACAAGAATGCAAACCTGGCCATCTGTGATTTGAATTAGAACTGCAAGCAATTCTAACTTGATTCAGAAATTATTGCTACTTCTTCATTTCTGTATATGTTTTCTATACATATACTTCTCTAGCTGAGTGCTAAACATGGAGCATTCTAAAACCAGGGCCATTTCTGCACTATGCTTTTATAGTGCTATTATTCCACTTTCAACATCCTATAGAATCCTGGGGTTTGTAGTTTAGGGAGGGGTAGCTTTGGCCTCAGTAACCTACAAACCCCAGAATTCCACAGGATGTTGAAAGTGGAATAATAGCACTATAACAATGTAGTGCAGAAGTGGCCCAAGTTACTAGATTGGAGGGAAACCCACCCTCACCCTCCATATGCATGATAAAGGAGAATTTCCACCTTCAATTCCTTTTTGACCACCTCAACAATATGGACATTGACTGTGATTTACAGTAGCCAGCTAAAAGTACATCTGTCTTTCACCCAGTGACATGGCAGGGCAGGGCAGGGCAGGGCAGGGCAGGGCACATGTAGAATACAGTAAGAGTATGTCAGCTGGTAAAGCTCTACTCACAGTTTTATTCCATTTATGAGCAATAATTTCTGATTAGGACTTCTGTACATGCAGTAAGAGTAGGGTGGGCAAAGTCAAGTCTTGCCTCCAAGATGGGCTTTTTGTACCCCTCCAACTCTCCAGATGACTCTTTTTCTGCCTCCCCACAAAAAAGGATAAATTGTCTGCCCTGGAAACCTCCAGGAGTGGCAGTTCACCTTTCAAATTGATTGCATGGCCTCCTACACTGAGATAGCTTTTCTAGCAAGTGAAAACCACCAGTTTCTGAAACAAACCAGGAGTGAATTCCCAGCCATTTTCGTTTTGGTTTCTGTTTTTGTTTTTGGCATTTTGGGCAGTCCATGTAGCTGGGGGGGGAGCTTGTGGCAGAAATTTGCTCCTGGACCCACCACAGTTAACCACTTTTAAGTTAGAGGCCTTTTATTTTTTTAAATCACCTTTTCCAAAAAATATAAGCTTGTATACTATTGAGATAATATATGAGCATCAGCCAGGAGTGAATTCAAACATGCAGTTGTAGCGTACACACTGACTCTGTTGTGGGAATATATTCTCTTAAAATGCATACTGAAATACAAAAGAGTTCCAACACCAGAATTCTCAGCATGCCTGAATCCAATATGTAAGTGGATAGCTATGCAGAATATGAACAGTCTGCCCTGTGGCTACATATGAAGTCCATAAATCCAAGCATTTAAGAGAAAATGATACAATTCTGATGTGTTCAACACAAAAGTTAGAGGTGATGAAGAACTCCTCAGCAAGATTTTGTTAGTATTACGAAGGGGGTTGCATTTCTAGGAGTGAATATAACCTATCCACATGGCATATCAGGTCTGCTCCTTTTAGAGAATTCTAAAGCACTTCATCAGGTTTCAAATACTATGACTTGTCAAGGTTCTTGATACTATAGAAAAGTCAACTTGCCTTTTGCCTCCTATAAATAAGGTCCCTGGGCTAGAGCTGTAGAGATAACAGGATTGTCTTATCCAAAGCATTATAGTATGGAATAATTTTTTGGGCTTAGAAGCACGTATGAAAACAAAGTGTCTTCACTAGTTTATGTTTGTAATTTTTGGTGGTGACTTCATTCTCTACATCCAAAAGTAGAGCTACAGCTCAAAAATAGTTGTTACATTTTAAATGAAATTAACACCTACTTTAATCCGACAGAACTGTTCAGCCTGTGGTCAAATATGTTGTGTGAGAGCTGATTCACGTTGCCAGAAAGGGTCCATTTTTCACTAAATTTTATCCCTGTTTTAAGAATTGTGCAGAATAGTATGCTGGATGCTATCGTGCTGCCTGGTACACTGAAAACAGGAGCAGTTATGCTTCAGCAGTACTTTTATTTTCCATGACATCCTTTATGCAAGGAAACCTCTTTGACTCAGGAGGCAAGAATGCTGACTGTTTTAGAGTCTAGCTCTACCTCCTCCAGAACTAAAGCCAGGCTCCTCCAGCTTTTTCTTCATTATGTGGACTGGCCGTCAGTTAAAACCCTGATTTAAGAATCCTAGAATGTATTTTCTTTTAGTTCAAGAGAAATGGGAGAGGACTCTCACTACCAGCGCTAGAAATGTGTGCAATAACTTTCTTTCACCATTTTTGTTGCAACAGAAGTGGGAAAGAATGAAACTGTGATCTGAAGGAAGAACATTGTGACTATCAAGGAAGAAAGTAAAGCCACAAAGCTGAAAAGGCTTTCTGTCCTCTTACAGGGGTCCACTGCCTATTACTGTTTCAAAAGTAGCTGCCTAGTCTAATTTAAGATGGTTAATGGCACGAACTTAAGATGGGGAATGGCACATTGAGAAATAGTGTTGGGACCAGTGCCTAGCAAAAATCTCCTGTTACCTCTTTCGAATGAATGAATGAATGAATGAATGAATGAATAAATATACAACCCTTTATTTTGCTGCTTTTTATTTTTAAGCTGACACCCTTTATGGCAGGTATTGTTTGAATGCCTGGAGCTAAGCCAATTTGCATATTTATTACGTACAGTTCCATTACAACACATATCCGCTCTTTTCATCAGGATGGATTAAAAAATAGATTGGATGCTACAACTTTATTGAACAGCAACAGCCATATCCACACCCAGTTAAAATGCTGGTTTCCCTGCTGAATTGCAAGCCATATCTGCAGGATTCTTGTTCAGCAAGTTGTATCTGCAGGATTCTTGTTCAGTTTCTTATTCAGTTGTAACTCTTGCATAGTTAAAATGAAGACCTTTGACCAGAACAGATTTCCCTGCATCCAGAGAAAACACAGAAAGCTGTCATTTGACAAAGGTCCAACTCCAGGGCTGGAGACAGATAGGAAAGAACAGGTGAGTGAATGATCCTTGTATTCCACTCACCTTACGCTTATGTAATAATTGTTTTCCAAGGCAACAAACTGAAGATGTTAGGAATCTCTGCCATGAAAGATCACAGAAATTGTTCCCACAAGTCTGTCACATAGTGATTACCATTTTGTTTTACACTTGGAAGACTCTTGCAGGACAAAACAGTAATACCAACTCCACGTCAGCAGAAAGAAGGCTTTCCTCTGACCTGTATTGGCCATCCCTATATTGGATAACCTTTAGGCTACAGATGCCCTTCTACTGATAGGGTTTATCTCTTCAGATAAATTAAACAGTTTTAAGGAAAGAGCCAATGGTCTAGCCGTGTGCCCCTAACAAGGTGGGCAACTGTGGTCCTCAATCAGCCTGCAGCCCATATCATGAGGCAAAATGATTCACTGGAAAAGACAATAATCCTTGAAAAGTTCATAGAACTATAGATTTGGAAAACCACAAGGGCCATCAAGTCTAACGCCCTGACAAGCAGCAATACACCGTCAAAGCATTCCTGACAGATGGCTATTCAACCTCTGTTTAAAAACCTCAGAAGAAAAAGGCTCTTACCACGCTCTGAGGCAGCACATTCCACGGTCAAACTGCTCCTACCATCAGGAAGTTCTTCCTCATGTTTACATGGAATCTCTTTTCTTTACGTTTGAAGCCATTGCTCCATGTCCTAGACCAGGGCTTTCTAAATGGTGTGCCGCGACACATTCGTGTGCTGCCTGAAGTGTGTAGGTGTGTTGCCTACAATCTTGGAAATGTATGTTATTATTTATAAACCATATATTTTAAAAAAAATATATGAAAGGTTTTCATGAGATATGTTGTGCCCCCATACATTTTGTTATTACAATTTATGTACGTGTCTGCATCGCTCCTAAGGGGTTAGTTTAACCTCGTTTGCTAGTAAAACTGAAGTACTATGTCACAAAATGATGCATGTCTAAAAAAGTGTGTCACTAACATGAAAAGTTTGGAAAGCTCTGTCCTAGACTCTGGAGCAGCATAAAATAGGCTTGCTCTATCCTCGGTATGAATCTCTTCAAATACTTAAACATAACTATCATGTGGTTCTTGATCTCTTCTCCAGGCTGAACATACCCAGGTCCCTAAGCCTGTCCTCCGAGCACGTGGTTTCCAGGCAAGTTAATGCAGTGGTTTGTGCATTGGGCTAGGCCTCTGGAGACCAGAGTTCAAATATCCACCCAGCCATGGAAACCCACCGGGTGACCTTGAGCAAACTCTAGTCTCTCCCTCAGGAGACCAAGGCAAACCCTCTCTGAAAAAAATGTTGCCAAGAAAAACCTGTGACAGGTTCATTTTAGGGTCACCGTAAGACAGAAATGACTTGAAAGCCCACAATAAGAGCTTTCTGGCCAAAAATTCTGAACCAGCAAACTACAGCTCCATGGGATGGTGACATGACAATCAAAGCGTACCGAAGTGCTGTGATTGTGTGAGGCTGGCACACCCAGCGTGTCTCAAGCCTCTGATTCATAGGGTCACTGTAAGTCAAAATCAATTTCCCAACATATAACAAAGGCCATTACCACACTAGACAGTTATAGCGCTGTTATTCCACTTTCAACATCCTATGGAATCCTGGAATCCTCAAAAGCCCCTCCCTAAACTGCAGACCTCAGGATTCGATAGGATGTTGAAAGTGGAATAATAGCGCTTTAACAGTCTAGCGTGGAAACAGCTGAAGTCCAAAAACCCACTTATAACCACCCTGAAGCAAACCCATCATGGGGTTTTCCTGACAAGATTTGTTCAGCAGGATTTGCTTCCTCTGAGGCTGGAGAACCACGCTTTTCCTTTTGTGGACTGTCATGTCATACTGCCCCACATTAGGGCTTCCTGGCCCTGTCTCCCTTCAAGTCATTTCCGACTTAAGCCGACCCTATCACCCATTGCGTTTCCGTGGGATTCGAACCCCGCTCTCCAGCGCCGTAGCCCAACGCTCAAACCACTGTACCAGGCTAGCAACACGCCACCCCCCCACCCCCCAACCAACGAGGAACGAAGAAGCTCCCCCGCCCTTTCTAGCCTCCCGCAGCCAATCGTGGGCTGTCCTTTTAGGAAGAGGAGTAGGCGGGGTCAGAATTCTCGCTTGTTGCTCCTCCTCCTTTACGTCATTGGCTCCGCAGGCTGCCCGCTGGCGCATCAGGCAGCCCAGCCCGCCCTTCCTTTGCGACCTGTGTCACGTGCCTTACGCTGCCCCGTTCTGACACCGCCTCTTTTCCTCTCCCCTGCGGCGGGTTGGTCGTTTCCTCCGACGGTAGGTCGGGAGCTTAGTTGATTGACATTTTCGGGGTAAGAGAGTTTGCGTGCTTTCTGATAAGGAGGCCGATATATTCTTTTTCTCCCCCGCCCACCCCCCCGCGGCCTCTCCTTCACCGCCCAAATTAAAAGCCTCTCGGATTCCTGGTTTAGACGCGCAAGAGACGTCCCGTCGTGTGGACGGCTGGCACCCGGCAATTAAAGGAACCGGTTTCTCTTCCCACTGAGCGATAGAAGGAAGGTGGGGAGGACCCACCACGTGCAGATCTGCGAGATTCCAACCCCCCAGACCCGAAAATCTGTGTGGGAGCCTCCTGTCGTGCTTGCGGTTAGCGGTGGTTCTTAACTGAAGAGGTCCGGACATTTGTTAGACTTCAACTCCCAGAGTTCCGTGCCATTGGCCGTGCTGGCTGAGGCCTGTGGGAGTTGAAGTCCAGTACCACCCGGAAGCACGCGGCGTCAGCCTCCGGTAGACTGGATTGAATTCTGTACTTCCCCCCTTTAAGCTTCAGAAAGCGGTCTGTTTGGGGTATTGCTACGTTATTACTGCATTGCACTGAGTATAGTCTCATTATTTTTTGCACTAGTCAGCAGTCAGTGATAGATGGATAATTTACTTTGAGCGTTTACCAGAAAACTGGGTTTTTGGGGAGAGTCTCATTGCACGTTAATTTTGCTCCCTCCTTCAAGATGGCTGTGACTGTGCACAAAGGTTTCAGACTCTGGGACAGCCTGATTCCAAGATGCTACTGATCCCAAACGTAAGTGAAGACTGTGGTACGCAAAAGTCAAGAACTGAGTGGAAGTAAACTTAATCGTAGATGCAGCATGTCTCTTTTCTCCCCAAACACTCTTTTTATCAGTTAAGATGCATGGTAGGATGGTGTGATCCTTGGCTTCTTAGTCTGCTGTGGCATAAAAAGAAAGGGGAAAAAAGAAGGGGAATCTAGCAGCACTTTTAAGACTGATTTATTTTAACTTGAGATTTTATGGATTTCAGTCCATTTCTTCAGATCCACTGTTGGAGTTAGTATCAAACTTTGGGTATCAAATAGTAATTGTATAATGTCAAACCCTCCAGGAGAGGGAAGGGAAAGTGAATTTACTTTGGTTTACTCATTACTCTGTCTCCCACCTGGGGAAGAACAGGGTGTCAGGGAGTATGTGGTTAGAGAGTAGGAGTTCGAGCTTTTGGTTAGGGAAGCACCCCCACACAAACTTTTGCTCAAGAGCTCAGAACAGAGGAGGAACTAAGACATGGGCATGTAATGGCTAACCTTCCTGAGGTCTGATATTAACTCTATCCGTATGTCGGGAAGAGTAGATTGGAACTGAGGAGAGCTCAAGTGAAAATAAATCAGTTAAGCCTTAAAGTTACAGCAAGAGTCCTCTTTTTCCCTCTCCCCTTTTCCTTTTTAATCTTGTTTAATTCCTCAGAAGGATTCTATGGCCATTTCCACATGGGCATATTGCCCACGCTAGAGCGACCTCTCCAGGAGTCTTCTTCACCGGGCTCTGCGCTAGAGCAGTTAAAAAAAGTGAGGTTCTAGACCTCAAACTGTGCTAGCGCAGCCCCGAGGGTGGCGCTGTGAGTTTTATAAAAACCACCTTCAAAAGTGGTTTTTATAAAACTTACCCGCGCTGCCCCGTAGCAGCCCCCGGTCAAGAACTGCAGAGACGTGGTAGCGCGCCCCTGCAGATCTGCCCGGGGGCGGGCTTCTGGCTGGCACACTGTCCTAATTGGCAGAGCGCCGCCGGAAGCTACCAGCCGCCATTTTGGGCACCGCTGGGAGCTGCCGAGCGCCGCCGAAATTCGGCGGCGTTTGGAACGGCGGATCCGCGCTCTTCGGAGGGACAGAGCAACCCGCTCGCGGGTAAGCTCCGCCCCTGCGTGCGTGGCCCCGTTTCGGGCCCCCCCGTGAGGAAAGGGCCTAAATGGCAGTGTAGCTATCCAAGGTGCTGAACCTATTTTGAGTATAGGATCCATCATCTTCTATAAGTTCTTTAATATTTGGACTAAAACCCTGACTAGATTCACTGCTGTGCTGATACGGAAGTTGTCAGTCATCAGTGCTGCATAGGATCTTCTCTAAGCCTAGAAGGTAGCAAGTTGCAGTCATCTTCAGTCTCTAGTTGGGTAAAGTGGATTCTGTATATTTCTCCTTTTTAGTAATGCTTTGTTGTCATAACTGTGCACATGGATTGCTTCCCTTCTTCATATTAATAACTCAAAAGAGTGTTGTTTCTCAACAAGACAATGGGAAAGCCCAAATCCGCATGCAGCTTAATCACAGGCATGTTTAAATGTAAGTAAATACCACTCACTTTAAGACTGCAGTGTTAGTGTCTTTGAGCATCATTCAGTTGTCAGACCAAATTACTGTAAATACCAGAAAGTGAATGAAAATAAAATTTGCCATCACTTACTTTATAGCAGGAGTGCAGTGGGTGTGACCCCTGGACCCACTTTTGCAGTCCCGGAAGCCTCTTACCAGCAACCCAAATTTTTGTGATGCGTTTTTTGGGGTCAATTTTTACCTGAAAACTACACACACCAAAAAAAAAAAAAAGCAGAATTGAACGCTAAATTGGGATGATCATCAGAAATAATAAATGAAATAGACACTCTGTTTATTTCCTGTTATTTGCTATGTGTATACCTTGCCTTTCCTCCAAGGCAGTATGTGTAGTCCTCCTCCTGATATGCACTCCTCCCCAGCTACTGTTGTGAGCTAGAATCAACTGAGAGACTTTTCTTAGCCTGTCCATTGAAATTAATGTGCAAGACAGTTCAAACCTATGTCTTACCTGTTTTAGTCCAGAAGTGTCATCTTTAGACATACGCTGGCTCCTGTGGAACAGAGGCATGTCTCTCTGTTCTTTTTAACACTTGAATCTATCTTGCATGTAACATGTGCTCTGCAGGATTTAAAAAGAACTAATTTAATTGAGTTACTGTTTTCCCTTTTTAGGTATGCATTATAAATGCTGACAATGACTCTTGAGAAGCTTTTTCAGACTGCAGCTGGTTTATATCCTGAGAGAAGAGCAGTGTGCTTTGATGAATGCAACAATCAGGCTCCAGTTATCTACACATACAAGACGGTTATTACCCTGGCCAGTGAACTAACAACTTTCTTGAGGAAACATTGTGAACTTGCAGAAAGTCTTGAAATAGGCCTCTACTGCTATCCAGGAATAAATTTGCCTACTTGGATTATAGGGTATTGCTATGGGTTCATCTTTATTTATACTGCTTAGCATGGATGTATAAAATATATTACAGTAATCTCCCCTGAATATTTGTATTACCACATCCCAGGTAACCTGGAACCAATCTGAAATATTTTATTTTAAAACATAAGAATTTATTTCTAAGTACATGTATCTGACTGATTTGGTATGCTGAGAGAAATTTCTATAGTATCAGAGTTGTTAGGTTTGGTAACAGGAGCCACTAGATAGAGTGAAGAACTCAATGATGAACTGAATATCATTGTTGTTTACAGTACTGGCCTTGTATTTGGGATGCTAATATTCACTTTAAAAAGATGTTAATTTTATGCGGCAGTATCTAGGAGGGTAGTTTACATGTACCTTTACATGTACCATGCCAAGCAAGATTTTTTTTAATTCTTCTGTCCTGTCCTTTTGAACAATTATAAATCTTTCTGATGCTTTTGAAACCCTGCTCTTCAGATTTCTGGTGACCAAGCTGCATGGGTGGACCTAATGGTGCCGTTCTTGATCACTTGTATACAGACTGTGATCACCGCTAAAAGTGTAAAATTGAAACAGTGGTGATTGTATACTACTGTTCATATTATTTATTTATTTTAAATGAAAAAATAGTTGGAATTTATTAATATGATATCTATGGCACAAATTCTCTAGGCTGTGTACAGTTTTAAAATAGAACAATAGCATAGTAAAATAACAAAGATCTAAAAACACAATGATACTTTTTTTTTAAAGGACGTCTCTGTATGTACTTAAGCAGACACTCTCAGTCACAAGAAGTTTTGGACTCCTACAAAAAAATTGGTTCTGCATACACATTTCTAGACTATGATAGACTAGTAGAACATCATGCAAAGTTCCCGTTATTTGAATGGGAGAAAAAAAAATCAAATACTTAAGACCAAATTTGCTTACTTCATTTTTTACTGGTCAATAAGTGCCTCCTGAGTTTGTTTGTTTTTTGAAAAATAATAATGGAGAAGGGTTTTATTTTGTCTTGTTTTGTGTTTTGGAAAGCAGGGAATGTTATATGACAGGTGTGTCAAAGTTTGTTATAATGGTGGTAGGTTATATTTTTATCTATAGTTCATACTTGCTATTATGGAAGCAATCCCGTCACTTTATGTGCAACTCTCAAAGACTTCTGAGAGTAGAATTCTGAAGTCTTTGGCACTTGTGAATCTGCTCTACATTTTTGTGCACCACCCTATGTATGCCTCCACTGAAATCAAGTACAAAGGTTTCTTTCTTCTTTTTAGTTAGCATCAGAAATCTTGGGGTATCTTCTTGTTTATAATGTAGGCTGGAAAAGTCTAGCTGAAGTGGGTTAAGCAGAAGAGAGATTAACAAATTCCCACGTAGATAAAACCCAAGTGTTTTTCTTCTTACACAATATGCTAAGGGCTGCTTCATATGTTAAATCATTTCCTGTATACGGAGCTACATGTCTTCTATAGACACTGGTTATCTCTAAGGGAACAAGGAAAATGAAACTCGTGAAGCATTGCATAAGGCCAAAATTCAATCTTACAAATGAATACGAGTTTTAACAAATAATCCTGACAATTGTACTGTCACACAAAAGCAGCTTCAGAAGAAGCAGTTTTTGGAAAGGAAGTGTTTCCTCCACCATCTCTGCTCCAGACTGATCTCTTAGCCACTTCCTCATACAAGGTTTCAAATTTATGTTTTCTGAGAAAGATATTATACATTGGAGATGTTTGTCCTTCCTCTACCCCTTCTTGAAGGGGAGGGTGTGAGAGTTTGCATGTTTGCACGTTCAGTCCTAAGGTAATACAGAGATTTTCTGCCTTTCAACTCCATCAAAATCAGCATAGGACTGAATTGCTAAGGAGGATGTTTAGTTAGATTGTGTATTCCTGAGTCCAAATATCTTACCACAAAGTAGTGTAGATAAGCTTTCTGATGTAACTTACAAAGACGCAGTACTCAGTGTGTGAGTTCAGAGAACAGTTTGCTAAATGAAATTATTTGTTTTGATAGAATTCTTCAAGTGCCAGCTGCATATTCTCCTATTGATCCAGATGCTGTGTCAAGCCTCTCTGCCTATTTTATGAAAAAGTGTAACTTCCAGTATGTTCTTGTAGAAAAAGACAAAGTTGATGTAAGTACAAGGTTTTCAATAGTTATTCAGTTAAGATGTTTAAAATGGGATTTGGAAATACACTTCATCTTTCATCCATCAATCCCACTTGAATTCAGTGCAACAGACTCCCAAATAAGAGCTCATAAAGGTGCAGTTGTATTTATCCTGAATGCTATCTTGCATAGTTGTTAAATGTGAATCTCCTTGTTCATATTGTATTAGCATTTCACACATATTTCCTGTATATTATAGTAAAGTGTTTCACAGACTTTAGTTGTTGCTGTCAAGTGATTTCTCTAGGTTTGCATTCATTCCAGTTATGGATGAACAGCTGTTTAAAAGATGAAAATGGCCTATTTTGGATGGAAAGAACTAAGAGCATTCAGAGATTTCAGCATTAAACTACCATATGTGGAAATAAATCCCACTAAACTCAGTGAGATATAACAAATCGTGGGCAGCTCACAAATTTGATAGAAAGGTGTCGGACAGAAAAGAGTAGTACTAATTTGTTCACTTCTTTTAGAGCATTGCTTAGATTGTACCCTTAAGGTTAAATATCTCATTCCTTTGCAGTCAGACTTCTTTAATTGTTCCAGATCTTCTTCATATTAACTGTTCCAAACGTCTTCATAGTTTAAATATTTGTATTTTATTTGTTATAGAATTACACTAGAGAGAAAAGAATGTATATGCAACTTATTGGAATAAAACCTTTCATTTTCTTTTTCAGAAATTCAGAGTAACACATGGGCACAAGTTTATTCCTAACTTCCTTGAAATAGACAGTGTTGGCTTAATTCTTTTCCAGAGGAAAAATAGTGATATAGATGTAAATCTGCTGATAGAAAATGTAGAAACCAAAAATGAAAGTTCTGCAGGGACAAGTCAGCAGGAAGCACGTATCTTGGACCAATATGAACTAAAACCATCCAAGGAGCTGTTGGATGTCAGAGAGAAACACTCCACAGCATATATTTTGCATACGTCTGGAACGACAGGGTTCCCCAAAATTGTCCGAGTGCCTCATAAATGCATAGTACCAAATATTCTTCATCTTCGGTAAGTGTGTTTTCCTAACACTCTTTCATGGACAAACATTATTTAAATGTAATTTAAATGTAAATAGCTAGAGGCCATAGCATTTAAATTGTGTGAAATCTTTAAAGTGATGAACAAAGGTATTAGCTAACAGCAGACCTCCCTATGGGCATGTAGCCTAAATGAAACTGATCCAAAATAGAATTGTGAAGCGAAGACAGTTCCTGGTTTGCTTCTCGGATTAAAGTTGCCGAGTGGCTAATGATTAAAGGCGTGATCTTATTAGGCATTAGGCATGAAGGATATCTGGACCATGATATTGTATTGTATTGTTGCCTGCCAGCTTCTCCTCCAAGACTCTGCTTCTTCTCTCTCTCTGGCAGAAAAAATATTTTATCTCCAATCAGCAGAAAGGCAAGGATAAGACATTTGCCACAACACGTCCTGTATACACTGTGTTTAGGATTTGAAAAGCCTCAGCTGATACCAGAGCAGCTTGGGAGGGGACTATAAAACAGATGAATCAGGAAAATAATCAGTTATTCAAATTAACATTACACAGTCCAAACTATAAATAGCAGTATGGGAGAGTGTCCTTAAAATGTAAATCATTTGCAGATGGACAAAAGATGGCCCAAGGACTCATCCAATTCTCCATTGAAACCAAAGCTCTACACATTTAGATTACCAGTCTTCATCAGCGGCCAGTGTAAATCTTATGTTGTCCAATACTTCCTCCAGAAAAAAGGCTGAAATGTTGGTTAAAAAAAAAATCCTACATAAGCTACATACAGTCCAGGTGTGGCAAGAAGTATGGCATGAGAAGTCAAATACCAGACGGCAGAATGACATGCTGGAAAATACTGCCCAAAACCAACTGCTAGTGAATTTGTCTAAGTGCACTGTCTCTAATTTAGATATGCAGTCTTACGGAAAGGCTTACTCTTCATACCGGCTCCTAAATATGACTCCTGTAGAACACAGAAAATATGTTACAGTAAAACATACTGTGGAAACAAACTTCATTTAATGCTGGATTTATGTTCCTTTTATAACATTTTATTGTGCTTCAGGATTTCCCAGTAAATAGATTAAGATCTATTCAAAACTTTCCAAATGCATACTGAGATTTGAAAAAAAAAGCTAACCGGTTAATGATGGAAATTAGCAAAATAGAGAACAATTATTCAAGATTTACAAATTCTAATCAAAGATTGTTATATATTGTTTGCAGTTAGGTATAAGATGATTTAAAGAGAGGGAATTTCACATAATTCTTAATGGAAGTAATGGCGTTCTTAGTGGTTAATGTTCTTAATGGAAGTAATGGGCTGGGGGAAGTCAGAGCATGTAAAAGAAAAGGAATTTTCTGTTACAGTGGACTCATAGGCTAGTCTGATGCACATGTAATTCCCTACTTCTCATTTACTGGAGGAAACACAGGACCTCTTAAAAATTACTTTAGCTTCATATTCCAGAATATGTGTAACAGTTGATATCAGTGTTTGTTCTTTTCTTAGAGATCTTTTTCAGATTACCCCAGATGATGTTGTATTTATGGCCTCTCCTTTAACATTTGACCCATCTGTGGTTGAGTTGTTCATTGCTCTTACAAGCGGGGCTTCTCTGCTTATAGTACCTCAGCTAATTAAGATGATGCCACAGAAACTGTCAGAAGCTCTCTTTCATTACCACAAAGTGTCTGTGTTACAGGTAAGATATTACACATGATCACCTGAAAGCCCTGCTAATTATTGTTTCCTCTGATGCTGCCTCTGCACAGCTCTGGAGCACACTGATAACTGAGCAGCACAATAATCTGTCTTTCTGAAATATGCCTGAAATCATTGCTTGTGTCA
Organism: Iguana delicatissima; assembly: GCA_948472985.1. NCBI lineage: Eukaryota > Metazoa > Chordata > Lepidosauria > Squamata > Iguanidae > Iguana > Iguana delicatissima. The sequence goes on from CAOKZL010000186.1 coordinate 1,140,832, forward strand.
TTAAAAATGAAGTCCATAGTTTTTAAAAATAATAAAGACTTCAGAATGGTTTTCTTGAGTAAGGATATGTCTGTACTAGAGTCCTTGTGGTGCTGATTATTACATATGTTGAACCTATTTTGCTGAGTTGATGGTCTTTATGCACTTCATGTGTATGTGAGCAAACAGCTGCAGAGATATAAATTAGATACTGTTAAACAGTTTCCATGCAACTGTGGACACAACCTGGTGCTTGTGGACATCTCAAGCACATTTCCTTGAGAAAAGTAGGCAAACTCATCCCTTTCTCTCTCTTACTCTCTCACCCCCTTCCTCCCTACCAAGCAAGCTGCTGAGGAGGGAAAAGGAGAGAAAGAATGAAAGACAGAAAGAAAGGAAGGGATGGGGTTCTGGCTCTACCCCCAAAGGAATATGGTCCTTAATAGAATATGAACTCATATTAAGGGGAAAAAAACAAGATAGTCAGAAATGTGAGGTGGAAAATATTCAAGTCGGAATGTGTTGCTGCCTGTGTTCACAGACTACTTACATTCTTTAGTGAAATTAAATACTCATATAGTGATACTGAATAATTTTTTCTTGAAATGAGAGAGTGTGAAGCTAAAGGGACTACAATTACACCTCAGCAAAAGAAAGTAAAGCTGTTGATACAAGTTATGTCAGGTACAGCTCTCTTTAGGAATGTGACCTTAAAAAAAATGGTGTTATTTCAAGTGTAGTCATTTTTGTTGTTAAATATAAGAGAAGAGTATATTAGTCTGCTTACAAATATTCCAATAAAATACCTTGCACATAAAGCTTTGAATATGTTTGAATGTAATATTTAATCAACATGTGCTTTTTATTTAGACCACTGAAAAATTCCCAGAAATATTCCAGTTTTACTTTTTCTGGAAAATGTACATTCCTGAAGACAATGCTCATCAAAATATTCAGAAATACCAGGTTGTCAAAGGAGTATCTGTATTCAAGAATTGCATCTTCATGATGTCAGTGGAGCATATCTCTAAGTAAAGGATGTTCACCAGAACGAGAAGTGTGTGAAGCACAGTGTGTCTCACTTCCTAGTCAATATTTTGACATTAGGCAAAAGTGTACTCAAGATATGTTTCTGAATTTGAGTAGTGACTGAAAAGATGGAAATGGAGCAGTAGCTTCTTATGGCATTTTTGCTCAGAGTTGTTTCAAAGAGGCAAAAAGGTTCTTCTTGGTGGTCTCTGTGCCTTCCAGAAATAGGTTTGGCTCCTGGCCCTATTCAGAATATTCTAGAGCTGAGTAGCTTGGTGGGAATTCCTGCCCCACTCCTCGCTACTACACATGCGCCAGCCTGCTAAGCTACTGTCCTGTCAGTTTCATTCTGTTAGAGACACTTCTCTTTCAGATGTTCTCTATTGAGTAGCTTTCCTCCCTCATCTAATTCTATATTTTTCTTCGCTGTTTCACTCCTTCTCCATGTCTCTTATGTCTCTTTCTATCACTAAGCCAAATTTAAAAAACTTCCTTTTCTTCCCTTTTTGCTTCCCTTCCCTCTCCTTCTTGTTCTTTCTGACCAATCGTTTCTGTGGCCTCCACCACTCTTTTCAAGTGTTGCTGTACCTGCAATCAAAAAAAGAAATCTCTCTTTCTGATTCTAATTCTCAGTGTTGTTTTTGCTTCTGTTCATATTGTTCAGAAGTACTCTGTAGAGCCTTCACCCCTCAGACTCTCAAAAACCGAGTCCAAAAGCTGAATGCCTATTGTTAGAAGAAATCCTTTCAGGTTGCAGAGCAGGAGGCAGCGAGCCAGTCTTCTCACTTTCCACAACTGCATCAAGACTGAAGAAGCCCAAGTCCACCTCAGTACTGAAGACATCCTCGATATTGACCTGTCCAGCCTTGAGAGTCTCCACAGTATCTATGGACCCAGCTGATATTCTCTTACTCTCAGGCTGCCCAAGTTTCCACATCACCAGTAGCTGGGTACCAATCCCACTTCGAAACACTAGGGGAACCTGGCCAGGCTAAATCTATCAGGAAGGAGGCCCATTTGAAGAGGACAAGGATGAGACTGGGCATAGGAAGAAAGGGTTGAAGTCCCAGGATTATTCAACACCAACAACAGTACCAGTGGATTCTTTGATACCAGTTCCCTGGTCATGCTTTTCTCTGGTCACAGAGGTTCTTTTGATACTGATGCCAGTATCGAGTCCAGTGGCAACTACTATATCTGAAGCACCTGCAGCCTCTATGCCTCTGGCCCCTGATGCTGCGTTGATATCAATACCAAACAGAGAAAATTCTCCATTCACCAGTGGTGTGCTACATTAGCAAACAAGGGGGCACTCACTCGGATATACTTCTTGATCTGGCCATCAGACTGTGGACCTGGAGTACCAAGAGATGCATACACACAATTATTGTTCATGTTGCCAGAACAATGTGCTAGCAGACTCTCTCAGCCATGCTCAAGTGTTACAGCATAAGTGACGCTTTTGCAGCATGTCTACTGCATGGTGCCATCAAAATGGGGGACACCAGAACTCATCCTCTTTATATTTCCTGACAGTGTGAACTGCACACACTTCTGCACCAGAGTGGGCAAGGGACGAGGCTCATTTGGGGATGCCTTTCTTCATCAATGGGCCAGTTGTCTGTTCTATTTGTTTCTACCTTTTTCTCTGATAGGAAAGGCAATGGTCAAGCTCACCAGAGATTCGTCCAGTGCAATTCCCATTGCTTCTGACTGAGCCAGGCAACGTTGGTTTGCCCTACTCCCCTGCCTCTCATAGGGTCAAGTTATGCAACTTCATCAATTTCTTGACCTCCTGACACACTGTCAGGGACAAATTTGCCATCCAGACTTGGAAATGGTTCAACAGCTGGTGTGGAGTATATTGGAGTATATTGCTGTGGTGTTGCCTCAGCTACTTACTGTTTTGTCTGCTTCTAGGAAGGATTCTACTGAATGTTCCTACCAATATAAGGGGATGAAGTTCTGTGTCTTTGTGGAGTCAAGAGCTGAGTGCTCTTCCCCTGTAGTCTCCACTGTTATACATTTTTTCTTAGATCTGCAAGAACCGGTCTTTGCCTGTCTACTTTAAAAGAGTATCTGGCTGCAATTGTAGCTCATCAACCAGCTTCTCCTATTCTGCATCTCTTTTCTCAAACCCATTGGTTTGAGAATACCATTCAACAAGAGCAGTAGAATCTTCTCTTCCTATCCACAGCATACTGTTTCCTGATTTGTGTGGTGCTGCGATGTGGTCACAGCTGTCCACATTCATACAACTCTGTAGACTTGACTGTAGAGGAAGATCTGATCCAGGCGTGTTGTCTCAGCTGCAGTTTTTAAGTGATTTGACCCTCCATCCTGTGATAAGCTTCATAGTCACCCATTTGTGTGAGGCACAGAGACTGCAAGACAGAATAGATTGCTTACCTTTAACTGAAGTTCTTTGAGTGGTCCTCTGTGCTTTGACACAAGCCCACTCTACCGCTGTGTCTTCACACCTCTGTGTCTTCACACAAACCTGCCTTTCTCCTGTCAACTTTATGGCAGTTTTCCAAACCGTGGAGACAGTAGCAGGTTGGGACGTGCATGGTAACAAGGAATGGGCGGGGATTCCTACCAGGCTACTCAGTTCTCGAATACTCTGAATAGGGCCTCTGTACAGGCACAAAATCTGTTTGTATGACGGCACAGATGACCACTTGAAGAACCACAGTTACAGGTAAGCAGTCTGTTTTTATAGCAGCTTAAATTTTCAAATTTGGGGTTGGGACACTCAAAGACACCTGCAGGAAAGGTATGAATGGTGGCACTCTGGAGGTAACCCACTGCTATTAGGTACAACTTCTCTTCCAATAGCAGTGAGTTACTTTCAGAATCACATCACTCATACCTCTTTTATGGGTGTCTTGAGTGTCTCAACCTAAAATTTGAATTTCTAGTTTGGTATATCCTTTCAAATTGACCAAATTGGTCAGTAGATGAAGAAATAATAGAAGTTGCTTTTGTGAATGCTCAGTAAGCACAGAGTTGTTTCTGATAATTTCACTGTTTCTCTATCAGTAGTTTCCAAACCTAACTTGGATGAAACACAGAGAATATTGTACTGCTGTTCACTGCTACCTCTTAGATTAAAATGATGGTAACAATGAGACTATGCTTAGAGTCACCTGGTAGCCTGCTGCAGGCTGGATTCTGTCTGCAGGCTGCCAGTTTCTACCGCATATAATAGTGTGACTAATACAGAAATATTACATTTGTGTTTGACAACTACTTATCTTGAATCTTATTTTCTACAACTGGCAGGCTACACCAACACTCCTAAGAAGATTTGGAGTTCAGTGTATTAAATCAAAGGTGTTGTCTGCAGATACTTCACTGCGAATCTTAGCTCTTGGTGGAGAAGCATTTCCTGGACTGAATGTGCTGAGAAGCTGGAAGGAAAAAGGGAACAAAACACACATCTTTAATATCTATGGTATTACAGAGGTCTCTTGCTGGGCCACCTGTTACAAGGTTCCTGAGGATGTTTTCAGTTCTTATCAGTAAGAAATGTCTTTTTTTCTTTGCCTGTATGTGCCCTTTAGATAAAGGACTTAGTAGTTCAACTTCTCTATAGCTGGAACAAACATACAGTACTACCATGCATGTTTGGTATGAGAAACAAATTCAGATCCAGGTCCTTAACATTTACTATCTGTGAAGTAGCCTTGAAAGAGACTGTTTTGAATGGTACTAGTGTTGTATTCCTTAATCCAAGAGATCATTCATGTGTGATTGAGCACTTACAAAAGGTTTGGTTTGCTTCTTTTCCAGATTGTCTGAATTGTGTTTTGGAAAAGTATTTTTGCCTTGTGTTCCGTTCTTACCTCCTTCCCTCTCTTTCTTTTTCTTTTTTCTTTTCTTTCCTCTTTGGCTTTAGATTTGATTCCCTTGTTCCATTGGGAACTCCCTTATTTGGAACAATAGTAGAAGTAAAAGATGCAAATGGTTCTGCTATTCTAGAAGGTGATGGCCAAGTGTTTATAGGTAATTTTTCTCTTTAGTTTTAGTAATTAAAACATTCATTATCTGAAGATGTATTGGTGGGCAGTGGTTTGACAGACTTTAAAAGATGATGAGACAAATCCAAGTGGACAAATCTATCAACAGTAGTTACAGCTAAACGGAACCTTTAGGTTCAGCCGCAGTACGCTGAAAGAGGATGACTGTGCAGGCTGATGCCATTCTGATTTCTTGGAAGCATCTCTTTGGGCAATGTTAGAAACTAGATGCTGGGCTGGATAGATCTTTGTTCTGATTGAAATGGCTTTTCTTACGGATTGTTAATTATTGTTGTTGGGGACATTCCTATGACTAAATTTACTGGGAGCCAAAAGCCTTTAAATGATGAAGATCAACCTTCTGCAGTTTAGTGTCCACAAATGTGCTGGACTGCAGCTTCCAGCATCCTCATACAGTGTGCAGATTGGCATGATTGAGGTTGTTGTCCAAGACATCTGGAGGGGACCAGGCTAGGGAAGACAGATGTAGACAGTGGCATTGTGGAGTGGACTCACTAGTTTACATTAAAAAAAAAGTGTTCTCTCTCAAATAGGCTGTTATCTTTTTAGCTGCCCTTCAGATACCTGCATTGTAAAATTATCAAAGGAAGGAGGTTGGTCTAAAAAAAAAATTAGAGGTGGAGCGCGTAGTAGGAGACAGTGTTCCCTGTGGAACACTTAACCCTGGCAGTTGCCCACCCTTGGTGTAGTCTTATATGTTTTAACTGTTTGCTGAAGTAAGTATGAGGAGGTGTCGGGCTTGCAGGAGCTAATTTTTTCTTTAATAGAACTTTGAGAACCACCAACTGGAATCATTTGGAAAAGACAAAGACTTGAAAAAAACCTGAGAATTCATTTTGAGTACTGGAACAGAATATAGCCCATAGGCCTTGTATAAACAAATTCACCAGCTTTCTACATTTCAGTAATATAACTTCTTCTTCTTGGTCTCTGTCCCTCATACAGTAGGAGCTTTCGCGCCTGCGCGGTAGCGTTTGGAAGATTCTAGAGCTCGTTAGCTTTGGCGGGAACCCCTCCCCCACGCTGGTGGTGCGCATGCTCCTCCCGCCGACTAACGGTCTCTCCTCAGTTCTTTCTTGTCCGCCTCAGCGTACAGAAGGTTCTGCTTGTTGGCTTGCTTTTCAATTCTGCTTTTGGTGTTTTTCGACTTCGGATTTGGCTTTTGACTACCCCTCTCGGTTTTTGGACTTGGCTTTGTACTTTCTCGATTGGTTTTGACCTTTTTCTGGCTTTTGATGACGATCTCGGATCTCGGACTGTATTTGGCGTTCTCAGACTCTTGCTTTCTTTGCCTTGCCTCCGGTTTATGTCGGCTCTCTTCAAACGCTGCGCCTCCCGTGGAAGGAAGGTTGCTCTCTCTGACCGACACTCTAAGTGCCTGATTCGTTTGGGTGAGGGGCACAACATTCAGGCCTGCCCTATTTGTAGAGAGTTTACACACCAGACTCTCCGTAACAGGGCGGCAAGGCTTAAATCCTACTGTTGGGAGGAATCTCTTCGCGTCCAGAGACCCGAGACGATGGCCGAGAAACGCCCGCCCTCTTCTTCTTCGGCAGCAGCGGCGGCTGCCGTGCCCTCAACCTCATCGGTATCGGTACCGGGCTCGGTACCAATAATGAAGTTGCCGAGGATACCGAAGATCTTGGCAACTCGGGCACATGAGGACCCTGCGGGCTCACAGGCCTCAACCTCCTCCTCCAGGTCGCTTACCGCGGCCCAGAAGCGCCCCGCCACCGAGGGCGTGGGGGAGAAGAAGAAGAGAAAGGAGAAGCGGCACTCTTCACCGATGGTGGTGCGACCCCCGACTCCACCACCCACCCAGCCCGCCGAGGAACCTCATTCGATGGAGCTCCCTGAGGAAGAGGAGCCTCTGGAGGAAGAGGAAATCCTCGAGGTGTCGGACGAGGAGCAGGTCGTGCAGGCCTCGCCCCCTCAACTGCCCGAGCTGATTGCAGAGATCACTCCGCCGAGTCACCGTCCACCCTCGGCAGAACGCCGAGAGGAGGCTGCGGTCAGGCAGCGCCCAGCCTCTCGACGTGACAAGTCCCACTCGCCGGAGCAGCGGGCCAGGCCTCCATCCCTGCGATATCAGGAGATGCGCCTGGAGAGGCGTCACTCGGGCGAGAGTGCCTACTTTCCTGCCTACCTAGGAAGGTACGCCCAGGAGCACGTGTGGCACGAGCCGGCCGGCTCATACTATTCTTATTCACCATCATACATGGACTGGTACCATCCAGATCCAAGGTACTGGTCACCTCGTCACTGATCTCGCTCGCCACTGCGGGAGGCTCACTACCCCCGCTATGAGAGGTCACCGCTGCGTCGTTCACCGAGTCACCGTCGGTCCCGGGAGCCCTCACCCCGCTACAGGGCTGTTTCGCCACCTCCGCGGATGACGGCCACAGCTACCCACCCGACGCCACAGCCCACCGTGGCCCAGCCGGCGGTAGCTGCAACTTCTACCACGCAGGCAGCACACCACCCTAGGCCCGCGGTCGTGCCCCTGCAGGTGACTCCGATACCGGCCACGACATCGGCCGCACTGGTACCGACGCAGCCTGCAGCTCCAGCTGTCACCCTGGCACCTCCGACCCCTAGGCCGGCAGAGGAGAAGGAGGCGGAGAGGTCGCCATCACCATCCGGCGACTCTTATGACTTGGACTCTGAGTCTGCTGAGTCCACCCCTTCTTCTCACGAATCCCCACCGCTGGGGTTCGGGGAGCCAGGCCCGGAGTCTGCACCGGAGGACGTACGCCAGTTTTCTGCAATCCTCCTCCGGATGGCCAAAGCCCTTGGCCTAAAGGTGACCGAACCTGCTCCACAAGCCCAGGACCCGGTCTTCCAGTACTTGGAAGCCTGCCCACCATCGACCGCACCACTGCCGTTCCTACCAACCCTGGTGGAAGCGATGAAGCAGCCGTGGACGAAGCCGGCGTCAGCACAGCCTATCCCACATAGGCTAGAGCATCTCTACAGAACCCAGAAGGAGAACGCGGAGTTCCTCTTCAGTCATCCTGTACTGAACTCTATTGTGGTCGAGTCGGCTCAAACAAAAGGAGGCAACCGAGCGCATACCACCCCTCCGGACTGTGAAGGACGGAAGCTCAATGCCTTCGGCCGAATGTTCTATTCGGCATCGTCCCTGGTGGCCAGGATGGTGAACACGATGGCATGCCTTGCGGCCTACCATCGGAACCTCATTGACCGACTCGCTCCACTCCTTGCTGACCTGCTGGAGGAGTCACGTGCCTCAGCCACACAGATCTTTGGCGAGGCCGTTGCGGTGGCTACACAGCAAATCGCCACCTTGAGGCACGCCGTGGAGGCTACCTCGATGGTGATGGTCGGTGCCGTAGCCCTCCGACGCCACGCGTGGCTCCGGTCCTCTGGGCTTCAGGAGGACAGCTGTCGACGGATTGAAGATCTTCCGTTCGATGGCGAAGGGCTCTTCCACACCTCCACCGACGAGGCCATGGATCACCTCGTCAAGGCCCGGCTGACAGCGAAGAAGATGGGTATTAACCAGCCTGCCCAGTCTCACCGCTCTTTTCAGCCGAGGCCTACGTGGAGAAGGTCCTCATCATCATTGGCGTACCAGCCGCGGTCCCCGCGGTCGACTGCGTCGAGGCCGTCGACGTCTTCGGCTTCGAGGAGGCTTCCCAGACGACGCCCATCTTCGTCATCCAAGAAGTCGTCCTCCGGAGCGAAGTCCCGGTTTTGACGGCCTTCGCAGGACTCCACCCGTGCCATCCTTCGCCCTTCCGGTAGAACTGTTCCACCACCCGAGCCTGGCCAGGCACCTCGACTGCTGGCGGGAGATCGCTGCAGACTCCTGGGTACTTACCATCGTCCGCCTGGGGTACGCCATCGAGTTCCAGGATATTCCGCCACGGGGTGTCTACTACTCCACCCCGGCCAGCTTGGCTCTACTGGAAGAGGTCCAGTCCCTCCTCGAGAAGGGAGCGATCGAGAGGCTCCCGCCTTCAGCCAAGACCACCGGCTTCTACTTAAGGTACTTCACGGTGCCGAAGGCGGACGGATCCCTGCGGCCCATCCTAGACCTCCGAGGGGTGAACGAATACATCCGCCCCAAGAGGTTCAAGATGGTCACGCTGCCGTCGATCCTCACCTTCCTTCGCCGAGGGGACTGGTTTGTGTCCATAGACCTCAAAGATGCCTATTTCCACATCTCAATCCGCCCGCAGCACAGGAGATACCTTTGGTTCGCGATCAACGGCATCAGCTACCAGTACCAGGTGCTGCCGTTCGGACTTTCCACCGCACCGCGGGTGTTCACCAAGTGCATGGCTCCGGTCGTGTCCTTCCTGCGGACGAAGGGCATCTCCGTCTACCCTTACCTGGACGATTGGCTATTGGTGGCGTCCTGCAGTCAGAAACTGTACAGGGACATTCATCAGACTTTGTCCCTTCTCACTCGGCTTGGACTCAGGGTCAACCCTGAGAAGTCCCATCTCGAGCCCACTTGGGTTCTCGACTTCATCGAGGCGACCCTCGACTCGGTATCGGCGAGGGCCTTCCTTCCAGACGAGAGGGCACGGACGCTTCGTCGGGCGGTGTCCGCTGCCTTCGAGGCCTTGATGATATCAGCGAGGAGGATACAACAACTCCTCGGCTACATGGCCTTGACCACCGCCGTAACCTACCTCTCCAGGTTACGTGCACGGCCGCTCCAGCACTGGTTCGTCAGGGCCTTCGATCCACTCAGGGACGACCAGCGCCGCCGGTACCACCTGCCCCAACAGGTACGCCGATCGCTCCTGTGGTGGCAGTCGTACAGGAACCTCCTGTCAGGCATGCCGTTCCGTGAACCCAGGCCGTCAGTCACGGTAACGACGGATGCCTCGCTCTTCGGCTGGGGAGCGCACACCGGCGATCTCCGGGTCCAAGGCCGGTGGATGGACGACAAACTGTTCCTCCACATCAACTCTCTCGAGCTGTTGGCGATCCACAAGGCCCTGAGAGCGTTCCGACACTTGGTCACGGGCCGCACGGTGTTGATCCTCACCGACAACACGACGGCGGTCTGCTACATGAACAGGCAAGGAGGGCCGCACTCCACCATGCTGCTGGGCATCGTCCTCGAACTCTGGAACTGGTGCGTCCCGCTCCGGATACACCCTGTCGTGGTTCACCTGGCGGGGCAGGAGAACACCACAGCGGACGCACTCAGCAGGGACACCACTTCCCACCACGAGTGGTCCCTGTCCAGCGAGGCCTTCCGGATGCTTTGGGACCGATGGGGCGAGCCGACCATCGACCTCTTCGCGACCAACCAGAACGCGAAGTGCCGCCTGTTCTGCTCGAGGGCTGGCCACGATCGCCGCTCCATCGGCGATGCGTTCCAGTTTCCGTGGGCTGAAGGGCTGATCTACGCCTTCCCTCCGTTCCCGCTCCTGGGCCATGTGATCGCGAAGATCATCGCGGACTGGGCGGACGCGATCCTCGTGGCACCGTACTGGCCGAGGCAGCACTGGTTCGGACCCTTGATCGAGGCCGCCCAGGGCAGGACTCTCAGGTTTCTGACGGTACCTGACCTGCTGTCCCACTCCGACGGATTGGTGTTGCACCCGGATCTGGCGGTGTTGGCCCTCCGTGCCTGGAGGATATCGCCCTAGACGACCCAGCCATTGGGAACGTCTTGACCGCGGCCAGGAAGGAGTCCACGCGAAGGAACTACCACTACAAGTGGCAGTGCTTCGTGGCTTTCGCCGAGGAACGTCGAGAGACGGTATCGCCTGTCACCCTGCGTACCGTGCTCCGCTTCCTCCTCCATCTCCGGCAACAGGGCTTGGCCTTCCTGTCGCTCAAGGTCTACCTCACCGCGATCGTGGCATACCAGCCGCCACGATCCCCATCGACCGCGCTCTTCAGGGACGGTACCGTCAAGCAGTTCCTGAAGGGCCTGCAGCACCTCTACCCGCTGGTATTGCCGCCACTACTGCCGTGGTCACTGTCATTGGTGCTGTCCCAGCTGACGAGGCCACCCTTCAAGCCCATGGCCACGATGGACGACAGGCTGCTCGCGATGAAGACCGCGTTCCTAGTGGCCGTCACCTCTGCCAGGCAGGCAGGAGAGTTGACGGCGCTACTGTGTGATGAACCATACTTGGTCTTTCATCGAGACAAGGTGGTCCTTCGGCCTGACATCTCCTTCCTGCCGAAGGTGGTGTCCAGCTTCCATCTGAGCCGGGACATCATCCTGCCGGCCTTCTACCCGGACCCGACAACACCTCTGGAGCGGTCCCTCCACTCCCTGGACGTGCGTCGGGCGCTGACCTTTTACAAAGGCAAGACTGCAGCCTACAGACAGACACTCCACCTGTTTGTCTGTTATGGCAGGCGCTGGAGAGGCCACAAGGTATCCATCCAGCGCTTCTCTAAGTGGGTGGTACAGACTATTCACCTGGCGTACGAGCTTGCCAGGAAGCCTCCACCAGACCTGCTTCGGGCCCACTCCACCAGGGCCGTGGCGACATCTGCTGCCCTCCTGCGAGGCGTCGACCTGTTGGAACTCTGCCATGTGGCGACCTGGTCCCAGCCGTCGACCTTCTTGCGCCACTACAGGCTCAACTGCCAGTCCAGGAGAGATGCCCGGTTTGGACGTGCTGTGCTGTCTTCTGTGCTCTAGGATCTGGGACCTGACCCACCATCCTACTGGTAAGCTACACAGTCTCCTAATGTATGAGGCACAGAGACCACGAAGAAGAAGAATAGGTTGCTTACCTGTAACTGTGGTTCTTCGAGTGGTCACCTGTGCCCTCATACATCCCCGCCCTGCCTTCCCCTCTTTTTCAGGTCCCATCTGCTTCGGCGGACCAGAACTGAGGAGAGACCGTTAGTCGGCGGGAGGAGCATGCGCAACACCGGCGTGGGGGAGGGGTTCCCGCCAAAGCTAACGAGCTCTAGAATCTTCTGAACGCTACCGCGCAGGCACGAAAGCTCCTAATGTATGAGGGAACAGATGACCACTCGAAGAACCACAGTTACAGGTAAGCAACTTGTTCTTAGCGATAAGGCTCATTGAGTTACTGCTGTCACTTGTTCAGACTTAGAAAATCTTGTTGATTGACTGCAAATCACTGAACTCTACCATTAGATCAAGATCTACTTTCTGATCATGTTTGCTTTAAAGACTATACCAACCAATGTCTGCATCCATTTACTATCCAACTGGAGTAGAATTGTTGATAAATGAAACTTAAGTAAGTATTATCATATGAAAAGCCTATTGATTCCATAGGTCTGTTCTACCTGGGACTAACAATTGGATTTAGACCTTGGATATGACTGCATGTCCTAGTTATTTAGTATCTTCTCGTAATAGTAAAAACAAAGTTGAATCTACAGTGCTAAGAAAACTTGGAAAAGTAGGCCTAATGTTAATCAATAGATGAGAAATTAGGCTGAAGAAGTATTAACATCCTTCTAAATATCTGTGTAATAAATAAAGGCTGAGTTAGGTTGAACATCCTTACAAGTAAACAGCCAAATGATAAGATTTGCTGTAACAATCATCAGGCAGGTTTTTAGGATGAGTTATATGAAAATGTATAACTCTACTATCTCATAAACTAGGCTGGGGAATTTGGCTTCTCCAGAAGTTTATGGGTCCCAGTTCCCATCAGCCCCAGCCTACATGGCTAGTGGTTAGTCACAGTGGCAGATGACATCTAGCACCTAGATGGTCACTCCAGGTTCCCTACACCCATCACAGTTATATGGGAATTATGTTGGTGATACAACCATAATGGTCATATATCAGATAATGTTCAAATAGTATGGATGAACTTAGACCATTTCTGCTTATACTGTTATAGTGCTATTATTCCGCTTTCAACGTCCTGTGGAATCCTGGGGTTTGCCATTTAGGGAGGAGCATTTAGAATTCTCAGCCAGAGAGCTCTTTGGCCCCAGTCAACTACAAACCCCAGAATTCCACAGGATGATGAAAGTGGAATAATAGCACTATAACAGTGTAGTGAGGAAATGGCATTAGTCTCCTCTTGAGATTCCATTCTCCCTGTTCTTCACTAAAACAAGCCAGCTTCATTCCATGGTTTGTGAAGAAGGCTTACTGAAACTAACCACAGTTAGTGTTAAACTCTCACTCTGGTTGAGATGCCACAGGAAGCAGCAGTTCCCTGAAAGCAGATGCTTCCAAATCCTTCTTTGACTACTGATATAGAGCACTTATGGATGCATGCAGCTGATCTGGTGGATACAGACTTTTGAGCCCCTTTATCCTCCTGAAAATGCTACACAGAAAGATGAGAGATTTAGCTAAATAGGGTGAGTTGTGAAGGGAGAGGATGATCTCCAGAAATCAGGCCAAAAGACCTTCCGTGGGTAGCTAGTGAAAGGCATGGTCCAGATCCAGCCCACTTTATTTGTGTTTATTTGCTTATCAGTTGTTTTTTATAATTTGATCTGTAGCCATCTTTATCATTCTTATTGTCTGTTAATGCACTCATTTTTTGCGCGTTCTGTGGGTTAATGAGAAAAGGGACTGACATATTGCTGTATCTTGTTTTGCACAGGAGGTAAAGAACGTGTCTGTTTTCTTGATGATGAAAGAACACTGCCTGTGGGCACAATGAGAGCAACTGGAGACTTTGTTAGAGTGGAGGATTCAGTAATGTTTTTCTTGGGGAGGAAGGACAATCAAATTAAGCGAAATGGAAAGCGCCTCAATATTGAATACATAGAACAGGTAATGTGATAAATTAAAATCTGTGGTAGGGGTTTGTAGGCATCCTGGGAGTCACTTTGGTCCATGAGGCATCTGAAGAATAGATGTTGCACAGTTTCTTGAAGCTACCTTTGATAGAATAGAGTTTCCAGGGAAAATAAAATATTGATACATATGTAACTTCATATATTAAGTACTGTCAACAATACTCAAAAGTATCTCCTTACTTTTCATTTGCATTGTGTGATTAGCGTTCAATATAAATAAATATATTGTTGAATCAGACATGACCAAACTTTTTTTTGTCAGCCTTGTTTTCCACTCCCCACCCCCCATAACTTATAAAGAGTTGTCTCTCATTTCTGTTTGATAAACATTACTTATAATCACAGTGCTCATATGCCTGTGTATGTGGATGTGCCTTCGAGTTGCCTGTTGACTTATGGTGACACCATGAATTTCATAGGGTTTTCTTAGGTAAGGAATACTTAGAATGGTTTGCCAGTTCCATCCTCTAAATTGTAACCTACAGCACATGGCATTCTTTGGTGGTCTCCCATCTAAGTACTAACCAGAGCTTACTCTGCTTAGTTTCCAAGATCAGATAGGATCTGATGCCTTTAGGGGGTGTTAAAATTAGTTGATGTTTATTCAATAAATAGTACTTATGAATATTTTATTGTCTAGATCCAACTGGAGAACCATGTCTGCTAACCTTCTATGTTTATTTATTCATTCATTCTTCATTAGAACAGTTTTTATAACCACTAAACTTCATTTGAATTCTTAGCTAAAGAAAAGATCAAGGAAAATACGGATGTGGGAGGTTCTTTTCGTTGTATGCAGCTTGTGGTTTTTTATTGTTCTTCTCAAGCGCAATGATTTATTTTTTGCAGATCATAGAAGGCTGCTGTCAAGTGGAAACCTGTGCTGTGATATGGTATCAACAGAAGAAGTTAATTCTGTTTGTTGTACCCAAAGGCAGTTTGAAAAGAAGACACTTCTTAAAGAAACTGCAGCAATGTCTTCCTACTCATGCAGTGCCAGATGAGATTTTGCCACTTGATAGTTTGCCATTCACATCACATGGTAAAAGAAATGTTTTTAATAAGAATCTTTGTTAATTATAACTATTTTCCTATTTTAAAAAATAGTCTTAATGGAATGTATTACTTTAAAACACATATGACACAAACCCAGTATAAATATCCAAGCACACCACTTTTATCTAAGGTCTTAATTCAGTTTTTTTGTCCCAACTAAAGCAGACCAGTTTAATCAGCAGAAATTTCAGAAATGATTACTTAACCAGTTATCACTGATTCATTGGGTCTGCTCTTCCTGTGACCAGTAACTGGATTTAGTTCTGATAAATTAGCCTTGGGACAAAGAAAGTTAAAGGAGAAGGAAAGAGACAAAATACAGTCATCCCTCCACATTCACTAGAGTTAGGGGCATAGGACCCCATGAAAGTGGAAAAACAGTGAATAACTCTAGGCCCTCTCAAACCATATTTAACACAGAAAAAAAGTGTGATCACCATATTCAACCCACCATGGATTCCTTTGAGGCATCAGGATTCCTTCACAAGGTGGAAGTGTGTGGCTGGTGGGGCTTACTGCCATCTCCACTGCTGCCCCGCACCATTTTTAATGGGGACTTGCAAGCCTCTTTCACAGTTTCTCAGTCTCACAAGCCTTGCAGTCCCTATTAAAAATGGCATAGGGAGGCACCAGAGGTAATAGCAAATAATCAGTGAATAATCAAATCCGTAAAAGTGAAACCCACAAATGTGGAAGGCTGACTGTATATGTATACTGAAGGTAGTGAACATATAGGTTGTGTTGCATAGAAGCATAAAAGCAAAATGTACAGATTTCTTTGAAGTGCCTCAGTAGAAAGAAAGCCATGATTCAAGAGCTACTTTTAAGTGTTAAAGGCTTGTTAGGTGTAGTGCTTTCCTGTTTTTTGGAGTAGTTTCCTGTTTCTTGGAACTGTGACTCCTACATCATATCACACACAAAATATGGGAGACCTCATGGAGGAACCAAGTTTAAAACTTAATTAGACACATGGAGATAGTCTGAATTGTGACAGCTGATCTCTGCTCTTGGATTGCACTCTGACATGGGCCTCACCCACTGTTGTTCATTATAAATGTTCTACATAATTAGACTGTGGACTCATTAACTACAGTTAATCATTAGGACCTCTTAACTCATTTTGTGAAGTTAGATAACTGTGTTTCAATTAGCAGCAATACAATAGTATATGTGAGTTAAAATAGGTACACCTGTCTATTTGGCATCCAGTAGAGCTTTGAGCAACAGCAAATAACATTGTTTCAGGGAGACAGCTGTGTTTGTCTGTGTAGCATAAAAAAGAAAAAGGTATCTTGCAGCACCTTTTATTTAAGCATAAATTGATGGGATGGGGGAATCTACAGTCCACTTCTTCAGATGCAAATAAATGGATGTGCATAATTTTCATGTAATTTTCATATAATGAACACTTTTTTTCTTTTTTGTGTGAAGGCAAAATTGATGTGTCTGAGCTGAACAAGATTTACAGTAACTATCTCAGGTCAAGGAGGAATGATACTAAGCTGTGCAAAAAAGAGGAATTATGGGAGAGATTGCAGTGTTTGTGGAAGGTACTCTTTTACGCTGTATCCATATCATAGCAATCAAGTTTCTGATAGGCACTGGTAACTAAGTAATTCTGAATAAGTAACTGGAAAGCATTCTGAATATTTTACTCTATTAATAGAATTACTGTAACTCTCGCCATTCATTAAGTATTTTAATGCAGGTTCTCTGAATTAGTTCTGTGAGAACAATAACACCCCATCCCCTCAAAAAAGTTGGCAGCTTGAATGGTGAGCAGTTGAAGCAAACAAGATGAATTACAGTCATGCCAAAGGAGCCTTCACTGCTTGCCTCTCTGAGAGTAATTGGAGACTGGAATTTTATTTTTAAAAATGCCTGTCGTGTTGATCTTGGGCAGGCGTTTGTTGGATACAACACACATCCCTTATTGAGTATCCCTTATCAGCAATTCTTGAAATCAGAAGTGTTTCATATTTTGGGGGTTTTTTTGGATTTTGGAATACCTGTATTTGCGTAAGAGACAGTACTGTACAGGAGATCTCCAGGGTGCCTGTGACTGAA
The DNA here is from genome assembly GCA_948472985.1 of Iguana delicatissima. Classification (NCBI taxonomy): domain Eukaryota; kingdom Metazoa; phylum Chordata; class Lepidosauria; order Squamata; family Iguanidae; genus Iguana; species Iguana delicatissima. The sequence goes on from CAOKZL010000186.1 coordinate 1,157,763, forward strand.
TGAGCAGGATTGCCACAGCTGCCTCTTCACACCAAACACGAAGCTTGGATTTCCACCATTTCACAAATCCTCACATCTTTTTTTAGCCTTGCAACTCTCTCCAGCCTCTCATCTCATTCGTTTGTTACTCTTGTTGTATATGAGACACAAAGCTGGAGGGAGACTGACGATCTGAGAGACAAACAAACAGGAGAGCCACAGCTGCTCCTTCAAAGGCAGAAGCAGACAGCTGGTGGCAAAATGGAGATTTTCAGATACTGGATTTCCAGATAAACGATATGCAACCCATATAATATAAAGAGGTGCATCAGATAAAAACATAAATGTGTTATTGTCTGATGCCTTCCTTTTATCTGATAGGTATATATCTTTTTATTATATTTTGGGTGCAACTTTTCCAGTATTTTATGACTGGTTTTAATACTTGTTAGTTGTCTGGAGTGGTTAACAGGTATCAAAAGAGCAAGTTATAAATATAATATTAAAATAGAAAAAATGAGTATTTAGGTGCTTATCTTTATGACCTGTAATATTCGCATACAAATGAACAGGATTTTTTCTGTACAGTTAATTGTAGTCCTTTAGCACAGGCATCTGCTGGAACAGAATAATGTATATATTTTAGAGTAATCTTATGAAAATGTCCCCATTGCCTTTGGGTTTTCTACTGTCAGGTTGTTCAAAATGTGCATGTTACTTGATTCCATTGTTCTGACGCAGCAGAGACTGAAGCCGAAAGTAGCAGAAGTCTGACAAGACATAACATAATTAAAATATAGTGCAAAAGAAGATGTTCTTATACAAGAAAAAGAGATGGTGCAATATGAGTTGTTTTTCCCTCATCTCAACATTTCTAATATATGCAAGGAATTTCCCTTGTTTTTTAAAAAGTAGCAAAATAACTTTGTATAATTTCAGTGAGCCAGGACTTAATTCTCAAGGGGGTGGGTTCTCATTTCTTTCAGAGGGCTGTCCTCTTGTTGCCTCATAGATTACCACATTGCTTCACTGTTGGGAGGGCAGCTATCACATGTGCTCTTAAATTATATGATCTGCCACTTTTCTTTCTTTCTTTCTTTCTTTCTTTCTTTCTTTCTTTCTTTCTTTCTTTCTTTCTCCCCCTTTAGTCTCTTCTGAATTTTCCAGATGATTCCAGCAGCATTATAAAAGATTCACTGTTTTTGCATAGTGGTGGGGACTCCTTAAAAGCACTACAGTTCCAAGAGGAAGTTGAACTTATGGTGGGTGGGACAGTGCCGGGCCTCCTGGAAATTATTCTCAGTAGTTCTATTGGAGAAGTCTACGAGCATATTCTGAGAACAGCTTTCCCAGGTGATGATGTAAAAGTAAGCTGTAAGAGTGCCTTAAAAAGAAAATTGCTTGAAAATGAGGGAGACAACGACAGGACTAAGTGTGCAGAACCAAAATCTGAAAGGTCCTTGCACGCTGAATTGGACCCAGTTGGATTTTTTGCCGTAAGCCGAGGGAACCGATCATTATCTATTGGCAAGCATTTGAAGGACAAGAGTAAAACAGAACAAGTGGGAGAGAATGCAGCACTGAAGACTCATCATGGTGAAACAGTTCTCAGCAGTACAAATATAACAGATGTGAATTTTGTTAGAAAAGCTTCTTTCCAAGAGAATCGAGGAAGAACTGTTGAAAAGCTGATGCTGAATATAAGATGGAGGTCAGATCTGAAGAAGTGTGTAGATGCATCTCCACTAGTGGTAATATCGATTACTGATATTTCAGCTGCCTTTGTATATATTGGATCTCATTCTCACATAATTCAAGCAGTTGACCTACATTCAGGAGAAGTCAAGTGGGAGAGAAATCTTGCAGATCGTATTGAGTCCTCTGCCTGTGTCTCCAAGTGTGGAAACTTCATCATTGTTGGTATGTATTGCTGTTCCTTTTCCTCTGACATTTTAAACATTCTGAGCAGCTAGTGAATTCATAAAATCCCTCCATGGTTATATAACTAATTTAGATCTTTTTTTATCTGAAACCATATGGTTGTGGGAAGTATGATGATGTAGTAAGGTTTTTTTTTTAAAAAAAACATGAATGCAGTTCACATCAATAGGCACAAGTTTTATAACTGTGGGTTTTTATGAATTGACTTCAAGAGTTTGGAAGCATCAAAAGATTTTTTTTTTTGAGGTTTCAGAGAATACTTGTGTATGCCAGCTAAGAAATAGTTGACAGTGCTTATCCCAATATTTCTTCTTTCTATGCCTGTAATTTTATACAGGATGTTATAATGGACTGGTATATGTACTCAGAAGCAGTAATGGGCAAGTACACTGGACATTTCCCACTGGGGATACTGTGAAAAGTTCTCCAGCTGTGGATCCTTCTACAGGACTAATCTTCATTGGATCTCATGACCAGCATATATATGCTTTAAATATTTATGTAAGTAGTCATGAATGTTAAGCATATAAATAAAAATTAAAATAAGATGCCTTCTCAGTGAAGTGTCAGTTACATGCGAATAAAATTCTATTGATTTTAGTTGAACACACGGAAAAGTAAGGACTCTTAGAACTGTAGCACTGTAATATACCTCAAGCTCTGTACAAAGCGTAGATCAGCAGCTATAGAGAGCCACAGATCACCAGCTGCCATAAGTATTTGAAGATGTAAATGAACTAGACCTTTAAAGTGTGTTTACAACTCTTGCATTATATATAATACTTGCTATTAAGTCAGTTAACCATTTGCCCATGCATTTACCTTTGTGTGCCTATTCTAAAGAAAACCCCATGGAATTTCATAGAGTACACTCCAGTGAGCCTAGGTAAAGTAAGCCTTGTGGGTCCAGTTGAATGCTTATAGGATTGCACCACTGCTAACACCATTGCTAACTCATAGCATTGTAGTTCCACGTAACTATACTACACTGAGCCATTTACCACCTGCCATATTGCTGCTGAAGCCCTGCATCCACAGCCATTCATGCTTGGAAAGATGCTGAGGGGGAAGGGTCCCATAAGTATCCAGCCACGATCCCATAGCCAAATGCAAAGCAATTACATCATCCACTAAGGTCTTCTGGAGGTGTCAATCTCCAGAAGACCTTAGTAATCTTTTTGTATCTGACTATCTGTAGTAATCTTTTCGTATCTAACTACAGGGACCTAGCCAGACACTTTTGCAGTCCCCCTGCTCTCCTCCTAGGACAAATAGCCATGGGTGGGAGCCTTCAGCAATTCTGTGGTAGGCTGATGGGGGCTTTAGTTGCTGCAGAGAGAGGAAAGGAATGCCAACCTCCATGGCAACCAAAATAGGTATATGCAGGCATAAGGTGACTTACTCCTGTGTATGACACTAATAGAATGCCACCCATTGTATGGTATTTTATAGCACACATCTCTTTTTTATAAGAACAATTAGCACATATCTTTGCATACCTTCTGCAGAATGCTTATAGTACTGGTCATTTATGAAGCAGAACTGAACTCCATACCATCCTTCTGAATAAAACAATAATAAGAACAGCAACGGAACGCACATGACTTTGGGTGCTGAATATCCCATAATGAGCACAAAGATAAGCAGGAGGATACCATATTTTAAAATGTGTTTATTTGCAAGAGTTTGAAAATTGGCCTTTAATTAACCAATGACGTAACCATAAATTTATATTTTGTTGTGCCGACAGAGGGAAGAGTGTGTCTGGAAGTTAAACAGTGAAGCTGGAGCTGTATTTTCCTCCCCTCATCTCAGTGTATTGCCACACCATTTGTATGTCGCAACCCTCGGAGGACTGCTGCTAGCTGTAAATCCTGTATGTATTTTGTTGGCTTTGTATGGTCCAGAAACGTGTCCTGATCCACGTTCTCTAAGAGCACTGGGAATTTGGGTAGGAGCTGCTGAAGAATTATTTTGTGGAGAGTGTTGTGGAGACAGTGAGGTGAAAGAAAGAAATGAGAAGAAAGCAATTTGGGGCACTTCAGATGTTTTGGACAACAGCTGTAAACCATCTAAAGCTACATTTGATGTAATCCTTTCATGTTTAAAACAGAATAACAGCCCCCGCCCCAGTACAAACAGAATATATTCAAAGATTAAAAAATAGTAAATAGAGGCTTTAGTCCATCAGCTTGAGTTCATAACCTTTTTAGCTGGTTAAGTTTTCATGATTCTTACATATTCCCTAGCTTAGGGAATACGTACAGACTGTGAAAGTCCCCCATTCCTCACTTGCCAGGCAGCAGTTGCTGCAGGTGGCAGGAGTCTGTTCTCTTGTCAATCAGAAGCAGCAGACTAATGTTTCCATCGTTGCCACCACACACACACACACACCACAAGTGATCTCTCGTGCAAGGGGGAATTGCGACAGGGACCTTGATTTGACTGTCACCCTAATTGGAAATGACTTACCGAAGGGGGTGGAAACGTCAGCCAGCTGCTTCCAGCTGACAGAAGAGCAGACCCTTGTTGCCCAGTAAGTGTGAGGAATGGGTGAGTAGAGCTGGAAGGCACTACTGAGCTACATAACTAAGTTGGTTACCTAGCTAAGTAGCTGATACAGAATTGCAGCCATTGTAGGGTGATGTTGCAAGATGCACTTTGGCTAATTTTGATACTAGCATGTATTCCATGAAATGCCTCTCTTTTTGTTTAACACGATTTATGATACTACCTTCCTTCAATTGTAGGCAGAGTCCCTTTTGCCTTAGTGTGAAACCTGGCACCAGATGCCTTGCAAAAATTTTATTGCTAAGGGGAAGAATTATTTACCCAGTAACAGATATTTCTGAGTCTTTGCTCAGATTTCTTCACTTATCAGTTTATTTAAGTCATGAATGGGATAACTGCAGCCACCAGATACAGTTCCTTTGGGCAGTTACACACACACACACACACACACACACACACCCCTCCACTATTAGATTATTTGACTGCAAACATCCAAGCTGGTGAATAACTGTTTCTGGAGCAGTGGTTTACCTTTGAAACCTGATTGCATGCATGCACATACACACCGACACACCAACACACAAACTGAAAAAATCTGGAAGTACAAATTGGAAGTAGGCTTTCACTCATTTTCTGGGTTGTATTTTTGGCTCGCAATGCAGTTCTGCAGTCTGCTGATGTGTGTGAAAACTGGCTCATTTTGCTACTGCACCTGCCCATGCTTGGCTTAAACCTTCCAAAACTCTAAATGTATTTATGTATTTGCAGAATATGGGAAACATAATTTGGAAACATTTTTGTGGAAAACCTGTCTTCTCATCACCACATTGCAACAAGGACTATATGTGTGTTGGATGTGTGGATGGAAATTTATATTGCTTTAGCCACTTTGGAGAAAAGGTAAAAATGTGTCATATTCCTTATATCTGTTGTTTATATACCTATTTGCTTTTCTGTATATTGGTTTCTTTCTGTGCTTCCCAACAGCCAAAGAGTCCCATGTGAGCTCACAAAAGGGAGGGGGGAAAAAACATACAATATAAAAGCATAAAAAACAGCACTGATATTTTAAAAAGACAGTGAGGACAATAGCAAGGGCATGATCTAAGAGCATGAACACAGCCTTTAAAAACTAAAAGACTAAAATTATTGTGGAGCAATTAACCTAGGAACTTCACCTGGCTAGTCTGTTTGGGATTGGCATTTCATAGCCAGGATGCTACTACAGGAAAATGTAAGAGTAGATTTAATTTGTTTTAATTATTCATTCATGATTTTAGTGTTCCTTTTTATGCCTGCTTTATTTATACTTGATTTGTTTATATCTGTTTTTCAAATGGGATAGTTTAGTCATAAAAACCTGAAAAACATTCTGCTGGATCAGACCAAAGGGATATCTAATCCAGCATGGCCAGCCAGATATCTTTGGGAAGCTCAAAAAGTAGGAAATAGCATTTTCCTACATTTATTTCCCAGATCTGCTATTCAGAGATATGCTGCTTCTGTTTTTGAGGGTAGCATCATGACAAGTAACTATCTGACAGTTTAGCCTCTCTAAGTGTGTTTGTTTTAAAGATTGCTGGCCACCAACACAGCTTGTGGCAGCATGAAGTGCTGTGTGAATAAATACTTTGTGTTTTCTGTCCTGAATCTTTCACTATTCAGCTGCGTTGCTTGACTGTTGGATTCTAGTGTTGCTAAAGAGAGAGAGAGAGAGAGAGACTTCTTTTTCTTTACTATGCATGGTTGTACACATCTCTATCAAGTTCCTCTCTTACTCCTTTTTTTTTTTTTCTTAAAGTAGAAAATTGCCAATAATATCTTTCCTAGTAGAGGAACCTGCACTTTTCTGATAATTAATTGGAGATAATATGAATTTCTTCTTAACTCCTCTTACATTCCTAATTGGGAAGATGAGCAGGGCAGAATCTCACTGTTATGTCTTAACTAGAAGTTTCCATCTCACACCCCTTGCTATCCAATGGGTGATAAGCAAGGAATGGGTCTTTTTTGTGTCAAGAGAATCATGAAACATCACTTAGCATGAGAAAAATGGGGCTTGTACGTGAAGCCCCGCTCCTTGTTACTGTCAAGGAAAATGGGGTGTCAACTGAAAAAGAAGCTGAACCCACAAACAGACTTCCCCTTGAAGGTACCGCTCCATCTTTGTCGCCCAGGCTAGGTAATCTGCACCATTCAGCCTGGGCAGAGCCTGGCCCCCGGGAAATGCTTGGGCCATGGCCTTTCAGCTTCTCAACAGCAGCAGTTTAAAAACACACCAGCCGGCAGGCGCCATAAATCAAAAACTTGCCTCGAGTACTAAAACTGGCTCCTGGCAGCCAAGTGGCGCAGTGGAAGCGGGCGCAGCGCCCATAACCTGTCAAGGAAAACGGGGTGTCAGCTGAAAAAGAAGCTGAACCCACAAACAGGCTGGGTTGCAATGCACTGCAAAACCCCATCTTCTAGCCAGGGAAAAATAAAGCCAGCCACACAGCTTCCAGAGTCTAAGTACTAAAAAGCTTTATTGGAAGCAAACTACAAGGCAAATCAAGGTATGTTGAAAGGTTCAGCAAGCAAAGCTCAAAGTCAAGTCACACAAGGCATTCTCAGACAGCATATTATGTAGGCAAAATACATGGCATTATCATGGGAACAGCTGTGTTCCTGTGTGAAACCGGACGACAGGCAAAGACATAACAAGCTCATATCTTACAGGCTACAGGTCTCCCGCCTCAGCCACAGCTCCTTGACCTTGACTAGGCTGGGAGACAGAGTTATTTACAACTTGGGTTGGATTGCCGTAGCAGCGAAGTGAACCAGTTAACTCTTTCCTATTGTAGACCTGGACTGTCTGACCCAGCATTCTTTAACAGTTACCAAGCATTCCAGCTTGGTCCTGAGGAGCAATCTGGCTGCTGAACCAAACCGTTCCCTATCTCTCCCTACATCTTATGTAGTGAAGGCATACATGTGTTGTTCAGTACGGACAGAATGTAAACATTCACAATATTACTTAAGGAGATAGAAGTGACAACAGCAATGGGGGAAGTGTGCCTCGTGGCTTCCTAGCCATTCCTTTGGGTGGTCATATGGTGGACAAGTGCACCTGTGCTCAAGTGCCATTGTACTCTGGTCAAATGGGGAACTGTTGAGGAGGCATTGTATGCATCCTTATAGAAGTATCTAAATAATACAGCCTGCAGCATAACTCTTCAGTAGGATTCCTGCCTAGGGATGGAATGAGTATTTGACAATTTCATGGTTTGCAGTTCCTGACCCCTTCCCCCAGAACATTTATGAGAATTAAAGTAGCTTCTGGAAGAGGTCCTGCAACTTTCTGGGGACTTTCTGTTTTGTTTTTGTTCTCAGCTCTCTGTACTTTGTGATCTTTAACCATTTGAGAAACTACACAGCTTGTCAAGAAAATAAAGTTTAAGCTGTTGTTTTTTTTACCATATGTTCGCTTAGGAAGACTGTACAAAATAATTTAAAAAAAACCCTATCCTCCACATTTGCGTGGCCTCTCCACATTCATGAACGTTTGGGGTACAGAACCTCAAATCCCCCCCTGTGATTCCCCTCCCATTCCCCTCCAGAGCTCCCTCTCTCATTCGCTTGCCTCTGATCCCAGCACTCCCAGAGGGAATAAAAAAGGCAAGGTAAAGGGCTTATTGGTACTTTCCCCTCAGATGGAGAAGAGTGAAGAATCGAGTTCTGGCGTTCTAGCTACTTCTGGTCACCATCATGAGAAAGGAGATTCTTCCTAGAGGGGAGAGGTTAGGAGCAAAGAGAGCCACCATCCCTCCTATCATCTAGGGTGTCTCCTTTTCCTAGATAGCTCTTTCTCTGCTGGCTAAGAATGGCACATCAGGAACTTATTGTGAAGGTCCATACTAGTGAAGGAGAAGAAGCTATCCAGCCCCTGTGGGTTGCAAGACATGTTTTTGGATGGGTGAGATTCTTTTCTGTTCTCTTTCCTTTGTGTGTGTGTACATGTGGTTTGAGAATGAACCGAGGAGGGGAAAGGGATCCAAAAAGAAACTACTTTTCTAAAACAACACCTGATCCCTTGCCTTGCCTGGATGATGGCTGGAATTAAAGCGTTTCGTGGATGGCTTGTTCTCCTTGGCTAGAATGGACCTTCATGAGAAGTTCCCAATGTGCCAGTTTGTGGCATACATTCCATCAAGCTTCTGTTACAGTTAGTTTGAATAGCCACCAAGCATTCTGTAGAAGTTTCATCATCTTTACTTTCCCTTTCATTTTTTTTTTTTTAAATCAGTACCTTAATTTTTAGACGTCTCCTTTTTTGAAGCAAAATGTAACAATATAACTATGGCCTTTTCTGGTCTACACTGTTACAGTACTATTATTCCACTTTCATCATCCTTTGGAATCCTGGAGTTTGCAATTTAGGGAGGGACCTTTAGAATTCTTAGCCAGAGAGCTCTGTGGCCTCAATAAACTACAAACCCTAGAATTCCACAGGATGTTGAAAGTGGAATAATAGCACTATAACAGTGTAGTGTAGAAATGGCCCAAGCTGGACTTGACAATGTGTGTGTATATGTGAGTAAAAATTTTAAAAACTGAGAGCACTGTGGGCACTTTTCCCTGTTGGTTCAAGAATGCCTCTTGTGCCAAGTCCTGCTGCTCATTTAAAATGGTCTGAGGTCTTTTATCCCCTCCTGGAAAAAGAGTAACCCCTGTTTCAGAGCACAATAATTTATAGAGTCTAGAAATGTTGTCTCTTTATCATGACTGGAATATGCACTTACCCAGTTTCTGGTAGGGTACTTGAGTCACCCATTATTACAACACTGTCTCTTGTGAATGTCTCCTTGATTTATTGTCCATCTTATGCTTATCTTGAGCATTTTGGGTAGTAGTAGGAGGAGGAGGAGTCAGTTACTTTTGGAACTTAGTATTGTCCCCAACATTGATTTGATGGAGAAATCTGCTGCATTTGAGTTTTTGAATTGTTTGATTCTGTGCCGCCGACACTGACTTGAAGCACTAACACATGTAACATGTATGTGAGTTTGCTTAAAGTCTCACTTGGGCTGAATACATCAGTTGAGATTTGCAGCTGCGCATGTGAACTGAGTCCGTGCAAATGTGAACGTGGTGATACCATAGGACTATATGCAAAATTACAGCTTTTTTCTTGTTTAGTGGAAAGAGCCAACCAAAAGCTAATTTTAGTTCCTCTTTATGCTGGTGAAGGCAGGGATCACATGACCAACAGTTTGATCTAGTAGTGGTGATACCAAGCTCTTCCTTCCATTTGTCCGTCCCTTGATTCAAGACAGAACTATCTTTCTCTCTTTCTTGCCTTCCTGTTTACTATTCCCAAGACTTTATCTTCTATTGTTTTTTCTTTCTCTTCTTCTTTTAGAACATCAGCAACCCTCTTTTCTTCTGCTGTGTCTACATTCAGAAAATGCACATGCAACTATTTTGAGTAGAAAGAAAAGGAGGGTGCCCTCAGTCTGTGATCACACCCTCATTTTCTCCTCTCCAAGCTGAGATCAGCTGCTGCTTCATCATCTGAATCCCACCCCCACTGGGAAGCAACAGCAGGGGCCCCTTCCAGGGCTTGACAGCTGCTGGAGTAGGCAGATGGCACAGAATGAATGTACAGAGGAAGTAGTTATGCTCCATTTGTGTGATGTGAGATTTCAGCCTAGACCTCCTTGTTTCAACTTACTTGACTTGAACATGGATAGAACTGAAGGATGATCTAAGTAACCACTACTACACCAAAACTGTTCATCATATGAATTCAACCTGTGTCAGTATTTGGATTCTCTTTCTCTTAGGTGCCTCTTTCACACTAGATCAGAAAACATCTTCATGGTAACTACCAGTATTTCATTCTCATTTGTTTCACTTAAAACTGCAGTCCTTGAGTAAAATTTCCTTGAGTTTCTGGCAAACGTAAAAAAGAAACAAGTTTATGGTAACTACAGACCCAGAAAGTAATTGATTGTTCCCCAAACACGTTTGCGGTCTTGATGAGGCCCACTGGATAAGATAATTTACAGAGCAAGAGCTCAAATCCATTTGTACATTTTGTAAAACTTTTGGAGATATAAAGATTAATGTCCCTTTACATAATGTGTTCAGTTTCCTGTAATTGAAATTTCAATACTACATTTAATTTCTTATTATTTCCATGTAGGTTTGGCAGTTTTCCAGCAATGGACCAATTTTTTCATCACCCTGTATTTCAGATTGTACTAATGAGATATTCTTTGGCTCCCATGACTGTTTTACCTACTGCTGTAATATGGAAGGTAATCTGTTGTGGAAATTTAAAACCACATCAACTGTATATGCAACCCCATTTGTTTTCCATAGTCAAGATTTGGGGGATAAACTATTTCTAGCAGTTGTATCTACAGATGGCAGAATATGGATCCTGAATGCTAAGACTGGTTTGGTAGAAGGCTCAGGAAAACTTCCGGGAGAAGTGTTCTCTTCTCCTCTTGTATGTGGAACAAAGATTGTTGTGGGCTGTAGAAATAACTATGTTTATTGCATGGATTTATGTATATCTGAAACCAAGACAACTGCCTAACAGTGGGCTTGATAGTATTTTTAATTTTGTTTATACTTTAAATATTTAAACATTTCTATCTTTGCACATCTTTTGAACTAAACTTCAGAAAACAAAATGGATAACATTGTCCTGAAAGTAAGATTTTCTGGGTTGTTAAAACTAATAACTCATTTCATAAAATCAAGGTGCTATGATTTAAATTAACATGGGCTGGCATCTGGTTATGACATATGCCAACATAAATCCAACACTTGCATATGTCTTCTTTTGTTTGTTGTGAAGATCAGAATTCTCTTTCTGCCACTGCAACAATCAATCAGACTCATCATTTAACTGCTACAGCTCCCACTCCGTGGCCATTCAGTGGCCAATGGAGAGTGTGATCAGAGGACACAGAAAAGCATCTGTCTATTTCCCTGTAGTCAGGTGCAGAACAATGACATCATCTGCCAAGACCACAAGAGGACCCTGGCAGATCTTGGTAGATGATGTCATTGTTCTTATTCTGCATTGTTCTGAATCCGACTTAAAAGGACATAGCCAGATGATTCTCCAATCCTCCCTGCTTTCCACTAGCCATTAAATAGCAGAGGAGTGGGGACAAATCCTGAAGGGGTTGAGAGGGGAGATGTATTGTAGTTCCTGTGGAATTTTTATACTACATCTTGTAATGTTTGAAGGCACAGAACAACAACAAATGTAATACAGGATCTCTGTTATAATCGTTTAGTTGTCTGTGCATATTACAAGTTTCTTATAAGCATGATTACTATTACCTAATGCATTCGAATGTGCTAAACATGTCCTGCTTCAGATATCAATCTGTATTTATTGATACTTTTAGAAACAGAAGATAATTCTTATCAAAACAAAGTGTGGTGTTTATGGTTAATGAAACATATAAGACTATGAATTTACTAATAAAAACATTGTTGTGTTCTTATAAAAATTGTGTCAGCTTATTATTGGGAAGTAGCAGTAAGCTTAACAGATATGTAGTAATACAAAAAAAGTTTGGTTTGACATGATATCCAAAGAAACCATACTCAAAACCATGTTGAGTTCAGCAAATATGAGTAGAAAATGAGTCCTTTTTAATTATATATGCAAATTCTTATTGTAGTTATAAAGATTAGAAATACATTTCCTCTCTTAATTTTTATGTATCCTCCCCCCACCCAAAGATCTTTTAACAGGACTTTAGCATGTTGAAATGTTGGGCAAATACTCCTGGCTACTTCTTCCTTTTCTGGTTCATAGGATTGCCATTTTTATTCTTTGAAACTGTAACTTAAAAGATAAGTGCACATTCCACATAGGAACATTTTAAAGAGGTACCTTATCCGCCTCCTGTTTGTTTTTCAAGCACACACCTCAAAACCCTTCATTACATTTAGAGTATAACTCTATTAATAACAGTTTACAGTTGGTGGGCTGGAGGTCAGCATAAACGTTGCACTAATTTGTTTTTCTGACCTGTACAGCCGTCAAAAGAAATTTTTAAAGTTATACAGTAATGCATAAATATGATATATAATTAGTCAGTTTTTTTCCTTCTCACCAATGAATATCAATTTATTGTTTAATCTCTTCATTTCAGTGTGAGCTTTTTCTAAAACACATGTGGCTGATTAAATGAAAATTACTTTCATAGCTACAGAAACACCTGGGGTTTTTTTATTGAAATAGAACAAATTTTCAGTGATGGACCATTTACAGTAAAATCTTGACAATCAAAACTGAAAATAGAAATTGCACTAACATATCCCTTAGTCATAGATAGTTTTACTCAGATTTAATTGTTTGTAAAAACACATAATTAGATCCTATAGCAATTTCAGGCTCTCCTTATAAGGCAAACCTGTCTTCAACAAAAAGACAATTAATACATACACCTTCTGATAACTTTCAGCAGATTATAATTTAAAAGTAATTAAAATGACATTAGTATAAGAAACAATTGCACTTTAAAACATCTGAAAAATTAAAAAGGTACACAAAACAAAACCCCACAATTATACATTTTGTTTATAATTCTATACACCACTATATGAACAGAGGTTAACTATCTTTAACCTCAGATAATATTTTGTCCCCAGCCTAGAAAATGTTAATTATGCCCAATACCTGTTAATCTATAGGATAACGTCATTATGACTAATTTAAACCCCAGTGATCTTGACAGGAGTTGGGTATGATTACTTCCTCCGGATCAGGACTTCTGTGTACAACTTACAAAAAAAAAAATGAGACCATATTGTACATAGTGGTTGGATCAGTTTTAAAGTGTTGGAAGTTATTCCATGTTGTTTTTCATTTTACAGAGTTTCAGTAATATGCTTGATAGGAAAGGCTGCAAAACAAAAAAGCTTAAGCAAAGTAACACTTCATAGGTATTTAGTGCAAAATTTCAAGTTGATTTTACATGAAATGACCAATGTTGAAAATACTTAGAAATGTCTCCTAACAAATCTTGTACATGTCCCAGTTCTGATCAAGATACTGACACTAAGTAGAAATGGTTTCCCCTTATCCATACAAAAGCGTGCCACATAGGCCCCTACACCCAGCATCTGGGGTACATCTGCATATGCAGAGCAACATGCAGTATAGCTAATACTGTTCTCTTGGATGCACTGATCACTTGTTAGACAGAATGAAGGGAAAGCAGGTTCTTTCAGTGGAATCCTAGTGCTCCTTTCTGCCTAAAATGTGATTAGGGTTCTCAACACTGATGGTATGCCTGACAATGAATGAAGCGGGGAAACTCTGCTGTATCAGCAGGGAATATACAGCCTTCTGATCAGGGCCTGTGGATACAATTTTCAGTACACTAGATACCTTCATGCTTGAAAACACTTTGCTTCTGAAGCTTTTGGAACTATCTACTCACTATATACTCTGTGCTAACAGTGTGTCTAGAATTATTTTGGTAGGCCTTTTTTCCCTTTTATCATGCAAATAGCACCTACTCCCCCCACCCTAAAATTTCTTTAGCTTTGCTTTTTCTGCCCCATCCACCTCCAGAGTTAACTTCTCCCCCTTCCCCCAACCCTACTCTTCCATTCCAGAACAACATTGGAAATAGATTTGAGGAAATGGACAGTCATAATTACAGTTGATGCAATTGCAGGTTTAAGCATTGTTTGAGTAAGTTCACATTTTTTTTTAAAAAAAAATGCTTCTGGAACATCTTTCATACCAGCAGCAAAAGGTTTTTGCACCAGTCAGAGCAGATCTGTACTTAGTTTGCATACATCTTCTGATAGGTGCACAATTTGTCCCATGTTCAGTAGCTCCTTCTAGTATCAATGGATTGATCATTATATAAGAAAATGGAATGTCCCCTCAATGGGTAAGCAAAAGATTAAACACACAAGTCTACCCTCCTGCTTTGCCTTGTCCCTAGTGACTTGAAGGTGCTTGTATTTTGCAACCCCCTCAAGGTTTGGGGGAACAGTAAGTTGCCATAGCTTACATTAATGGCTTCAGCACATGCAGTTGTTGTAAGGGTCTCACCAAAGTGGCAAAATATCAGCAATCAGCCATATCACTCAATTCCCATTAAGGTCCTAAGACCAATTTTTCCTTTACATTTTTAATAATCCCACCTGAAAGTCTGGAGATCCTGATGGTTTGCACGTAAGGATTCAATGTCAAGAACCTAATAGCCATAAGACCAATCCTCCTTGCAGAAGCTTCGTAACTACTGAATCTACTACCCTCTCTGCAGGTACACACAAACAGAACTGACCTTTTATTTGTTCTGTAGCACGATGCCCATTCATTAACAGCATCCACTGTCTTGCCATTTTAGATTTTGGAGCAGTACTAAAGTATTCATACTGTTTCTTGGATGAATGACAGAGTTCTTTCCTCTTTCAGGCTAATGCATTGCAAAAATATGATGCTGAGCTCTTCAAATAAAAATATAGTAAAGCAAAACACAACTCTACCTCTTACAATATTTGTAAGATCTTTTATGGATTTACATATATGAATAATTAGAAAATTTCACTTACAGTCTAATGCACAAACCAGTTAAACTGAAGTTCTGTTTAAGCCAGTTTATACAATCTGAATCCATTGCATTGTTGACCTTTTTCACAATCCTTGCATAAGAAGAAGTTTTGGGAGTAACCATGAAAACATGTCACTGCAGCCTCCACACTTTATGAATGAAGATTTAAAGGGCAGCAAGACTTAACTGCAAGGAAACTACACTTACCCCTGCAGTCTTAAACTTCTTCTACAGTTTGAAATCTGATCTGTTTTTTTTTATATCAGTACGTAAGTACTGAGGAACGAACAATAGCTACATTGTTTTAAAACATGCCATTAACAAAAGTGCTATAGTGACGTTTTCGTGAGCAGATATGCTGGCACAGTAGCTAAAGACTAAAGTGCTAATTAAATACAGATAATATTGTGACTTTCTTGAGAAGTCCACAGGAATGATTTATGAATAGCCTAGCTCCTCCTGATTCAAAAATTCTTTAGTTCCCAGTTTCCTTAAGTCTGCTAAATGGTAGACTCTTGTGTTAATCTTTTGAATCCCCATGCCACCACATAGGATCGGAAACATTTCTTCACTAGGTGGGCTTTTGTATGCTATTTAAATTAAGTATAATATGAATGATGTGGGTTTGCCTTCACATGTGTTTGTAATACGCCATTGCCGCTGTTTTTCTCTCTGCGTGGTGCTCCCTGTCGCCGGAAGAGAAAGGCATATACGGCACGTTACCAGATACTTATCACAGTAGCCTGTGTCTGTATACTGTGCTAGGGAAAATGCTGTAATGCGTTTTTGCAGGTAATGCATTCTACGTGGTTTGAAGGATCACACACAGTAAGACAGCATGTAAATGCACATTTAACAAACCCCAATTCTAGCAAGTTAACTAAACTGACATATTGAGATACTTCCTGATAGAAGCTACTGATAAAAAGCAATGTTTATCACAAAATCTTCATTTTTTAAAATACTGGATTTGTGAAAACATTTACAGGCAAATTAATGTGCTCAAGACTCCAAGCACATGGAGAAATTCCTTTCTTGCAAAATCTTTACAACAGGACCAGACACACTGGTACTTCCATCACGGACAAGTTACACTTAAATATTTCAAAGTCATCATCTCTACATTAGTTGGCATGTTATTACAAGGTGATCACTGTATATTCTCTTTACTACTGAGACAGGAGTTGATCTTTCCATATCCTGTACCTGAGTAGATTTTTAAATTCTCCAGTAAATGGTATTACATTCTAAATTCAAAAATGGAAACGACATGCAGTGTACATTCATTTAAAGTATTTTAATGGCTGGAATCTCTGCTTTCTTTGCAGTAACATATCCAAAGAATTTTAAAACACTAAAGCCAAAAATTGAGGGACAATGGAGGAACAACTTTTATAGTGATGTGAACCTAAAATACATCTTTTAATGACTGTACTTTTGAGAGACATAAAACCTGAGCCTCATACCAACACCTCTCTTTCAGAGTACCTAAATTCTCAAAGTGATAAGATTCTATTATGGAGATGAAACTTGCAATGAGCAAATGGTACATAGTTCAAAGTGTCCTTCATCCTCCAGGATAATTCTCTTCAATTGGTTTTGTCATGTGAAAATACTAACAAAAAGGAGAGCGCAATTAACAACAGTAGCGTAAACGCTGTGTTGTTTATTTAATGATTTGTGGACAGTCACTCCAGGCTTTTGCTTTCCTCTTGGCTAAGGCTAGCCAGGCAGGTTCTGTTGACACTGGATTAGCCTCAGGCGTAGAGAATCGCTTTGTGACTTCTTTTGCCAAAGGTGATGATGAAACAGAATCAGAGATCTCCACTGTTCAAGAATGGAGAGAGAAAAAACATCCATTACTGTAAAACAACATTGCAGAAACCTGCCTTTTGGCTGTAGCTAGATTCTTCATAACTGTGC
Organism: Iguana delicatissima; assembly: GCA_948472985.1. Lineage (NCBI taxonomy): Eukaryota > Metazoa > Chordata > Lepidosauria > Squamata > Iguanidae > Iguana > Iguana delicatissima. The sequence continues at coordinate 1,174,703 of CAOKZL010000186.1, forward strand.
GTGGTCCTTGTGACAGCATTCTACGAGACTAGGGAAACAGGCTGAGGTGAAACACTGTTTGCAAAAAAATTATCCAAAGACCTACATCTGGACATATTAAACTGCAACAACAAGAAGTAGATTTTAAAAGCAATTCTTGCGGCTCTTGTTTCTCTTATACTTCCTAAGAAATATAGAAACATTTCTACAGAATAATTGCTTCTGGTCTGAAACATGCCCCCATCTCCCACAGGCTCATTTCTTCAATATATCTATTCAACTGGATCCAGACCCAATTATACTGAAATCAATGGGTAGAAGTAGAGCATGATTAACTTAAGTCCCATTGATTTCAGTCGGCATACTCTTAGTAGGTCTGAGATCTAACTTCCTGTACTTCACTAAATGATCACTCCTGCCACAGACCAAGACGAATCTTAAAATGACTCCCATGTTTGAAGCAGTACCCTGTCTTCAGGCATTCTATACACACACACATCTATAACCCACAGTTTATAAATAATGGTTGAAATGAAGAAAGTATTATTAGCCAATATTAGCCAAGAAATATTAGCCAATATTTGAGACTCTGAAGCTCTAATTTTTCGCTAATTTTCTTTTTTGTGTAACATCTACTAGATGGCAAAAAGTTTGAACAGAACTTCAGTCTCTTCCACTATTTAGGGAAAATCTTCTCTGTAAATAAAATGATTTACATTTTGAAATGGACTCTCTCTGAACTGTGTTTCACATTAATGATGGCTGGAGTTCCAGTGGGGCATTGCATCTTTGTAAGTGATTAAAGTCTGCAGGAATTAGAAATGCGCAGTTCCGTAACATCCATATCTAGTAGAAGGCTGCTGTTATATTTCTGTGTAGCAGAGAAGGCAAGAGTGTCTGATGCACATTGGTGCCCAATGCACTTCAAGACCAATGTACATTAGTCCCACTGTGTGTTGCACTGGACTCAATGGGCATCACATCAGTCCCAATGAGCATCATGCACCAATGTGCACTGGAGCTGTTGCACATGTTCACAACTCAATAATGGGAATTCTTAGCACCTCTGCTATATAGTCAAGTATAAACAAATACATGTAACATAACAAGTCAAGTAGTGATGCATCAGAAGTGAATACATTCTTTTAATACCTTTTTGCATCCACTCTGGATGCTCTATGTAGTGCCTTGTCACATGGCAAGCTGATACCATATGTGAGACCTAGTTTTTCCATTCCAGTCCAGATTTTTAACAATCAGATGTTAGGCCTTTACAGAGGTATCCCATGCCATATCTTACTAAATGGTACAGCTCATCTCACACACAGCAAAGTAAACAGGATTCTATGTGGCCCATCTCATACATAACCTAGATCTTGGACATCAAATAGGAGAATGCCCAATTGACATTTGTATGCCTCCAGTTAATTGTAGCTGCTGATTGTGATCTAAATGGCTGTAAGGTAGTGATTGGCTAGTTCCTGTCAGCCAAATGTATGCTTCCCTCTACTGAAAACTAAGGGAGTGCTGAGAAGCACATCCATGCGTGAGGGACATGAGTTATTCAACGGGAATTTTCCTTCTTTTCCCCAATACCAAGTTAGTCAACCTATGGTCCTCCATGTGCTTTATATCCTGATTTCCACCAACTACAGCCAGCCTAATCAATGCTAAGGCATCATGGGAGTTGTGGTTTAACAACATCTGAAGGATCACACATGTCCTCAACACTAGTCTAATCAAATCTTTATCGCTCTCCTGTTCATTTTTAGTTTAGCAGACTCACACATGGACTTTCAAGGCTTCTTTCTTCCCCAGTTAAATGCTAGATGTAAATGGAACGATGAGGGAACAATCACAACTTCCTCTGGACACCAGTTTGCTGAGCCTGCTCACCTAGTGCAGGAGAAAGGCTATCTGAATATGACAGAAATTTGCCAAGCGAAACTAGAATCTTCTTCCCCACTGAAATTTCATCTCTGCAATTGCTTCATGATCTTCTCCCCAGCATCTATTCAAAGCTATCCTTAACTCTGAAAGACAAAACCCTTTAACCCGTTTAGAGAACATGGCATGCTTTTCTCAGAAACCATGATTAGTCTGATCCATTTCCTTCACTGGTAGGAATTCTCTAAGCCTACAGACACTGACTAACACTGGAAAGAAGGTCAAACTTCAAAGGCCTTATAGCAAATCTGAAAAACTTTCTCTATCAACTAGATACAAATTTTCCCAAATATATTGATCTACTATATAAAAGTAAAAGTTTGTGAGTTTGCCTGTTTGTCTGTGTCAGGCAGGCCAAGACCTCATACAATTTGCTGTGCGAGGCGAGAAGACCTCATATGATTGGCTGGATGTGAAGATGCTATGGAATCCTGGGCTTGGCAGACTTTAGAATATTCAGCCAGAGAGCTCTTGGGCCTCAGGCCAGTTGCTGTGGAGGTGACGCCCAGCAGCAAGAAGAAGGGTAGTGTATTCCCTCAGAAAACAAACCTCTGTTATGTTAACAACTCTGAATACAGATTGAATTGGGGAATATGGGGATAAGTTACAGGTACTGGAATACACTGGTTGCTATGGATACAAGGCCTAACAGCTAGGAGGAGGATAGTGTATTCCCTCAGGAACCCAACCTCTGTATGTTAACAACTCTAAATATAGATTGGATTGGGGAATATGGGGGAAGGTTACAGATTCTGGAATAGGCCAGTTACCGTGGAGATGAGGCCTAGCAGCAAGGAGGAGGCCACTGTATTTCCTAAGGACCCAAACCTCTGTATTTTAACAACTCTGACAACAGATTGGATTGGGGATTATGGGGAAAAGTTACAGATACTGGACAAGGCAGTTTGGGGAATTACACATACAAGATATCAAATCTGTGTATTTCAACCACATCTAACTCCTAAGGTAAGGTAAGCTAAGGTAAAGTAATTCCTAAGGTATTTCTATCTATGAGAAAATAAAATCCTGGGCAACGCCAGGTAAATATGCTAGTTCTGAATTTAAAAAAAGGTATAATAGGTGTAAGTGTAACATATACTTGAAGAAAACCTTCTCCCTATGTACCCAAGGATTGAGGTCACCAGAAGGGCCCTCCTCTGTGTCCCAGCAGCGGGGGCAAAATGGTGTAGGACAACATGGTAGAAGGTCTTCTTGGCTGTTGCACATCAACTGTGAACTGTCCTCTACTGGAGGCATAATCAGTACCAGATTTGGTTTCTTTTTGGTGCCATGCCAAAACATGGGCCAGAATTCACTGAGGTTTGTGTGTGTGACAAATGTGTAACCACTATAGTTACACAGGTATGCAGTGACTCTCATCCCAACTCCCTCAATCCCCATTGCAATTGGGAAGCAATTGACTGGTAGTTCCTAGCCCCCTGTGAATTCTCTCTGGTGCAACAGGCAGAAGCAGGGTCCTTGTTGCAATCCACCCTTGCGCTTGAGACTGCTCACATGAGGGGGTGAGTGGGAATGTCAGTCAGCCATTTCCCAATCTACAGGGGAATAGACCTCCAGCAATCACACTGGTCTCTGCCCAGTAAGTGGGGACTGGGGGAGTTTCACAGTCCCTGTGTATCCCTAAAATTAGGGAATACATAGGGATCATGAATATGAAACAGTTATAAACATGTTACTCTTGATGGATTCTGGCTGTCCTTTTGTAGTTATTTTATTGTTTTATAAAATGATTTTTATATTTACGCTTTTATTGATGTTTTTACAGTTCTAATATGCATTGCTGTTAAATATGTTGTTAGCCACTGTGAGTTTTATTATAGGGTGAAAGGAAGGATATAAATAAAAAAATACTGCTATTACTACTACTACTGCTACTGCTACTACTACTACTAATAATAAATAATTATCTATTCATTGTCTTGATCTCCCATGATAAAGAGTGGGTCATAAATATTTATACAAATTATAAGTCAGTCCATAAGGAGGCTAGCCCCACTGAAACTCAGCATTTTCTTTTGAGTCAGGCAGAAATCAGTCAGATCAGATTAAGTCAGTTTTATTAGTATTTCCTTCAAATTTACTTAATCCCTTCCTTTAAAATTTGTGAAATCCTATGGGAAGTGTCTGGCCACATAACATATTGGAACCTCCACCCACAGAAAAATTTCTGCAGTCTATATCTCTTTTGTCCTGGACAGAAGGAACAGTGTATTCCTGAAAGGTCTCGGAGAGGTTGTGAATCCTCCCCCAGCCACAGCCCATATCAGCCAGCCATCTATGCCAACATTGTGTCTGGTCTTAATTAATTCCCTCCCACTGATATCAGCAGGGAGATGAGAAAAAGAAAAAACCCGGATCATGAAAGCAAAAAAAGATGGGCTCTCTTCCACCCTATTCGCTTAAACCCAACAGTGCTTTGGATATCTTGGACGTTCTGATGTCACCGCTCCACACAATGAAGGTCAGGTACACAACATATACATCAGCTATAACGTACAAGGTGCCAAACATTAAATTTCATTGGACTGCTTCATCTTTGTGAAGCTATGCCTAAATAAATGATATAGCCTTAGACCCCACAGTCATCAGCATCAGAGGGTTCCTATTAGCAATTTTCTCCTATCATTTATTTATTCTTATTTCATATAATCACTGAAACTGAAAACAGCTTGACATAGGCTTGCAATATTGCCGTCTCCATTTGGAAACAATTGCTGTTCCTGCTGAGGGATGATATTTGATGATTGATCAATGGCACAAACAACAGCATAACACTGTGGGTGGCATCCTGTTAGTGGCATATGCATATGTAAGTGTGGCTGACACAAGTATATAGGTATACTCCGTTAATAAAGTTGATGAGCTCCTGGGTATTAACTTTTTTAACAGAAAATCTAGTACCAGAAGTAGAAATAACATGAAAAGAATAGTGGTGGTTCCTACATCACAAAAAAGAACAGCAAATCAAAGTTTCAGTAAATGTTTTATCCAAAGGTAACATGTGAAATGAAATACATAGAGCAGGTCAGCATTGTATAAATAAACAGAAACATTTTGAACCTTCTAGAGACCACCTGAAAGCTTCTTAAAAAATGCATCTTTCACCAGCCTCCAGGCTTCATATAATTTCCATTTTAGTGCCCAGAATTACAGATTTATATGCTAACATGCTGGGGCAACCTAGTGAAGCAGGTTTACCTGCTCCCCACATTTTTTTTTCTGTTTTGCTGCCCACATGCTCAATAAGAGATTCTGTAGGAAGCTGCTGCTTGCCTTGTCTGTTGTAGGCAGGCACACACACAACCAGGATCAACTAGAAAAGAATCCCACTTTGTCCTAGCTCAAACTTCATTCATTGCATTGTTTACTCAGATACACTGCTGTAACCTGAGAATGGAAGTAATTTCTTCTTCAGCCTTTCTTCACCATTTTTCCAAGGCTAATGGTGCTAAAAAAAAAAAAACCCTCTCTCATTCTAGCTATTTTCTAACCCTCTGTGTCCCACTTGAAGCTCCCCCTGCACTGTCAAGGCCCAGGAAGGGTCATTACTGCTGTTGCATACTGGTGGGGAAGGGAGAAGCAGATAATGAAGATGCAGCTGGTCTGAGCTCTGAGGGGAAGGGAAAAGGAAAGTCCCTCTGTGAGTGCACCCTTGTTTCTTCTCCCTCCAAGCCAAGACAAGTTGCTTCTTCATTGTTTGAATTGCCTCCCCTCCCTCCCCGCTTCCAACTGCAGCAGGAGGAGCCCCTCCCAACATGGAGGGAGAAAACAAAACTACGTAGGCAGAGCATTAAGCTTTACCTGCTAAATCTAGGATTTCAGCTCGTGACTTGTATCCAATAAGGACAAAGTAATTGAGATAACAGATCTGTGTCTCTGGATTGCTCCCACTTCAAAAGCAAATAATCATCAAGGGGAGAGAGGAGGGTGGAAACCCCCAACATTTAGAAATCCAGTTTGTGCATTCAGTTCTCTACAACACTGCCCTGGGAAAAACTCTTCAACCTTGCTCATAATGGAAAGAGTACAGAATCCCTACTTCTCCCTCTAGGGATAGGAGAAAATTGTTTATTAAAGAGCATGAATTTAAAAGCAGTAGTAAGTTTTACACATTTTTGACACTGAAAGCATATTCACATGATTTCAAAATGTCTCTAAGAAAAAAAAGGGGGCCAAGATCCAATGGTGCACTACACTATCCAGCACCAATGGAATGAGGATGTTTTCCTACCAGACCTTCTAAGTGAGCCCTCTGTGGTGTTAATCCACTTTTCCCTCCCGCATCTGCACTCAAGCGGATTGGGGGGGGAGGTGACTTTGCTGTCCCCTTGAGAAGGGACTACATCACTAGCGTGCTGCTGGGGGGGGGGGCAGGCCAGGCAGGTCCTTTAAATTGCAGCTCCCCTCTCCCACCAGCCTCTTCTTTGTTGCTGGTAACTCACCCTCCTGCCCTTATTTGTAGTGCCCATAGTTCATCTCAAGTCCTGTCGTGTGGTCTCTTCATTTTGGGGGATGGGCAGCAAAAACTTATATCAAAACCTGTGGACCCCTGCCCATAAAAACCTGTCCTCAAGAGCAGGTTTTTAGGGGCAAGGGTCTACAGAAGAAACACAGAAGGGTGAGTTCTTCTGAAAGCAAGTGGGATCCAGCAGAAGTACACCATATAAATCCTGGCCAGAGATTGCTTCCAAATGGGAACAGTCAGAATTACAAAGCTCAGCAGCCTACATGAAGAAGTCCAGCTGGTGGTGCTTTAATTATCTCCTCTGCAACAATAAATTGCTCTTAATTTTATGGTTCTCTTATGTGAGTAGGCTGTTATGTGAATTAGGTGTACCATCTACATTTATCCTCTATACAGCAGTAAATAATATGCATGTAAGTTTTACTCAGCCCTCCATCATGTGTTATCCTTATGTGAAATAAAACTAATTCACTACACTCTTGCCTTTATCACCTGAATTTACTGCTTTTCAATCAGCTAAGGCCTTGAACTGTAAAAGGCACACTTTGAGAATCACACAAAAGAGGTCATAATTAGGCAGCAAAATCTAGAGGCTTAATGGTTTTAAGGCACTAGAGGGAACAGTGTATTTATTACACTAGCGCAGTATTCATCATTGTAACAACTTTTTCAGCTATCTGCAAGCATTCGTATCCAGGAGCTTACCTGTCAATTAAAAAAAAAATACTACTGGAAGAATTTCCCACTCATTTCAAAATCTCAAAGGTAGGATTTCCCCTTATTTTAATTCTTTTGCCCAAACCACATTGTTACCACCGCGTTCTGGTCTGGCCTTAGTGAGCCAAAGATATCATTTTTGATATCATAATTCGGCCTTCTGCTACCGGCCAAGTGTTTGTGAGTCCCCGCCGAACAAGCGCGAAGCTAGGCATGGATGACACTTGTTGCTCCTCCAGATGTTGCCAGATCTGCTTCAGGGGGAGACCTCCCGAAACAAACACCTCAATTTCAAATGCACAGTAAAACAAAAGGACTCTCTGCCTGAGAGAGCACCCTGGCGAGCTAGGCACTTAACGGCCGAGCTAGCTGCATCTACATACCAGCCATACTATTGTCAAATCGGCATATAATTCAATCATGTAAATTCTGACCTTTTGGACGCTTTGTCTCCAGCCCAAACCTTATTGTTCTCACCAGAGACCAGTCTAGCCTGCGGTTGTTCCTTTCCCTATAAAAACCCCCAGTTTTGATAGTTCAGTGGACTTTGCTGGACCTGGCTGAACTCCACTGGAACTCTTGCTGAATCACCAGCTGAAATCACTGAGCTCCCATTGGATCTTCTTCCTCGCCTCGCTGCTGCTTGGTCCAGCAGATTCCCCTTGGCCCCTATGCCGGGTTTCCTCCTCTTCAATTGGTGTTTCCAGGACTTCGGACAGGTGGCGTATCGCCCATTCCCCAAATTCTCTTTCTTTCCTTTTCTAGTTAGGAGTGTGTTTGTGTTTTTATTATTTTTATTTAATAAATATTGTTAGTATTTTGAAACTGCTTGACTCCTCACTGACCTGAACCAGTGTACATAGGATAAAAGATCCCGTTGCGTTGCCCTGCTTCTCGTTAGCCAAGAGAGTGCTCCAGATAATTTCTCCATTTTTGCTAGGTTTGTTTGGCATTTGGGCACCCCTCCCCGGACCCCCAATTTACAGGGTAACAACATGATGCATCTCATTCAAACTACTTCTGGGAGAATCAGCTAGCTGAAAATATCCAATTTGTCAACAGGCTTCAATATATTTTTTTAAAATAGTCATACATTACTCCTAAGCCAATGTGGTCTATTGGTATGAATGTCAGACTAGGATTCTGGGAGAATCACCACTCAGCATGGAAGCCCATTGGATAACAATGGGCAAGCCACACTCTCTCAGCCTCAGAGGAAGGCAATGGCAAACCTCCTCTTAAGAAATCTTGCCAGGAAAACCCCATGATATGGTCACTGTAACTTGAAGTCAACTTGAAGGCACCTAACAAAAACAATACATGCTCTCAGGGAATTTATGCATAAAAATGGTAAGACAAAAACAAAGTATTATGATTAACATCCTCCCACAGAAGGTGCAACAATTGCACTAAAAAAGGCTTGGAGAAAACAGGTGACTACGGCAAGAGTCACCTCAAGATGACAGGCTGGAAAGCATTTGCCTCTGGTGTAAAAGAACTCCTCTGTTCCTTCTTTACAATGTGGTACATATGATTAACATAGCCAGGCTAGGATAAAAATGAATACGTTTACAGGGAAGTTGACCTTTAGGAATTTATTTGCCCAGTTCCAAAACAGCATTTTCAGTGCTCAGGCTAGGTCAAGACAGTTGTTGAAATGGTGCGTTTCTCTTTGATTCTGTCAAGGTTGTTTCACTTCTTTATGGAGCTTCTGGAGAAATATGATATTGTGCTCTAGGGCAGGCCTAAAGATCTTGTGACCTACCATGCTGAATACAACTGAATTCCCAGCAAGTTCCGTATGAGAAATGTTTCCCTCTTGCTGTTTCCAATAACAGAGAGACAGTTGAATTCCGGGCAGATCATCATGGCTGTGCTGTGAGAGTCAGCGTGATGTAGTGGTCTAAGCATTGGACTACAGCTCTGGAGACTAGGGATTAAATACCTGCTTGGAAATGGAAACCCACCAGGGTGATCTTGAGCAAGTCACATTCTCTCAGCCTTAGATAAAGACAAAGGCACAAACCCCCTCTGAAGAAATCTCTCCAAGAAAATCCCATGATAGGTTTGCCTTAGGGTTGCCATAAGTCAGAAACAACTTGACGGCACACAACAACAACTCCTTTGTGAACCTTACATGTGCTTTAATATGATAGTCTAAGGCACCAAGTTATGTAGCAGGGAAGCCTTAACCCAATGGCTCAAGCAGTAGATTCCAGCCACTTTCCTCTCTGCCTCTCAGTAACAATTCTCAAACCAAGGGGATTTCCAGTTCAATCTCTGTTATAATACAGTACTACCCATAATGTGGTCAGAGACAAAACTGCAGCTCTTTACTCTGGTCAGGCCTAAAAGGAACCCAGAGGGACCTCTCTGGTTTCTACATAACTCATGCCAATTCTATGTATCTTAATCTGAGTCATCTGTTGAATGGAGTAACACTACAGATATTTTCATCTGATTCTTGACCTCTGGCCTGTCTTTTGACTCCTGACTCTTGTTTGTGACTTGGTACCAAATCGCCAGTCCAGTTTTTTGACAACCTCTCTGACTTTGACCTTTGTTTTGCAAATTTCAGAGTCTAACCTCCACCCTCTCCATAAACTTACTGTACATTGTGCCTCTGCTCCATTCAAACCTCATGTATCTTTGTCAGAATCACACTTCAAAGGCTGGTGAAGGTGGATTTATACTAATAGGATAAAAATCTGGAAATAATTTGCTGGCTAGATACATAGGCTACTCACATTTAACTAACAGTGCATATTAATAAATGAATCAGATTCCAGCTGCAGCTTGCCACAAAGCTAGACCTTAGGTCTGACAGACACAATATTTGTAATGAGGCCAGTGTGGTGCAGTATGGTGTAGTGTGGTGTAGTTGGCCATAGAAACCCACTGGGTGACCTTGGATGTGTCACATGCTCTCAGCCCCCAGAAAACCTTGTGATAGGGTCACCTTAGGGTAGCTGTAAGTCAGAAACGACTTGAAGGTACATAATAATGAATGAGGAAACAGACAAATATGCTCGCTTTTACTTTCAGGTGCCTGTGTAAGCCAGGGCACTGATACTTACTTAATGGTGACTGAATTCAAATTATTCTGGCTGATGGAATGTGATGAAGGGATTATATACACACAAGGCAAGCTGATCCTATACAACACCATATCAAATGGTGAGGAAAACTGTGCCATCTACAAGATTTGCAATCAGTGATAGAATTCTCATAACTTGGGAAGGCTCACATACACATTGTGATAACACTGGTTTTCATATCCAACTTGCTCCTTTTGAAAGATTCTGTTTTTCTTTATTGTCAACACTCTAAAGGACAAACAAGAGGTCCACCACATGAGATGAATGGGAGGGATTCTGAAAATCTGCAAATGGATGTAGGACACCAAAGATCTCTACTCTCTCTTAATCCCCTCTCCCCGCCCCATGACCAAGTGGCTATGATTGTGGCGGATACTGTAAATTATACCTGTCACAGATGTAGGGAGAGTGTTTGATTTTTTCAGCTGTTCTCTGCGTTCAAGCCTTGACATAGCAGTCTCAACCTTCTTCTCCTCTTCTGGGGCTGCAGGCTTTAGCAGTGTACTTGTCCTGCTGGCGCTTTTATTATCTGACTGAGTGTTTACACTGGTCTAATATAAAGCACAAAAAGGAAAAGTTCAACAATGCCTACTCAGAGGGCAGTACATATAAGCTTGCTATGTTTCTGATGACTAATTTATTTGTGTATTTATTTATGGGCTAATACTTGACCCAATGTGTTACCAATGCAACAACAACAAAAAATAACAACAATAACAACAATAACATTATTCTTATTCTTATTTATCATTATTATTATTATTTAAAGACTATACAACTCATCAGTAAAACACATTAAAATATCTGTGATAGTCTAAAACATGCAGTAATCTGAATTCCACTCTAGTCTTCTTCAGTCTCCAGATATCTAGCAGAACAAGAGCGTTTAACTTTTTTTTTTAATTCTCTTTAGAGTTATAATAGTAAGGGCCATATTCTTTTATGGCACTTTTCACCAGCTTTGGGGCCTTTTCCCTCCAGATGTGTGGGTTAGCACTTCTCATAATCTTCAGAACACAGCACATGTGGAGGTTATCAGGTCAAGGAAAGATGCCTTATGCTATAAGGACCTTTCCACATATCCATCATAACTGTCCAAAACCATCCCCACCCCAGCCTTTAGTCTGGATCTGTGTTTAGATTGAGTCTAGCCATTTATATCAGGTGTTGGATGGTGGAAAAAAAGGGTCAAGAGAAGAAAAACTGTAGAAGACTGACTCCAAGACTGAGTTGTTGCAATGACACAGTTTTCTGGACAAAGCTCATGTAGTGTCCAAGGACAGAGGAAGCTGTATATCATTGGAGATAACAGTTATAGCAAGCAGCAAATGCATGCACCCTGTGCTTCCTTGGGGACAACATAACAAGCAGAGATATTCTGTTAGAAAGAGTGACCCAATACCCAATTCACATGCTGTCAGTGGGAACTGGCATACTTACAGATAAAACAAATGCATTCAAAAAAAAAAAAGGCAATATTTTGCTGGCCTCCATCTATCACAATCATCATTTGCTTAAACACAAGGCACGGATTAGCCTTTTTGGTGTTTGTACATCTTGTTCTTACCCTCTTACATCTTTTATTAAATATTTTCAATTATTTTTATCATGTATCATCAAAAATGTTGCATTGATCCCTCAAAATCTCAAATTGTACTTAGAATCAAGGATTTGGGGATTTTTCTGACCTGTCTTCTTCCCTGCACATAAATTCTTATATTGCACATAAATTTATTACATATTACTGGGTGAAAGCAATATCCAAACCACTTAACTTAATTGTTTTATTGTCAAAAGTTAAACCTTTTCTAAACTCTGAAAAAAACTGCAAAAAAAAAAGCCTTCATACCATGTTAGTTAGTTTTCTTTTTAAAATCTTCTTTACAGACTTACATTTTCTTTAGCGAGTTTCTCAGCTTGCTTTGCCTCCCTAGCTTGTCTCCTTTCCTCTCTGGTTGCTTGCTGCTCTCGAAAACCCTTCTGCTTCTGCAGCGCTAATGTGATCCAGAGCGGCTGTGCAGATTCAACTTTTTCCATCAGTTTCGAGCCATCTATGGAATGCCTGCTCTGCAGCACTGGCCTTTCTAGAAGACAGAGGACAAAGCATTTGAAAAACAGAGACATAGCTGCCATTATATTATATTCAACGAAAACTATTTAAAAAGGAGGTCTTGCCCTGCAGTCTGTCAGAGGTGTGGCTTAGCTTCCTGTCTCCTAAACTGCAGGTAAATTGCTAAATATTGCCAGACTCAGATAAACAGTCAAAGCACACTATTTTCAGACGTTGCTTAAATGCACATTGTCTTGGACACCCTGTGTACTAAATGCCAGCACTTACTGCTTCTGATCTAGCCATCCAATTTTGAAGTGTATTCCAGGGTTTGATATGGGACCTACCTTCCGTTGACAGAAAGGCTCTAGTCATAGAAGGTGTCTTTTTCGATGTCCTACCCACCACTGCCACACCATGGCTCATCTCATTCAGCAGACTCCTCAAACCTTCTACATAACATTTTCTAGAGGCTGGCTGGATTTCTGTGAGGAGTGAGGTGAGGTGAGTTCTGCTTCTGCCAGCTTAGTTGCAGCCATTTAAATATGGATCTCACCTCACATTTGTCTTTATCTCTTAGCATTCCAGCATAAGTGGCTTTTTGTGTAAATAAATAAATAGGCAACAAAATCTGGCAGGTACAAACTCATCTGCCTCCATAGCAATGCCCTGTCTTTTTATGAAGAAAAAAAATCCCTCACAGTAGAATATTAATCTCAGGATTCATTCTCTCTACCACTAAAGAGTGTATCTTATTTCTTCTTTCAAAATCAACAAGCCAGTAAACAGACTATCTTATAGCACAGTTATTTTCTCTCAAAGTAAGGGGTAAAAATATTTGTTTCTAGTCAAATCAGATGTGGCTCCTGTACAGAACTTTAAAAATGCTGTGACTCTTTCTCCTTGGTTATGAGTTTAACTACATTCTCCTGCAGAAAAAAGCCTCGATGAGATGTCAGTGCAGCAAACTTTTTCAAAACATTGTTAGCAATTCTTTGCATCCTCACATCTCAATTCAAGCTGTCCTAGAAATGTCAAAACTAGTTTAATCTCTGAGCATCTGTGTGCACCAACATATCCATCTATTTCTGGAAAGTGTGGGGGTTTAATTTTGGAATTATTTGATATGCTATTTTGGGGTATTAGAGCAAACTTTTCACTTTGTAAATGTCATGTAGAACAAAGAGTTTAGGTGTCCACACACTGGATGCCTGCCGAAAAGACTTACAATTTGATGCACCAGTCTTTAGCCCCCAGGGGTCCACGGACACATAAAATGCCTCCACTAACAAGGGCTTCTTCATTCCTTTTAATGGGACAGGAAGTGCCGCATAAACAAATGGCTTATGCAGAACGCCACTGAAGTGAATGAAGACTACTGTGCACACCAACTCTGTAGGTACTTTACACATAAGTGACTCTGCATTTGGGCATTGGACTTTATTGGAATCAGTATGTTCTGATGAAAATATGATCATGAATAGAGTAGATAATTATGAAAACTATGCATTATACAAAATCTGAGTTATATACATTTGCTGCAGTTTTTACAATCATGTAGCTTTCCAAAGAGAGCCAGCATTGTGTAGTGGTTTGAGCATTGGACTAGAACATTGTGAGACCATGGTTTGACTACTCACTCAGCCACGGAAAGCCACTGGTGACCTCAGGCAAGTTACACTCTATTAACCTCTGAGGAAGGTAAAGACAAATCTACTGGAACAAATTCTGCCAAGAAACCCCATGATAGGGTCACCATAGGGTCAAAATAAGTCAGAAATTATTAGAAGGCATACGACGACAACAACAACAACAACAGCAACAACAACAACAACAACAAAGGTCTCAAAAAAACCTGCTGTGGCTGAAGCAAATGTATACAACCAGGAATGTATATACTACTATTCCATGTTCTAATGTCAATAACAAGCACAGGGATCTGAAACAGGAATTTTGGAGCTAGAATTTATACACACATATGCATCACAGTGATGCAGAGCTGAAAGTCTGTTGGGATGTGGGATGGTGCAAGAAACTGTCCCTATGAAGTCTCATCTAAAATGAGTGGCTGGAGTTCTGGATAGGAATTGCATCTTTGGGTATTTCTGCACTACACTGTTATCTTGCTATTGTTCCACTTTAAACATCCTGTGGAATTCTGGGGTTTGTAGCTTTACTGAGGCCAAAGAGCAATCTGGCTGAGAATTCTAAATGCCCCTCCCTAAATTGCAAACACCAGAATTCCACAGGATGTTGAAAGCAGAATAATAGCACTATAACAGTGTAGTGCAGAAATGCCCTTTGTAACTGGACTTAAATATGCAGGAATTAGAACTGATCAGTTTTGTATGCAGTAGAGGTCTGTGATTACATTACAATGTAGCAGATCCAGCAAAGTATCTGACACACAGTGCACAATGCGCATTGTGCCACTATGCACATTGGGCACTCTTTCTAGTGTCCCAGTGTACATCTTTGCAATTCACTAACAGCATTTCTTAACATCTCTGCTACTTAGCTAAGTATACATAAAGTTACATTAAGTAAAAGATGATATAGGATTCCAGCAGTTGTTTTTATCCATGAAAATCATCACTATACAACATTTACGAATGAAGAACACAGACATGTGTGAAATCATGGCTAGTGTATTATTGAGAACATGCTGCTGGCATACAATGATGAAAACATTAACAAAACAACAACCAAGATACCTGTTTGAGACTGACATCATAATAGACTTACATTTAGGAGCTGCACTTTTGCCTACCTTTCCTTAGTGGCTCTGGCTTTTTCTCTGCTTTCTCTCTCCATGGCATGGTGATGGATGGGAAAAATGACTTCTTCTCCCTAGACTCTTCCTCTTCGTTCTTGTTTTCTTCAGGTGCTTGTGAAGGCAGAGCACTTCCTTTAGCTTCAGCTTTCCTCCAGGCACTATCTGTTTCAGCTTTACCCACTCTTTGCCCTAATGATTCACTTACAGGGGGCCTGCGCATTTTTGAGAGAGGAGATGATGGTGGAGTTTGGCTGGTGGGCTTTGGAGCTAATGCAGGTTTTTGTGGGAGTGGTGATTTACAAACTGACTTCTCTACACTAGGTACAGACACATGACTGCTTGTTGGTAGAGATACTAGGGCAGATGTACTACAGTTCTGATGAACATTAGCTGATGAGGTTTTTCCAGAATTAACAATGACATCCTTTGTCTCCTGGCTAGGAGATTTACCTGCCTTTGAAAAAATATTATTTGCATCTTGTTCACTCTCTGGGGTGACAAGAGGAGTTGGAATACCATCAAAACTATCTCCTGCACTGTACCTTTTCTTCTTCTTTTGTTCTGCTTGCTGATCATAGTGAAAACGCAAGGAATAGTTGGTCCTTCTCAATTTTACACCAAATGGGGACACATTTTCTTCTCCATTTGGTGAAACTGGTCCAGTTTTCTTGTAGCAACATTCTGCTGAGCTTCAACATCAGAAGTTTCTGAATGGGATATTTCTTTACTTAGTGTGCCACTTGGAACAAGAAAAGATGGAAGATCTTTGGCAAACTTACAACCCTCTGTGTTATCTGCCACCTCATGATGCACTTCAGTTTTACCAATAGGCAATCTAGGTACATTCACTACATCCATCAGTGCCTCAGTATGAACTGTCTCTCTGTTTGCATCAACAGTGAGTGGACCCAGTTCTTTTGCTGCTGTGTTCTCTACTTCAGTGCCAACTTTACTCTCAGTACCTGCATTAGATTTT
The DNA here is from genome assembly GCA_948472985.1 of Iguana delicatissima. Taxonomy (NCBI): domain Eukaryota; kingdom Metazoa; phylum Chordata; class Lepidosauria; order Squamata; family Iguanidae; genus Iguana; species Iguana delicatissima. The sequence continues at coordinate 1,190,732 of CAOKZL010000186.1, forward strand.
GAGAGTTCTGAAAACTTTTGCCATGCTGGAGTTATGGAAAACTTTGCATTTGCAGACAAAGTCTTCCGTAAATTACTGTGTGAACCACCACGCCCTTTAGGTGTCCAGTCATCACTATGCCTACTGAGGTTTCCTTTCTCTTTCTCATGTTTACCACTTTCTGCATTTTTCAAGATTTTTGACCTAATTGAAGCCCACTCAGCTAATACAGCCTGGTTACCCGACGGATCTTGAGCATGCTTCATTTTACTGCTGCTAGGTTTGGCATCAGGAGATTGTTTCTGAGAACTCTCTGCTGAAGCCACATCCACCATTTTTCTTTCTTCTGTTAAGCCAAGTAAAGATTTACAAGCTGTATCTTTTATTTGATTAAGGTTTACTGCAGTGCCACAGAGCTGTGCTCCAGTGACCAAAATTGCTGTATGTGGGACACACAAAGAGGTTGGGAGATCATGTGAACTTTTGATACATTTGGGAGTCTTAAATTCTCTTGTGGTGGAAGGAGCTGGTGTCTCTTTAACAGGAGTAACTGGGCTCAGATTAACTTTCTGAAATATAATTTGTTTTTCACCAGATGATACTTGAAAGGTGAATCCCCTGGGCATAGTTTGCCTTGCATCAACTTCCTGCCATCTTAGTTCTTCACCAAGAATCCTTTCCTGCTCCTGAGCTTCAGTGTTCCTTCTCTCACTGTGCCTTGGGGCTTCTTCTTTCTTCTGCCCTTTGTCTGTCTGTTCTGACTTTTGTTGGCTTGCTTCTTCTTTACGTGGAGGTGCCATCTTTACAGTTTCCAATTGTTTCTCTTTGGCGTTCAAATTTTTGTCCAGTTGCAATAGAAATAATTTGTCCTGTTCTTTCAGTTTTTCCATTGGCTGCAGTCCTTCTAAATTCAGTGTTTTTTGTTCTTCTAGTTTTTGTCCCCTTTCCCTTTGTATCAAACCTTCCTGCTGCATTCTTTTTTTGTCCAATGGTGGTTTGAATTCCACTGCTTCACATTTCTCATGCTTTGCTGACCTAACTTGCCTCTCAGATTTTTCTTGCTTTTGTTCATCATTGCTCATTTGCTCTCCCTTCAGATTCTCCTTTTGCTGCTCTGGTCTCTTTTGCTTCTCCAGCTTCATGGTTCTTCCCTTCCTTTGCAAACCATCTTCACCTTCTAGATTTCTAATTTGTTCTTGTTCTTTTTGCCTCTGCCCTGTTCTTTGCCCTTGAAGTACTTGTTTGTTCAGTTCATCATGGTTTTCAGTCTCATGTATTTCTTCTCCCAGCTCTTGTCCTTCCTTCCTTTCTGAATCCTGATGCTTTTCTTTTTCTTCTTCCCATTTCTGTGTGTCTTGTTCTTGCCTCTTGTCTTTCCATCCTTGCTGGAACAGCTTGTCAAAACTTTTTTTCTCTTTTATTTCTCGATGTCTCTTTTGTTCTTTTTTACCCTCAAATTCTGACTGTTTGACTTCCTCCCATTCTCTCTGTTTTTGCTCTTCTTGGTGGCTTTGGGCCTCTACTTCACATAGTCTTCGTTCTTTCCATTGCCCTTGTGCTTCCAGTTCACGCTGATTTTGCTCTTCCTGTTGCTTTTGTGCCTCCAATTCATGTTGTCTTTCTTCTCCCTGTTGACTTTGTGCCTCCATTTCATGCTGTCTTTGCTCTTCCTGTTGCCTTTGTGCCTCCAATTTGCATTTTCTTTTTAATTCCTGTTGCATTTGTGCCTCCAATTCTCGTTGCCTTTGCTCTTCCCATTTTCTTTGCACTTCCATTTCACGTTGTCTTTGTTCTTCCTGTTTCCTTTGCACTTCCATTTCACGTTGTCTTTCCTCCTCCTGTTTCCTTTGTGCCTCCATTTCACGTTGTCTTTGTTCTTCCTGTTTCTTTTGTGCCTCCAGTTCACGTTGTCTTTCCTCCTCCTGTTTCCTTTGTGCCTCTTGTTCACGTAATCTTTCCTCCTCCTGTTTTCTTTGTGCCTCCAGTTCATATTGTCTTTGTTCTTCCCATTTTCTCTGTGCATCCATTTCATGTTGCATTTCCTCCTCTCGTTTCCTTTGTGCCTTTAGTTCAAGCCGTCTTTGTTTTTCCTGCTGTTTTTGTGCCTCCAGTCCACATTTTCTTTGTCCCTCCTCTTGACTTTGTGCCTCCAGTTCTCTTTGTTTTTGTTCCTCTAGTTCCTGATGTTCGCATTCTGAGTGCATAGGTTCCTCCAGTTCCTGAGATCTCTCTTCCTTCTTTTTTTGTTCTTCCTGTCCTTGGTCCCACTGCCTCTGAACTTCTTGAGGAATTGGCTCTTCGTGACTTTTCTTCCTTTTTTGACCCTTTCTGTCTTCCATTTTTAAAAACTGCTCTTCTTCCTGAAACTTCTGCTTTTTCCCTTCTTGTTGCCCTTGATCTTCCTCAAATTCTTGAAGTCTTTTGTTTTCCATATGGCTTTTTACTTCTGCTCCAACCATTTCTATTATTTTCTCAGTCTCAAGCTTCACCCAATGATCTTCTGGTTTTCTCTTGCCTTTTGCTTCCTGTTCATGGTTTTCTCTATTGTGAATTGGCTTGTCTGTACGATAGTCATCATGTTTTGAGACTTTATCGTCATGCCTTATTGGTTCTAGGATTTCTGGTTCAAATTCAATTACTGACACACTGTGTAGCTCCTAGCATCAGAAAACAAAAACAGATTTAGTCGACATTTTAAATTATCCTGTACAGTGTAGTTGACTGATACGTTGTAAATTAATTATACTACATGCTTGGAGTTCCTTATCCTTTTATTTTTCAGATCTTTCACCATATACAACGGAACATCAATGAATAATAAAATATATTCAGGCAACCAAGTAATGAGTCATCAAAATACTTCATCAATGGAATTATATTCTGAAAAGGAAATAGAAGATCACAAGGAGCCTTAGGATATAGCCAACAAAGAAACACTTATCATCCTGGTGGAACTGTAGCCGCTTGCAGCTTGAAAACAGCATGCCATCAGTCTGTGTTTCAATTCCTGTGACTATTGGACTATGCTGGGCTGGGATCATTGCTGAGTCACCTATGCATAGGTTTTCTACTAATAAGTAAGTCAAGGGGTGTGTGCCTGTACTATTTAAGTATGTTCTGTAGTGCAAAGCAGCTGTGAATGAGGCTTTGTAAGATGAAAGTCACAGTCCAGGATTCTCTTGGTGGTATACACTTGTGTAACCTGGAGTTTTGTGTGTCTGTTTGGACACTGGAAAGAATGATATTCAACACTTCCTTGAACAATACTTCCTCTGCTGCCACAGAAGCGAGCTTTGAAGCACTGGAGCACACTCCCCCAGGTTTTTATTGGCCTGAGGAAGGTAGGAGGTGCTTAGTTTGTATGACAATGTTTCTTTCTAGTCTTCTTAAGAAAATATTTTTATTATTCTTTTGTACCTGGCGAACAAATAGCAAAAACAAAGCAGACAGCTGCCAATCACCTCATTTTAATAACACATGTTAATCTAATGACAGTTCTCAGATAATTTTATCTTTCTATCTTTGTACAGCTGAGAAGTCTATGCAGTTGTATTTTGTGGACAAGGCATGAACCAGTTGGCCATGCTAGCAAAACAGTATGAAGGCACCAATGGAGGACTAAGTGGCATGGGGTTAGAAGGAAGCTGTCTACTTGCTTAAAAGATGGATGCTATTGTAATTCACATGATTGAATTTCTATGCAGCGAAGATAAAAATTGACTTTTGTTTAATACTGTGCCTGACTGCTATGAAGTTCCTCCCATATTTGAAGCAAGAATATTCCCAAGACCAATCACTGTAGCAAAACTCATGAAGTTTATTTATGCTTATTGATTACAAATTTTTTCCCACACATTATATGGACTATTATGTCAGATGCTTTGTCTGAAACATACCTATACTGTACTCTTATACCATATACCTGGGAGTAAACTCCATTGAACTAATGAAACTTATTTCTGAGTAGGCAGGTAGAGGGTGGCACTATTATACTAGAAAACATATTTATGGCTTAAGATAAGCATTTTATCTTTTCAAAGTGTATCTATTCAGAAATACAAAATGATTAAACGAAGACAATAGCACGTTTGGGTGAGATCTGGAGGGTAACACGATAGCGCTGCAGTCAGTATTTCAGGTGACCAGAAGTACTGCTATCCCACTTGTCACCTCTTAGCCCCTTGAGCAGAAAATTTGTGGTGCACCAAGGTCTTTGGAAGGGGGTCAGTGGGGAACCCAGAGGCTACACTGGATTCCCTCCCAGAGACTCACGCAGCTCATAGACCATAGGGCTCACATAAGTGTCTTAAATAATGCCATGGGAATAGTGGTCGGTGGTCTTCATATCAGTATGGCAATAATTTAAGGTTAAAGGTGTTGAAGCCTATCCTCAAAATCCAGGATGCTGAACTTTGGACAGCTCCTTTAAAAGCTGAACATGAATTCAGAGCATATTTTCCATCTGACTGATGTGGAAGTCGCCAGCTGCCATCACATGAAAATACAAGAACAGTGTTGGTACTTCCAAGAAAAGGTCTTTCTTAGTCCAGCATCTTCAATCTTAACAGTCAACTAACTGACTACAACACAGAAATTAACTAGTGGTGAGGTGACTATCCTTGGTGATTTTAAAGGTATGGTAGCCCTAAACACAGAGGTTCTTTTCTTACATGATTAGCATCTGATGTCTTCTATGGAAGTTGTTATCAGCCTTTGGTCTACCAGGTAATCATGTTTTGCACTTCAACTTCCAGAGTTCCTATCCACTGGTCATGCTGCTTGGGACTTCTGGAAGTTGATGTCCAAAACATGTGGAGGACCAAATGTTAGGAAACATTTCTCTAAGGAAAATAACAATGAAGATTATTCTGGTATCAGTAAGCTAACTGGTTATCACTGCCTATACTTTCTGTATTTCAGTTTTCCCTGATCTTTCACATTTACAGTCTTCCCGCTCCTCCTTTCCCCACGCCCTGTAATTCAGGACAACATTTCATGCGTTTGATGAACTATAGTACATAAAAGCTTTTACCACAGTAAATCTGTTCTGTCTACACCTACCCCATGTTCACATCCTATGTACTTCTCCTTCCCTTTTTTCTTCTTTTTTGTAATCATAGTTTTAAAATCCAGTAAAATAAATTAAAAATGATAAAACTGTTATTTTTTTTTAAAAAAAATCTGTTACCCTGTATAGTGAAAACTTACCATTTCTATTGCAATACACTATTGTTCTGGGGAAAAATGCTTTAAAAAGAAAATAAACTGTATCTAATTGCCTTTTTCTTTTCCAAAATCTCACCAGTTTGTTGTACAGGTCTGGTACTCTATGATGAGCAGAATTGTTTCTTAGTGACCAGGCCAAGGCATGTTATCAAAATTAATTTGTTTGGTTCTTTTTATCCACTTGTAGATCACAATTTGATCAACAGTTTGTGGATATGTAGGTAATTTTTTTTAAGTGGCTAACAATGCCTAGGGATTTATTTCTGAGATTCAGTCAGTGGCCATCATAGCTTCTCACGACAATGAAAGTTCCAAATTTTGTGATGTCGTTTCATGCACGTGAATAATGAATAATGTATTGTTAGATCAGAGTAAAATGTTGCATAAAGTCCTGTGTGTCCCATGACAATAAAGTGCAGACATTTTTTCAGTTTTTGACTACAGAAATCTATTCAATACCTTTGATAATCCTCTGTGTTTTGTGGAAACCCTTTGATTCTTTGGCTTGACAGAGAGTTTGTGCTTTGCTGCGCTGTTATCCAGGTGAGCAATCACCAGGGGAATTGCATCAAGGTTGACTGTTTCAATTGTGCCAGAGGGTGAATGGTGTCTTTTTGGCCGAGATGATGACTTCACTGGAGTAACCTGTACATATCACACGTAGAGGCCAACTTGATTTAAACAACAGAATTCATGGATTTAAAACAACAACAACAAAATTAAATCTAACAGCATTTCCAAAAAGAATTCAAATAAAAATTCAGATGTTTCCTACTGCAGTTACCAACCATACTAGCATAGCAATTCACTTCTCTTTCATTCAAGCTGCTGCTGAGAACCAAAGACTCCCTAGCAACCTGGCAAATCCAGATTCTTGTAGACTCCAGGCAAGAAATAACTCTACATTCAAGGGAAGTGAATAATTTGTTTACTACCACACCTGAGTAGGCAATGTGGTGCCCATATACTCCTCCCCCTGAGCCCATAAAGTGCCTTGTTGATAACTGTGATTCTAAAAAACAAATCATTTCTATTTAAATTTCAATAATGTGGTGGTTCAAAGGCCTCCAGTTGCCCAACATCTAATTTACCCTTGCCACTGTAATTTACACGGCTTCCAACTGGATATTGGTATAATGGTCAAAACAGAAGAACAGTGTTAGCCATCCTTTGTTTTGTTCCTTACTAATTCCATATTAACATTAACAGCAAATTAAGTAGCTCATATTCCCAGAACCTCCAAAACCATAAACAGTATTCAACATCATGACAAAAGTAGCAATAACTAGTGATATGAAAAACAATCAGTCCAGGTTTCTTTGTGTTTCTTTGAATTCAACTTGCATTCCCATCCTGTACTTTGATCATAGATTTGAAACTTTGTGTTTTGCTGCTTCTCACAGGGAAATTTGTTAGCATTTTCTGAAGAACAGACCTTTGCTTTATAAAAATGTAAGCACGTTTTCACGTACAACCAAACAACATACTGCAAGCCTCACAGATAAGCAAATATGTTAAACAAGGGCCCTTTTCACATGGCATTTTCCATGCGAAAGGGCACCTGGAGCGTCGCGTGATTGTGAGGAGCGATCTGCATGATGCACTCACTATCGCGTGATGCTCCAGGGGCCGGCAGGCGCTGATCGCGCACCTTTTCATTTTTGGCTAGAAGCCGAAAATGGTGTGGGATCGCGCATTGCTCCCAGGCCCCGTGCACACTTACCTGGCGTGCAGAGCCTCCAGAACCACGCCGGTTGTGCTTTCTGCCCCTGCACAGCCCAGGCTGCACTGCGGAAGGAAGAGGTGGGGGGTCTCGCATGAGCAGGTAGCTCATGCAGAGCTGAAGGACCCCGGATGCGAGAGCCTCTCACCAGAGGCTGCTCACATGATCCCTGCACCCCAGCGCCGGAAGAAGGTAAGGCACGGAAAGGGCCAAGCATTGGTATCCTGTTAGTTAGACCAAAGCAGAGCAGACCCATTCAGTCAATTGTTGAATGGTGAGTCAACACATAGATAACTCTAACGGATTTAGTGAGTCTGCTCTGGTCAGAACCAAAAGGATTTAAGCTAAGCTGTACTTCATCTCACAAGGATCCTAAGGAGATTAAAAATGGGAAATTTCAGTGGGTATCTGAAAATCACCCAATTATTTTTTTAAAATCTCTAGCTAGAGATTTTAACATTTAATGAACAAGAGATGAAAAGATTTTGCTGTGGGCATTCTTGGTCAAATCCTTAGCATTTTTCTTTAAAAGGAAGAACTTGGATGAATTAGAACTCATAAATGTTAGTTTCTGGAAATACAACTCTCAGAATTCCCAGTCAACTTGGCCACTGGTCATTAACCATTAGCTTTTATATGACAGTTTGTTTTATCTTTAAAAATTATTATTTCCCTTCTGATTAAAAAAAAAAATCCTGATAGAGAAGTTTGAAATTTAAACATTTAGGAAGGGACACTTGTTAATTACCTTACTAAGGTTAAGTTTATATTAACTTGTAGTCTCATGCAAAATTAGATTAAATTGCCTTTTAGTCTAATATTTGTTTGCCCTTGTCTAATCAACTCATTAATTGCTTTGCAGAAATCAGGTAACAATGTCAGCAAGGTAATAGCAATGGCAGCAGAAAGCACAGAATAGGTAGTTTCATTCTGGAGTATAGCATTATTCATATTTTGAATATTCTATGTTTACCTGAGGTTCTGCAATTACACTTCACTGGAGTCTGAAAACCATAAATAAGCTTAATTTGGCCCCCAACCACAACCTTCTACTTCTTGGCCCTCATGTCTTCCTTCGCAAACATTTAAGAATTGGATGAGAGAATTTCATCAGGCGCAGACTGCTCCATCACAATGACATGGTAATGGGAAAAGCTTTTTCTACTCTGTCCTCTTCTTTTAGCCACTTTGCCTATAAGCTTTCTGTGTTTATAGCTTCTCTCCTTCTCTCTTTCCTAGAACCTCATTTCAGCCAAAAACTTCCCTGACTGCCCATCTAGCAACAGAATACAATGTTGACTTTGGGAATGAACTTGGAACAAGTTACAACAAGGGCTGCACAACTTACTCACCTCAACCCCAAAACAAATAGATCTAATTCAGACCAATCTGGATTGAGTCCAAATTGAATTTGAATCAAGGCCAAATCAGTCTGAATCACTTTGGGTTGATTTGACAATCCAGACAGCAAAGGAAAACCATACAATGTGCCTCCAAACCAACGTAAAACAGCACCATGCAAGTAAAGACTGAAGTGGAGAACGGGTGACAGGGAGGAGTCACAGACAGCAATCCCTGCGCTTGTGGGGAAAATATTCTTCAGCCACAGTATTTTCACAGAAGGGATGTATTCTTTTTCTCTCTTCTATTTTCTTACCCAAGGAGTCAAGTTTCTGAAAGAGCTTTGCTGGAATCTGATGTCAGTTTGTTGACCATACCTGTGCTACTCCTTTCTTCCTTGTGCCGCTAACTATATGTCAACATCCTTCTCCCAACCATTTCATAAGCCAGCTTCATCCTTAGTTTACTCTTTATAAATGTTTTTCTTTTGAATAAGCATGCGTATTGGTCTCAGCAGTTTTACTGGGAATGGCATTTCATTCATCCCCTCCTCCATTTTGCCGTTAGAATTTTTTTTTTAAATTCAGATTGATTTTAACTTCAGCCTGCTGAAAAGATTGAACACATGATAGTAACCATATTACTAAACTGTTTATTTGAACAAATTTTAAATGTCTGTAACACATAACCTCATGGACCTATTGATCTGTAATCTGGTAGGGCCAAGTCCCCTGGAAGAGACTATTACGTCACAAAATTTAATGCAGGTTTTTTTTAAAAAAATCAGAAAATGTCCACGTCATTTTAAAGAAAACTTCCAGTGGCCAGCATAAATATCTCTGGATCTATTTGTCTGAAATTTGGTAGATATTTACTCCTCTGAGAGGGCTACCAAAATTCATGTATATTTATGAGCATGTGTAGGGGAGACAATATGTATTGCTTCCAAATACAAGTCAATGGGATAAATACGAAAATTCTGATTAACAGATTTGATTTT